>OX376192.1:0-1200000 GCA_947363905.1 Lithophane semibrunnea | reverse complement strand
TCAAAATATCTC
This sequence comes from Lithophane semibrunnea, assembly GCA_947363905.1. Lineage (NCBI taxonomy): Eukaryota > Metazoa > Arthropoda > Insecta > Lepidoptera > Noctuidae > Lithophane > Lithophane semibrunnea. The sequence continues at coordinate 1,199,988 of OX376192.1, read as the reverse complement.
GGTAGTTGTATGAGTATGCCAAGTTTCAGATCAATCGGATGCCAGGAAGTGCTTGAAAAATTGATGACAAAAGGAGTAACCGGAAACACATACAAACAGAGCAAGCTAATATAAAGCTTGTAATAAAAATAAAACAGGATAGCGAGTTCATTTATCTAGACATTTTTTATAAATGCAAATGTATTGTTTCATAAATGTCGTAATGGTTTAGGGGTTAAGGCAAGTACCAATGTGACTTTTTCAATTCATATACCTACTTTCTGAGTTTATATTGGATATTACTGACATCGGTAAAGGAAAAATATCGAGAGGAAACCCGGACTTATTGTCAAATATAAGTCTGAAATCGCCAACTCTTCTTGAGCAAGCGTGGTGATCAATGCTCGTGCCTTCTCTGTATGAGAAGAAGCCTTGCAGTGGGACAGTAATAGGCTGATTTTATTATCCATACTATCAATTCGAAAGTAAGTCTTTCTGTATGTTATCTTTTCACGCCTAAACCAATGAACGGATTTCGATAAAATTTGGCAAGGAGATAGATGGCATTCCGGGGAAGGACATAGGCTACTTTTTATTGACATATCACGCGGGCGAAGCGGCGGGCGGAAGCTAGTTTTTTCATAATGATGAAACAATCCAAGCTCTAAACTAAATATTGTTTCTGCAAATAATCTTTACAATAATAATAACTAAATAGCGACTACCCTAATCTACATCTAAAGCTTTTAATCTAACGCCACAATTAAAGGAAAATAACATCCGAAATAACAGCAACCTCGTATTGTTTATTCAAACAAAAGCTGCTAAGAAGCTCATTTACAATTTTAATCGGTTCAGTCGGATAAATGAAAACTCTATTGAAATGTTAACGTTCATTTTCAACATTATCAAAGTGATCTACAGGGGTAGGAAATATTTAATTTTCATTGTCGTTATATCGCAGCCAGAATGATATTCATTATATGTGGGGTTGGAACTGTGAGCAACCACGTGCGAGCCGTATTGGTCGCAGTAACTAAGCCGGGGCACCCTGAACGGGTTAGGTCAGAACTGGACCAACCGCGCGCGAGCTGATCGTGCGTAGCGAACGGTGTCGCGGCAGCGGCCGGCGAGCGCTACATCCAAAGGCAAAGGCTGTTAACTGAAGGGCAAATTAAACTGGTTGGCTGCAACAGTTACACAAGGTTTCATTTGAAATAACTGAAAACCTGAAAAGGAGTCCTTGAACTCATCTTTATGAACAACTTGTACTAATGGGACCAACTCTGAAATCGTGAAACAAAATTAGCTGGTCCATAGTTCTATACATTTTGTACATACATTTATGTGAACACCAAATGTACTGAACAGCTGATGTTTTGTTTCGCAAATTCTTGTTTTTTCCAATAGTAACACTACAGGTTAATGAACACAATGTCATATTTTCAGGTTTCCGGTTATTGCAACTACACCTCGTATTTATAACGAGTTTTTTTGTCTTGTGTCCCTCAAGGCTTCATACTGAGCCCCAAGAGCATGTTTATTTAAATAAAAGTAATATTCATAAATCTCTAAATCATATTTACAGGCACTGTTGAATAAAATGCACAATCTTAATTAGAAAAATGTGTCTGAGGTAGGAGGGTCACAAGGAGAGTTACAGATTTGTATTGATTTATGTATTATTAGGCTCTTCAACAATTAGTACTTTACAATCTGTAGCAATTTGTATTGTAACGGGTGATTCATTTAGAGGTACTTTTTTATCTATGGATTTGTTGACAGATAAAGCGTCAGTCGAGTTATTCTATCATGGTATTTTTGTTTAGTATAGTTTGACATTTCATCATGGAAAGACTTAGGCCGACACAGCGTCTACAAATTATTCAGCTGTATTACGAAAATCAGCTCTCTACGAGGAATGTGTTTCGTGCACTTAGAGCAACTTACTGTCGCGTACACTTTCAGCTACCGCCGCAATATTTTCTTCACTACGTGCTGGATGTGGTCTATTTGGTCGTGTATTATCTAATAATGTAAATTGGCTTTCAAACTTTTCGATCGTATAGCGAATCGTGCGTTCGGTAGGCCGATTATGTGGACCATAAGTTGCTCTAAGTGCACGAAACACATTCCTCGTAGAGAGCTAATTTTCGTAATACAGCTGAATAATTTGTAGACGCTGTGTCGGCCTAAGTCTTTCCATGATGAAATGTCAAACTATACTGAACAAAAATACCATGATAGAATAACTCGACTGACGCTTTATCTGTCAACAAATCCATAGATAAAAAAGTACCTCTAAATGAATCACCCGTTACTTCTTAAATATTGTGTAACCATGTAACTAATGTTATAAAATACCTAATTATGAAACAGCTTTAGTTTATTCAGTATGATGCCAGTAAGTTTTGGAAACTTCGGTATTATTCTCCACCATTAGAAACTTTACATTATTAGGCCCGAATTCCCTCCAAGCAAAATCAAATCCCTGTCCCCAACCACATTATCCTTCCAATAAGCAAACAAAACTATGATCACATTACTAATGCTGACATAATCAATCACACTTGCTGAGATGTTTGCTCCACACCCTTCAATTCCCACACATCGACAAAAGAAATAGAACCCTATTTACTGAGGGATATGATTGTTTTCAAAATGATGATGATGCTAAAAGAGCGCGTCAAAGATTTTGAACTTTATAACATGGAATAAGGTTATTTTGTTGTTGACAGGCAGTTTACTGAAAGTTGGGGTTGATTTTGGAAAGAATAATCATCATGTATTGAAACCAGAGTAATATTCTTCAGTGATATCATAAGATATCATAGGTTGGTTTGGTATTATAAAAGTAAGCAATAATGATTTTATGAAAAAAAAATTTTTTCTCGTATTACATTTTTCCTGAAAAAGATTTTAATTTTAGATGAGCTACACCCATTCCTATTTTCCTGAGAATTCAAGAAGGTATCAAGTAATATGATTATTTCGAATCAACTGTGAGAATATACGAGTGGTTTTGGCGTTACCCAAATAACCTGTCCTGTTTCTCTCTGTCAGGAAATTTTGACGTTGACATCGCTTTCTGATTATACTTGTCTCTCCAAGAACAAAATATACGAAGAACTTCCCAACCTTCAGTAGACAGGCTGGAATATCAATTTGGACCTGTCATATTTATTTCACACGTGACAGCCAGCGATACAGAATAAATTGGGGCAAAACTCAAGAAATTATTTATTAGAAATACAATACGATCATACTCGAGCTAGCCAAATAACCCGTAACATTCTATCAAAAATCTATTAACACATTCCATCTACAGGATTACTCACATTTTACACTCAGACCAAATTAATCTGATATTAAATTAACGAAGAGAATCTCGTCCAAATTTTCAGCGTTAATAAACTTATTAAGTTGAACACTTGATTGATCAGCGTTCCAGATACAGTTGCGAGGGCAGCAGGAGGGGGTTTCAAACAAATCCTTGTAACAAGTAATTTATTCGGATTAAGATCAGGATCTTTGCCGTAAACAACGATCAATGTCACCAGTCTTTGTTTTAAATTATTTATATCACGAGAGAACAGAGTGATGAATAGGAGCTGGCTTTGAAAGTAGCCGTGTTATCAGAGCCATTTATAGCTGACGACAGATCGTTTGGATTGAAGGCAGATAAGGCGGTAGAGTAATGAAGACATGAGGTAATTAGATGGCATCCATTTACCCTTTGCTCTTTACGTAGGCCGGTGTAAGCCTTATCCTCCTTTTGTTTCCATGACGACAAGAACCTCATAATCCCTTTCATAGTTATGTCTAAGTAAGGTCAAATTATGCTAATATATTTTACTTTTATAAGAAAATAAATTGCGAGAAAGTAGATTAGAAAAGCCGAAAAAATATTTTTACAATTCTCGCCTTCGGAACGAGTGCCACTGTCGAGTCGAGATCCCTAATAATTGGACCGTTGAAGCTTTGGAATCATTTTAAAAGATACTCTTTATCCCTAGTTTCCATTACTCTAAAGACTCTTAGGTAACACTGGCGAGAGATATTTGCTCAACAATACTTTAAAGTCTCTCAATTCGTAAACACGATTAGATAAACAGACAGTAAGTATGCGGAATTTAGCAACCTCTTGACGCTTCATTAACTTTTATAATCCACATTCTAAAAAGCGTACACGAACCGCCTCTTAACTGGCTAGCTTCAAGGAATACACAAGTTGAATAGTTAAGTAAATTCTGCAGTAACACAATCCGTAAGGTTGAAAAGATAGGCTTCTGAAAGACGGCGAGAGGTTGATTTGAAATGCTAATGTAGTCTCGCAAATTCCATTCGAGATTACGAAGCTAAGACTCCTTTAGTTAATAGTAACAGTGGCTGTAACAGGCTCGCCGTCGACAATGGCCTGCATTGTGAATAAATAAAGGGATAAGGCTTTCCGAGTTTCGGGATTTTTGGCGAAGACCTTGGAGTTCAGGAATGGACTCATTATAAGTTTGTGCATTGGTGTTCTTGCTCTCTGTGGGTTTATTTTTAGTTTTTTGATAGAAAAATCTTTTCGTGCTTGAAAAAAGGGGTTTAGGTATATCAAAAAGCAACCATAGCAGAATGTCGTTTCTCTTCTTGCTACAAGACAATAATTAGTGGTTAAAAATCTTCGACATTTTATTACTATATATTTAAATTGAAATTTTGGAAGCTAAGTAAAATACAGGAAGAAAATTGTTGAACTATCAACATCCCTAAATATAGCAAAAAATGTTTTTTCCACCATAATCTTCAAAAAAACATTAAATGTAAATAAATACAATGCCTACAACAAAACCAAAATCTCCATAATTCAAGCATCAAAACGTACATCTAACCTCTCTAGCCTGAGAACAAAATAAACAGCGACCTGTTTGACCAAATCTATTACCACGACATTACTCAAACAAATTCGATAGGCAAGAAAGGTTCGCGTGACGGAGCCCCGCAGGAGAATTCACCGAAAACATAATTAAGAGTCGGCCAAGAGTTGGCAACTTTAATCGAATTACGAACCACCCGCCGGAAGATTAACTCGCTTCTTGCGGTTTTAGGCTACTACAGTACTACAGCCGGTGATCGGGGCGAACAACTCGATAGAAATTAAGTGATTTTGGTATGAGTTTTGTTTAAGATTTTTTATACGAAATTGCGCTTGATTACTTACAAATACTAACTGGTTATATTTTATGGGTCTACCTCATGTAGAAATTGATAATACGCTTATTTTCTATTAATTAGTTTAAGACTATGGGCTATTAATTATGAGGTCCAGAACTTGTTATAACTTTGGTACAATCTTGTTTACCTATTCATAAAAAAGACAAATTTTATATAGGATTTATATCAAAAAGTAATGCCTTCAATACTCCATGAGAAAAGAATTATAGAGGTAGAAGTATATATAAATGAACGACGACGTGCTTATGGAAAGAGGAAAACAACCAAATGATAGTAAGGTCACATGAAGGGCATTAGTTTGTACACTCTAGTTCATTTGGAGTGACATCCTACAAGTGGCTCACTTAGACCGCTGAGTGGTATCCATAAGGTAGGATATTATTTAAGCAGGAGAGTATAATGCCTACTAAGGGCATGGATATTAAATGTTTCTATAAATGTCTTAGTGGGTCAAGGTTAATATAGAATTGATGTAGAACCAGTTATGTCTGAGACTTTGACTTGATGAACGTGTGTGTTTTCTTTTATTATTTTTTAAGCAGTATCAACTTGTTTAGCGGTACCGTGTTGCCCAGTAACTGAGTTGTGGAGGTCAGATAGGCAGTCACTCCATGTAAATTATAGGATTTTAGCTACATCTGGGTAGACTGGAAGCAGGCTATTCAGATGATGATGAAGCTGTATCATTTTGTTTAGTTTCCATTTCATTTCAGAACAAATCACATCGAGTTAACAATGGTATTTTACTTTACGCAAATAATTATTTATTGGCGAATTCTCATTGGATCTTAATTCTTTATTGTTTCGTGGTTTAATTTACTTCCATCAAATTAATGGTAGGTACAAACAATTTTACTTTACTTGAGTTGAGGTAGGTACATAGATGAAAATACATCTTTTACGGAATGAATTGTTTGCGTAAATGTAAAAGAATCTTTTTTAATGCTTTGTTACTGCTTTCAATGGGCTAACAATCTCCGCTCATTTGGAAAAATTATAATCCTTGAGATCGATTAGCTCTACAATTTTCTATGGCGTAGAGAGTGATGAAGACATTAATTTGAGAATGGGCATTCTTAAATTAATATCTGTGTGTAAGATAATTTCAACCTTAGTAAACTTCTAATATTTGGACTTATTGTCAAAAGTGGTAAAGATAAAGATCATTTTATGTGTCCAAAACATGAGTATACACACACATGGCATGCGAGATGTTACAATTAAATTATACCTATCACAGGAAAACCGATAACCGATTGACGAGGTTGATCACACACGAAGTGACTCAAATTCGGCAATGGACATCTAACCTGATGTATGTAACGTCGGCGGTATGTTTCAACCCAAAATCTTTGGGAACAAAACTTTTTTTGCCGCTATGGAAAATACCGAAAACTTGAAAGTTACCTTGATATGCGATATTTTAAAAACAATTTGCGAGTGTAATACTGAACAGATACAAGGCAAACTTTCCCGGAATAATAAATTAACGAACTTTTTGAGCGAAATATGTGCGAGGGTTTTTGTTAGCTCGGACGGGGTAAAAATTTCGCTATCAGCTATTAATATTCTTTAAGTTTTTTGGTTCAGTAAGTCGAGGTTTTGCGCACGTGAAATATGAGACGAGGCTATTATAGTCCCATGTTCAACATAATGTGAAGTTAAAATGAATTTTAATTCATATATAATTTATGATGGGTTATATTTTAATAAAAGTATTATTTTCAAAATGGTTGTATTGTTTCTGCGACTCCCGCATAAGAGGAAGATTTATAAAACAATGATTAGACTGGCTGACTTGTATGGATCAGAATGTTGGGCAACAAAAGGGATGAATGAAAGGCAAGTGCAAGGCGCTAAGATGGGAATGCTAAGAGGGATGTGTGGTGTTACACGAATGCATAGAATAAGAAATTATACATATAAGAGGAAGTCTGAGAATGGTACCGGTGACTGAGAAGTTGTGGTAGGAATCGGTTTTTATAGTATGGGCATGTGATGCAGGGGAATGAGGAAATTGTCGTGAGGAAAGTTTTAAGTATGAATATGGAACTTGTACCCAATCCCCTACGACCCACATGTCACGTCATTAATCTATGACAGTCCGCCCAAACTCCAATTCATATCGATTGGTTCTTCTATTAGTTGGGTGGCCACAAAACTTGGGGCCAATCAATCATACATAATCCAATATTTGTCCAACGTGTTCGACGGGGTGAGCCCCTAATTGTGGCGTGATTAATGACCCATGTTCGCCGTTTGTCGTCACTTATTTGTGCAAATGTTTGGCATATTTGTGCTTAGTTGTTATTAGCAAGAGTAGGCGGGACTGATGATTTGGTATTGGTTAAGTTGAAAGTGCTTGCTTTGTAGTTTAAACTATCGAACTTAATATTTTATATTAAGAAGATTATCTCAATGGAAAAAAATTGGTAACACTTTTTTAGTATTGTAAACCTACCAAATTCCTCTCAATCGGTGATTTGTAATGTCATTATCTTTAAGTATTGGTGAAACTTTGTGTCGCGAAAGCCTGTACTAAGGAAGTAGCCTTACTTACAAATAGTAATCCAAAACAATCACCAGTCAGATAAAGAGGAAACACAAACAGACAGATAATGTGATTAACTCATAGAGCTTTTAATTCGCCCCACAACTGAATTAAGGAAGGCATTAGCAATTCAGATTAGTGGCGGTACATACGCGAACATTCTTAGCCAAGTTATGACGCGTTAGTTCCGTTTGTTTTCTCAAACTAAGTCATTGTAAGTTTGGGTGAATATTCGGGCCCATACGGATTTTGGGGTAGTTAATAGAATTTTGAGCGATGTGGCCCCGCTCAGGCGTGTCGGCCTTGAGGTTATGGGACGGTTGTTGTCTACAAAAGGAGAAGTGTTTTTCTTCCCGTAGAGTTTATAGGCTTTTATGGAATTGTTTAAGATATAAATCCGGTTTACCTACTGCATTTAATTAATATACAAATGTCGCATTATAATTTATAATACATAAAAGTTATGTATCCCAAATATTTCACTAAAACAATAAGAACAGTGTCCAACACAATAAAACTATTCCCCACGAGCTCCATGAAATAGCACATTCCCTTTATTTTACTCATTACTCCTAAGAGCAATCTCAGCAATAAAAATAACATCCATCCTTTGTTCCAGGTTACACTGCAGCCGCTGCCACATAAATCACGAGCATTTAAAATAAAAAACGAACGCATCCATTCCAAAGTGAGCCAAGAATTAAAAAACGAAATAAGAAACTAACAAGGACGGACGCTCATCGTTCTTGCGCGGACTATCGTTTACCCAGCTATCCGGAGCACTCATGAATATGACATCAGCGGTCGTAGCTGACCCACGATGTTGATTTATGCGGCGTCGGTGATCCATCACACGGGCTACGGATAACTGAACGTACAAACAGACAGGGCACACTTTTGCTTGAAACGACAACGGTCCGTAACAACCTTTTGTGCATCGAACTGAGATTGTTTGCCAATTGAGTATGCATGAAGTTTCCAGCGATATATTGAATCGATGAGGTTTTCTGTCGGTTGAGACTTTGTTTGTTTGAGTTTTATTACGGTTTTGTTAGTAAAGTGGGCTAATGTATTCCAAGGAGTATTTGTAAGTTTTATCTTTTTGCCAGTCAGTTCGTTATAACCATCTACACAATTCAAATAGAAGTTTTTTCGAATCAAATATCTCCAATATTCATCCCAACAGTATAAAAAAAATTGTTTGCCATCAAACATTCAAACATAAAAGGGCTCTCGGAATGTAAACAAAAATAAAAAAAATAAAACCAGCAAAAAAGTGAAAAACTGCGTGAAAATGCGTCGTCGCCCGTTACCACCCGTTCGCGAAGAAGTGTCAAACTCGAAGTCATGGCGGACATTATGCGAGAGTGAGTGGGCGGTGTACACGCTCGTCGCGTCAGTTGGGGCTCTGACGTACGCGAACAGCTTGAATGGCGAGTTCGTGCATGACGACATCCCCGCGATCGTGTCCAATAGTGACGTGAATGGTGGTAGCTATGTGCTACAAGTGTTCAGAAACGATTTCTGGGGGACGCCGATGTCGGATCATAATAGTCACAAGTCGTATCGGCCGCTGACGACGCTGTCTTTTCGGTAAGTGTTTGATTTTATTTTTTTCTTTCTAGCCAAAACGATGTATGTATACTTACAATTATAACCATGTGTTTGTTTCTTGATCAATATTTTCACATCAATGATTTGTTGTTCCCGGTTACCACCAGTGTTCACTTATCTCTTCGTGTTTATTTTATTAAAATTCTTCGACGAACTTTTATTCTGTAACATTCAAATAACGGATACGAAAGGTATTGTGAACGCAGAAACAGTTCAACTCTATGATTGCGAGATAATGGAATTAAAAGATTTTTATTCACAGTTATTACTTTCAACAAATGGCTCATAATGACTGAGAATCGTCCGAAAAGTCAAAGCGTTATTAACCTCGAATCTGTCCCATTGAAATTCAATGTTCATTTAATTTTTTCCTCCTATGAGAGTTATTAGACAATTTATCCCTTTATTTGTGAGCGAGCAAAATCGTTGTGGTGTCATCAAGTCTCAAGTCGGTTACTTGCACAAGTTATAGCCAGTTTACCCACCCGCCAGCTAACCCGGCCGTGACAACCGCCCGCGGTTAGTCGGTTGCACGCTACGCTACGGTTTGTTGTACGCTAGTGATTTCGGAGTTTCGTTTTTGTCGTTCACTCATTTTAATGCACATTATTAAAATTTGGAACATTACTTAGACAGAACGGTTAAAGGTGGGTATAAAAATACTAACAGTGGTACTATCTTAGACTGCCATAAAAATTCCGACCTACAGTCAATGCTCTCAAAAGCAAATATTCCAACACAAAGAGTACCCTAGTAGTCTCGAAGTACCTTTTTTTGAGATCAAGTGTTTGACCCAACTACGTAACGAGAGCCTCTTTAAGTAATGGTCGAAACTAATTACAGCTTCCTTCTTCGCTACTTATTTTTAACGCGTACGAACCTTGTACGAATAAATTTTATTATCAAAAGATATAAATATTTATATATTTTTTTTTGTAAATGTTCATCCAATCACTTTGGTAGCCATCCTGCTACCACTGTGCCGATTGACTATAGATGGGTTTAGATTAAACGGATATAGAACCAGAACAGGGGTAGTATTATGAAGTATTAATGCCATCATGATTCCACTGCGAAAACCGGATGGTGCTAGCGGACTTGTATAGCTCCGTCTCTCTCTCACACTGGAAAAATGGTGGCATTAATACTTCATGATACGGCCTAAACAAGTGGCAATCGCTTTCAATTCAAAGCGTTTCGTATTTCTACAACAAATTTCAACAGGATTTGCATAAGTCCAATTCATTTTTTAATTTTTTGCATCGTTATCACCTAGTCTGCCATCTGGGCATTCTTTTCTTGAAAAATTTGACATTTTAGTATGGCTACACCAACGAAAGAATGCTGTCCCTGTTTATATGTATAAACAGAATTTAGGTAGAATGGGGATAGTTGGTCATGCACGATAAATCTGACCTTGGTATAACTAGCTTCAACTTTCTGACTAACTGACCGACTCTTTGACAATTCAAAAGTGCCTGTAAATGGTTTAATTGAAATTAATGCTTTCAGTTGAGTTGAGTTGATTACTTCACCACGTCATTAGCTGTTCTCATTTCGATGCGAAGAAGAAGACCTACATTCCTTATGTTTAATCATTTACTACTCATTTACCATTCTAAACTAACTAAACCTACATGATAACTAGGCAGCACACTATATTTAGCCATTTCACGCCTAATTTGTCACCAACCGATACTCGAAATTCAATATTGATTGCAGGATTAAGCGCTTTAGTGTGTAATAAAGGATCGGACGGCTGACTTTGTGAAATATCTAGGTTTAAATGTCTCGTACATTGCGATGCATTTTAAATAAAACCGTATTAGGTAGTCTGGGTATGAAGGAGAATGGGAAATACTAAGTTGTTCAGGTAATGCTACGATTTGTTTAATTAATAGAATATAATATGTAATTCACTGGAATACACTCACATTCACTGGCATATTTCATAAGAAATGAGTACATAAGAGGAAGTCTGAAAGTGGCACCGGTGACTGCAAAATTGTGCGGAAATCGGTTGTCATGGTATGGGCACGTGATGCGAAGAAATGAGGAAAATGTTGTGAGGAAAGTTTTGGGTATGAATGTCGATGGCTATAAGAGTAGGGGAAGACCAAAGAAACGATGGATGGACTGTGTGAAAGATGATATGGCTAGAAAGGGGGTGACTATCGAGATGACGGCTAATAGAGAAGTATGGAAGAAAGGGACATGTTGCGCCGACCCCAAATAAATTGGGATAAGGGCAGGAGAATGATGATGATGATGTAATTCACTGGGTACTTCTTGGTACCGTCGTTAAAAGCCAGGTCCCAAATTGAATGAAAACGGTTTGACTCTAAATGTAAGCAAAATATCATCAGTTTATTGGAAACGCCAGGAGGGGACGCCCTAGAAGGACATATTGGTGATGTTCTTCAGAAAGATCAGGTACAAAAACCAATATTTTTAATTTATTGAACATGTTTTAGGTACAGATGTTATGTCTAGGTACGTAGTACTTGTGCCCGCGTGCGTGTATGACCAGCGCGGAGCAATTCCCTAGAATGTTCACATTCGCATCGCATTCGCAATCTGTCAAAAAACCATCAATTTACCATCATTTTTGACAAGTTTGACAGATTGCGACTTAAATGTGAACGTTTTTTATGTAAGAGAATTGGCCCGCAGATGTATGAAAATATAAACGAAGTAAAAGGAGTTTGTATGGATCGTAGCAGGTGGCGTTATGTAGTTTTTGCCTATCCCCATGGGAAGAAGGCGTGAGTTTATGTGTTAGTGTAGAATAAAATTATAAAAGGTCTTCCGGTTTTTTGGACTGTAATAATTGGTTAATCAGTACCCCTCTGCCTATCTCTTTTAGGCATATAGCCGTGATGGCACTACAAGAAAAGTAGTCTCTAAAAGGGCATACAAAATATGCTCAATAGTAATGTGCTCAAAAAAGGTCAGGTGCGGCGTAAGTAAAGAAAGATTTACGAGCGTACAGGCGAAAGGGTTGGTTACTCTCGTAGCACGTAGCCGCGTAGCTACTGTCGTAGCACTCGTAGACACGTGGCATTTCGTAGCAGCCGTTTCGTAGCGTTTGGATTTATATTCTTGCTTCTTGATAGTATTTTGTTGTAGCCTTGTTTTTTTCTTATAGGTTGTTTTATGGATTTAAAAAGCATTAATTATTTATAATTGTGTAATTTTATTCCACATATAATTATAATTTCATCAAATTGTTTTAATTAAATAACTGCAAATATTTTATTTTAAGTTTTGCAGTCTTTTGTAAATTATTACATTCATCATTTACATCAAGTCAGCCTCAACAAAAATGGCGTTTCGTTCCCAGTCCCCACTGTTATGACGCGTCGGTCATCTATCATAGCATCATTTGGCGAATGCTCGTGAAGCCCCAGTTTTTGCCTTCGGATATTAATTATTGTTTCTAGTTAGTCACGGTTTAGGTACCGTTGGGCAAATTATAATAAAATGTGTTTTATTAAAATGATTTTTATTAAAATGATTTTTCTTGCTATTTTGGTGAAAGGGAAGAAAAACATGTTGGTTCTTACAGAAACATTTATTATTAACTAGCTGCACCCCGCGGTTTCACCTGCGTAACTCTTGACCCCGTGGGAATATCGGGATAAGAAGTATCCTATGTCCTATTCCATGGTCTACCCCTGTGCCAAATTTCATCCAAATCCGTTCAGCCGTTTTAGCGTGAAAGCGTAACAAACAAACATACAAACAAACTCACTTTCGCATAAATATAATATTAGTTAGGATTCCAGTTTTCCTTATCTCAAGTTTTTATTGTAATAAGTCCCTTCCATACCAATTTATTTATCCTAACCTAAAAATTAAAATCCCTTTACCCAAAAACTCTATATCAAAGAATGCCCTCAGAAAAAACGCAAAAACCGAACGGTATTATAGTGGCACACAGCAAAATATCTTTATCTGAGGAATTTTCATGCTACCCACATTTTTCCAGAGGCAGAACGTTTGTTGTTCATACAAAGGCAAAGCGGCCCTCATGATAAGAACGGCATTTTGTTGTCAAATATTGTACTGAAAAGATGCCGTCAAATTATTATTTCTACTTTGAAGTCATTGTCATCTAGGGCTTACTTCAAAGAAGATTTAACGGAGAGCCTGAACTATCGAATGGATACCAAGTCAAAGTTTAGTCCTATACCTTCATTTCAGTTAGAGTAGTAGCCCGTCATTGAGGAGTTCTCCTGGTACTTCACCATTAGCTCTTCTTCACCATATGCATTGTGACGAGCATAAGTTGCTTGGCAACCATATTGAAGTAATCGTATCGCAACCCGTGAAATACTTAGTATTGAGTATTTCCGGTGGCCATCTGTGGTCTTCATCATCAGTTCCACTTCCCCAAATGGTGCTTTCCAAGAGCACTTATTTCCTATAGTAACTGCACGAGTTACTATAGGAAATAAATACATGACGTGTGTCTCACATCTGAAACAAATTGAATTTTTTTTTTCAGATGCGAGGCACGCAACATAGCATAACATAATCAGCCTATAATGTTCCCACTGCTGGGACACAGGCCTCCTCTCTGTGAGAGGGAGTGGGCCGTAATCCACCACGCGGGCCCAGTGCGGGTTGTTAGATGTCACATGTCTTGGAATTTTTGGTTCTAGGACATGCCGGTTTCCTCACGATGTTTTCCTTCACCGTTTTGAGAGCAGTGGCGATGAAATAATTTACACAAAGTAAAGCGCCTCTCAGGGTTCGAACCTAATTCAAATTTCAAATTCAAATTCAAATTCAAATTCATTTATTTCGTGAACACAGGGTACATACAGTAGATGTTTTCATAAAATAATAAGATCCGAGCTGTGCTCCGCCAAAAAGCATACAAAATTTTAACAGGTTTTACATGCATAAAACATAACTATTTCAAAGTAGGTGATATCACAAAAAATATAGATTAAGTATGTCAAATTTAGATTAAATTGTTAAAAATATGTCAGTTAAATAAAGTAAAAGGGCCAAACAATAAAAAATGAAAAAATAATGTCACTAATAATTAAATTCAAATCAATAATCAAAATCATTCAGTATGTCACATATGATAAAACAGACTAATTAAAATTTGTCATTTAAATATTCGTCAACAGAATAATACACCTTATTATTTAACAGTTTGAAAAGATTCCTTTTAAATTCATTAATGTTCATACATGAGATAACTTGTCCTGGTAACTTATTATACAGTTTTTGAGCCATTGCATAAAAGCTTTTGCTATGAAATTTGGTTTTAGTTGCTAACCCCTGCAATTTTTGTGAGCGACGTTTACTTTCTACAAATCTATATAAATTCATGTTTTGTTTTACAAAAATACAGGCCTCATAAATATATAGAGATGGTAACGTTAAAATATTTAGTTTTTGAAAATGTGGCTTGCATGATACTGTTTGTTTTATTTTACAAATAGCTCGGATGCATTTTTTCTGTGCAACAAGTACCTCTTGAACCTTCGGTGCATTACCCCAGAATATGAGGCCATACCTCAAAGTTGAGGCGACATAACCATGATACGCTTCTAGTAGGGCGGTCTTATTTGCAATTTTGCCTAGCATATAAAGAGCATATGAATAAACCTACGATCTACAACTTGTGTAAGTCGTGGCCGTTACCACTGAGCCACCACTGCTCTGCGAGGCACACTTTAGGTTATTTCGTAAATACAGCTAGTTTACTTTTATAACAAAAACCTCATGTGACTGTAGTTCTTAAATTACGCGAGACATTTTTGTTTTTCATAAATTAACATTTGGATCGACTTTTCCATGGTGATGTTATAACAAATTATTTGTTTCTTTCAATAATTCTTTTTTTTTTTTAAGCCTTTTATATCAGTAAAAATAATCACAATAAACACATCTTCATGTCCACAGCCAGGAGCTAAACTAGAAAATAAGATCCGTAAATAACTAGATAACAAAGTAATTTATCTTATTGAGTCGGCACCCAATGTATCTACGTTTCGCCTATGTACTTACTTCTTTTCTCTTAGATGGGAAACGGTTCGAAAGCTCGCTAAATAATGGTATTGGGAACGGCTATTTTATGTAACGGTACATAAAGGTCGGAGATAGTTTGGGTGTAGACTGTCTTAAGGCGAGTTTTAGGAGATTACATACATAAGACACTTCCGAAATCAAAATCGAGTTGATGGATTTTAGTTGTCAGTATAATGACGTCATCTATGTAAACGTGCATCATGGTTAGAGTAGGTAAGCACTTCACGGCACTGTGACTTCTGGCAGCTTTCTTAAATCCTCATTAAGATAGATTCAGGTAAATGATAAATTCAAGATCTCATTTAAAACAAAACTCTACTAAATAACCCCAGATATTCTTCTGATAGATTCTCTTAGGTGGATGGCTCGATGGGTAGCAAAGTGCTCGGTCTGCTCACGAAGATTAACTGAGATCGACATGGAGATTATGAGTAATTCTGCCAATAAGTTGGAGGAAATTCCTTCATAAAACTTCTAAAAAGAATTCAATCATTCACAAAATCCCATCAAATTACAGCCAATTCTTCCAACAGCTCCAAAAGACTACCATTAAAGTCCAAATAAAACGTGTAACAGCGGAATCCTGTAAATAAATCACGTCTTGCCTTAAAAGCGCCGTCATACCTCCGACGTTACTATATTCGCATCGCAAGCCTCTCCGGCTTGCGTTGCGAATACCATTTAGACTGGCAAGGTAATGAAGGATAGACACGCGAATTTGAATCGCTTCAAATATTCTTTTTGTTGCTTTTAGAACATTTCTGGCTGTAGCAAATTATTTTTTTGAAGTTGAAGAGAGTGTCCCTTTTCTTTGTGTCGATGGTACTGTTAAATTAATGGTAAAATACTTCGCCACTACCAGGGCGTCGTCTGTGGCAGCAGTTACATCACTAAAGAATGTTTATCAGAAGAATATGTTAAGGAATCCCTTTAAGATTTAACTTCACTAAGACGACGTGTCATAATCAAGATCGTCGATGTGATGTGATGCTATTAAAAAAAGCTTGAACCTAAAAATAACACTGTAATTATCTAGAATTTTCGTATTACGATCATTCATATTATTGAAAATAAACAGAATAATGCTCGTAAGGACTACTCTATTGGTTGGTTTTTAAAAACCCCAACATTAAAAAGTGTTTACAAGTACACGGTTACGAATAAAGCTTTCAGACACACAAACTATGTAACTGAAGGTTTAAATCCGCCCGCACCAGAATATCTCAGTATCATTGATTTTCGATGAACGTGCCTACTAACCGTCGTAATTAGAGGTATTGATCGTACTATCTTTGGAGGTATGTGTGCACAATATACTTAAGATTTAGTAAACGGAAACACACCCTATAATGTTGAGGTACCCACAAAATAATAAACGATTTTCACGAAGTTTACGGAAACGCGACCGAATAACAATTATAATACAAATCTTCTCTATTCATAAACATAATTATTTATTTCTTTAAACCTTTGACCAATTTCTATATTCAAAGCCTTTGCTTGACTAGGGTTTGCGAACCGGGTCTAGCTAAGTAAAATTGTCTCCTCAAATAGTGTATTTGATCTATGAAAGACGTAATGTGTGATATGAATAGCATTGATATGGCCTGGATTATCACTTATTCCCTATAGAAAGATCAGCTGTATCGAATATCAATATGAACTCTTTTTGCCACAGTGTGTTCGTATAGGCCTTTTAGCTATCATACGACAAAAGGCTTATTGTAACACGAAAATAATTTAACACATCAAAACTTTGTCACATTCAATTTGGAACTTTGTGCCTTTATCGTAAGTTTGATTTTTATACAACAGGGTTTTGTAAGATACATCAAAGTTGCTACGGGATGAGAGGGTAATGGAACGTGTGATATGTAGATTTGTTGTGTTACACTTATTATTGTGAAGGTTTCCGCATTGTGCCTTTAATGGAGCAAAATCGATTCGTCTATCTCTCAATTTTCAAGGGTTAGTATATTCATGTACTGTGGGTTGTGTTTGATCTTTTTTTTCGATCTCATCAAGATGAGAGGTTTATAATATTATCCTTTACCTGCGCTATATGCATAGGTATTACGATAATTTTTTTTTAGCTTATTGAGAGACATTAGGTTGGGAGCATCAGTCCGTAATTCCCTATCGGCCATTGACAACATTACTATAATTTTAAAGTCAATCAGGAAATAAAATAAAAAGTAACAGCCTCTTTAGGACTTTATCTTCTCGCATTATACCATCTAATGGGCTATTCGCAACGAGCTTAGCAATTACTCCATCAAAACTCAATCAAGGCTTAAGTATACCTATAATTGTCAACAAGGTGTACCCCACGGGAGCATACTTGGTCCTGTACCGTATTATATGCCAAATGCTCCTTGCAGGGATCCGCTTCAAAATTGCGCATTAACATTATGTATACAAGGCTCTCACCTTTCCCAACATTACGGAGCTCAAAGAAGTTTTGCGGTGGGCTCACATTAGACACAAAGGAATTTACGACCGTTGTGTAATGTAATGACGAATATAACGACTTTGCTCTTAGATGGGAGGTACATACATTTAGGACGTTTGGTATTCATTTTTGGTGAAGTAATTGGGGTGACGGTTTTGTAACCTAGTGAGCTATAATTGATGTTATTGTTTATTAAAAGGGATTTGGAATTTAATTTAATTTTAGTTCAGTGAAAATGCTGGCTAAGAAAAGTCTCATAAAACTAATCCTTACAGAGTCCACTTACATTATATTTTCAACGACTAAGAATAGTTCTGCTTTAGTATTATGGTAACCCAATAGATTTGAATAATAAATGTCTATTTGATTAAATTCAAAACTAAAAACAATCACAAATCTAAATACACAAAACCCGCAGCCATTCAAGCTTTAAGCACCCAATTCAGCCTCAAATCCTCCATAAACCTAAAAACTTGTTCTGTCTCTCGCAAACTTGGGACACGTACAGAACACGGCAAAACCAGGTCACAGTGCTGAATCTAAAGACAATAGCTGGCGGAAACAGAGGCCGGCAAATGTGATAAACGACACAGAGATGAGTAGCTGAAAAATGCTTCGGTGTAAATTAAAAGGGGACCGGAATGATTGATGACGACCCCACTCAGGATTTCTGAGCGAAAAATATAATTTCGTGAATTGAATGAGTATTTATTAAGGTTTCTTGTTCATGGGTATTACTATGGGATTTGGTTGATATTATTCTTGAGAAGAATGATGATGGTTTGTTTAAGTATGATTTATGTTACGGAGAAGTGAGACATTGGTATGATTGAGTTATGGGTTCAAATGTTTTAATGTATTTAGTTTGATAATTTTTTGCATGTGTCGTTGATGTCTCGTTCAAAAGCTTAATGTCAAACATCAATTTTAATCAAACCAAAAGCCACGAACTTTGATACAACATGACCAGCATTTCATTTAAAAATGTATTTTCGTTCTTATTCATCATCCCGCCGTTTTGGAGCATTGAAGAAACTTAATTTCCTTATTTCGCCGGTAAGTTGAAACGAGGAAGATAAAAGCCAGTTGGTAAATTCTATTTACCTGTCACTTGCAAATCAGAATGGAACTGATGTGACATCTTCGTGTAATTTCATAAAATTTTCCCAAATTAGACGTGAAAGTCATGTCATGTTCCTTCTCATGGATGAAAGAAGGCATAATGGATACTCATTAGTGCCCTGAGTCTTGGCGTAAAGTGACTTAATGGACGCCAATGTTGCTCTGTATTTTAAAATATGATGTATCTTAGCTTAACGCAATGAGGAAAATAAAGATTGAGTAGTCTGTTGGTTGTATGCTTTTAAATGAAAACATAATACTGCTTTTCAATTGACTGTGTCTAAAATATACAGCACTTTTTAGTTAGTAAATTAATCTTCTGATCCGAGTTTTTTTGAAAACACAAGTAAGCCAAGCGATTTATATAAAATATCTAAGATAAGTTGTTTCGCTTACAATCTTCTGAAACACAAAACTACTAACCTAGTATTTGTATTTTTGATGGTTTAGGGATCTAGGACTTTGGTAGCCAAAAGCACTTTCCAAAAACCAACTCCATACATGGTGAAATTCCGCATTGAAACAGATGAAAGTAATTAAGTTCTATAGCGCACGACCGCGGGTCCAGATTGATGGCTGCTATCAAACTTGTTAATGATAGAAGAGACGTGCTCAACTATTTGAGCGGGACGTTCAACTTTGTCAGTTTTCCAGCTGTATGGTTAATTGAGGTCATTCTTTTGATAGTTGATGATAATGGGCAATGACTCGAGATGGTGGTTAAATCGATTTAGATATTTACTTAATAGTCACACCACGACACACATTTTGATCATCACTTTGCACTATAAATATCTCTCACGGACGGGTAATATTTTGCTTCGTAATAAATCAAAACAGACGAAATTTCAAATCGACTCAGTAGCTCACGAGTTTTAAACTTTTAACTCTTTTGTCAATTCATTTCGTGCCGCGATGCATCCGCGCTTTCGTGAGCGCTGAGCTGCATCTCTGCAAAAATTCATCGCGTGTGTGAATGCAGTGATTATGTTGTATTGTCAGCTTAATGCCAGTGAGCACGAAAATGAGCAAAATATTTTCAAAAATTCAACTCAAGTTGGAGAAGATTATAGACAATTACTGCCCTTTAGAAGTAAATAAATTAGATATAATGGCGTAATTTTGTTAGTGTTTTTGTGTTCCTCGGCTTCACGTTCTGCCCTCTAATTGAACTCTTCAAAGTACGACACAAAGAGACCTCTCCGGAGGTTTGCCGACATTATCAGATTATCTGAGTAAAAAAACACAACGTTTGCGTTATTTTCAGAAAAGTACTGCCTTTGAAATCAGAAAATTAAATAAAACACAGATTAAGAGCGCTTCAGTTCTTACAGTTTTAATTGCGTTTGGCAAATTATGTTTGGAGAGGTCCAGTTTTCGGGCTTTAAACTCGGATTGAAGGGGTCTAAATTGTTTGTGTTGCGTCTATTGTCCTTCTGTTTGAAGCTGCTCGGGTAAGTAATTGTCATTATGTTGAATGTTCTTTATGCCGTCAGCAAATGAATTCAGTGGCTAGTTTAAAATTCATGGAAATTAGAGTCAACGTATGTAAAGCTAAAATCAGTAGTTGGCAAATGCATTCACATTTTGCCTCACTTTCAACACCGATTTCATATGAGAATTTTGCCATCCCATTTCAACACTATTGACGTGATTTTCAACCATATTTATCAAAAATTTCGCCATGAAACTAAATATATTACGGTTGTTTAAAATAAAAACTTTTTTATGATATTATTCTTATAGTACCTAAGTAACTTCAAATAGCAAAAATTAGAAAAAGAAAATTTATTCACAAAATAAAACAGTTAAAGCTCACATTAATCGTCACATCACCTCTGCATTCCCAAGCAAAAAATCTCAATCCTTGCATTCGAGCACGACAACAACTGCGTTGACAAAACAAAGCATCTCAAAGCTATATACCTACTCATAATTACGATACAGAGTGAAGAGTATCGCAGACTATTAGCTGGGAAATGAAATAAGGAAACCGTTTGCGTGATACGGGCTTATTACTGCACTGCAATATCCGCTGGTGAATAATTTAAGTTGGCAGCCCGATCCGAGGTTCGCTGTGCAAACATGGGGCACGTACGGCGCAAGGTTTTTAATATTGTAATTTGTTTGGTTATGGGTGAAAGGGGAGGTGGATTAGATGTACATTATTTAGGTAAGATTTGGTTGGGGATAAAGAATTGTTAAGTAACGGAACCTTTATTTGAACGGTAGGAAGAATACGACATCAGATTTTTTGGGTTTTTGGTACCCTCTACTTGCATCCTTCTTACTTCCATCCTCTACGAACAGCCATTGATTCTGTACCTAGTAGGATAATTTTGATCAGTTTGACGTTATTGTGGATTACCTCAGAACTCTAGGAAATAGTAATCCGATGCCAGTCTTTGCTAACACTGGGTACAAACACGTAGTAATACAACCCTATGTTCAACCAAACAGATTCCCAGAAATGGAAATACAAGCACACGTGCTTCAAAGCAACTCACACGAGTACGTACCCAAGCTCTAAAGCCACCTAATATACTTATCTGAAAACAAACGGCGACCCAAATAAATAAGCAAAGTGAAAGAAGGCTTTTTTCACAATTATATCGTATAAAATATGATCGGTTGGTATTCCTTACGACGAACCATTTTTCAACTGTTGTTTCTCCACTTTTTTGTTTTTTGTCTGTAGATATGCCTTCCGGGTCGAATTGTATTTTGTTATAAACAGTTGTTTGGCGAATTTCGTTTAAAAGTGATGTTATTACGTTAAACTATAAATACGCACCGGTATTTTTTAATTTAAAATGAGAAATGCTTAACTGATCATCTAAAAACTTATTGAACTTCTAATAATGGAACCTTTTTTAAATTAAGCAACCTCTAGTTTATTTTGTGCTTTGCTCCTTTCATTGGAAGCGCAAATAATTGAGCCTCTTTTAATTTTCCTGGCCTTTTCTCACAGTTGACCGCAGCAAGTAAGCTATGGCATTATAGGACCCCAAAATAAGAATTATTTTTATTATTTGAAGTACACAAAAAGAAGTCCAGTCATTTAAAATTCAAATTCAAATCTTTAATTCAGACCAAGAGATCCATATAGTGTTAGTACGAACTTAGCCTATGTTAGTAAACATAATAACTTAAAGATACTATATAACTTATAAACAAGTTGGCCAGCCCAGAGCCTGATAAATGGTCCATCGACCTTGTCCGCCAGTGTAGCATTATATTTTACATTTGTTCGATTAAAATATACGCCATTTAAAATTCATGTTCAATAATCAATTTTATTTATTATTTTAACATATTACTATTGAAAAATATGTATATGAAAATGAATTTTCGACCCGAAATAATTCAATCCTCTTTGGTCGAATTTCGGATTCGTCGTATTTACTTTCATTTCAATTCAAAAATTTCTGAGAAACAAAAGGTCATTAAAAAACATTACCCTCCTTCTAGGGTAGTCGGGTAAATACTTGTTTTATTCTTGGAAATCTCAAAACGGTATTGGAATAGAGTCACCACCCAATTCCATAAAAAATCTCAAAAATAATTCTAAATTCGGTGAGAACCTTAAGACCGAACAATATTTGTAAATATGTGAGCACTATAAACAGCCAAGGCGTACATTTTGACCAAGATGTAAGGTTAAAGAGTTAGTTAGGGGCTTGGCTCTACATTATATCTGATAACTTTTTAACTGTGAAAGCGATGTAAATCTTGGCATTCTACTATACATGATTTTTTTTTGGTACTGTACTAATTGGTAAGGTACTATTTAAATACCTCTTGATAACCATTCCGAGTTCCATAATACATACATACCGGTCAAAATCATAACCCTCCTTTTTGCTTCGCCATAGTCGGGTAGTAAAAACTAGAAACTATTAAAAACCAGGTTATTACAATAAATGCCGTCATTCACGCAAATAAAGCCATTATCATTTTGGAATGCTAAAGAAGTTAGATCGAACGCTAAAGAAGTCGTAAAAGTAGTTAAATCGGGAAATAAAGTGGAACAGAACGCTGACAACGCTCATCTATCACGCGACCAGCTGAAGACGCGCTCGATTGTACCGCAGCTCACTCGGCTATAACCATAATATTGGTGGCATCAGAAGGTTTATTTGACGCAATGAAAGTTAATCAATAGAGCAACTTATTGCTGCTTGTAATGCTCATCAATATAAAATATATAAGTAAAAATATTTTGTTAAACAAGCTTTTAATTAACTAAACAGGGTTTTCCCATGGCCAACTTCTGGCTCCATCATCAGACCCTGAACACCACCTAGTGTTAAAGCACTTGTTAATTCATAGCTAATGAGGACACTAACTAAATAAACCAGGCACTCGATCATTTAGTGTTGTATGTATCTATTTATATTCCTGTCCGTTTCTGGTCCCCTCTAATATCAAAAATCACTCATAGGTGTAAACGTTGACTTCAGCGTCATATGTTTGATGACGCTGAAGTCAAAGTTTCATCAGCTGAATTAACAATTATCTTGTCTCAGCACCACATTTATAGTAACAGCTGACTTGTGAATTTTCTCCCGATTTTCAAGAATTGGGTCCTCTGTCTTTCACTTTGTGATTGCTCACAACTCACTCGCTCAAATCCCGCGCGCCGTCACTCGAACATGTGACAAATGACACGTGTTGACACATGTCACTGTACTGACATGTCATTATTAGAATTGTTTGGCGTTGCAGCAAAGATGTGGAATGTTCACGGTAGGGAAAATGTGGGAGGTCTGGTCTCATCTGACATAATTCAAGTGAACAATTCGTTTATTACATTAGTCAAAAATATTTACGTTATGCACGAACGCGCGCGCGATTTCTCTTGCCATTGGGAAAGGTGATTTACCGTGAAAACTACCAGTTAAAAAAAGTTAGATAATACAAACAAATACATAATGATGAAAGAGATTTCTGTTGATAATAATAAGAGGTTGACAAAATCCACAGTTTACGCTGTTTCTTGTACACCAAATAACCGAACCAGTTTTGAACACCAAATAACAAAAATAATTAATAATTCAAGGCTGTCAATAATAAAAATATATTCGGAATCGGAAATCACGGAATGTTTGTACAGCCCTTCATACATTATTGAACAACATTCGTTTAAAACAGCTTTTGATTTATTTTACTGGAATATGAACGGTTGATTTCCGAAATAGCTTTTATTGCAAGCTTCGAGTGAAGTTCATGGAGAGTTATGTATATTGTAACAAACTGCGAAAAATATTTGGTGATGTTATTATGATGTTTAATTCTAAGCTTCCTTACAATATTTTTAATTAAAGTTGAGAAAGAATAAGTGTGATAGGATCTTAATCTTCCTAATGTACATTCGAACAATGGAGATGCAACAAAGATGAACATAATACGATATTATTATTCCTGATAATTCCATAAATATCCCTTTACAACTGTTCAAGATAGAAGCTTAATTTAATACTCCACTAAACCTTACTGATAACGTTTAAATATATCCCCATATACCCGTACTGGGTCTCCAAGTTTCCACTAAAGCTGTAATCCATTGTGAGTATCCATAACTCGTGCTATTGTGAGCCGCGTTAAACAATAATCTTTATCTGCAATATTACAGTCCGCTTCAGCGCCTATCGATGCGTCGTTACGAGGTCCTTTCTACCCTGCCTCTCCTTGCGCACAGTCGTGATTGTGACAAGGATAGTACTGGCGATTGTACGGTCGAACGATGGGGGAAGAGTCAAGTTCTTCTTTGCCTTTATTCCTGGAAAATAATATTAGTACCTATAACATTATATAATGATCTTTACTATCTCACCTACTTCTAAACTTCAACAACTCAAATATTGTCCGTCCAGTATGTAGCCACCTGGACAGCTTTAGTATTATCTTCGGAAGGTGCAGATGGTTGTGCAAGATGTGCAGGAAAGAAAGGTTACCTATTAACTTCCCTGTGATTGCTGTGTTTGGGATTGCGATTTACAATACAGACAGGTACATGCGTTCTGAGCCATTTCAACAGGTTGGTAATGCATCAGCTAACCCCTTGGTTTTGCTCTCTCCACTTTATTCTAAGATTGTTCTAAGGTTGTTAAAATGCATAATACTAAACGAACGAAACGAAAGATAACTGGGGTTTTTATTCAAATTGTCATAATTTTTCGGGTATTATAATCAATCCTTAATTTCCAATTCCTTAATACCAATTTATAAAGCGTTTCTAAAATTTTCCAAAATTATGAAAAACCACTAGTCTATTTGAAAAAAAGTTCCTCTCTCTCAAATATTTGTTAAGTACCAAAACAGCAGAATAAGTCTTACACTGCAGTAAACTTTTCGGAAAATGGATCGGCTTTCCCGAAATAAGTGCTCAACTCGCAAACTTTCAACCTTGGACTTACATATTCTGACCGATACCGTTCCAAGGTCAACACAAAGTTCTGTTTATTTTATGAATTAAGGTTTGTTCGGTAACCTCTGCCTCCTGTATTTTGAAGTAACAGGTGCTATACTTGTTCAGTTTACTGTTTAAATTTATGTGCCCTATTGTGTTAAAAGAGTCGGTTCAAGTAGGTAGGTATCTCTGCCACTGTTACTTTGGATATGGCCTGTTCTTTGCAAGAGTTTACTTTCTTAATAGGTATAGGGTTTGCTTCTACTACACCTTAAATAGGCATCACATAAAGCTAAATTGAAAACTAACTTTAATTTAAATATTTGGTATAGGTACATGCAATAGGGTGAACACAAAATTATGGTACCATCAAATAGTTACAATACCAGGCTATCCTACTGCAGAGCAAAGCCCTCCTCTCATAAAGAGAAGGCACGAGCACTGATCACAACGGACGAACTATTCAGGACGGGTTGGCAATTTCAGGGATTATTCCTAAAGTACTATAAAGATTTATGTTTATTGGCTATAAGTCCAGGTTTTAAAAAGTCACATAGGTACTTGCCCGAATTTGAACCAACAACCTCGTGCATGAGAGGCGAGGACTTAACCACAGAACCGTCACAAGTAGTTACTTAAATAAGTAATTAAATTAATTACAAAACATATGACTTTCCTGCACCTCATTAAATATCGCAAACCGCACCAGAATATTTCAAGAGACCATTTTTCTAAATACATCGAACCTCACGTGAAAGTTACCTCGATCCCATAAGGTTTTAATTAAATGAATTAATCAAACCCCTTTGCACGGAGTTTTGCGGCGCATTCGCGTCAATCATGTGACGTGGCGGTTTGTGAGTGTGTTTTTTAATTAATATGTGCATGTCTATAAGGGAATGTTTTTATTCGGCTCCGTCATTGTTGGGTAGAATATTTGCGGGTGAAGTTGGCGGGTACATGGTTTAATCAATTAGACGTTCAAATAACTCCCTACGTTGTTAGTAGGAAGGTTTGTGCTTGAAACAATCAAAATAATAGGTACATTGAAGTATGTAAGTACATTTAATTTTTTTAAATAAAATGCTGTAACCGGCTTTTGTTTTGCTGTATATTCATTGTTTTATTCTGGTTAATTCATAGGTAGGAATACAAAAGAAAAAAAAAAGAAGCAAAACTAGGCTACGCCTCGAAATTGTAAATGGTTTGTTAGTTAATTGATTGGTTGAATGGTTTGTTAATTAATTAAAATAACAGATTCGAATTCAGAAATCTGTACTGCATGAACAAATTCTAACTTTAACATACGCCAATGTTTGCAATGCCTACAAAGTAACAGACACTAACCACACACGGCATGCAGCTACAACCGAATAATTAATCACTTGCAAATCAAAGCAGTTACTTCTTCCTGAAGGGCAGCCCTCAGCTCTCAGGAGTTAAACGTGAAGTTGACTTTAGGATGTAAATAAATGTCTGAGAAACCCACACGGCTGCGAGTCTAAAACGTTGCATAATTTAAGTGGAACGGCGCGCTACGAGTAACTAGAACATCCCTTGTTTCTCGACATTTGTCTGGTTTACCTGAATATGTTAGCGAGCTGTGGGTCCGATTGAGAATGGGGACGCCTCCCAGCGCGTGCTGAGAAATGTTAGGAATTTTATTGTATTTCTGGATAAAAGGCGGCAGTATGCAGTTATGCGGTAAAGTGTGTCATCGTACTTAGTTTCCTTTAAAGTTTCGTAGTGTCTAGCTTTTTTTTAAATCATGAAACATTTAGTTTTGTTTTTAATGCCATAATCAACGTTTAGCAATTATAGCAAAAGTAGACTATAGATTCGAACAAATAATTTTTCTTTCAGCTTTCTATGTATGCTTTCGTAGCACCCCAGTCTGCGTTTGTATCCGGCTAATGTCAATAGGGCCTCTATTGCTTACATGATCCTTCAACAGAACTGACAAAATGTAGGTCTATTACACTTCTGCCTACCCTTTTGAGGAATACAGGCGCGATATATGGTTGAAATAAACGTGTGTTCCAAAGTAAAACTAAATCTGTGCGCTGACGTCAGCAATAGCCTGCCTCACCGTCTCCAAGTCTAAACTGTTGTATAATGTAGCGAGCGCCGCGAATACTGAACTAATTCCTAGCTAGTTCGTATTATTGTATTACCTGTGTAGCGTGCAGGCTAGTTTTGTATTCTGTTTTCAATTTTGACGTTCTATTGTTTTACATGAAACAACTGAAAACTGTTTATGAATTAACGCTAGGCTCAGTTATACCCAAGCCTATATCGCACGTACAAAGATGACATGACGAGAGAGTTCTGTGTAATAAAACTTTATTTCAAACCACTGAGAATCCATGCAGTAGTGTACTATTTCTAGGTTAAATAATCTAGCTATGTTGACGTAATCAAATACCAGATAAATATCATTATCAATAATTATGAAAGTACTAGGACATATAAAACTTCTAAACGGTGGTGAAAACTGCATCAATCCATTCTGTAGTTTGGAAGATCTTACCAGTCACACAGAATAAACACTAAAAGCGACATTGGTCTATAGAATATATATATTCAAGATACGTTAATAGTATTGATTGTGGATAGGAATGAATATCATAAATGAATGAATATCATATAGCCAGGATTTTCACTTAAAGTTATAACCGCTAATCTTTTATTAATATCGTTGGATATAGCAACACACAATTCGCCAATCAACCGTCATTTTATTTTATAACTGTTTTTTGTGTGTTATCCTCTCCACTGTTAGCGCACGCGCGGGCACTTTAATCACGCGCGTCAGGGCCACTTCTGGGTGGTCTATAACCCGATACCCGAATGGGACACTTGAGATTATAACTACGATACGTGTTAAGTTTTATATCGGAGATGTTTATATAACATATGTCGTTGGAATCTGAATCAGATAAGCTAGGTTAATACAGCTAGATAAATACAGTTTTAAAATGTAAAATATTTTTAATTTTAATGTAAACTGAAGCGAAGGGGTTTTTTTCAATATACCGTCAAATAAAAATAAATGGGAAAAAAAAAACAAATTCAAATTCAAAATGTTTTCATCTGTTTTACTTATCGATACACTATTTAACACTAATAAATAAAAAAAAATATCTGTATGATAATACCTTGATCAGCAAGAGTATTGCAAAATCCTCTGAAAATCAGGATATGATATTGTGGCTCATAAAGTTGAGACGGCAATGTCAATTCCCCTCCAATCAATACCGTGAAGCGTGCTTATTTTGAACCACTTCAACGGGAACGTGACTTTTGGCGAGTGCCGCGTGATTGGCTCCGGATTACATGTTAAAGTATGTGTTTATCGCTCAAGCTGCTCTTGCTTTGAGGGCACAGGGTTCAAAGTAATACCTGAGTTTGTGGAAATTTCAGTTAAAAAGGTAAAATAAATAAATATACGTGTTTTTTTTTTTAATACCATAACTCTAGGGTATAAATGAGACCATGTCAAAGAATCAACTGGCATATTTTTTTTTCTTCGACTTCGACAAAAATGGTCAGAATTATTATTTTTAAAATGTCTTAACATAATTTCGGGACCTTGGGTTTTTTTTTTACTTTTTTCGCGTACGGGATTTTTTTATGTAAACAATCGTGACTTTTTCGAATTAGAGGCAAATAATAGGAAACATCATTTTGGTTTAATGAAAAGCTTATGTGATGTCTAATGGCTGTAAACAAACAAAAATAAAAGCAATCGACATAAAAACGAAAATAATTCAGGCAAAAAATATCATGCATCCACCATTCTTTGATAAAGAAAAATGACTCAACGCAAAACAGTATGCCAAAATACCCGTATGTAAGAGGTCTCAAAACACTTGTTATAAAGGGTCCAAACCATTCCAACCCTTCAAATAGAGCATGAAAATTTCAACAGAAAGGATTAATGGCCGACTGGACCGAATCATTATTTAGGACCGGGACGATGCTCCATCCTGATTATGGAGAGTTAGTTGAAAAATAACTTGAGTTATGTGTTATGTGTCGTATATGGCTTTTATCTTGAGTGCTTTATTTTGTCCTCGCTTTCCTGTTATTATAATAGAAGAATTTTGTATGCTTTCTGCATAGGGGGATCGCAACGTTCCTTTACGTGGATTTTACATCGGTATGTTATTGTGACTTATTTTATCATCATTTTACATTGGGTAGTTCTCCTACCATAATAATACATCTTTGTCCCTTTTAAGAGTTCCATACTCGACAAGGAACCCTTATAGTTTCGCTATGTCCGTCTGTCTGTCCGTCTGTCAGTCTGTCCATCTATCTGTCCGTCTGTCCGGGGTATAAATATTAATCAAGCCGACAAAGTGGTAAAATATTTTTTTTTTTTTTTAATTTGGATCCACCCTATTTATTTTTTGATTTAATCATCCCAACTACGGAACCCTTCATTGTACCTACGTAGTCCGACACGCACTGGGCTGATTTTATTTAGAGTTTTAATTAGAGCAGAATCCATTGATTTGGTCAAGCTTAACAGGATACAAAAAAACCAAGCCAACTTTAGGTATACTATCGTTCCTACAAAGTTTTGTTGAAAATCTCTGTTCATCAGGAGAAACACTATTTTAATCTCACCTTTTGTGTCTTCTCTGTTTTAATATAATAAAGTAACTTCACATGAATGTTGAAGCAGCGTGTCATACCGTGTAATTTGTAAATCCTTGGTTCTAGGGACCCGACCCATATTCAGTGAAGAATTATTCAGAAATGCGTATTATACGTACTAGCGCATTTTACGTCAAGACCCATTATACCAAAATACTTGGAAAAAGCACGCAGAGTAACCCGTTTTTGCTTTAATGGAAGCTCTCTCAACACTTTCATTTAGATTTTAACATTCTCTTTCTGCGAAAACTACATTACTTATTTCAGCAAGCTTACATTTATACAAATGATTTCTTGAAATGCATTAAATAAATAGATTTTTTATACTTAATAATTATGGCTACATATAAAAATCTTGTAAATGTTTTAGGTACATAATTGGCGAATTGTAAAGAAAACACAAGCCGTTTGCTTGTGACCTTCAATGGTAAAATGGCTGTGACCATTAAAACACCATTGAAGAAAGAAATTGTCATGATGGAACAAATTGTCGAGTGGAAAAGAAATCAGAATTGGCTTAGAAACACAGCCTTAGGCCCTTTGGCTTAGAGCCGTACCTAATCGCAAAATCTAATTGGATGAATAATCACTATCATAATAATAATCAAACAATCTGTTATTTTTCGGTCTAAACATATCTGTTATTTTTCCCCTTCATCAATATAATGTCTAGAGTCATAAAATTAACCATTGTTAAGTTAAGTTTAGTAATTAGATTATGTTCGGGTTGAGAGCCTGGTGACCCGTCACACAGGGTATCCTAGTATGGACACCAGTCTCTCACAAAGGATCATAGTTTTTGTCTCTATGTTTATAATTATGTGAACCTTTGTGAAGAGAGAAAAATAAATAAATAATATTGCGATACTCGTAACAAAGCAAAACAACACAAGCAGTGTCAAAATAAATACGTAACACTTTAAGCCTCACAAAAATTGATACATTGAGGTTACTGTTGCTAACCACATTTTAAAACGAATACAATAGACCCACTTATTTACTCCAATCAAAACGAAAGAAAATCAAACAGAGCCCTCAATCGAACTCAACCTGAAAAAGGTCCCTTTAACCCCTTTAACCTTTCATAAAAATTGACCCTGACACAGAGCCGGGGTACCGCTTACCTCAAAGGCTTTTCTCTTCCGTACCTTGAAGTATGATCTCACATAGACACATAGTCCATACTATAATAAATTATTATAAATGAGAAAATAACTCTCTCTAATTTTATGTCTATCTGATTGTGTGTCTGTATGTTACCTATTTCGCTTTAGTCAATGAACTGGTTACTAAATTTGACAGACAGGTAGCCTGGGAATTGGAAAAGGCTACTTTTCATCCTGGATGTTTGTATTAAAAAATTATGAAATACAAAATACAACCTGATGAAGTCGCGAAGAACAACACAACATAATGTCATTATTATAAATGCAAAAGTCTGTCTGTTACATTTTCACGCCTTAACTGCTGAACGGATTTGGATAAAGGCACATGGATAAACCATGACCTGGGTTAGGACGTAGGATACTTTTGAACCCAGTATAGTAGTACGTTCCCGTGGGATAATTTCCGACATCCACGCGGGGAAGCTGCGGGTAGGGTAAGCTGCGGGCAAGCTGTGGACAAGCTGCGGGTAAGCTGCGGGCAAGCTGCGGGCAAGCTCCGGGCAAAAGCTAGTATATTATAATTTGTTCGAAAAATAAAACAAGGAAGTGAATGGGTACTGTGAGTATGAATAATTCAAAATGTTATTGTTCTCGTAAAGGACTGTAACAGGCACAATGTAATGCAGGCACAATGTAATGCGTACGTACGGTCAGGTTTTAATTTGTGATGAATGGGGAAATTGTTTTGTGTGAGTGCCTTCTTTTTATCCTAACATCATGATATATCCTGAATTTTGCATATGAGAAGCCTTTATCGGTAGTTTTTTTCGAAATAAAGATATTATTCGATCTCATAGTTGCTATCATTATTACAAACTGTAATCAATCGCTCATAACTTTTTATTTATTGTTAGTCATATGTATCTTCTAATTCTCTTCTCGTATCTTCTGTCTCTTCCTTACCCATTACTTCTGTGTAAATAGGGTCTTTCGCATCATTCTCTTCTTTTTCGACACCATTTTATTATACACCATCAATAATGTCAATACAATTTTACGTTTGCCAGTATAGCCGTCCCAAACTGTCGTCGCCACATACAATTATCCTAATTGTATGTGGTAAGCGTAGCGTCAGACCGTCCGAACGAACGGCGCGCGGCGGTGGGTCCCGGTTCGTTTGCTATTCACTGTGGCCTGCACAGCACAGGTGTCGTATACAGGGTATCTGGTAGACAGGCGGAATTGTAAAATTTATATGTAAGAGATAGCGTGTGTTCATGGGCCCAAAATGGTTTCCTGTGGCATTCTTGGAGTTTGTTGTTATAAGATAGATAGATAAAATACATACACACATATAAATTTAGAAATTTTACTAATGGTGACACAATAGACGGTCTTATCGTTAGGATCAGCACTCATAAATCATTAAGTAAGAGATTAATGAGTGCTGGTCGTATCTAATAAATAATAATAAATGTTTTGTTTTCTAGATTGTTTTACAAATTAAACCTAGGCTAGTTTTGAGTACAAATGAGTTAAGCATCTGTAGCCAAACTAGGCAAAACCTGTATTTCGGCTATCAGCGCCAATCCCCTCGGATATTTTTCCATTTATCATAGAAATTAACATTCAGGGAGGGGTAGTCCATGAGAAGATGATTTGAATTTTAAGATTAGAAAGAAAGAAAGAAAGAAAAATATTTTATTTGGGACATGCACAGGAAAAACAAACGGTAATAAAAAGTAAGAACATACATCGTTAAAACAAACAAAAAAAAAAGAACAATTTAAAACTTAAAAAATAAACACCGCAGCGCTGGTATTCTGATAGGGCCCGCTGTAATGCCACGGACTCGCCCACGATTACGTAATTATGCAATACCAGTGTATTATTGTCACACTGCAGTGCAAGGGGCTCTTCTCATACAGAGAAGGCACAAGCGTCATCACGCTTACCTAAGATCGCTTGGCGATTTCAGACTTAAATTGACTATAAGTCCAGTTTTGGTACTTATAAAACATAGTTAAACAGAAATAATTAACCCGTACAAATTATTTTTCACAGAAGAGAGAAAAGATTTATACCTCTACAAAATGTTTAAAGGCTACCGGAGACAGGCGCGACTCCGGTAGAACAATCTCCGTAAAGTTGTCATTAATGCTTATGTGAATGTAATTTCAAACTTGATACTATTGACGATGAGATTAACATTCAAAATTAATAGATGTAAGTAATCGACAACACAATAGGATGATAAAATTCTCGATACATATAAAACAATGAAGATAAAGTATTTCAACTTTGCAGATTGCTCGTTACGCGTGCTGAGTTCATTTGCGTCCGTTTTTACTGACCGGACGGCCGGCGAGCGGCCGGACACGGCTCGTTTGATATTCAACCGGTGCCGGCAGGTGTCGCCTACAGGACAGCTGCCTCTCTTGCTTACTTAGTTTCGTATAAAAATACAATGCCCTACATTTTGTAAGGTCATTTTTATCTATTTCTTAGAGAATTATCTACTGTTTGTTTTTCAAATTACCCTTGCATCGCGAATGATGTTTCCCTCACCCTTAACATTATTAGTTCCCTTATTTGAAGCAAGCATCTCTCCAAGCATTATAAGTTTAAGATTAAAAATTGCCTTAAAAAATCCTTCTTTAAATGATCCTCATTTTACAGCATAATAATAATACGTCAGGGGAACCTCGTGAAGGCCGAGAAAGATAAACAAATCACGTATCTTGACTTGGCTCACGAGGTTGTCGACATGTGTGGACTCTGCGATCATTGTGCCGATAGTTGTATCAGCCAATTGCTTAATTGCCAAGAGCCTCGACCAACACCTAAGGAGGCTCTCGTTGGGCAGCTGGATTAAGGGCTTGATTCAGAAAGCTGTACTCCTGGACACGGCTCGCATTGTTAGGAGGTTCCTCTCTCTGGAGCCCTGACCGCCGGTAGCTTGGCTTGGCTGTTCCGATACCGGTGGGCTACAATTTTTTATATATTTAAATGTTTTATATAATTTTTTATTCTAATATTTAAAAATTTAATTTATAAGTATGAAAAATGAAATAAAAGATTTATAATACGTCAGTGTCACGGAGCGCGATATCTCGACGAATTAAGAAAGTACGAAAAGTTTAGAGCTCTATACAATCTGTAAAGGTTGCGTTAAACTAATACAAAGCCTATCTTTCCAGTTTCTAGGTCCTTTCATCCATAAAAGTTCGTGAAAAGATTTGAAATCCAATTTCGCACTTCAGCACCCATACTTATATCAATATTATTGTCTCTGGCTCTCGAAAACCGGGAAGTTCGCAATCACATTAGGGCTGACACAAATCCGTATTGGCAGTAGAAGCCTTGCCGCTGCTTCACCACCCGACTATGTGTAAGCATATTATAAAGATTACCAAGAACTTGAAATCCGCTAACCAAATTTGATAGAAAAATAACATCAACGGAGGAAATCTGTGAAGAACTGAAGGTTTTGAAAAATTAAGTATATAATATACTCAGCATTTAATTTTTGTTAACACGACCTGCAGTTAAATGTTTCCATGAAAAAGATCTTTCTTTCAGGTCTTTCAAATTAAATAATGTCATTCATCAGTGATGGCTTAGTCACTTTGAATCAAAATCAATCTGCCTAGCCTTTTCCCAACTATGTTGAGGTCAACTTCCAGTCTAACCGAATTCAGCTGAAAACCAGTATTTTACACGGATCGACTGTCTATCTGATCTCCACAAGTCAGTAACTGGGTAATACGATACCCCTTGGTAAGACTGGTTGTCAGTTTCGGGCTACTGACGATCCGTAACGACTGTCAAAGATTCACGAATGACAACCGGGACCAACGGCTTAACGTGCTTTCCGAGGCACGGAGGAGTCTCGGTATGTAAAGATGGCCACCCATCCACGGACCAATCCTGGCAAGCGTAGCTTAACCTGATGAATCGACCCATGCGGTTATTATTACTTAGCCATGAGCTTCGATCATTATTCAAAGATTTAGTGATTTTCGTATAAAATCAAAATTCTTAGAATAGATTGACTGCTTCACTTTGAGGGATACTAAACACCTATAGGCGGTATACAAATACAACTTATATTTTGTCTCGTTCAGTGTCCTTGAATGCATTCAACTGCATTCTTATCATCAAATAATTATACAAACGTATTCCAAAAGTTGAGATTACATAAAATATTATACTCATACAATTGGAGATAGAACTTAGATAGTTCCATTTAAGTCTTGATTGTCTTTTAAAAGTTTTGCTCGTCGCAGTGGTGTAAAGTTATTTCACAGTTTAAATTGTACTGAGGCTCCCAAAACAGATATTTGAATTTTAAAACAAGTTTTTAAAACAATTTGATTTATGGGGCTATAAAACCCTAGTTAAAATGATACGGCCTTTGCTAACACTAAAGCCATGTTTCTTAGATAAGTTTTGCTTTAAAGATAAACAGCTGATGGTTCCCATGAATCCTTTAGGTTTGCATGTTCAAAAGATACGGTATGAATGTTTATTTAATTCTTGTTTCTTGATAACAACCAATCCGTTATTATTCCTGGTATGAATGTTGGTTTTACGAGATTCATATTTTTCAAAGTTAAGGTAATTTCAGGATATCTATACATCCTAGGCGGATTCCCGGCCACCATAGGCGCGGGCTTGCGGACGGCGAGCAATGGGTAGCTCGCCGTCCGATTAGGACCAGGCCCGGGTCGACGGCGCGCCGTGTTCCACGCGCGCCTCAAAGAGATGTCAGCACAATTGGCGGGGTCCGCTAGGACCGATGCCTGCCAGGGTTGCGGGTTAGTCCGAAAGGACCGTACTGGGACCCAAAAAAAAAGAAAACAAACACAACGAAAAACATAAGAAAAGGTTGGGGGAAACATGCATGTCCACGCAAAACGGCTATCGCTCAGCATTATGCCCTATGCAAGACAGAGCCCCAGCGCTGGTTTTCAGCGACAGCCGGCTTTTCGTGTTTGTCTATATGTCCGCATTGTTCTATTAAACCACGTAACAGATTTTGATGAGGTTTTCACCATTGTTTAGAGAATTTATTCCGGAAAGTTTATGTGTTTACTACGATAAAGTTACAGTTACATATATATCTAAGAAATCGGATGTTAAGTCAAGTTGTAAAAACCGTACGAGGCAGGAGCGGGTCGCTAGTAATATAAAAATATTCATCACTATGCGTATACAATAATAACAACAACAGTATTAAAACTGTTATAATTTATTTTTAGCCAGCTAATAATTACGCCTCACACAACCTGAAAACAATTTCAGCTCTCAAAGATCAGGATCCCTCCACCAATTTATTAACAGCACTTCAATTGAATATTGCCGGAACTATTTTTGTATCTGAGAAATTAATTTAAGTTCTTTCAAAGAGGATTGTGAGAGCAGTTCAAAGTTAGATGAGTTCGTCGCCCATTGCCTTCCTGCAGACTGAGAGGCGAGGTGGGTAATTGCAGAATGTCCTGATGAACTTTCAGAAAGATTCTATCTTTTACTCTTTTTGCTTTAGTTGCTATGCTTCCCAGATACTGTACCTTGGTTTCATTTAATTTAGAGACAGCTTTTTTCCTGTGATGTTATTAATGTTTCAGACTAGTAAAAGGTTTCTTATTTCTTGCTTAAGAAACGGTTTTCCTTGTAGGTAGATTACATCGAGCACTAAAGAAAATATTTAAATATTTAATATCTCTCCATTTCTGTAAATTTTTTGTATTCACTAGAGATGTACCCGATAGAGTAAGGCGTAGGTTAGCCTTGAGAATGGTGTATTTTCTTTTTCAATGTAAGATCAGCGAAAACGAGCTTTTTCTTGCCTGTATATACAGGCAAGAAAAAGCTCGTTTCTACGAAAAATACCTAGTTAGTCGAATTCCCACTTTATGATATTGGTCTGTTTAGCTTTATAAGTTTTCTTTTAGTAAGAACATAATAAGAGGCTCGATGGAACTAAAAGTTAATACAACAATATTGTTATTTATTTTGTTTAACGTAACAAAATTGTTATCATAACTGTCAAAACTTCTTCTTTCGTCAACTGTCACTACTCAACAAATGTCAAAACTTTTTGATTTACAACACAAATTATTATCCAACAAATTTAATTTAGCAACTATAACTAGGTAACAAATAGTGGGTCCATATGCGCGTTAATGTGAGGGTCTAATTTAATCAACAGACATCTTGGTACCGGTGCTCTCATGAAAGTTAATGGCGGTTCCTACGAATGCTCATTTAGCCCAATAACCAGCGGAAAGATTATTTTCCCGGCAATTATTCTGGCAGGAACCCCCAACACGAGTAAACTTGTTTATTTATTAATTTACGCATTATTTTCTCTAGTTTCGTGGATTTGCGACTGTAATCCTTTAAGCCGGCGGAATGTAGGGTAGTTTGTTTTATGGTAATAATATACTGCTTCCAAAGTGGTGGTGTAGGGGTATTATAATTTAAGTGAATATGGATTTTGGGACGTCTATGTTTAGTCCGACATTAAAGTAAGAGGGAGTTTTGTTGTTACGAGTCTGGATTTCCAAAAATTTAATAAGTAGCAATCAATATTTGAGTTAGGATTCTTGTTGTTGTTTATGTAAAAGATGACGTCACGATAATCACTATGCAGGTACACAGAACCCACTAGCTATTTTTCGCTATGTGTTTGATGGCAAGGGATTTAGGATTTTATTCACAATTTATCGTTACCTACACAAAAACACAAAAGGAAATGTATCAAAAGACACTTAATTCAGCCACGTTAACATAAGTACAAAGTGACCGGGTACTCATTTGTACAATGTTATATCGACAAGACTAACGATAAACTAAACAATTTTACATTACATTAATAACGCACAAACCACATCCCTTAATATTGATCCTCCTCCATAACTATGAACATTATTATGATATTCTTTGCGAACAAAAAATAAAGGTTTCCGAAAATATTTTCCTCAATATACGCTGACAATGCCGCTCCGTCCCTACATTAGAAATGTTGATTCGTGAAATTACGAAACACAATATTACTTCCCATTGAGCCTTTTCAACGAACCTTTTAAGTTGCCTGTATATATTCTTTTATTTTGAAGATTGTGTTGAGCGGAACTGAATAGAGTTGGGAGCAGAGAAAATGCAAAGGATTGTAGTAATTTTTTTCTTCATTACTTATACTCATTTTTATTTATCTTTATTCGTTTTCTTATTATTTATCTAAATTTTTTGATTTATAATGTAATTTACTGGCAATCGACTTAAGACAATTTCTCAATCAGTTAATTACATAATGTACGTTGCACTGACTCTGAAAACTAATAAAACTACTAGAGAGGTGGTCAGTATATTGTACAATAGACAAAGACGGAAGAATAGACAAAATTACAGATTGTGAATCTGTCATTTTGTCGTCTATTCTTCCGTCGACAAAACTCGTTTATATTGTGGTCATGCTACACGTGCTGAAGGAATAGATAAATGCAAGATTGTGTTGGTACCTAGTTTTTAAATAATTTTGCAAAAAATCCTTCCATATTATTAAAAACATCAATAATCATGTTCGACTAAGAAATAAGTGTGTAGTAATAATACTTACCACATTCTTTCTCATTTACCCATAGCTTAGTTATTACCGGAAAGTTTTTAGGGTTACTGGTGCTTTATGTTATTCCACGTGTAACTATAATCGTACATAATCTAGGAAACAATTCATGGTTTTCTTCAAAGGAAAGCTAATGAAGAGTCTCATATAATAAATATAATGGTATTATGCGGAAGCTTTTCCGCGTAACATCTATTTATAGTAGTGTGACGTTAACAAAAACACAGGAAATATTTTATCTCAATGATAATTAATGATATATGACATTTATTTTTAGCAACATATTGTGGTAGAAGACTGCTGTAGTACATATAATAATAATGCGTTTTAGTAGAAGTTTTCAAGTAATATTCTTTCATTGAAAACTCCAAAAACTAGATGAAAATGTTATTAAATCTCTGCACCAACACTACACAGATAACACAAGAAGGGACTACAATAACACGCTTGTACCTGCAGGCTATCAACACAAGAAGGGACTACAATAACACGCTTGTACCTGCAGGCTGTCGCAACACTACAATTGGCGGGGTCCGCTAGGACCGATGCCTGCCAGGGTTGCGGGTTAGTCTGAAAGGGATACCGGGACCTTGGCAACAGGCAACTGAAGGAACACGGCTGGGTTTTAGTCAGTAAAAGTCTGACACGCCCTTCCGCTCCACCCAGAGCGGAAGAAGTCATTGGATGATTTACCAACATCAAAAAAAAAAAAGGCTATAGCAACATCTACTTGTTCTTACCGAACATAATCTAGAAATACAACACAAATTCATGCAAGAACTCATCACTCAAAGTTCCTTAAAGCCCGGACAAGACACACTTGTTATCCCGACCCTCAACAACCCTCAACAACCCTCAACAACCCTCAGCAGCCCCAACAGCCCCAACTATTCAAAGGTCCGATGAAAACAATTCTAAACATTGTTTATCCATGCACCGCCATACGGCCTCTTTAATAGTCCCCACGGAATATTATGGGGTTTGTGAAAGATTTCGCCGAAATCCCTTCGGTGGATAGTTTGTGGTCCCGTTGCGAAGATGTTTAACGGTTACCTTATTATGCATATGATGCTATAAAGTTGAGCCTTCATTTGTGTGATGTGCGAGGGAATTATGCCGGTGTAAAGCTTTATTGGTGTTCCATAGAAACTATGGATTAGGGAATTGGGAAGGAATTTAATAGACACTTGTTTAGTTCATTTTTGACATGGTTTCTACTGGTATTAAATAGTATGCGAAAGGTTCAGGCATCATCTTCAAAATGTCAATATTATAACTGTTTTACTAATGAATTGCACACAAATCAACGTCATTATCTCCTTAAGATACTTTACCCTACCTTTGTTAAACCAAATCTTTCCGGAGGCCTAAATGTGCCTCGCTGCTTGGCCATGACCATAATACATAGTCATTTTGACAATAATATTCAGGTCGATCGAAATCCAATCCAGGTATTCTAAATGTGATTGAAAAAACAGCCCATCTAAATTAACTCCAGCCTATTAGAAAATAGCCTCCAGTGGCCTAGAAAACGATTCGACGGAGTTGGAAACTTGTATTCCGTTTTGGGCTTCGGTAGCTACAATAATTGGGCGGAATGTACTCTAACGTGAAAATTATACAATTTCCCTTGATGTGTTTAATTAATTAGCAATTGCTCCGTACTAATAGAAGACAATTAATTTATAATTAGCTTAGATTTTATATTTTTAATAATTTTCCATAGGTAATATTATCTCATCTCTGTTGTTTATAATCATTATACTTAGGTACTGAAAAGAAAAAGTGACTACTAGCAAACTTACAGGCATAATATCTTGCTCCATGTGATTACGTCTGTCTTTTCAATATTGTTTTAATCATCACTGTCCACACAGAATCCCGACATTGCTGTGAAAATAAAAAGGTAGAGGTAACTTATATTTTGATTCGCGTTATCCAGTCACTTGCCATTTGTGTTCCCCCGTAAGGTTCCATAAATGTATTTCAAAACAGCGATACGGGGAACAAAATCAGATCGTGTCACGAATATCCAGGCTGCGACACTGTTGTTGTATGTTAATCTCTGGAGACGTATTCCACAAGCTGGGACTGTGTTTAAAAATCCAAATTATGGGATATTTGTTGTTCAAGATAATATTATGCCTTTATAATCACTGACAGAAATTGAGGACCTCGTGGCTAAGTAATAACAGCCGCACAGATCGAGCCATCAGGTTAAGCTACGCTTGCCGGGGTTGGTCCATGGATGGGTGACCATCTTTACATACTGAAACTATTCGGTGCCTCGGAAAGCACGTTAAGCCGTTGGTCCCGGCTGTCATTTGTGGATCTTTGACAGTCGTTACGGGTCGTCAGAGGCCCGAAAATCTGACAACCAGTCTTACCAAAGGGTATTGTATTTATTACCCAGTTACTGGTTTGTGGTGGTCAGATAGGCAGTCGCTCCATGTAAAATACTGATATTCAGCTGCATCCGGTTAGACTGGAAGCTGACCCCAACATAGTTGGGAAAAGGCTAGGCAGATGATAAATCACTGACTGAAATTAAACGATGTATAGCGATAGTATTATTATAGCGATAGTAGGTCGAACAACTGTTAAAATTAATTCAGACGGAGGTGAAAGTATCTAGATTATGAAATGAAATGCCTTTAGTCTTCTTAAAAGAATTGAATTCACAATAGTTGGAACAGTAAAAGGAAATTCCATGGCCTGTTAATTTACAATGAAAACATTTCCTGCAATGAAAACGTTTACAACAAAGAATTTAACTTGTACAATGCTGGCGTTGTCTTTAACAATGAAATACGGTTTTGAAACAATAGCTTTTTAAAACAAAACGCTGGCAAGTAAACTGAAACAATCAATTAGTTAAAAAAATCCATTTAGAATCTAAACACAATCGTAGAAAACATAAAAAACGTTCCAATTCGTCCATCTGAATCCCATCCATTCAGACAAAAACGAATCGCTCCTTTTTTCTTAACAAAATACCTAAATTCATTTACATTCCAATTCTAGGGCCTACTTTAGATTAACGCCGTCGCTCCACGTACAGCGTTCAGAATATGCCTACACCCGGAGCGCTGGCGAATAAAATTTTATTGCCAGAATTCTCGTTCGTGTTTCCACTAAAAATACATTTTACGTCTGAGTTTCCTTTGGTATCAAAATTTGTAGCGTTCGCGCGCCAACTGAGTATACACTGCGTAACATACTCGCCTGTCCTTGTGCCAATCATGAGATGTCGCTAGATGTTGGGAATCAGATTATGGAGGTTCCTTCCTGTTACGTGATAGGTGTGCATTAATATTGTATACAGGAAAAATATATTTTTGTATTTTTGAAAGGGAAACGATATTACCTACTTACCGCCTTTCATGCTTATTTTTGGGAGGAACCTTGGCAATACGTTTAAAAATATCCAGAATGGTTATAATAGTTTAAGCAAAGCTTACCCTAAAATATAATATGAACTTTGTAATAGATGTGACACTGATAAACATTTATTTCTACCTGCAGAGCTTAAAACAGGCCAACCCACTATCTCCCATCGGACCAGTAAAAGGTGACTAAGGGATTATATCCGGGAGCTGGGCAGAAACGTTCACCTACTTCGAAATTATATTGCCCTGGTTTCCCACGGGTATACGCTATGATATAATGAAGAAGTTTTAAAGCAACAACAAAGATTCGTCGTAAGTTAGATTCTTGCTTACCCGCGAGACTATCCGGTAGATTATAGAAGTTTCAGATATTCCATTAATATTGCTTCAAAGTTTCAATAGGCTATTTAGATTTTCTAGTAACTTCAATGTATAAGCCCCTGTAATTTCATAACATAAAAGGGAATGAAAATTGCAGTTTACCTGTAAGTGGTACTAGTAGTCTTTACATTACGTACCATTGTCTACTGCATTATGCAAGTTTTATGTTTTGCATGAAGCAACCGATCAATATCACATCGTCTATGAAGCCCATGTATGACTCACTAACAACTGCCGACTTGTTTTCAAACGTTGGAAGCCTTCCAGTGTTTAAGTGGTTCTCAAAGTACTTGGGAAACGAATTGGCGAGAGTAACTTATTACGCTGATGAGTTACTATACAATTTAAAGTAGACTGTCTTTAGAGAAAGACAGTCTACTTTAAATTGTATAGTAACTGGTTTTTGCCGTTGGCTTCGCCCGCGTGGAGGTCGCAAATTATCCCAAGGAAACGTACTACCGTATCGCGCGCGTCATATTTCAGCCAATGTACACAAAACCTTCTTTATGAATCAGTCCGCCACTGGTGTAAACCATATGAAAAACGGTTTTTGAGTTTATTGCGGTCAGACAGAAAGACAGACGCGGTGTGGGGACTTTGTTTTATATTATGTGGTGATAGTGACATAATAGAATCCTCTACAAAAATCTTTGTCTTTATTATAGATTGCCTATTGCAGCCTCTTTTTTCTGACTAAACCCATCGCCGCTATTTACATCACATTTGCATTTAAAAACGAAATCCCTTCCCTAAATGCAATATCGAGGCAATAAGAGCGTACCTAGTTCATTTGTATGTGCGGAGCGGCAAGATTTGACTGCTAATTTAGACAAAACTCCACATTTAACTGTATTACTCGGCGTATTAAAGTCATTTAGTAATTTACTTGAAAATTAACCACGGCCCTTATATCTCGCTTAGGGCGCCTTATTGCCGAGTGCCTTACTTATCCAATAACAATGAAGTCAAATGAGTTTCAGTACGTGACTCCGTCCGTAATGTTGCTAAGTTCCGGATTTTTCGAGGTAGTTTTGCGAATGGTTCATGATCTGGAAAATTTAGTAGTTCTTTTAAGTTTTTTTTGTTCGGTACAAGGCCGATACGACTGACTGTGGTGCCAGCGGCTTCAGTAGGCTTTTATTATTATAATATCATTTATTTCAGGCTACAGGACTTTTTATTTTTGTTGAATTGTTCGTCTTAACTTTTTTATGAAGTTCGAGAATGTTATGGTATTACATATTTTAGATTGCTATTAATGCACTGCATTTTAATGATATTTGAGTCCACTTTTGCATTTTTTGTCTTTGTGTTCCACACAATGATTATCTTATCACTGTTGAACGTGACGTACTTACTTACAATTATATTATAACGTTGCAACATTTAGTTTCCTAGTCAATGTCTTACCAAAATAAATTGCTTGTTGATCACAAAGATTGTCTTCCTTTAAATAAATCTTTGTAGGTATTTTCAGTCTTTCACTATTTTGTGGTTAGCTTACCTTTTTTTTTTTTTTTTTTGATTTTTTTTTTTTTTGAGGCTGGGAAATCATCCAATGACTTCTCCCGCTCTGGGTGGAGCGGAAGGGCGTGTCAGACTTTTACTGACTAAACCTTACCTGCTTAAGCCTTAAGCTTAC
Source organism: Lithophane semibrunnea (assembly GCA_947363905.1). Lineage (NCBI taxonomy): Eukaryota > Metazoa > Arthropoda > Insecta > Lepidoptera > Noctuidae > Lithophane > Lithophane semibrunnea. The sequence goes on along the minus strand of OX376192.1, from coordinate 1,155,771 downwards.
CTGGTTTTTATTTGATATTTTCGTAGAACTCCGGCTTACCTCCCACCGCAAAAGTCAATAACTCGCAGCACACGTAAAACCCAGCCGTTTCTAGTTGGTAATAGTAAAGAATGGTCTCGCCGTTCTTCAGATAAATCCTGCTCAGCTTAATGTGGAGATAGTGGGCTGCCGTACCAAGGATTCTAGGAAATTGCATAATGAATGGATGCAAGATTTTCCGTATTAATTGCCCGTAAAGAAAAGTTAGAATATTCTGCGTGGGCGAATAGAAACACGAGATAAACTTTCTAGGAAAGTTTTATCAGAAGATGGAAATGCTGAGACTAGAGTGAAAATTTTGTGAGAATGGAATGTAGTTTGTAGATTTACGTATGCAGTGTTTGCGTAGGTGAGTTTTGCCACCAATCTGAAGTAAATAGAACTCAAGAGGAGTTTATGGTAATAATAAGAGTATAATAAGGGAGGCCCAGGACCGTGCAATGGATGAGACCTATACTCAGCATTAGGTGGATACGGGCGGAAGAAAAGAGAGAGAGGATATACTCATTATTTTTGAGAATAATTTCTGTTAATCACGACGACGTCTCCAACGATATGATTCCCTAGAGTTTACAAAATATTATTCAACCTTATAACAATTATCTACGCCAGAAAGCAACTCATCCGACGGATAAATTCCATCTGACATCTCAAAACGGTTATAAAATAACAATATTATGTAAGAAGCCTAAGGTGATGTCGGATCCCACCGCATGTCTGTCAGATGTCGGCGTTTCCGCCTGACATGTGTCGGTTTCCTAAACATGGCGCAGTTTAATAAGCTTGTAATCGCGATCTATATGTACTTTATAGGTACTCGTTTATCGCCTTCCATCTCACATGGCAGAAGCTGGTTTATGATCTAATGAGTATGATCATCTTTATTATTGTCAACGTTCACGTTTTTATGTCTGATTTTGAGTGTTTATTTAAATCACTACGATTTAGGTTCGTGACAACCGTTTTTTTTTTTCATACAGAAATATGTAGACTCGTTTTTGGGGAAAAAATTGGCCTAGTCTGCCACTAGGCCAATTTTTTAGGCAGGTATGCTTTTGTGACTAAATAAGTCACTAAAGCAGCTTCCACATAAAATTATAAAAATGGTAACGAGTTTCTAGAAATCGAAATGTTTTATTGCCATACATTAAAATTTACTTGATATTATTCTGATATAATTATAATTTCCTTTATTTCATTTTTCATACTTATAAATTATATTTTTAAATATTAGAATAAAAAATTATATAAAACATTTAAAAATATAAAAAATAGTAGCCCACCGGTATCGGGAACAGGGTCCAAGCTATCAGCGGTCAGGGCTCCAGAGAGAGGAACCTCCTAACGATGCGAGCCGTGTCCAGGAGTACAGCCTTCTGAATCAAGCCCTTAATCCAGCTGCCCAACGAGAGCCTCCTTAGGTGTTGGTCGAGGCTCTTGGCAATTAAGCCATTGGCTGATACGACTATCGGCACAATGATCGCAGAGTCCACATCCCACATGTCGACAACCTCGTGAGCCAAGTCAAGATACTTGATTTGTTTATCTTTCTCGGCCTTCACGAGGTTCCCGTCATGCGGGACCGTTATGTCAATGATCATTGCGCGCCGCTCTGTTCGATCCACCACCACTATATCAGGCTTATTGGCAACAATAGTCCTGTCAGTGATGATGGATCGATCCCAGTACAATGTGATATTTCCATTTTCGAGAACTGGGTCGGGCACGTACCTGTAGTACGGCACTTCCGATTCCACTAGGCTGTATTTCAGAGCAAGTTCCTGATGGATAATCCTGGCTACAAGGTTGTATCTATGCAAGTACTCTCCGTTAGCTAGATGAGAACATCCGGAGATAATGTGACGGATTGATTCTCCCGGTCAGTGGCATGCCCGACAGATGTCAACCGTGCCGTCCTTCACAATAAATCTCCGGTAATTGTTCGTCATGATAACTTCGTCCATAATTGCACAGACAAAACCTTCGGTTTCCCCAAAGAGGTCACCGAAACGCAGCCAGGCTACGGACGCTAGTAAATCTACATCGGGTCCATGCAGGGCCCGGAAAAAGCATCCGTGAAGCTCCTTACTCTGCCATACCTCCTTGCGATCGTTAGTGTCAAGTACTACAGGCTTGCGCCAGTTCTCTTTCGCCAAGGAGAGCGGGGTGAGGCCCTTGTCCACCGCGACCACATCTCGATGCATTCCCACGTCGGCTTCTAGGAAATATTCCCTGAGACTGCATATCTCCCGATTGTGGAGGGTCTTAGCATTTAAAAAGCCTCGACCTCCACATTTTCGCGGGATATACAGTCTCATTACCGATGACCGTGGGTGATGCATTCGGTATGCAGTTAGCAGCGTACGGACGACTCTCCTATCCAGGGCGTCAAGTTCGGTCTGAGTCCATTTGAGTATGCCGAAGGAGTACATCAAAACCAGCATGACCCAACCATTGAAGGCGCGCACCTTGTTCCCGCCTGATAAAAGACTATTAAATACTTTCTTCAGGCGGCCAAAGAAGCGCTCCTTCAACGATTGCTTCATGTCAGTAACATTGATGCCTAACGCTTTCGACATACCCAAATACTTATAGGTTTCGGATGCGGAGAGGGCTCTTAGGTATATGGAATCCGAGAGTTGGGTGCCCACGGATTCCACAATCTCCCCTCGCTTTACATGCATGACCGCACATTTTTCTACACCAAATTCCATCCTGATGGCTCTACTGAAAGTTTCAGTTACTTTTAGTAGCTCCATCAGTTGTAAATTGTTGGGGGCAAAGAGTTTTAGGTCATCCATGTAGAGGAGGTGAGATATAACCTGTCCACCTCTCCTCATCCGATAGCCTAGACCCGAGTCCTCCAGCAGTGTGCTTAGAGGATTCAGGGCCAAGCAGAACCAAAGTGGACTCAGACTATCGCCCTAAAATATGCCTCGCTCGATCCTTATCGGCTCACTATTCCTCTGGATATTTCGACATCCTGGATAGCGAAGGACTGTCCTCCATTGCCCCATACACACCATCAGGAAGGTGCGCAGAGATGCATCTACTTTATACAACTCCAGCACCCTCATGAGCCATGTATGTGGCACCGAGTCATAGGCCTACTTATAATCTATCCAACATGTCGACAGATCCTTTCGGGAACGACGAACCTGTTGGCTAATGGCCATATCAATGAGGAGTAGCTCCTTAGTACCGCGGGACTCATTCCTACATCCATTTTGAGAGGCAGACATGATGGAGTTCGTGTCGATATGTTTGTTAATTTTAACTCTCAAAATGGATGTAAGAACTTTATAGACCGTCGGTAAACATGTGATCGGCCTATAATTTTTGGGTTCCGCGGTGCTACCGGATTTGTGGAGCAGGTGGGTAACTCCTGTAGTTAAGAACTGGGGTAGCAAACCAGAGTCCAATGCAGACTGGTACTGAGCCGCTAAGCGAGCGTGCGACCCTATGAACCATTTTATCCAGAAGTTGTGCAGCCCGTCCGGCCCTGGAGACTTCCAGTTAGGTAACGGGCGGACTGCACGAGCTACATCTTGGGGGCAGATGGTAATAGCCCCCATTTCTGGTAAAGGATCGCAGGCTTGCTCGACTTCCCAAGTCCAGTCCCCTTCAGTGTGACTGACAGGCACCGACCAGATACTTCGCCAGAAAGAGCACATGGCATCATCATCCGGCAGGCGCGTGTCAGCCACACCTTGGTCCGGTTGCTCCCAAGTCCTATATACCCACCTTTCATCACTCTGGAAGGTGCGGTTCTGAGTATATCGGTCTACTCGCCGCTTATACCTACGAATACGGTTTGCCCAGGCATACACTTTCTGCTTCAGGAAGTCTATGCGCTCTGCGACACGGGATATATAGTCCTCAGGACTGATATCAGTGCCTGAGAACGCCCGTCTCACAAAGTGCATCACTCTAGGGCGAGTATTGCCCTCCCTGAAGCAGATTAGTTTGCCGATGAGCGCTCTGGCCCCACCAATACGTAGTTCAATTCTGCACTGCCAAGCTGGTACGGCTGATTTAGGTCGTGTAGCTCTAGATTCATTATCAAATTTGACGTGAGCTACACGACATGCCGCTACAGCCGCACAGTACAAAATCGAGTGAGTATCGGTGAGGTATTCGCAGTCGTCAAAATAGCTTGACAACTGCGAATCCAGAGCCGCCACCAGCGCCCTATTTTTGTTATGCATGGGCAAACGAGGTAAGCGTGGCCTAAGTTCGGGCGGCATGAGCCGATATTCCCGAATCGCACCCTCCAAAGCACTCCTCAATTCATCATTGCACTGGGTACTTACGTTTGTAGCCCTGTCATCAAACGCGTCGTCGGCTTGACTGGTAGTGACCGGTAGTGGTACCATGACAGTCTGCGACGGCGGAGCGATGACATGGCTACTCTGCATTTCATTTCGCAGGCGATCAAGTACAGTATCATCCAACATATGGTTACGCTGGATGACCCGCACCTGATCCGACAGTCGTTGTGCCGACACGTTGACAGCTGGCTCAAGCACCTGAAACAGAGAGAGCATCCGAACACGGTACGCGGTCAGGTGGCTTCCTCCCTCTGTAGCCCCATAGTATGAGCGCATGACGTTCTCATTAATGGATCGTGTCCATCTCATGCGCTGCACACTTCCGCCGGGAGCTGGGACCCTATCAGAGGCTGGTGGGCCTCGAGGTCCTAAACCCTCCGGCGGCCGGCGTCCTCCCTGTCGACGAGCAGGTGGTGGCGTCGTGGGCGGGGAGAAATACTCGTCGCTCGAGCTCGACGCAACTACCGCGGCCGGTGTCATCACAGCGCTCACAATTGCACTGGGTACCGGCGGCCGCGAGGCGGAGCTGAGCGAAGAGTCCGGAGGTGGTGGGCGTGCTCGTCGTGCGGCCGATCTCGTCAACATAGATATTCTTTCTTCATTTTCCTATTTTTCTGTTTATTGTTTTGGCAGTTATAAAAGAATTCTATTACATTTTGTTGATGGTTTTTTTGGTCTCTTTGGTGAGTTTTTATGGTTTTCCGGTTTAAAGTTTAGTTTATTTTTATTCTAAATATTTGGTTTTGATAAAATAAATAGTATTCTGAGGAAAAATTGTTGTTGACGTATCAGTGTTGCCAGCCGAAAATTATAATCATCATTAATTTGATTGAAGTTCATTGAATAACTGTGTAGCGACCTGAAATTGCTAATTAATGTTAACAATACAACAACAAGCTTTAGCTACGAAAAGCAAACAATACCAAATTGGTATTTACCTTAATTTTCTGTAGGTACTGCTGCCAGTGTTTGCTTTTCATGGATTTCAGCGGCTATACATACATGCAAAATATTGTTTGACTATCTAGCTATAGTGACAGATATTAGATAAATGTGGTGGGTTGAAAAATTTCTTGCACAAAGTTAAAAATCGTTACAAAGTTATCAAATTCATTTCAAACATCTCAATCAAATACCATTAAGAGACAACCCATATCTTTATTTACAGTTCAATACACACGAATGTCATTTCAAATCATTTCCTTAAAAGAATAAGTTTTCACTTCAGCAACTTCCTAAAGATGTCCAAACAAAGAAACAGCTTCTACAATATAACATACCGCCACAAGTCCTGCAGAGTTTAATCCTACGATCACAAGAATTATTTCACTTCACTAGTCGCCAACATCGCTTTTAACTCCAAACGGTTTCTTCGGACATGTGACGTCAAAGTGCACGAAACGCTGCCGGCGATACATACTAGTAACAAAGACTTGTACCTATTCGTACATTTACCGGGAAATTTTGTCTTTTATATTTAATGCTATCTTTCGAAAATTTGGATTTGAATTGTCGACAAGAATAATAATTATGGGTGTAAACGAAACATTGGCACTGTGCCTACCTGTTTATAAAATAAATAAGATAAAATAGCCTTTTATTTCCTGTTGTTTGAGTTATAAAAAAATAATATAAATACTGCATGCAATCATAGTATTAAATGACAATATTACATTGAAATTAATCAATTACACTAAAATCATAACATACGTAAAATTAGATTTTATGGAGCATCATCTTTGCCACTTCTAAAACAGTATGATAGTCTATAAACCTCTGAGTTGAGCTCCATTATTACTGACAAATGCTTGCACTGACTGGACAGGTCCACTCAAATCTGTGTGGTTCTTTCCTCAAAAGATCATTTCAGACTCTAATCTACATGGTCCTCATATGGCCTGACCAAGATTATGTCTGGACTTTAAAAGAGACTTTAACCTCTGAGTTTGTTTCGGCCTTTCTTCTCAGAGTAGTCAGATAGGAAACGCCGACCTCATCTAGCTTATTTTTAGAACTTTTTAATATGACGTGTTAAAGTGATTCCAATATCCTATTTACAGAATAAACAATTTCATTTCATTTCGATGTGTCATTTATAATAAACACTCGAATGATTTACTTGACTAGTATCTGTTTCCTATTTATCAATGTAAAGTACAATCATTATACGTTTATCTCGGATATCCGTTTCATGATAGGATTATATCCCACTCAATCTAACCGATTTAGACCAAACTACATTGGTCACCCAATAATTATGTAATTAACATTGAAGCTACATGCTTTGCATGTATTGTTATCATGGATGGACCATAATAAATATCTCTTCAATTTATTGAGCAGTCGTTGAAATAAACTCTGAGTGATGTAACATGAGTACGACAAGATTTGATGGAATCTTTTTATCTGAGAAATGCGAAACACGACAAAGTGTAGGAACCGCTTATTCAAAAGGATCACAAGAACCCAAAACAGTGCTTGAACAAGAACATGCCAAAAAATGTTTCTTTACATGTGAGAGATACTGCATGAGATGCCTCCGGCATTCACTACAAAGCATTGTCATCCCGTACGCGTTTGTAGACGATCTCGGAAGACACACCGAGTTAAACGCTCCGTAAATATACACAAAAGATGCTCCCAAGCCATCATCACATAATCTTTTGATATCTCACTGGAAAACATCTTTGGAATAATAATTTTGATAGAATTTTGCGTATAATGTTCTTAGGATAGTTACAAAAGGTGTTTTTCGGATTTTATTTTATATCCTCAAGAGGTATTGTTCGGGTTCCTTATTTATCGGGGCTTTGTTCTGAAAGGAAGCCGTATTATTCCCGATATGGATCCCTTTTGTCTGAAGCCTGTAAAATAAGGATGTTATTTTTTTTATATGTTCAGATTATTTACTTAATACTGAAAAATCATAATAAATATTATTATTACTTGCTGAAAACAATGTTGTTTATGACATAGGACGGTTTAATTTGTTCATTGTTATCTCAATCCGATATTTCTGTTATTAATCTGTGCTTTGCTCTACCTTATATTTCATTTTTGCAAACTTTTGAAACTTAGAATAATAACTTCATTGATTATACTTATAAAACAACTAACTAAACCTTTCTCCACTTTGCAAATAACAGAATGATATTCAACTAAGATTGTATGCAATATTTTCGACTGCTCCAACATACTGTACAACACAAAGTCAAATAGGCATCCAAATAATAGTAAAACTGTCCCACACGAGCTACAGCGGCATCTTATTACATTGCCTAGCCTGGCTTGCTCGGCGCCATATATTACGGTAAGCCCAGATAGCGTGGCGGCCAAACATCGGCATTGAACATAACGGTGTTATTACTACTGTGAGAATATTTGTATTTTTGGGAAATGTGAAGGGAAAATGGTGATAATTTTGAAGATATATGCAGAAACTCTGTGTTGCATATAGAGAGAAGAGACTTTGTTTTATTTAGGTGTACGTAACACTAACTCATTATATCAGCACTAGTAAAACCCAGTTTTTTTGACAGTCACCAGGAGGCTTATAACAGCCACTTTGGCACAATCATAATAGGAAAATATTATGAGTCATCGTAAAATGTCACAAACTGACAATTCATAATAATCTGCGTGCAATTCATATTACGAAATAATTCATCTGTTTGACAGTTTTCTATGGAGACTCGTAAAATGGTCCACACATTATGAATTGCTTTTGTGTCAAATTTAGAGGAATTGCTAATGTGGCCGTTTCAGGCCCCCTGATTCTAGATATCTTATTCCCGAATTTTTGCCATTTCGAAGTGTAGCGTGTGTAGCGCATAGCGTTGCATACCCCTTTTAAATTAATCAGATTAAGTAAATGTACAGACAGGCAGCAATTGTGATTGAATTCAATATCTCGAACGATAGTCGTAGTTTTATTGGCTAGACCTAATCCTGGTTACAACGGAGAAATCTTCTAAAAGTTCGAACTAAACTTTGCGCAATTGGATTAAACTTTCCGTAGCTAGAACGTAGTGGGAGAATGTCTTCCTTTTAATTTTTTAAAGAATTTCTTATCGATTTATGAAATGTCGCGACGCAATTTGACTTAAACGTGCAATCCTTTTTAGGTAGATCGATATTATTAATCGCCAGTATTGTACCAAAATTGTTAAATTGGAATTCATGAAATCGTCTGCAAATAATTTCACGATTTCAAAATCACATATAAATCCAAGTCTATACAGTTTGTTGTAAGCGCAGCTTAGCGGTTTATTGTAGTGACTGTCGGTACACTAGAGAGAGAACAATAATCCATTAGTGTCACCGCAATAACCAATTGTATGCAGTTACTGACAGGTTGCTAATGCCACGTCTATTATGTCGCTAAGTATGCAGCTGAGTACAAAAGTATGGTAGGTAATTGTTGTGGGCAGTAATGTTTGTATTGGGGGCTTTTATAGTAGGAATAGTTGTTTTTTATTAATGGATGGCAAATTCCACCTGTGTTCGGCAAGTCAAAAATCAATCTGCCTAGCCTTTTCCCAACTATGTTGGGGTCGGCTTCCAGTCTAACCGGATGCAGCTGAATACCAGTATTTTACTTTCGTGCTTCTGACGACTCGTAACGACTGTCAAAGATCCACGAATGACAACCGGGACCAACGGCTTAACGTGCTTTCCGAGGCACGGAGGTGTCTCGATATGTGAAAATGGTCACCCATCCACGGACCAACCCCGGCAAGCGTAGCTTAACCTGATGGATCGACCCGAGCGGCTGTTATTACTTAGCCCCGCGCTCCTGTTCGGCAAGTGTACCTAGTATTTTAAGTTAAGTTTAAGTTTTCTTGAAAAGTTACCCCGAAGTTAGCGAATATGTTTGGTCCTTCGAGCCGGATACAGTCGTTAGCGTTGTTATAGGATTAGTTTGTGACGGGTGTTAATAACCGCCCAAGTGCTCTTACTGCTGTTGTTTTTATAGATTAAGATTAATTTATAGATAGATTAAGTTTAATATTTATATTGATGAACTATAATAAAAAACAAATTAAATCAAAACCTGTGACCAGGAAAGCGGATAAAGAAAAGAAAATAAGTAATAATATAAATTTTGACCTTTTATAAATATAATAACACTTACTAACAGTACAATAACTTGAACGAAAATCTCATTATCATCTTTATCAGTGCACGAACACGTAAAATCTCTTCAGACCGGTCCCGCGACCAAAAAGTCGCACTTACAAAACCCGGCAGTTCCTCAAATTGCTTGTCAAACCATCTCGCTTTACGACACTGTCTTCACATAAGCCTTACAAGGCTACACGCCCTGTATAAGCTGTATATGGGCTATATAGAAGCTCTCTTTAACGTTCTCCGTATAGCCACAAACGCTTTCTGAGAATACCTATTCACATGACTAAACGTGTTACGTTTTGTTTGGACGATGAACTGACTGAGTATTCTTTTCGTCTATAAATATTGCTTTTTCTTGATTTTTGTTCTGTTCCAAGCGAGGAATTATCGAACTTTCGAACATAGTGTCCAAACAAAACATTATTAACTGCCACTTGGTTTGAAAGCAAACCATCAAACCGTATCTCCTACTGCGAATGACCTTTATTGTTTAGTAGACGAATTGGTACCTGTTTCGAATTGGTCTGTTTTTTGATGTTTTTCTAGATCTTTGTCTGACACCGTTCGGATTATTTTAATTCAAGGAAAATCATTATAAAATATAGTAAGGCAATCTGGTTCACAGAACATTCACCTCTCAGGGATACGTCATTTTGTACCAAAACCCGCTCAGACTAAATAAAAAACCAAGACAGAGCGCTGTCAACAGTGACGTGAAGCCGGTTTCGTAAATATGTGTGCTCATATTTTGGTGTAGTTTGATTGTAAATGGTTATAAATGTGTGCGTTTCAGCGTGTACGCACAGAGCGTTGGTGTAGTTTTGGCATGCTTCACTGTATTGTTCGCAGCGCTCTGTCTTGGTTTTTTATTTGGTCTGAGCAAAACCCGAAATTAATGCGAAAACAGGGATGCTTCGCTTGCAGTTTTAGTTTGGACGCAAACTAGAAAATCGCTGGCTATTGAACCTTGTTTAAACAATTAACTACTCTGTGTTATTATGTTGCCCTTTTTATTATTATAGTTCTATGATATTATTATTAAATTGTTAATGTTTTCTGTTAAGACTATGCTTTATCCAGAATGATTTTTTTAGACAGTTTTTTTTTATATAAACCATATCTCTCTATAGGTCTTGTTTTCAAAGGTTATCTGCTTGGCAGTGTTAAAATAGTTTTAAAAACGATTGACCTCTCTTTCTTTCTTCATATCAAATGTCAGATAACGTTCATGTAACGTTAACATTAATCATTAAATAAAACAGCTGTTTTCTTAATTATACCTATAATATTAGAAGGAAATGTAAATTAATAACTTATTACCAAGAACTTCTTGCTTACAATTTGGTACAGCATTAAAGCATGTTCCCATCTATGTAATTCAAGCACGTGATAATATCCTGAATCTGTGAACATGGTCAACTACAGTAAGGACATGGATACATCGCCGGCGGGCACAACATGAGGAAACAATTAGCTTTTGTGTGCCTGCCTTGCTGTCATGCTTGTGTCCATAACTTTACGTATATTGCCTGTTGTGACTTGTGGGTATTACATGCCAAGTATCTCACATTGTATTTGCCAAATATTCTGTGGTTTGAAACAGACCGTCTCTAAAGCTAAGTGCGCATGAGACAGCTAAGTTTTATGTGAACTTTACCCGTGACTTGAGAATAACGGTCAGTAAAATGGTCCTTCATGCCGACAAAACGCGATCAATCTAAAAAAAATACCTACTTTACTTACATAATTATAAAGTTCACGATTATAAACTTGATTATTGTCATTTAGTTACAGAATTTAATGAATGTCGCTTTTACTGCGGAAAATATTTAATGCATGGAAAGTGGAGCCTTGGAAAAGAAAAGAAAAACTTTAGTTAATAATTTAACTTAATTTATTAGTAAAACCTATAAGTTTTTGTTTAAGGTTATAAGGTTTTGTTTATCTTAGAGATCATGTGTAAACAAAACCTGCATTCTCATGTAAAGTTTTTGGTCAAAGTACTTCGTCTAGTTTCAGTGTAGACAAGTCTAAGACTACACTTAGCCTGAAGGTAGGACACTAGGAAACAATTAGCCCCATTGTGCATGAGCCCTCTGTCATAGTCGTGACAAAACTTTGTGCACAGCCAGTGTGCCCAGGCTTTATTCTGTGCGTATTTGTCTTATAGTAGTTTTGAATTTGTTTTACTTGGCAGTGGGAAACTGTGTCTGTTTGTTTATAGTTTGACGAATTCTGTGGCATAGCTACAGAAGTATTATAACTGCCTTGGCTGTAAGCGCAACTGTTTAGTTGGATTTTAAGTTCCCCACGTCAAGCAATGTTAATACATTGCAGTATTATTATCATCCAATTAGATCATACAGCCGTTTTCACATTTCACGTTTCTAAAACTATATTTAAAAAGTTGTGTCGTTTTTATCAAAACATTTTATGAATAGTTCGTAACTATGAAAGTACTCAATAAAAATGGGATATAGTGACATCCATGTTCGCAGTTTATGTCTGCTTTTGGCAGTTTTATTGGATTTTTTATCCGAATCTAACACACAACATGACACATAAAGGCACAATATTTCAGTTTCCCTGTAAGTTACACTGCAGACTGTCTCGTTGCTCTAGTGTGACTGCTGAATGGCGGGTCCAAGGTTCGATTCCCATGTTGCACAAAATGTGTGTTTTTACATCAGGAACTTCTCAAATGCGACCTGGAATACAGATGAAAATAAAAGAGCATGTTGCGCGGTTATTGGAATTTGGCTCGCTCCAATTGCCTTGGCTATTACATGGGACTTAAACATTACTGGGGAAATATGTGTGTAGGTACCTACTTTACAGCTTGTCCTAACCCTTCAGGAAATACAGACTTATAACTGCAAAATAATAATGTTTTGTATCATTCCTTGTTACAGACTAAACTACAAACTGTGCGGTTTCTCGCCATGGTGGTGGCACGTGTGCAACGTTGCGTTGCATGCTGCGTGTTGCGCGCTCGTTGCACGAACAGGCGCGGTGGTTGCGCGGTTGCAGCGACCGTTCGCCGCACTGGCAGCACTGTTGTTCGCTGTTCATCCTGTACATACTGAGGCGGTAAGTTTGATACACAAGCATTATTATTAAGTATGATAATACAATTCAGTTTGGTATGCCAAAGGGTTTAGTACGTGTAATGCAAAATATAACGATGTAGGTAGTTTCGTGTATAAATTTACAAAGTAAACGTAAAATTACAAAGTCAAATTACAAAAGCTAAATAAAAATTACAAAAAAAAAAATTCGTGATCGAGGCTTATCTGTATCGCTTCTTTAACGAGTAGCAATTTTTGTTCTACGACTGTTGTGTATCGTTTCTATTTACCATAAAAACTCTGAAAGTAAAACAACAATAAAATAGACGGCTGCGTTAACTGCAAGACACTCAGTAAGTTAATTAAATTAAATTTTACACGGCGCGCATGCGAGTGTAGTTCGTTAAAAGCTATGAATAAGAATGAGCTAGTCTGAAACCGCATCAATTTCAGACATTTCCTCTGAACACCGGATCCTGTCAGCAGTTCTGAGTAACACGAGAGCCATATTACTTACTGAACCATTTTAAGTGAACTTTTCTTGGAAACGTGTTCTTTGAATATAAAAGTAAAACTCTATGTAATATTTTCCGGTGAGCCTTTTTGTGAATTTACGTACTTTTCCAGAAATGGTCCTGAGGTCCGAGAAAATGGTCCTGCGTACATTAATTAAATGTCTTTAAAACATTCATAATTGTTGTGGAACAGTTTTCTTTCTGAAAATGAGTGTGTTGACTGACCCTACCGGAAACTAGAGGAATCATCCTTCTCTAGAAAGCACTCGACCGACTCTTAAATATAATAATACCAACCTCTTACAAAAATATTAAATATCAATAAAATAAACTCAATTTCCAGTAATAGGTAAACTGCCACAAACAGAACAAGTTTCTTCTAATGGACGTTCCAAATAAAACTATTTACAGCCAGTTTCTTCGTAGAATTACCCTTAAAATGTCTAAAAGCACTATCTTGTCAGTTCTCAATTCGATTTGGAGGAGCTTGCGCACGCAGCGTTGGGCAAAGCAAATAATTTGATGTTTACGAAGAGTTCTAGGTACTGAATATTTTATTATTGTAATCTTAGACAGGTATTACAGGAACGTAGCAAAAATAAAGAGGGCTTAATATTTGTCTATTTTCTGTTTTTTGTAGCTTTGCTCACAACATTCAGAAATAAGTCCTAATTCAATATTTGGAATCAAACCGCGTAGCTTTACGCAAAATCATTGATGAAACTATAATATATCTTTACTCTCAAGTTACCAAAAGCTGAGCCAAAGAACATTGAACCCTCCTACAAATCCAAGGACAAACAAATCAGTCTTGCTCGTAGTCTTATGAATAACTGAATCACGACATAACGGACGATATTTTCACATGTCGGTCTTCCATTACTCTTGAAGTAGGAGACGATTCTCGACGGGCCAGCGACAAGGGTATGAATAATTCAATGTATATTATGCGATGCGACAATAATAAATACATCGCTTGCTACCAACCATATTTTTCTTTGATTTGACGTTGCTTTACTTACCTGGAAATATAAATAATTATAAAGTTGTATTTTCTAGAGTTAAACCGAAAATGTTTATGAAAAACAAATGACAAGCTTAACTTTTATTACCCTTTGTGCTGAACTATGTAGGTATAGTACAATGGAAAGGTCGAAATTATTTGTGTTCTTTCAAGAAGTAAATCAAGCGCTTGAATTCTTAGTTACGATTAAACATCTGGGATGTCTGACATAAAGTAATTATTTAGACATCTATTAAAGGGTATTAAGAAAAAAATATAAATTATTTGCTTAGAGAAAAATTATATTATTATATAGTATTATATACGCAGTGCCTAGACGTACTTACGCTCTTGCATTAAAATGTAATATCGTACATAGCTGGAATTTTGCTCATCCATAACATTGATTGAACGTGATATCTTATTTATGAGATGTGCTATGAATATCTGCAAAGCAAAGTCTTGGCAAACGTGACTATCTAGCTACAGACCACTCACTTGAGAATTCAGAAGGCTCACTCCTAGCATCACGAGTGAGACAGAATGCTTACAAATTAAAAGCCTAAACCTACTCTCGAATCAGCACCCTTGTTATAGTTTTAAGAAAATTATTTCATGCCGTGTGAAAAGATTAGCAAATCAGCATGGTGGTACCGGGACCGATGGCTAAGGTGCGACAGACCATTGCAGAACATTGAAGTATCGTAACTTGTAAAAAGTATTTTATTGTACCCCGTGTGTGTTTATAAAAGTGACTAAAAAGTGCTAAGTAATTTATTTCATAACAAAATACCTACATTTAGTGTAAGTTATTACAGTCGTGCAAAATAAAATAATAAAACAAAAACATTACAAACATATTAAAAAAACAGGTTATAATCCCGTTCACGGATGCAATAACAACAGCATATTTCTGCACCGATCAGTAGGCATGTGTAAAATGGACTTAAGAATAAGCATATTGGACACATAATATCTTATGCTTCTGTATTTATTTAACTACTATATGTCTTCAACGTTAAGTTCGCAAGTACGTTGAACTGTCGCGGCTTTTCGGCTTTTACGAGTGATTCTATGTGCGTGAGGTCTTGCAAGGCGGCACTTTAAACCCAAGGAAGTTATAAAGATGTGGGGAGCATGTTATATGACAGATATTTTCAGTACATTATACAATTTTGTTGCTTTTCGTACGTGCATGGAAACAGTAATTGGTAGTCTTTGGTGGAATCAATTTATAAGGTTGCACGTATTGTACCTAGGTGGCGCAAACTCCAGTAGACATAATTATCGACATAGAACTACAATGAGTAGGTAAAAAGTTTATTTGAAGATGCTGTCTGTGAATAAGTAGTACATATTGAATTAAATAAAGATATAATCTATAAAACCACCGCAAAGAACCCTTCGATCAGTGAAGTTAGAAATTCATGAAAGAATGATATCCGACTCATCGCCCGATATTATCTGAATCGTTTCAATCGAATTATCTCTGTAGCCTGAAATTCCAATTTAATTTCTCGAAGAGGCTTCAGGTCACAGCTCCAAACTACTGAAAATTCCATACTTGACCGTTTCAAAATATTCCGCATAACATTGCAAACATTTACAACGCCACTCAATAAATACCTTCCTTTACCTCAGGGAACTCAAACATTCCTGCCATCTAAAAATAATCCTCTTTTGCCCACAATAGAGGGACGGGTTATAATGGTCGGTTGAACGTCTGTCTGCCCTACCTATCGACACAGAATAGATAGGTACAGAAGGCCAGCTCTTAAACTATAGTCTATTCCAAAGTATTTGATGAAAGTGTAAAGAAACCCTGTCTACGTTGAGTTTTTACGTAATCCTCACCAAAGTAAATAAGTGTATTTAGAAGTTTTCAACTTATATCACATCATTTTTTCCAACAATTATTATTTGAATAACATAATAAATTGAATAATCTTCAACAAAAGTGGAGGTTGTAAAATTAACTTTAATTGTTAAATGGAATACCTAGATCTTTACCACGATTTAAATTATAATTTCGGGTTTAAATATTCAAATCTTGCCCTCAATTTCTAAATAGCATTAAAAATTGGCATGATCTACGTTGGAAAGAACGTTTTCTGATCGATTTGTTCACATTTTAATCAGATAATTTTGGTATAGAGCATAGACGCGGTTATGTGTGCGTGCGTTGTCGCTCGTTGTACGGAGCTGGCCTTCTGAACCTATCTATTCGTCTTCGCCCTACCTATCGATTGGTTACACCCGTCCTATTGACATAAGCTGACAGTTTTAGGATATATGGACATGAAATTATGGTTGGAAATAAAATATGAATAATTGTAGTTAGTATGTAATGACTTACTAACCCATAATTATGAGTTTGTTGCTCAATAAGCATAAATTGGAGTAGAGAATTTTGTTTGAACAAAGAATGTAGGTTCGACTACAGTCAATCGTCATCAATTATCCGTCAATAATCCTTTGTTTAGCGACAGCATTGTTCATTCTAGAGCTTCTCTAGTCTAAGGTAAAAAAAGTCAATAAGCACATAATAAGGAGCTTATTTTACAAAACTAATGATGTCGTCAAAAACGGTTTCGCTATTTTCAGTTAACGTTTTTCAGGCCTTACCACCACATAACATACATACATAATCAGCCTATAATGTTCCCACTGCTGGGACACAGGCCTCCTCTCTATGAGAAGGAGTGGGCCGTAATCCACCACGCGGGCCCAGTGCGGGTTGGTAGATGTCACATGTCTTCGAATTTTTGGTTCTAAGACATGCCGGTTTCCTCACGATGTTTTCCTTCACCGTTTTGAGAGCAGTGGTGATGAAATTATTTACACAAAGTAAAGCGCCTGTCGGGGTTCGAACCTACGACCTACACCTCGTAAGTCGCGGCCGTTACAACTGGGCCTCCACTGCTCTTTACAACTGGGCCACCACTGCTCTACCACCACGCTATGCTACAAAAAAAAACACAACAATTCCTTGTTTTACGATCAAAATGCTTAGATATTATTTATAAAAATGCAACAGCTTTTAATAAAAAAGTTTATCTTCCTTATTCAAACAGAAATACCAGAATGGCTGACCAAAAACATTGAACACGCGTTCAAAAGTGTTTTAAACAAGAATATTACTACGAATATCCGTGTGCAATACACCGTGTCAGCTCGCAAGACAATAAAACACATTTATAGATTTCTATCGGGACAGAACGACCAATAAAACCGCCATATTGGATCGTACAGAGGTATTTAAGGTATGTTACGTGGAGCTAGAAAGTTATAGGACATTTTAGTTATTGAGTGCCGAGGTAAAAAGGTGCCTTTACATTTTTGTTCGATTCATAGGGTTTTAGTTCATCTTTTTCTATGTTATTTTGATATTTGTAGCTTTATTTAAAGAGTGTATCATCAATCTAGTGTTCAGAAGTGCGTTCGTTGCCGTCAGATTTCGGTTTCAATCTCTGGGTCTTCGAGTAGATTTTTGGGTTATCCATTTTACTTTCTCAGTAGCAGTATTCTAGATAGTCTAGAGTTGTGCCCGGCATTGGCCTCTATTACATGGGACGTATTGGTACTAGTGAAAATGTTAACGTACGATACGATAGGTATAATTATTATTAATGCGAAAGTAACTCTATCTGTCTGTCTGCTAGGTACTTTATCTCGCCTTTATTGTGAACAGTAAAGGCGATTTGTGTGGCACAGACGCAGATTTCGATGAAATTGGTGACTTGTGTAAGGACATACGATACTTTTTATCCCAGTAGTAGGTACGTTCGAAGTTGGCAAAGCTGCGGGCAAAAGCTGGTGAGAAATTAAGGGACAGTGATTTTGTATGTATTCTAGGTATCGGGTGCAATAAATGGCGTTTCAGCTTCAGCAGCTATAATGAGCAGTATATTTTCCTGCCTACAATATTGGAATCAGATCCAGGGTGTGCAAAAAGTTGCCTGCCAGGCTTGCGGGAAAGTCCGAAAGGGATACGCGGACCTTGGCAATAGGCAACTGATGGAACACGGGTGGGTTTTAGTCAGTAAAAGTCTGACACGCCCTTCCGCTCCGCCCAGAGCGGGAGAAGTCATATGACGAATTCCCAATCAAAAAAAAAAAATGGGTGTGCAAAAAGTTAAGTACGTTATCGTTCGTTAAGTTCTTCTAATGCATCCCTTCAATAACGCTTGAAACAGTTTGTTTAAACCCAAACAAAAACCAAGCCATTCTTTTCTCTAAGTAATAATATTTTCTCTTTACATCAATATCACTCTCCGCATCTACGATTGGCTCTCCGTAACCGTGGCTCGTATGAGCGACACCGACTGAACTGAATCGTAAAAGATTTGCGTCCGGGCTCCGTCCAGCTAAGGCAGCCGGACAATACGATAATGTGTAACTAGGAATATGATATTGTGAACTGAACTTGTTGATAGTCTTCTAGGCTACTGCTATATAGCATCTGTTACTTATTTATGTAGCTCCTATTATTTGAAATATGAAATTTAATTATTTAAAAAAATATAGTTTAGCTAAAAATTGCTGTAAAGCGTTCGTAATATTTATATTCGAAGACAATAAAAATAAAATAATATTTTTTTATTAATCCTAGAACATACCAACTTGATAAAAATATAAATATTTTTCATTCAACACCACAAAGAAATAAACCAATCATAACAGCTTTAAAAACAAGATAAACAGCTCACTGTCGCAATAAACTATCCATTTGTACCTCACTAACCCCTCGTTTAACTAGAAAAACATCAAGTAATTGAAATGTAAATGCTGTAGCTATTTCTCATAAAACTGCTTTTGAAATATCAACTCTAACTTGATAACGTTAAAGTTCGATTTAGGGGGACGATGCTAATGTTTTCTGTTAAGGGTTGAATGAAATCCAAGGTATCAACATTAGGTTTGTTTAAGTGTTTGAAGTCGCGACGGCGAAGAGGGTTAGGATTACGATTGTAGATTAGTATTGACAAACTGTTGGAGTATCTTTTACGAAAGAATGTAATGTTAAAGCTTTCCTTAGTCTGTCCAGACATCTAGCTGTGTGAAGCCGGTCTTGCCTTGCTGAGAAATGCATCATCATAACTTGTATGTACTTTATAATAGAGTTAAAGGTCACGCCTGCTTATTTACAAAACTGATCGTTCGGCTAGTAATTATATACTATAAATATTAGTATTACAAAAGATGTGAAATTGTTTGTGTGTTTGTTTGTAAGACGTAATCTTTGGAAGTACTAATCCGATTTGAAAATCTTTCATTGTTGTTAAAATAATAATTATGGTATAGTTCACGACATAGAACTAAACTCACGTAACTACTTCATCAAGATACATTATTATTTATGTCGAGTTAAGGCTCTTGCAGACTACGCGATTTGTCGCTCCACGCGACACCGGTAATTGTTCTACCGTGAAGTTTTCTCAGAAATTGTTTTGTTGCGCTAATCTGTCTGTACGAGCCTTTATCCTGCCTTGATTATCCCTTGCAATGTCTAAACATACCATTATTTCTTCCCATAGGTAGTCTATTTTCATTTACCGTCCTCGATTTTCTCTTATTTTCAAGAACCTATAAAAAAAAATCGCCCAATAAATAACTTATCCAATAAACTATCTTTTAAAACAATATCTGAAATCTAATAGTACTTCCAAATCCAGAGGAACTATTGTTGTTATAACAAAAATTAATTGGAATAAAGCCAAGTTTTCAGCTTATTTTGTCTCCGTTGCCTCCTAGCTTCAATATTTCGACCACCAGCACTCTCCAAACTTAGTCTTCGCGAGATTACAACCGAAGTGCCTGCTTCAAACATTGGAAAATATTTTTTCAACAATGAACGTGAAATATAAGTTCGTTATATTGCAATAATAATACTTAGGTTTTTTATTTAGAAAATGCGGTTAAGTATTTCATTTTGGTATAAGTAGTGAGAAATTTTGTTATAATATATGGTCCTCAGATACTCTTAATTTATGATGGGGTGGCATGCGATGAAAAATACAGTGGTTTACGAAATAAAACCATTGGAAAATAACGTAGAAAGGATGCTACTATACTAAAAAAGGTATTTCCACTGTGGTACCTTAATATATTTCACGAGTGATATATGAGGAGCCTTTCAGTAGAGTTTTTACAGCTCGTGAGAATACATAAACAGAATGGTTACACGATATATGCCACTCACAGTAGAACAATACATTACTTAAAGTATTTAGTAATCAATTTTAAAAATTAACCTGTACTTCAAACATCTTAAATGTTTTTACAGTACCTGCATCATCATGCCCATGTCCCACCATCTCCCAGTTGCTGGAGTTCACTTGCACATTTGAAAACCTAAAGGATGCCACTGATGCCGCAATTAACATGGAAACCTTCCACTAGGCTTAAAAATATAATAATAATCAACCAAAGTACTTTTTACACGAAAAGATAATACATAGTATTCGAAACTATACACAAACGCCCAGAGGCTCAAAGTCAAAGGACCAAATTGTATCAGAGAGTAACAAGACCATTTGTTCAGACTCGTTTAGTTAATAATACAGTATAGATAATTTTCTTTAAAAAAAAAACGAATTTCGACCCAGTTCCCACAATTTATATTCCGGGATCATTCGGCGAACTTCCAATAACACAATTACTAAACTGGACGGGTCCGCCAAAATTGTGATAAAAGTGTTCCGTAGTAAGAAATGTCTCCATTAGATAAAGAAAGTAATAAATTGGTTTTGCAACAAATAGACCATCGTTTGACTTACTGTGGTGTCGTCGAAGGAGGGTAAGGGTTATGTTTAGGTAACTTGTAGAAAAATTTAAGTTACTGAAGGACTTATCTTCCCAGTTTACTTTATGGTAGATACTAATCCATAAATGTAAACTGGAACCTGCAACTGCAACGGCAATAGACCGAGAAAACGATTGAACTCTTAATTCATATCTATTCATCCTTTAGACCACAAAGTAAAATATAAAATTCCAAGCCAGAAAGAAACCCAATTGATTCAAATGTACCGGATTTCTAACGTCCGCACGGAACACTAGAAATGTATGAAAGTTTTTATCGAATAAGAACTGGGAAATGTCTGATTTATTCCAACCTTGAAGGAATTACAGCGCTCGTAAATAATATCACCATTGAGACTGCTACGACTATTCAGAAAATATTTTGGATGAAGAATATTCCGAATAAGTTTTGTACTTTACTATTCTGAAAGGAAAATTAATTTTGTAAGTCAGAGGCAGAGAACATGGCAAATATTAAATACTGTGTTATTGCGATCATTGCAAACAGGTTTGAAAGTCATTTGTGCGTCACCCTCCCCTCGTCTTAATGAGGGAAGTTATATTTAAACAGTATATTTAGATATGTGTATAATTATGTCACCGTGAGCGCGTATTCTATATTTATGGAAAATCGCGAGGGGTTCAGCGAAAACTGGAAATAAGATGTAGAGAACCCTATTACGTGATTTCACTGAACAATTTAGTAATTATGCAAAACTGTGGTGTTAAGTTTTCTCCACGATGATGACATTCATCGTGGAGAAAACTTAACTAAAATTGTAAACAAGCAGTGAGAAACCGCAGTGATCAATGCCTGAAGTTTGTCTGTGTAAAAAGAAACTTGCTCTAAAGTGGGACAATTTCAGGCTGATTTTATCATCTAGTGCTCGCTGTTGAAGTCTAGAATAAACTGAATTAAGACAGCAGTAAGCGGCGCCGTTTTCTGACGTAATCAGATATCGTCTGTCTCTAGATTAGATCTTCGAAGATTTATAGTGCTCGCGGTCGCAATATTGAAGTATTTTATAGTACAAGTTACAACACATCTGTGCAAAGCGTGCAACCCGATGGTTTTATCTGGGTGTTCAGTTTTTCAACTGAAATTGGCTCGAGAATATTAGTCTCGGTAGATTAAGGGATCAAATAGTTAGCGTTTATTAGATAGATTTATATTACGAATAGTTTTCTTGGTAAAAATATTATTTTATGAAAGGTCACAAACTACTAAGTATGAGCTCGACATGTCTCCGATAATTATAACGAATTGAATTTTTGTTTTGGTAAAGTTTCGTATTTGGAATTCTAGGACCAAATTAATACATTGACAGGTCATATTCTGCTGTCTTTGGTTAACTTCTTCGAGTTTCCCTATTTATAATAACGATATATATACAAATAATTTGCAACAATCCATTTTTAAGATCATTCAGATACTTAACAGCGTTCCTAGATTCCATTTTATGATAATAAAACGGTATAGGATCTTCAGGTATACTTAATGTGAGACTTTCTCAATCCTGATCGCAATCTAGTTACCTATCTGAATCTAATTTCTAAGATTAGGTATTATTATATTATAATGTCTTCGAGGTTAGCGTAACTTTGAAGACTGAATATTAAACTTTTGCTTGCTTGACTTAATATTGTTTTACACTAGGACTTTGAAAATAATTTACTCGCCGATATTAGTTGCTTGAAGTAAAAGCTTGGTGTTTGCTAAAAAGGAGTATTTATACCATCCAGTGATGTCCTAAAAGCCATCGTCTGTTGTTTTTTTTTTGTATTTTTTAAAAAAGCCGTCCCTAACCCTAGGTTTTACTTGTATTCATTTTAAAACAACTCATTCAATCGTAAGAAATCAATCAATAAAATTATAAACTTGTTAGGCGTATATTTTCATCAATATTATCATGGAAACTTGGATTCAAACCTCAATAAAAATAAAAAAAATTAACGTTTCCTTAGTTTATTCCTATTTCTTCATTATGGTCACGTAATTTCTTTATTAGATTGCATTTTCAACAACATAAAAACTGGCTTAGAGCCACTTTACATATGCAATTACAGTACAAAGTCACTATTACGGGGAAATTGGCCCCACATACAATATTCAACATACAGACCTAGTTCCACTATTTTATACGAACAAATCAAACCCAGCCCTAACACATTCAATCCATTATAATGAATAACTTAGGGTTCACATTGTCTGCACCTATTAGGCAAAGTTACAGTGCCGTGCGTATAAAGCTTGATTACAATAATAATAGAAGTTATTCTATTTCTTACTTATAATCGATGATAATGGATACCAGGAATTTTATGAACATATTTAGTAGGTAATATGCTGTGCAGTGTGCGGAATGTAAGACTCTCTCAGTATTAGTACTTTCGATTTTATAACCCTTTGGGTAGCCGGACCAAAACAATATAACACGCTCCAAATACTTCATCAATAGTCAAGTATCATGTTATCAAAATGAACTATTCATCCGATCAACAAACACCAGTTTCGAGCGGCTCAAATATGAAAAATAAATCATGAACCTCACTTCAGTAATTAATAACGGAATTAATAATTCAAAAACCATTTCCGGCATCCGTCGACACGGTCGCAACCGCAACCCATCCGCACATGTCACCCAATTTACATAATTAATCTTCCCTACTAAGTAATACGCATTAATAAAATACCGACCTTGATTATCGCTTGCAATCCATTCTGAATTCAAACAAAACATAATTAAAATGGCGGACGACGAACGCTTCCGATTATCTCCCGAATTATGTAACCAACCAATCGCGAGTAGTGATTAAAAATGTAACGGTGTTGCATCGTCGATAATTGTTTCCGATTGATACGTAATTAAAGTGGCGTTAAGTATTCAATTGTAATAAATAATCTTATTTATAGAGTCTGGTAATTAATTATTCTGTTTATCCCTTTATTGGTGATTTATTCATTTAATTATTTATTACTTCCGAAGAGTTGGTAATGAAATTGTAGACCTTTTCAGTAATGAGCTATTCTATAACCCGAAACCGACTGTATTGAAATTGATTATATATCCAGGTAGTAAGGATATACCCAACATTGTATGTTGTATTGTAATGAACAATTATTTTCTATATAAAATTTCAACTGCATAGCCATACCGCAGTCTGCACATCTTTCAGTTAAATTCCCGACGCCAAGGACCAAACGGATCAAGGACCAATAGTTCTTTAGGAGTATGAGGAACAGGGTGTAAAGTTCACTCATTCACCATAGAAAAGGGAGGTTCCTCCTACCGGACGGGTGTTGTGTCTGGCGGGCAACTGCCCAATGATTGATATTGGATTCTTGTATAATATGTCCAGATGTCCACTGCACGGTAAACTTTAATTGCGCGATGCAGGATTTATGTGACGTCAGGATTTTTGTGTGACGTCAGATCTTTGATGCGTAGTTCGCAAGTGGCGATGTAGATACCGCCACAGTTCAAAAACTGAAATAGACAAAGAGAAGTCAAGTGGGATCCAGAGAGCCTCGCATTTCTAACTAATACCTCCACATGCAGCACATTAAACTGAGCGGCAGATGCTAAGGCTGTCTTCAAATTAGGCGCACAAACGCCGGTCGCGGTTGCCTGGCGAAATAATTTCCATTCATACGCCACAAACCGCAGCGCGCTGCATCTTTACGAGCACAGCTGTTGAAATTATACGAAAATATAGAAAACAATGAGATGCAAACGCTTAATGTGAATGATGCCAGTTTACGTTTGAAATTTTAGGGAATTTTCATATAGTATTAAATTTGGCTGTTACGTATTTCACGTTTTTGCAAAAAAGAGTTTGCATTAGTTTGACTGGTTTAGAGCATGCGGCAAAACGATTCTACGTTTATAAGCACAAAAGGGTTTATGCTTATACAACATTCGTTTTTGTTTATACTAAACCCAAAAAGGGGTCATTGTACTCATCATTTTGTAGAGTAATTTCTTTAATACCTAATGTTGAGAACATGCTGGTTTTCTTAAGATAACATAATATTTACAAAGGCATACAATAACAAAAAACAATACAAATAA
Source organism: Lithophane semibrunnea (assembly GCA_947363905.1). Taxonomy (NCBI): domain Eukaryota; kingdom Metazoa; phylum Arthropoda; class Insecta; order Lepidoptera; family Noctuidae; genus Lithophane; species Lithophane semibrunnea. The sequence goes on along the minus strand of OX376192.1, from coordinate 1,130,808 downwards.
AATTACAATGTCATCATTTAATTTTAATTATTATTCTATACTAGTTGCGCCCCGCGGTTTCACCCGCATATGTCTCGATCCCGTGGGAATATCACGATAAAAAGTATCCTATATGTTAATCCAGGTTATAAACTATCTGTGTGCCAAATTTCATCCAAATCGGTTTAATAGTTTTTGCGTGAAAGAGTAACAAACATCCATCCATCCATCCATCCATACTTACAAACTTTCGCGTTTATAATATCAGTTAGCAGTTAGATTAGATAATTATAATATATAATAATTATATTTCTATCGCATTCATTTTCTGTAAAGGACCAAGCTTTGTCACAAGATACACACCCATTATTTATGTTCACAAAAAAATGAAAAGTGGCCATAATTTTCTGGACTTTTCAAAAGATTTTACGGCGTCCATTTTCTTTGCCTTCAAACTATCTCTGTTAATAAGATATTGGAGCTAGAAATTGGCTCTCTTTAATTCGCTCACAAGCTTTACATGATAAAGGAATCACAAGGCTTTGTGAGCTAAGCAGACTGTTGTCCGATACAAAGAGCCATGTTTTTGTACTACTAATTGGATTCTAATTAGTGAACGTGTGTGTTTTTGATGGTATATTGGATGGGAGGTGTGGGGGGGGGGGAGGTCGTGAGGGAATGAGAGTATTGTTGTGTCGTTGGAAATAATAATAAGCGGGTTTTTTTGCAAGAGGTAAACGGGGACATTTGTGACTTAAAAGTTTTTAATGAATGCTCAGATTTAATTTCACTAGAGAAGAATCTCTATTCTTTTCGTGTTTTATTATTATTAAGTATTAGGCTTTTGTATTCCTTTGCTGGATGTGGCCAATTTTTAAGAAGAGAGTCGTTTTCGTCCCGCCTTGTCCTCCTGGGCCTGCCACGTTGCAGTTTGCTGCATACGTTTCGTGTAGGTTCATGAAAGGGCTTTTAAGAATAGTCGCCAGAATCTTTCTTTTCACAATGAGTTTGTGTAGCGTGGAGCTACAGATAATGGATAGTTAAGGAAATTCGTGTTTAGCGGGAGAAGTTTGCGGGCTAATATGATTCGCAGTCCGGTCTCTGCTCAGCAGTGAGATAATTTGACACATTGATTTTGAATTTATTGTAACGTAGTGAAAGCACGTAAGTGGTTGTTAATTTGGTCGTTAGATACACAGGCGTCTGTGGTAAGTGCACATTCAACTAATGTATTACTGCCTCGCTATTACAGCATTTCATCATTACTCTGATCCCAACCGACTTCTAAGGAGAAACTAGTTATGCTTTGTGCCAATTCATACTTACATATGTGGATACCATCCAGAACTCTAGTCAGTACCTGCATTAAACGTTCTCAAATAGAATACGTGACCTCATATAAAATGCACCACCAGGATGTATTATATCTTGCATCAAAAAGATTGTGCCAAGCAGCTCACTTCCCACGTACGCTTGGACACGATGAGACGCAATCGCGTGATCACAGATCCATGCATCGCTGGAAACGTGGCAACCTTTGCGCCCTCTCGGTTCACACGAAATGTATTCACACATAAAAATCCCCACTTTACCACCTGACCCGGAAAATTGTCGGAGAAAAATTCCACATTACCTACGGATTATTTTGTAAATGATATTTCTGTTCGATATTCGGTAGATTTGGAAATTATTGTAATTTTTGCAATTACAGGTTTTCTGAGAATAATTGGTATTTGAGATTATGATGAGGAAGGAACCGATTTCTGTTTAATATTTACGGGTGTTTCTTCAAAAAAAAATACATCAAAGGTTGAAGGAAAATCAAAACGTATCAAGAATCCGAAAACACTTATATAGAAAAATTAAACTACGAGTACCTTAAGAAAGTCACTCATTCGTCCCCAAATGAGTACAATCACTTAAACTCTCAAACGCAATCACCATCGTCCTCTAAATAATAAAAAGTAATCACCAGTGAACTCCATACTGTATCGAAGTAATCTCAAAGAAATTCCTCCGTCGTTGTATGTGATTATTCAGCAAAAGCGCAAAGAGCGGAGCGATCAGTAAATATTTAAAATTCTCCGAGCGAAAGTTCTCGCACAGGAACGCGACGTGAATGTTTAAAGGTTTGAACGTTACTTTCATATGTGTTCGTAATTACCTGTAGGAAAGGTGTACTTTAAGGGGAGAACAGGATGGCTGGAGGGATGAATTTTGTGTTTGTGAATTAGGGAACGACTTCTTAAAAATATAGCTAGGCAATTGGTGTTTTGTTTTTCTTTTAGTTACATTTTATTGTTGTATTTATTCACTTAATGTGTGCAATACCAACCAGAAAAAACAAAGGTCACTTTAAAAAAACACTAGGTATTTCCTAAACTTACATAATTAACATTAGAAACTAAAATGAATGGCAGTCACTCTAATGAATAACCCAATTGAAAACCAGAGTTAGTCCTACGTTCTCCTTAAAGTGAACCCCCTACACGTCGGAAAACCACCCACTACACGTTCTGTAATTATTGACGGGGGAATAAAGTTATCAAGTCATATTTTTCGTTACTTCTATTGTCGACAAAATTAACTGTATTAATATAAATCCAGTTTAAATCATGTGACAGTTTAAGAACCGTTTAGAAGAAGATTTTCTTTGAAATAGAGAATAGGTATGTTTAATTAAATCGTCCTTTGAGTATATTAATTTGCCTTGTGAGGTGTTGACGCTTTTCTACGTGTGGATGGGAGCGATTAGAGGTTTATAATTATTTAAAGGATTCATAACAGCTTACTTGAATAGATCAAGTTTTAAAGACGATTGCCAAGGTAACATAGCAATTTTATTCGTGTAACCAACAACTTTGACAAATTAAGAATTAGTGCTGCACTTGAATTGAATTGTTCTTGTATTATTAATATACAGGGTGTGGCGTAAATAATGGATAACCCTGACATTGTCGACTGGCCAGATTATCATGTATCATTTACCCCACTTATATCGCCATTATGCTCATACCTATTGTATTTTCTTCATATTTGTAATGAATTTTCCGATGTTTTAATAGTTATTCTACTATTCTGGGCGGAGACAAATCCAAAAAATCAAAGATCATACAAATCGGTCCAGCAGTTCTCGAGTTATAAGTGTTTGAACAAACCCGACTTTGTCTTATAAGATATCAAAAATATCAATAATTTGGTCATCCATGGGCATATGGCGATATAGGTGGGTTAAATGATTGATGATAATCTGGCCAATCGAAAGTTTCAGGGTTATCCATTATTTACGCCACATCCTGTATATTATAAGTATAGTATTTGGTCACAGTTGGAGATCTATGCTCAGCAAAGTTTAAAAAATACCATCACTGGAGCAGGTTACATTTGCTATAATATTTTGCCACCAACAACCCTTACAAAAATATTGGTCCTTATATCCACAGATAACACATTTGTCGCTGTACATATATCTTCTTTTTATGAAAAATATACAGAACGACGTCAAAACACAGCAATACCTACTTTTTGCTTTAATAATAGTCTGACAAAACACATGTAAAAGTTTATCATGTACAATTTATTTCGAAAGGACCATTGCTTATTTTAATTCGTCCATTTTCCACATGAACAAAGCTTTACACCCATTTAAATTCCCGTCCTCATCTAAACGGTACATTTGTTTATTTTTACATTACAACCCTTTTTTAACAGCGGCTCTCAATGTTAGAAACTCCGCGTACATTTTAAAGTGCTTTTACGAATTAAAGAGGAAATATTGAAAAAAGGTAAACAATTAGTAAAATAGTTGTCCACTTGGGTTTGATTCAACAGGTTTTATTCATTTTTAGATCTATTATAATTATAAATTGCCAAATGAAACAGATGCCATGTACTCATATTTTTTTTAATTTTAATTTATTGCTCACCGACTTAAAATATTTAAAATTTATAAAAAAATAATTATAATAAAATAAAATTCAATCACCAAAAACTAACCCTCACATTTTATAGCAAGCTAGATAAGACAGAGGGGGATGATTTAAACAAGTTTAAAAGCCACTGAGTTAAAACATTAATTCGCGGCCAACAAACCGCTCGTTAAGTAAAAACGGGTGAATTATAGAGGGACAGGTAAACCGTGTTAACGAGTTTAGCTCGGCCCAGGACCGATAAATAACGACCGATAACGTTCCGTCGCTGGGGGCCGCTTTGTTCTCAAATAAATCGGCGGAAAATTGAAGCCATACCGCGCAGCAACGGTAAATTAACATAGAAATATTTTACCAGATAAGTGGTAATTATCGTTTGCGTTTTTCTTGAGATAGAGATACACAACAATGTTTCGGAAATGTTGCCTTTTCGGAAATGAAATGCTGTTTCGTTGTGTTTATTTGTTGTAAAATACTTTGCTTACACGAGTTGTGATTGTATGGATAAAGTTCAGATTAATCTTTAGCGAGATTTTACGAAACGAAACATAGGTATAATGCGGCTGGCGTCATTTATTGAGAATCTATGTACGTGTATGTGTATTATATAATTATATTAATTTAGAATGTATAGCTGATCCTAATGATTATAAATATGTAAAGCCATACATAATTTGTTACGGTCGCGAATCATATTTTAATCAACCTACAACCTGACACTGACCTGCAAATTGCAACAAACGTAAGAAAATTAAATTCGCGGGCTACCTTAGCACATCCCCCTTAAGTTGAATGTTTATTAATATCAGATCAAAGAGGTACCACTACCTATTTCTAATATTTGGATCCGATTTCTGGCCAAAAAAATTTCTCCATCAGCCAATTTAGTGTCAGCCGTTTTAATCATTTTAATACATACAAAAAATACAACTAACGCGAACCTAAACAAAGCAAAAGTAATTAAGAGTTAGTATGCCTAAAGCTTTTTACTCTCGAGTCCCATTTCCCATTCTAAATTACGACATGTGTTTCGAGTCTCCGAAACACGAAATGTGTTCATAACGCTTAAAATATAATTGGATGGGCACCTATCTGCGAGGAAATCGTCGTGTTCCTCTCGTTACTTTTGACACAATAAACACATGATTTACATATACTTTGAATAAAGACGTGTTCTTTTTGCACACACACACACTGACTTCTTTTAAAACACTCACTTATATGTTGAAGCGAAGAACTTCGAAGGTTGGCTGGTAGTTTGATGAAAGTTGCTTGATGAGATGATGACTCAAATGTGCACATTGACTCACACAAGATTCTTAAAGATGATACACAAAAACACGTTCAGTTAGCGTCACAATTTTATTCTTTCGGAGCACCAACAAGTAAATATCGTGCGAACTGTCTGTAACATATCTCCAATTTCCGAACACTCCAATCTGATAGAAAAAACGGCGATGTGAAAAAACCACTTGATATGTAAGGTCGACGTTTCATTTTCGGGAGCATGCGTTACCGAAAATAGCTTGCGTGGCAAATGTGTTCTGTTTATCTGTGATCATCGGAATTGCTCGGTACGTATCGATTTTTCGTCAGAGTATTTTGCGGAAATTCGATGTGTCCAGAGCTGAGGGTCTCATTGTGAATACATACTTATTTATTACATTTTTCGTAGATAAATTGTCAAAAAATGTAGTAGTAGAATGTTTGTAGAAATATTCATGTGGGTATTCCAACAGCTATACAGGCATTCAACTAATCATTAGTCGTCACTAATGGCTGTCTTTTAAACAAAATAATATTCATTGCTTACTCATTTTGTTAAAGTGGTTTTTACGTTTTAATAGTATCTTCATAAATATTGTGAATTTCATTTGTATAAAAATACGCATTTTATCTAAGCTACCAAATTACCAAGCCCTGTCTAGATCAACAGTGTTTACTACCAACAATATTCTCCGTATAAAAACAAGCATACGTGTACAGAAGCTCTTAATTTCCATAAAATGAACCGAAGGCCTACTCGGAGAACTTTATAGGCTGAAGCAAACAGTTATTATTTACTACTACATAAGCGAATACCGTTACGTTATAACTGAATGTGTTTTTACTGCTTATTTCTTCAGCGCTGGCACTTGGGACTTATTTTATTATGTAATAAACGTGAAGCCTATACGCATACATCATATTGACACTCTCTGGTTCATTCTTGTACATACGTATGTCATCATGGATGTTTTTTTTATTTGCATAGCGATTCTATTTTTGATGCCGTATGCCTCGTATTCACAAAAGAAAATGCAGTATTTTCTTTTGTGAATACGAGGCATACGGCATCAAAAATAGATTGAAAGCTTAAAAGTACTGGAGCTAAATTACACTTTTAGTATTTACAAAACTGTAGCGTAGATGTACTGCAATAATTCCTCCATCAATAAAAAACTGCACTACTTGCTCACTAAAGCAGGAAAATCGGAAAAGTCATAGCAATTCGTTCAAAATACGTAAGCAAATGATATCATCATCATTTCATCAGAAAAACGTCCACTGCTGGACATAGGCCTCGCTCAAACACTACCATTTCCAAAGGTTCTGTGCTTCTCTTGGTCGCCACTCCAGAACTTTTCAGCCCCGGGAGAAAATATTATACTAAACTATTTTTTACCCTCAGTATAATATTTTTAGGTTTGGTTTAGTATAATATTTTTTTAGGTTTGGTCTTTCGATTCGCGTAATTCTTATTTCAATTATTTATTTAATATGTAACAAAAGCGTAGGTACTCGACGATCAAGAAACGCTTTTCTTTTTATAATTAACGGCCTATCAAGTCTCGCAAAGGCTTCACATTAAAAATGACATACTCATCTCGAAAAACACTTCAAAACGAGACAGACGTACAACTTGAAAATACGAACTACTTAGCACAATATTTTATGTTGCTTGTATTTTATTTATTTTTAAACCTATAGGGATTTGTGGGTGGGGATTGTCAATGTTCAGTGGAATAACCCAAAAGAATGGAATAACCTACAAGTTCAAACAGCACTGAAATCATTAACCGACTGGTTGGTGCGCAAACACTTTATTGTCATTCTTCTGCTACAGCAAAATAAACAGCAGCTCTAAACAGACGCGTCGGTAACAAAATGTTAGTGGAAGCAACTGTCGCGTCATATTGTCAGTGATGCCTTATTAGGACTCTCTGTGTCGAGTTTCCCGTTTTCTTTAAGGTTTTCGTGTTCGAATGTGTTACGAATAGTTTTGTCCGTAAAATGGGATACGATTTTAAGGATATGAATTTGGTGTTATACCTTATGTAGGTACAGGCTTTTTGATGTGTTTGGGAGATGTTCTTGTTACTAGCAGGATACTGTCTCTTAAAAAGATAATAGCATTAGTTAATGTTCCAGTAGTAGCTAATTCCAATGTTTACTAACTCGTGAGGGGCTCACTTTGAAGATCACGCTAGATTAATTAAATACTAACCCTCTGTAAGTCATTGCTTGCTATTTCGAACTTCTGTAGGTATACGAAAAACCAAAACAAAATTAATCAAGCCCTGTCCTACTCTTTTTAACCTATTTCAAAATACATAACTTTGCAAAAAACGGAAAAAAGAAACACGAAAATGAATGTTAGCAGTAAAGTAATTAATAATAAGTCTCTAAATTAAAGCTGACAAAATTAATGGCCACTTCCTCTTAGAAACTCTTTTATAATTTCTTTTTTTGAGCATAATTACTCGGCCAAGGTCAAGGTCATTAGAAAAGCAACAACGGTTGCGGAAGGTGTCCGTATTTTCCTGCTCAAGTATCTAATGATTGAGATCATTATAAAAATATGTCATTCTCTTTCATAGGTCTTATTTGTAGACTTGTAGAGAATATTATGTGTTTTAGAGAATAAATATAATTATGTTTGTTTGTTAAAGTATGTTTGATCTACAATTTTAAGTCAAGTTTGTAAAATCATCATTTAAAAAAAAATATGCATTATGGATTTGCTCTTGACCTCGACCTTCATTGATTTTGGTCCTTTTTCCGCGACCATACAGGCATGATTAGTTTTTTTTTTAATACTTACACAAAAGAATGAAGCCAGGAAATTGCACTTATTACCATGCAGTCAACTAACTTCACTAGTACCTTACCTCCTTCAGTAGTACCTTACCTGAACATTTGCATGAGATAAACTAGAGATCTAAATAAGAGGTTCAAGTTTTAACAATGTTAACCTCACTGATTCTGTGTTGTCATAGTTTAATTATTATTATTATACCAACTTTATACATATAATGCTGGAATGAATATGCAATATTCAGTAAAGTTTTGTAACGAAGATCCTTTATAGTGAGACCAAGATATTGGGGGCGCATTATAAGAGCCTCGACGATACGTAATGTACGTCTGGTACACTTAAGCTGTTAGCTTTATACCTTGCTAAACTAACAAGAGAGAAAAAACGGGAAGAGAAGTCTTAGTATGTCAGTCGGTAAAAGTAACCTAAGTATTATATAGAGTCTGATATCATAGTAATAAAATATGATATCAAAATAATATTATGAGAAGTGAGAATACTTTGATCACAAACGAATTTTCACTCTCATGTAAATAAGTCAGATCTGCCTAGCCTTTTCCCAACTAATATGTTACGGTCAGCTTCCAGTCTAATCGGATTCAGCTGAATGTCGATGCTGGTAGCATTTTTCATGTAGCAACTGCCTATCTGACCTCCACAACCCAGTTACTGGGTAACACGATCCCCATGGTAAGACTGGTTGTCAGACCTTTGGGCGAGCGGAGGGGACTCAATATGTAATGGATGATAACCTATCCACGAACGGACCGCGGCAAGCGTATTTAACCACGAGCCCCTCATGTTTAACATAAGTATCTTTTATTAAAACTAGACTAAATGATTTAAATACGTACGTAAGGACCAAAAACTATTCCCTTAAAAAGCCCCCTTAATTCTCACTTAAGGGGGCTCCCAAATACGAAAACAGCAGAACTACCTACAAACTGCGAGTTGCGACGTCGACCAAGAAACAGTTTCGCGATTTCACTTCAAATGTATTTCCGGACCTGAGTGGACGTCGGACGCTAAAAGCGAAGTACAAATAAATATTTTAAGGAAGCACTTAGCCGGCCCTGCTGTAAGCCAATTTGTAATGTTTTATTATGGAGCTGCTTTTACTTCGATTCAATAGAAGTTTCTTCGTGTGTCCAGATTTATCGGAGTGGGTTAGAAGTGAGTTGATTGTCTTTTGAAGTTAAGTTTTAGAGCTATTGGCGGCAGACAGATATTTTAGGGTAGATTTTGTTTCTGTATTATTATTTTTGTCGACTGAATTTTGTAATCTACACGATACAATTCCTAAAAGCTATAATAACCTATTGAATTGAAGTCACATTATTAGGTAATGAGTCTTGAATTACTTTAAAATGATTTACATATTATTTAAAATTAATGATATATTGAATGAATTTAGCGTCCAAACCATCCCTTTATTCTGTCTCTATACAAATGTTTCCTTTCTCCCAATAAAATACCCACAAAAATAATGTACAGCCGTGGTTCCTACTACGCTCGTTAGTCACACGTCTCCACCGATATCGTAAATCGTAAACGAAACACATCTAGTTAATCTTCGACCTGACGATAAATCAGGGTTGTTCCTCGCAGATTTTATCAGTTAAATTCACTTTAGGGCAATTAACTCGGGGCGACCCTAGCGTCAAATGTTAGGATCATGATTTAACTGGCTGTTATAGTAATGTATCATAATATTATATGATGTACTCGTAAGTTATGAGTTGAATGAGGTCCGGCCTGAATGTTAAACATGAGGACCTAGTTTGAGAATTTCCTATGATGTACATTGATGTAAAAGTTTGATATCCAGTAGGTAAACAAATGAGATTAGAATTATCCTCAGTACCTTCATTTGAGTTAAGTATGTTGATATAATGCTTCCAAAGTTATCGCATGACAGAAACGAATCCGCTAGAGTAAAGTAACCGTCTGGTCTAACCAATATAAAATTCTCTTTCTTGAGTTCAGATAACAAGTATGGTAAGTCTCTGTGGCGATTAACTCGTCGGTGGCAGCAATACTATTTGTGTCAGTTCTACAAAAATATTAGCTTTTATTAAACAGTTGCGCACATTAACGATCTGCCAGTATTTATACAAGGCGAGATAGTGAGTCCAGTCTCTTATATAACACTAAGGCAAGTTTTGGAACTTAGAAGCGAACAATCTAGGCAAGTGGAGCAAAACTTCACAGTTTTAGCTCTCATACTGGAAAACTGCGAAATTGTTGAATTTCTCAAAGGATATTTCGCACTCTAACATGCGGACGAAAACTCCGGGATTGTGCGAATTTGGACGAAAGTGTGCTCAATTATTTGGCGTAGTTCCATTTAGATGGGCGATACTGCTTTAAGTTGGGCCTTGCTGTTAAATATTAACCACCTTATTCATAAACGCTGCTTAAAGTTAAGTTATGAATTAGCAACTGTTTAACCATTCATTTTCGACGTTTATACGACTCTTTAACTTTAAGAAAAGTTTATAAATAAGAGGTTAAGACTATATCCTGAAATGTTTTTGTCCTTCTTGTATCGATGCGGATGTTCAATAAAATATTCATAAAGGAGATATCGAGCTTAGAGTTGAAAGCTCTCAAAATGGTTCATACCGGTTTTTATGCCGTTTGCTAAGCATTACATGCTTACCTTTTTCATACAGTGTAGGTATGTATAAAACAACAAGAAAAATGTTTATGCTTCTCCAATTATTAAAATGGATACAAGATTACAGCTTCGCATTGATGATTATACAGGGAGAAGGAAATCATTTATGTTTGTCTTGACAGTTAACCAATAAGAGCCTTGGTTATCTTCCTTAGTTACTGTACCAGCTTCCATCTGAAAATGTTTCCAACCGAACTTGAACCACCAACTCCTTCACTTAATAACAACTAGATCAGTTGAATGTCACTATAAAGCTAATATATATCTCAACACAGGCGAGGGAGGGTGCGCTTGTTCTAACGATGCCTAATTCTGTGGCGCTATGAAACGACACTCCGCAATCCGTCTTGAGTGAGGATCTAGTTTGATTTTGGGAAAGGTCGCTTTGTTATTTTACGACAAAAACGCCAACAGTATTGTAAATAATACATCACAGTCAGACAAATTAAAAATCCAGAGTCACAAGTAATTTGGTTCGATTTATGCGACCGATTTATCACCGATTTACCGGAGTTACCGAGCGACGTGTGAATAATTATGACCCTTGTTTCATAAAACAATAATAGGAATAAAATTCTAGAAAATCGTTAGAAGGTTCTTTATGTTTTTTGGTAGTATAAGCAGAAGGAGAAAAAACTGTTGAATCTACAACATTAAATAATGGTATTGGTCATCATGTTTTGTTCTAATTGCATTTTTTTCTAATATTTTAGTTCTCTACTTAAATACGTGATGTCCCTTGATTTGATGATATAATATTCAGTAGAAGATTTTTGGACATTGTACGTCTTTTGTTTCAGCGGTGCCTTTGAAGAGGTTTTTGAGCGCGGAATATTTAAGAATGGGGAAATAAAGGGACGACTGTTTCGTGACTTTCCAGGAATATAATATTCATAAAAATGCGGTCGTTCGTGACAAGTCATTTATTAATCGTTTTCATATTTATTTATTTCAAGTGGCGTTAATGCCAGATATTACACCACTTTTATTCTGTTTTTTTTTTCAAATAACGATTCCGCCTGATCTATTTCCACCATGTGATCCAGATTAAACTTATTTATGCAAAACATAACATTCTCACACCTTGATAAGAGCAAGTTATGTATCCTACTCACGTTTCTAATTAGCTAGTTACTAATTAGGCTGGGAAGCCTTACAGCCAACTGTTGGTATTTTAAGCTGGTAATAAGGAACACTCTAGAGGAAGATCCGTAATTAACATACTCAGGGTTGCTCAGATCTGTAACATTAATTAGTATTAAGCATGATGAAAAATAAGTTATTTAGTATTTTGATAAAGCCGGACGTTACTAATTACTGCCTGAAAACAGAATCAAGTCTAAAGCTGCTACGAGTTTTATAAAGTGTAACGCACATCACATACATATGAATGATCATCATTCTACTGTCCTTATCCTAAGTCAGCGTAACATGTCTTTTTCTTCCATACTTCTTCTTTAGTCATCATCTCGGTAGTCACCCCCTTCCTAGTAGGTAATGCTACAGAATCTTTAACAAATAAATAACTCTGCGAAAATTAACGATGCCTTCAAAACTTCTGTACCAACCGTTATTACGAAGTATTTCAATAATATAAATAGTTGCGTGCAACATAATAATATATTGACTACATAGTTCTAAAACATAATATAAGGAATGTCACTTAACAGTTCATTACAAAGTGTTTGGCGTGCACGTACCGTGTTATCGCGCATGCCGGTGGCACACGCTCATAAATCGGGCGAACACCGGACACGGCATAGATACCGTGTATCGGCATGTCCACAAATTTTGGTTGCTGACATCCGCACTTGTTTGTTTTTAGGAAAGCACTAGGTATAGGTAGAAGGACCAGATAATTTTAAGTACTAATTTATGGCAAAGTTAATTTCATGTCCATAGTAACAATTTGTTATTAACAGAGCCTTGATTCCGTAATAGATAGTACGTGGTTAACAGTAGGTATATTATTGTATACATATCTATAAATATAGATACTTTTTTACATTCTTAGGCCCATTTCTGTAACAATAGATTGAATAAAAAACGATGCAAGTACTTATAAACTAAATTATGAAACCTGTAAAATCAGCATCTCTTACGCACACTTAGATGTTGTTTGCAATAACAACGCTACGTTTTGCGTAACAAGCAAGCTTTTACTTATTTTTTTTAATTTATGATTATTTTTTATTTATTACAGTAGTGAAGCTCTGTCTAGCCTGAAGCATAGTTTCATCCTTGTTCAGGTATATAAAAAACAAAATACTAAAACATTCTATTTAATTTTAAGATTTCTACTGTATCAAAATGTGACACTTTTATTAAAAAAACGACTATGATTCAATCTGTCTAACCGGATGGAGCTGAATACAATATTTTACATGGAGCGACTAACTATCTGACCTCCACAACCCAGTAACTGGGTAATACGATACCCCTTGGTAACACTGGTTGTCAGACTTTCGGGCTTCTGACGACCTGTAGCGACAGTTAAAGATCCACGAATGACAGCCGGGACCAAAGGCTTAACGTGCTTTCCGAGGCCCGGAGGAGACCCGTATGTATAGATGGACCCATCCACGGACCAACCCTAGCAAGCGTGGCTTAACCTGATGGATCAATCCGTGCGGCTGGTATTACTTAGCCATGAGCTAAGCTGAAAATTACTACGATTATATGGCCCTTTCAAGCAGTTTCTGTACAAAGAAAGATATTTTGTTTGTTTTCTAATTCAAGTGCGACTCAAAAAACTTTCTTTTTCCTGGCATCATGGGTAACACATGGTAAACAAAAGCGTTTCAGTGTTTACTGTGGAAGATTTGTGGCTGTAGCGTTGCAGTGTCTTATGGTTCTATTGTTAACGCAATTTGTATGGGCCTACTGGTGCACATCATACAAATCCTCTCTGATTGTCAGATGTCTTTCACACTCCCAGCTTCTCCTAGTATAATTCCTTTTCAATGTTCTAGATTGACATGTGACAAGGCATGTCCAATTTTCGTTATTACTTTTCCTGAACGTCCTATTACGGTTTGGACGGACGTTGATGGTTGACTAGATTCTGTGCATTTTTGGAAAGGTTCTTTGACATTGATAGACCAGTGACAGTTACCACACAAATTTGATGTTATTTTCAGAAATATCTCGCATTTCTGAAAATAACATCAAATTAGTGTGCTCCCTCATCTAGTCTATGATTTTAGTGTGTTTAAGTGGTTTTTCTTCTGATTTGGCAAAGATAAACGTTCAACTGCTTGTAAATTTGTGTTAGTAGGTAATGATTCTGAGAACAAGAAAATTTTGAAACTGGATGAAATAGACCAAATACCTGGAAATGCTCTCGTATATACTAATAAAATAAAGTAAGCATTACTTGGTTTGAAGGGAAACCGAAAACAACAAGTTTTTAATAGAATTTAAAAACAAGCAAATGGAAAAAAGAACATAATGTCCGAACTCATCCAATACATATGTCCAACATCCAAAAATAATGTAGTAACGTCACCCTTTGACTCTCGCATAAATATTGGCAAATTAAAGGCAAGCCGTAGATCGAAGCCGTCACTGCTAGCACCCGGCATCGCTGAGCAGGGTGCGACGTGGCGTCACGTTCAACAGATAATATAAGATATTGTACGACACGTGATTGGTTTGCTACGACATACACGGGTAGGTGCGTCGGCGCAGCGAAGCAAGCTATAAGATGGTCTTTTGATACGCATAAGGTTTTGGAGTTGAGCTTGCTATGAATATACTGCAAAGTAACAAATTATAATGAAACTATATTCTTAGTTCTAAGTTCATATAGCTATGAAAGAACATTATATTAGAAGTCAAACATGATCCGAACTAAATTTGGTGATTGATCCCAAACCTTTCGTGAGATTAATAATGATAAGGTATTTAAGTTATATTTAGTAGACGAATAAATTTATACATTTTTAATACCGTACGTTTAAAAAAGAACAATATTATACTCTTATAAAATAAACAGCGCTCAGAAATATTTCGATTTCATAAGATAATTTTTGAAAACAAAACAAAGCTTAATCAAGAATAATTGCTTAATCATAAAACAAATATTATTAATGTCCTAATTCTAGATTCAGCGGCGTCGGGAGAGGCTCTCAGAACTTAGTGCTAATTTTGATTAATGATGTAGGGGGAGACTTTCTCTCAGCCTGTGGGAAAAAAGACAGCCATTTTGAATAGGAACGAGTACCTGAAGTGCTTGTGCTAAATAGAGAAAGATTTTTTTATTCAGACTAAGCGGTTTTAGTTTAGTGTCCATTTATTTCTGGCCAGAAATAATGTCTTTTTAGGGTTCCGTACCCGACGGGTGCCAAAACCCCTATTACTAAGCCTCCGCTGTCCGTCTGTACATCTGTCTGTCAGCAGACTGTATCTCATAAACCGTAATAGGTAGACAGTCAACATTTTCAGAGATTGGGTATTGCTATTGCCGCTACAACAACAAAAAATAATAAACATAAAATATAGTAAAAGATTAGAGGGGTCTCTACAAGAAACGTGTTTTTTTCGGCTTTTATTGTTACATATTGTACGGTGATACAGAACCCTTCGTGTGCAAGTCCGACTCGCACTTGGCAGGGTTTTTAAAGCTTATTACTACACAAATAGCCAGGATAAAAGGAGGCCTAAACCCGAGAACGGGTTCCTATCCCTTATATTAATTATATTTTAGGTTTAAAAAACCAGAATCAATACTACCGATAAACCTTTAATATCTTATTTAGGTGTGTAAATCTAAGTGCTATTATATTATGAAGTAAAATGTAAATATTTGAAGGTTAATAAATTTAAGGCCTTTTATTTTATTTATTTGTTTAAAAGGCAAGGCCCTAGCGAGCCTAACCTTCCAGGGTGGGCCGGGCCTCTAATTATGTATGTATGCACATAAAACTATCGTCACTCATTCGAGGACGCTATTATAATGCACTGCGGAACCTAAGCATCAATATTGGTGTATAAACTTTTAGTTTCAGGTTTTGCCTTCCACATAGACCATTGATAACGTAAATACTTTATTCAATCGAGTAACCTAAGTACTGAATTCTGGCAGAAACTTACGGTGGACCTTATTTTTCATTTGTCGAGGAGACCGGGCGAATAGGGACAACTAATTGTGTGCCGTTCCTTGTACAAAAAAACGTAATAGAGGATTTCGGACAGTTCGCTTTTTCAATTTCTTGAAACGATTTTGGGAAATCAGGCCCCTTGCAAATTGAATTGGACCGTGCAATTGGTTGTGATTATGGGAGTTTTTCATGTGAAATTGCGAACAGAAAATTTCAATTTTACGTAAAAGGAGAGAAGTTTTTTGATTTAAGGGTTTGTTATTGATATATAAAAACAATGCCATATGGGTTGAATTTATAGTGTACATGATATATACTGACTACTTTCGTAATTATTGTAATGAAATTTCTACATCATAATAATGAATTAATGTATCAATTTAGCACACTGTAGAGCACAATAGCTCTATTTTCATCTTTGCTCTTTTGGGGTATCTTTGAAAATTTTGATAATAAAACTAACTATCCTGCATCATTTACGAGTAAATGATGGAAAAATTAACAATAAATGATGTTTAGCACATAAACCCCGGACGAACAGTATGAACATGATTGTGAACCTACTACATGCACTTAATCGTATTTATCTAAGACATATCGTTATTGCTGCATTAGCGACCTCTGCCGGGATAACTAACACTAACAAATCTTAGAGATCAAGCGCCTTGAAGTAGGAAATTAACTTCATTGCAAGGTACTTATGGAATGATTGATGAGTTGTAGAACGTAGACGTTAAATAATTATTATTTTAAATAAGAAGATACTTCGAATTATTTTTATAAATGGGGATAATTGGGTATTATTTTATGGAACATAAATGAAAATACACAAAAACACAAACAAACAACAAATATACAAATGTAATTGTATTTCGCATTTTTAAACTCAAACTCAAACTCAAAGCATTTATTTCAATTAAAACATTTACAGGTACTTTTGAATTGTCAAGGAGTCGGTCAGTCAGAAATATGAAGCTAGTTGCCCATTCCAAAGCGTAGTAGGTACTTAAAGAGAAGAACGGGCAAGAAACTCCACGGACACTCTTTTAAATCAATATATTGGTTACATCATTCATGTTGAAATTATACATGTGAGAACAATGTAGAAAGCACGTTAAAAGCGTCCGCAATTCAAAAATTAAAATAAGATATGGCATGACCCGTCACAACTGACGGCGCCCGTTCACGAACATGACGCATGGATCAGCACCATTCAGCTCAACCATTTTGAAGGGAGCTAAATGATCCAACACACGCGCCACCATCAGCGAGACATTTGAGTGAGCATGACATTCCCAGCCGCCAGGGCACATTCAAGTCAATGAAAGACAAATTACCCGGTAAATGGTAGCTCTATAGTACATAGTACTCACACCTGTGCTATGCAATTATATTATAATACAAAGGAGATTGAGTTTATACAATGTAAAGATGGTCTGACAATCTTCAGCAGCTCCAACAGTATTTTCGAATGTTAATTAGTTAGTTGTGGTTGTGGAGCAGGACCAGCATTAAGCCAAGCATTTTTATCAGAAATGTAATCCTTCAACTTATAATATGCCTGCATAGTGTGCGTTTTATACAAGTTTTGAATTTCGTCTCGTTCAGTTGAAGTATGTGGGGAGGAATTTTATTGTAACATTTTAAACAGCACCCCATGAAAGATGAGTCTACTTTAGCCAGTCTGAAACCTGGTTGAACTAATAGGTCCCTATTTCTAGTACTGTAATTGTGTCTATCACCTCTTTTACTAAAAAGATGTAATTTTTTTCTTACGTGCATGATGTTTTCATAGATATATTGACAAGCTACCGTCATGATGTTAATATCCTTAAACAGTTCCCTTAAAGAATCGCGCCTGCGGAGATTATAAATGGCTCTGATCGCTCTTTTCTGCAGAATAAAGATAGATTCGATGTCTGCAGCCCGTCCCCATAGTCAAATATCGTAAGACATGATGCTATGAAAGTAAGTAAAATAGACTAGCCTCGCGGTATCTACATCAGTAAATTGACGGATTTTTCTGACAGCATTATGCTGCTGAACTTAGCCGTCCTGCAAGGGATGTTAAATGAGGACCCCATTGTAGCCTTGAGTCGAGCGTGATCCCCAGGAAAACAGTTTTATCGACGAATTCTAGTTTCTCTTGATTCAATATAATCTCACAATCCCTACTTTTGACATTTGGTAAAGAAAATTTTATGCACTTAGTTTCTTTACCATTTAATATTAAATTATTAGCAGTGAACCAATTTTGGACCTGCAGTAGGGTGTTATTTACTTCGTCAAAACTTGTAGCACGTCTATCTACCTTAAAAATTAAGGAAGTATCGTCAGCAAATAACACCATGTGTGAGTGATTTTTTAATAATAATAATAACGTGTAGTCTAAAAGGTTAAATGAAATACTATTTTATTTTCATAAGGCCATCTGTAGGCCGACATAGTATCATAAAAACAACCACAAAGACCTTTATGACCTAGGTTGCTTCAACTTATTAAAGCCGACCAAGCAAAACCACAAATTATCTACTAAGCACAATTCAAAATATAACTCAATCATGATTAAATAAACTAAACAAAATTGTCGAGTTACCAATTAGCAACCCAAACATGGCTTGCGAACTAAATTTTGGAGCAAATATTCTAACACAGTTGAAGAGAGACGGTGATTAGGTGGTTAAAACAATTGTACGGTACGTGTTTGTACGAAACGTGAATGTTAAACAAATTGTGAACGAAACACATACGATATTAAAGCAGGTTCCATAATAAAAGCAAAACTCGTTAGGTCTGTTTAATAACAAGTTCTAAATAATATGTGAGTCGCACAGAGAATTTATTAAATGAAATTGTGAAAGGAGCATGATGAAAGTAATAGCAAATTATGTTAACAGCTATTTTATATAGAACATGCCTGGTAATTATTTTTATTTTGAGCCAAATTTATGATGAAAAGTTACATCAAAAAATAATATCAGCTTGTAATTATTTTCCTTTACTTGTAGGGCTAAGAGCACATACAATTAACTATAAGGAATTCAATTATTACCATGTAATTTGAAGAAAATACATGTTTTGAATGTAGTTTGAAACGATATGTTGACTATGGTAATTTAATTCTTAACCTCATAGCAATTACAAAAATCAACCCAAAAATATGTAAAAATAAACGAACTAACATAAATCGCAATAGCGTTTTCTAATAACAGTGGCTACCAGCTCGGAGCGCCCTCTGTACGACGTTACTTCGCTAATTTCCCAGTTATTGCTACACAACGACCAATTAACTTTTATTGCATTCAAATTTCATTTGTCGGTAAATGAGAATGGTGCAATTAGCCCCCACTTACCCTTTGGCCGGTCGTTGTATAAACGATGATTTTAATGCCAGCGGAATAGGGTTAAGATACCTACCTCCTTCGCAGGTATTTATCAACGGTCTATAATAATTATTATCGGGTTATTTTCTAGCTTTATATTCCAGTAGGTTTAATAAGATTCGTAAGTCAGTAGGTAACTGTATGAGTAACACAGAGCTAGGAGACGCCCTGGCGGTACTTTCTATACAATTCAAGCGTATCACTGTATAAACTACTAGCAGTTGCCCGCGACTTCGTCTGGGATCCAGGTCATGCCTCAAGTACCGTTCAGATTTTTTAGCGTGAACGCGTAAAAAAAAAACAAACAAACTCACTTTCGCATTTATACTTAATATTTTTTTTTTTCTTTTTAAAAAAAACGTTGCCCCACACTAAGAATTTCTTCCTGTATCGTGGGTGCGTTTACAAACATAAAAACTCACATACACTAACACCCAGACCCGGAACAAGTACTTGCAGATCATACAAATATTTGTTCCGTGCGGGGATCGAACCCGTGTGACATCGAACATCGAACGTGTCGCACGTTGCGCAGCAGTCCATCGCTCAGCCACTGCGCCAACCGTATCGTCAAATCGATTAACACTACGACACTTAAGACATACGTATATAAACTGACGGCATTGAATGGCGTCCATGACAGAAATTGTGCGCTCAACACACTTTCGGCGCCACGAATTTTATTAATACGTATAGCGAGGGCGGTTACGTGCTCTGTGATGAGTAAGAATCGTTGTACACACGGCTACACATCAAGCTATACATTTCCAGTTTATGCTGATCTCGCATTGTATAGGATTTCCGGACAATGTGAGGTCAGCTTATACTGGAAATGTATAGCTTGATGTGTAGCCGTGTGTACCTACCAACGGACAGTAGGCATTTTGATAATTTATTTCAAATGACGGTCTTATGCTCAAAAATAATTAATTTGTTTTTGTTGCCCACTTTTGGAATAGGCCTTTGATCCGAATAGTGTGTTTAATTCATCTGTAGGCCCCGATAGCACTACTGAAAACTGCTCATCAATTACAAATATTAAAAAATCGGCCAAGTGTGTGTCGAACCACGCACAATGAAGGCTTATTTTTGATGAATTCATCCCAACAACAAACTTAACATTTTAGTTGAAAAACTTGTTTTTGCAACTGCAAATGTAAGTTGGTCGATTATAATTATCTCGGTTACTTGTAGAGCCTACTTAGCTGTGATAGGTGTCCTTTTAATTTCGTTATATATAGTACTGCTGCGAACATATCCAAAACCAACCGTTTAGCTGGCTAGGGGGGAGACACTTGGGTCTTACACTAAATAGCACTTTAAAGCTGAAAAATGGTTTTCAAAAACTCACAATATTTTTGAACGACCACCCCACATCATGGGATCGACGAGAAAAAAAATCATCCCCACCTACAGAGTAACGCAATAAAATTTTTTTTTCGTGGTTTTATTTTACCACTTTGTCGGCGTGATATATATGATTACAATTTAATTTAAGTAAGTTGCGTTACCTAGTTCTAAATGGAAATGTATTAACTGAAATGACATATCTTTTAAAGTTCAATGATGTTTGTTGCATATTTGAATTTTTTTAGGATTAAAACTCGAACGAACTATCCACAATGAACGCAGACTAGAAATCCACAACCCAGCTCTTAAACTATTCTGCAGCACTTCTTTTGTAACTAAATTCCTTCGTCCTTGTCGCCTGCCTTATATTCATGCCCTTCTCTTAAATCATTTCCCTCTTTTAAGCGAGAAATTTTTAAAAGTATAGCCTCCTCTCTTCGCGCGAGGCACGATCCTCGCTGATCCAATAATAGGTTCCGCATTTTCGTCGCCGTGTTGCCTATGAATATTCATCGGTTGCTTGCTTTTTTTTTCCAAGAATCTCAATTTAAGAGTTGAATTTCTCGTACATTTTCTAGATGGGCTGTGAGCATCAATATTGGCGTCAGCTTATGTTTTTTTGATGGACGCTTAGTGGTAATGGATGAAAAATGAAGGTTGAAATTATAATGACCTATAAGATCTGAAGGGTTCCCTAAAAATACAAGAGGTTTTGATATTAACATAATCATCTCGCATGTCGAGTTTGGTTTTGAGTGAGAGTTTTTAAGAAGAACAAGAGTTGGTCTAGTCCTCGCATGCGCTACTGATGAGCATGAGCAGAGCGCTTGCGCCTGCTAGATCCTGGGTTCAGTTCCCAGGTCAGGCAAAGTGTTAGTCGGCTAATCCATCTGGAATTTTCAGTAGTAGCAGCCCGAATTCTAATGTAAAATAATGATTCAGTACCTACCATACTACTATGAATTTGAGACCGATGCGATGGTGGAAATAGGCTCGCCCCTATTACATGGGACTTAAACATAACTGGCGACATGTGGGTGTACTGTAGATACACCTCTGTCCCACCCTTCGGGGAAACAAGACGTGATTATCTTATTACTAGAGAAGTGTTTCAGAGAAACTATAAACGAATAATGTCGAATAAACGTCTTAACAAGCTTGTTAAGACGTTTATTCGACACAGATTTTTACACATACACGTTGTTAGTAATGACAGACGATGGTATTTGAATGAGGTGCTATTTAAAAAAAAAACAATTGATTACAATGTATTAATCTCAGATTTAAGTTTTAGATACGGTCAATATTGAAATAAGAAGACTTATTACCAAACATCGTAAACTATAAATCGAACCATACGGACAGAAAATATTCCTTTACCAAATATACCTACTTCATATGTGGTTTTATGCAAATACTAGATCACAGCAGGTATGCGTTGGTTTAGGCAAAGTTCTGTTTGCTCCAAAAGCCAGAGGCTTGTGTATATAGACCTACATTACTACCTCGATAAATACAAACGTGTATATCTGAAGTTTCGATTCCCTTGAAGTGTGAAATCGATTCGGACCTTGAAAGTTCTAAACTAAGCAGACGAATATTATCAAACAACAGCTATGTGAACAATGAAGTTTAATGAATTCTACGCGAATGACAGATACTACAAAGGAGATCATTCACCGTCCATACATTTTTGGGCTAAAGAGGTGACAGTGCCGGCCGAACAAAAAAGGTATATTCCGAAAGAGTTCGTTTTTCCCTTCATTTTTTATTACTAAAAGCTATTACTTTAATTAGATTACTTTTTATTATTTTAACTAAAAAATATATTGAAAACAGTATTTTTCAAAATCGTATAACAGCTCAGGGAATTGCCGTACAGGTTTGGTCCAATAGTGAAAAGTGAAGAGATTATCATGTTCTAACGGAATTTATCAATTTTTTTATTTGGCCGGCACTTTCATAATTTAGCCCAAAATGAATGATCTTCTTTGGATTGAAATAGCAAACAAAACATTGATCAGTTATGTAATTTTTTGTCTAAGATGAATCATTAAAGACAGACTGAGGTTACTGCAGGTTGATTGATTGATCGTGAGATTGATCGTGCTTGATAAGAGATCCCATTTCTGGAGGCACATCCATGCCAATCAACCATGCCAGCAACAGATCTTCACATAAATGTCCAGAAATTGTACCACAAATATGTATTGTATTGAATCAGAAGCCACGTCACAATACATTATGCTTCCTTTTATTCCGACATTGATACAAAACCTCCCTTCTGCGTGAATTCAAGACGCCTCCTACGTTCAACCCTCTAAACTGGCTACATTGAAAACTATTCAGAATTCAAAGGGTTAGATTGAAAACTGGGTGCGATATATTTTTTCTTTTTTAGTTACGATTGGAAAACCGTTTCGATGGCTCGAAATTGCTGTCCTTTGTATCGTTGTGAATCGATGGGGATTCATTTAAAAGGGAATGCTGGCCATCACACAAAAGGCTTTTAAACTATGCGTTCTGCGATACGGGGTTATGGTTCTTGTTATGGGCGGAAAGAATTGATTAGCTGCAGGAGTGCAGAAGTTGAAATAAAAATGCTCCTACATTTTGTTCTAGATGTCCGGATAAGATTACCTACGATTACGCCCCCTGTTAAATGGGACTTAAAACTTGACTGGCGAAATGCAGGTGTGCTATAAGTACAGCTCTGCCCAACCCTGCTTAAATTAGGTTGCCAAGACTCACATAACACTTTCACTGTTAAAAAGTTATCAGATCGAATGTGGAGCCCAGCCACTAACTCCACAAGGCCTGTCTCTACAAACCTTACCTACATCTTGGTCAAAATGTACGGCTTGGTCGTTTCGTCGGACAGACACTCCTATGGGCTTGTGGCGGCATCTACATCGCCACATGCGAACTATGCATCAAAGACCTGCCGTCACACAAAATCCTAACATCACATAAAATCCTGCATCGCGCAATTAGAGTTTACCGCGCGATTAACATATTTAGGTACAAGATTCCAACATCAATCGTCGGGCAGTTGCCCGCCAGACACGACACCCGTCTGGTCGGAGGATCCTCCCTTTTAAAGAGGATGAGTGAACTTTACACCCTGTTCCTAATACCCCTAAAGGCTTGTGGTAAGAAATCAAGTTACTGGTCTTTAATGTTGTGACATGCAAAAGTTCAATGGTTCAACATTTTGACCAACATTTAAGTCCTTTAGTTACAACGTATTTGTTGTTTGTGTGCAAATCCTAGACTGCATACCTTCTAAGACTTCGGGAAGGGAGTCTAGAGATTTTGATGAGTGAGTGTCAGTGAGTGACGAAATCGACGTATTGTAGGATGCAATCAATCTGCCTAGCCTTTTCCCAACTATGTTGGGGTCGGCTTCCAGTCTAACCGGATGCAGCTGAGTACCAGTATTTTACATGGAGCGACTGCCTATCTGACCTCCACAACCCAGTAACTGGGTAATACAATACCCCTTGGTTAGACTGGTTGTCCGACTTTCGTGCTTCTGACGCCTCGTAACGACTGTCAAAGATCCACAAATGAAAGCCGGGACCAACGGCTTAACGTGCTTTCCGAGGCACGGAGGAGTCTCGATATGTGAAAATGGTCACCCATTCACTGACCAACCCCGGCAAGCGTAGCTTAAGCTGATGGATCGACCCGAGCGGCTGTTATTGCTTAGCCACGAGCTCCTCCTCCTCCTTTGGATAAATAAGACCTATTTATTGTAGGATTCGTAGGTCTTATTTATCCAATGTATAAAAGCTAGGCAAATGAAACTGAATATGTCTTATAATAAGTCTGCTAATTACATCTTATCCTGGGAATTTGAGCTTTCTAGCATTGTCGAGGCTGTAGCAATGAGGGTTTGAAAACACGACATAACGCTTCGAGACAAGGAAGGTAGTGCTTTTTTTTGTTTTTGTCCGCACATGGACACAAAAGCGAGTTATCAAATGATGTAGAGATGTCTAGTTAGAAGATTTAAGAAGTTTCTGTCACTTTCAAGCCTAACACCATTTTCACAGTTACCTACAGATAGGCTCCGATGCGGGGCACATGTTTCTAATTATCATATTAATAATAAACGTTAGACTGTTTTTTTTATGATTAATTTATTTAAAGGCGTACCTACAATTGTTACACTGTTCAACCAATTGCAAACACAAGTCAACATAAAAGCCAAGTGCACAATATTTGATATGACCAAACCATTATTTACATCATAGAACACAGAAAAAAAAACAATAATATATAAGTACAAAAATGACACAATTTTTAACAAGACACTCATTTACAGTCACTCACTGACAGTCACTTCACTTTGTCAGTCATTTGTTTTTGAATCTTTTTTTTGTGAGCTTTTCATTGTTTTTCATAAAGTAAGAAAGTAATCTGTTTTCCTAGCAGTTCAAGCTTTATTGTTATCATAATAGTTACTGCTTACATTCATACCGTTCTGAGTCAGCGAGTTATTTTTATGTTATTACTGCCATTACAGTAATGTGTTATTGCTACTTATGGCTTTCAGTATTACTAACTCTGTGATATCACGAGCCTTCTGTTTATTTAGTATTGAATGTTATAGTCAGAAAAATAAACCACTTTAACTTATTTTCGAGTCATTACTTGAATTTTAGGACCAAAGATGATATCTCAAAATGTTTGGTCCTTTGAGCCTAATTCGACTGAAAAAAACACAAACCCAGGGCAGTAAATGTTTTAAACAGATTTAAAAAAAATAAAAATTGTTATTGTTGTAGATTGTATTTGTTTGCATTTATTTGTTTTATTTGCAATGTTTCACGTATGTCTGACACTTGAAATATATATGTAGGTAATTGAAAAACTTTTACATCACTCAATACAATTACTTAAATAGGTACATATTTAGTAACACCAAAGTGCGTTCCTTATCATTAACACTAATTAAATTTCCCTGAATTTTACACTTCATTATGTCAAAAATAATACGACATTAATACGGCATATTTCACGTAAAAAATAACATCATAATAATATAACCTGTCTGATTTATGTCGGTGTTTTATTTATTAATTGATTCGTGAGCAGCTCGTTGCTTTTTGAATTTGCCGGATAATATCGCGTTTAAATTTTAATTGGAACATAAATTTTGTAGTGTCAGTAGCGGGATGCGGGATGAACAACACCACTATATCACGGGATGCTGCGAGCTATCTTTATTACTGTTTTGTTGAAAGGTTATTGTAAATTGGATTTTGTAATATCTAGGAGGCCGTTAATATTGTAAACATTTTTTTCCTTGATGGGGCAAACCAGATACGTTATCTTCCATTTGTTATATTCAGGCTTTAATGGCCTTTCCAGTCATGAAGTGTTACGACCTACCTACCGAGAGCAGAAACATTATTACTGGCAAAATCAAATTTTACAAAATCGTTGTTTTTCTTTGTACATTAAGTAGGTACTATTACCTATGGATGTAAACATCGGCGATCATTATTACAAGTCAGCAGTCCTACTTCTTCAGTTCGGACTGTCATAGGCCATTATGATGATCAAAAAGCCTCGCACCCAGTCCAAAGTGTTGAAGATCTTCCGACAGTGTCATTATTCACGTTGAGCAGTATTTGGAGAAACGTCAAACTAAAAAACCGGTGAATTAATATTTAATCAGTTTAAAAACTGATTTTATTTAATAACAGAAATAATTATGAAATTAATTCATATGTCATCTGTATTAATTATTCTGAAAAGCCTCGTGTGTTATTTAAAATTAAATGTTAAACGAAGCCTTTTACAATAAGTGTGGATTTAAAACACTCATTTGCATGTTATTGATAATAAATATGATTTCGAATTTAATTATTAATGACAACAGATTATTAAAAAAAACAGTTTCCATTTTATGTACAGTCACGGACTTTAATTGATTAGCCACCTGGCACTGTTCGTATTTTAGCCGTGTAATGCAAATCGGGTTTATTCGGTTCCCGACACGCAAAGTCATATGTCTTCGTATTAGAAGAAGAAAATTATATTTTATATCTTTACCGGTTGGCTAACCTGAGAGCCAGAACTACAAACTTGACAGCAGAGTAACTACTCAGAGTCAACCAATTGCAGGTCTAGCAGCAGTAACCTAGCAACGATAAACAATTGTTGCGTACGGAGAAATTCTCTGACATCGATATTTCAACTGTCACTGTCTTCAGTTATGTTTTCATAATTATCGAGTTAATGAGCTATGATTCAAAGGAGGTCGGTATCAAATAGATTGGATAAACTTAATGCATCATTGTATTTATTTTTATCATTGAGAACTTATTAGTCAACCTCTATGGATATTTCCGATTAAAAGTAATTTATTTGTCATCTTGTTTACGAGCTTGCGATTTGAGTTCGTGTTTAATCGTGTAATCTCGTGAATGTATGAAACTGCAAAATTGAAAAGTTTGAAGGTGGCTCATCAATTAAAGTCCGTGACTGTACCTATATCTATACATAAAATAGTAGGTGCCCACCTTGGGGAAGGACATAGGCTAGTTTTTATCGACATACCACTCGGGCGAAGCCGCGAACTGAAGCTAGTATCTAATAATTTCGACTTGTATTCAGTCAACTGATTTTTTACGTATGTGAGTAGACTCAAGATCCAAACATACCTACCCCTTATAAGCGTGAGAAAAATGTAAAACTATAAGAGAAAGAAAACAGAAATCGATACTCTCCATAGTGTAACAATAGGTAGGTACAGTTTCATTATAGGCTCATACAAAAGGACGGTGGGCCGCTATATCTCGAGCGACTATGACAATATCAGGTCTCACAAAGGCCCTCGATAAAGCCTCGGTGCATTTCAACGCACTAAACAATGGCGGCCTAAAACCCTATTCATGTCATTTAAGCGATTCAATTTTGAAGGATTAATGATGGGATGGTAATTTCCGAAATTGACTCACTGGCTTTATCTAGGAGTAGAATAGGGGTGTCCATTTTGTGCCACGTCACTGATTGGATTCTGATGTAAGTGCCAATATTAATTGTATCATCATCTTTTACAGCGTAGATAGCCTTTTAATGCCCACTTCTGAATATAGAATACAAGCTTTTGCCCGCGGCTATGCCCGCGTGAAGGTCGGAAAATAACCCACGGGATACTAATACTACCGGGATAAAAAGTATCCTACGTCCTAAAAGGTCATGGTCTATCCAAGTGCCAAATTACATCCCAATCCATTCAGCCATTTTTGCGTGAAAGCGTAAGAAACACACTTTCGCATTTATAATATTACTTAGGATTGTAGTCACAACATCACAGCAGTCGGTTTTAAGTTTTTATATTATTTTCAGAAGCAAAGTAGATCCAAGTCGGACTACAGTCCGACTTGGATCTACCTTGCTTCTGAAATCTCTGAATCTGAAATCTAAATGATTGTGGCAAAAGTATTTTCTTTATGAAATCTTCTGGATTTTACAGGTTTTTTATAAATATTTCTTCACAAGCAGTGCCAACATCCACGATTATCCTTGTCGGATTGTAGGTATATTCTATTACTACCTATACTTTTCTACCTCTCCCACACAGCTTAACATAATCACCTAAATCCCCTCCCACCCGCACTCAACGACAAACAGCTCCAATTAAACTTACGCAACAAACTCAAACATATCTGCGTTCTACAGACAACTGACAAACACAAAATAATTGGGTACAGAAGGTTGGCTCCGTACAACGAGAGAACATGCACGCACATCAGACATGCGTTTATGTACAGCAAGTGCAAGCGCACTTGTGACTGGCATGTTTTTGGGATTGCAATACATACGCGTCTATGTGTGCGTGCGCCTGGTTTGAATCGTTATGTGGAGCTTCGGTACCTATCTATTCTGTGTCCTAAACTTCCAAGGCATCCTTACCTAATTAAAATTATACTCCATGCTTAGTCCTCGATAGTCTCACTACACTCCCATCGTGTGCACGCGAATATTCAGAGAATAAATCCTGCAAGAAAAAACTTTTACGCTGGCAACTATAACCAGCTAATGTCATTCATTATTTTCGCGTCGTGTAGCGCACATCATTTTAAGAAAATTATTGAATTTTCTTTTATAAACTTATTACTTTTGATTATTATCAACAACAAATAATACCAATCAACAAAATGTGGCGAAAATTGGAAAGAAACCGCTTAGGCGAGCTCAAGGGCGACTTCGGCGTCCCGTTTTTTGGAGTCAGTAATACAGGCCGATCGGCAAAAGACAATTATTTTTGTAAACGAAGAAGAAAACACAGGTATGTTTGTGTGGTATAATGAAAAATTTCAGGGATTACGATTAATTTGGATTGCAAAGCAGCAGAGGATTATAATTATCCGTCATACTGCCAGTGCTCGGTCCGTCCGTTCTTGTACAACGTAACATGAAGTTCGTGTTACACAAGACAGTATAGTGCTATGTGCAACAGGAGGTCCTGTTGACTCCCGTCGAGACTTGTTCTCGAACCTCAAGTTGGGGAAAAACGCACAAAATATAATGTATACCTAGAAGTTCTATGGTATGCACTGCCTATGCACAAAATGTTGTTTTTCTCTCGTGAGAAATTATTATTATTACAATAAGACAGGAGCCTAGCTCTCGCAGCCTCAAGTTGAGGCAAAAAGCTCAAAATATAAATGTACTTATATCTAGAAGTTCTATGATATGTACTCAATATTGTTTTCTCGTGAGAAATTATTATTACAATAAGGCAGGAGCCTAGCTCTCGCAGCCTCAAGTTGAGGCAAAAAGCTCAAAATATAAATGTATATCTAGAAGTTCTATGATATGTATTCAATATTGTTCTCTCGTGAGAAATTATTATCACAATATTGACTGATAAAGAATCAGTTCTGCACATTAAGCATCATCAGACTTAGTTAGTCTATTGTGTGCTTTGTAGATCATATCCAAGATCTAAAGGATGGTTCTATGAGGTTGTATGAAGCAATGATAATGGCCTTGGGAAACCCGTCCAGTTCCAAGAAAACCTAAATGTTTTTACTTTCTTAAAATCATCTAAAATGACTAAGATTTAAAAATGATCAAGAAAGAAGAATTACCTACATAATGTAAACTGCATGTAATACTAGTACTGTTGAATTTACTATTGCTGGATGCTTCAAAATTGAACATGGATTTAAACGGCTGAGTCACCCAATCAAGGAAAACAACCAGAGGGTGGAAGACCACCACAGTAATTTGGAATTGCATTACCGCAGTGTAAACAGTATCTATATTTTGATATAAAACAATTGGAACACAACAAATATTAAAATTCTCACCGATGTTTTCACGATTATTAAGCAACTTACTTTGATGATACCAGTTAAACTAGATAAAAATCAAGATTAAAACAACAAATATATCGAAACGGGACAGTTTCCTGTTTGGTGAAAAGTTCATTATTGAACATGTCAAGTCTGGGTAATTAAGAAGGCAGCTACAACTACAATGTTAAGTAATTGTAAGGAAAACTCCAATGCCCCTTCACGTTTGATTCAAGCAGGGGGGGGGCAAGTACCAATCTAGGACCATTGGGAAGTACCAACAGCAGAGGATTTCATCAGGCAAGACGTACTGATACAAACCTGTATGTCAATTATAGAGGTAACGACAATTGCATGTCGCCTTAAATATTTTACTCTTGCTGGCGGTGATCTTTTTCACACAAGATAAAGTTATCTGGTCATGTTTGAAGAGATATAGAATTCCATTTAAGGACATTCCTACACAACATAATACCTATAAAATTGTGCATTTTCAGAGTCTGAATATGTATTTAATACAACAAAAGAAATTGGTAAGTTGTTAGATTTGAGTGTACAGTGTGCACCTATCAGTGGACAGTTTTTTAATCAAAAATATTTATTGTACACAAACTAAATGGAGGTTCCAGTAAATCCAAAATGTCTGAATATAATTTATCCATACACAACAGTTTTAAAATGAAAGACATACCTAAGGAGGTTATGTAAAATAAAATGATCATTTGGGCACAATTGATTTATAAGATGTCTATTTTTTAATATCATTGAACACTTATGATAAAACACATTTGAGGGTTTATTGTAAAAACAATTAATTCAATTGTTTGTGCTTTGGCTTGTGTACTGCCCCACACCAGTAATATCTATTTATACTTTAGTGGGTGATAAAAATCTGTGTTTTTATCTTGAGGATTTAACTTGTATTGGAGAACATTATTAAGAATTTTTTTTTTGAAAATTTTAGTAAAACTATAGGCTTTTGGAGTGCCTTGCATGTTACATAAATAAGGTTAAAACTAATCCCAAACCCAATTAAGTTGCTGAGTACTTAGGATTTGTGATTGATACAAAGTATATTATGACATTGTCATTGACAGATATAAAGAGATATTCATCTATTACTTTACACCTTATCCTATCGGCTTGTTGTCCAGTTGTGAGTTTTGGATTTCTATGCTTAAGTACCTACACTAGAATTTGGAAAAATCCAAGATGTGTAGAGTTAGTTTACCACAGTGACTTTGATTTACATAATCAGCCTATAATGTTCCCACTGCTGGGACACAGGCCTCCTCTCTATGAGAGGGAGTTTGATTTAATTATGATAAATATGGGAAATATTTGTTTTGACAGTCAGATAGCAAATAGGGTTTGGAAAGTCAAGAAAAATCATTTAAGTTTTTTGAAATTTTTTGATGCTTTTCTTGGTATAGAATATTTTACCGAATACTTAAATGTATACCAAATTTTATGTTAAACAATACTACAACCTTAGATTATAATGTGTGGTAGTCAATTTAATAATCTTAATTGCCTGGCTAGGCATAATATGGCAGTGGTGTGAAGCCCTAACAATGGGGATATCTGCATTTTATGTATAATCTAAAGACAGCATAGAAGCTGATCTTGAGTCTAGAAATAAAAACATTGATTGTGTGTCTGGCTCCTGCAGCATTTCAGGACATAGTGAGATCTTTTGGAAATCTTTTCCATTGATCTACATATTTGCTACTAGAGCTAATACTAAGTGTGATAGATATGAGATATCTGGCCTGGCACTTGTAGAAAATATAGATGCATTTACAGTAATTTGGAATTATTACCCATTATTTTATGCATTTCCACTATTTGGATTAATTTCACAAACTATTAAATTGATCAGGTTTTTGGCATCTTACTTTCTCCTATGAGACTATCACAACCTTGGTACCCATTTTTTAATTTCATGGTGAAATCACAGATTACAGTATATAGTTTGAACCAACAAACCAATTTTTGCTGTCACCTTCCAGAATGCTGCATCCTTTGCACTGCAGCTTTTTTCCCTGGGGGCCTGCATATTGGCAGAGAACCGTTTAAGAAGCAAATGATACCACATGCCACCATTAAGGTCATGATATCTTCATTGTCAGATAACAGTGTCAGGCAGTATTCAGTAGCACACTACATAAGTGGTGGACTTTCTGTAATGGTAAAAATATTCACGATATTTCTATCACTAAAATATTAAAGTTTCTTACACAACAATTCAACAATGACAGTTCATATACGTTCAGCACTAATAGATCTGCATTGTCATTGATCATAAATGCTGATGTAGGTACCGATCCTGTAATTAAGAGGTTCTTTAAAGGTATCTTAAAATTACAACAAAGTTGCACTAACTACAATGATATATAATATAATATAATTCATTTATTTAACAGATCATACAATCCAACTTGTTAGACAATTAATCATAATACACACACATCTTACACACTAGTGTTAGTAAATTATATTTGGCAAATTCCGTAAACTAATTAATAACAATGTCAAAATGGATGTATGGGATCCATCAATGTTATTGAATTTTATAGAATGATGGTACCCATTACAACAATTATCACTTGACAAAGTAGCCAAAAAGTATGTAAGAATTATTTCAAGTCTTAAAGAATATAACTTATCTGTAATTGAGACTTCATAACATCCAAATTATTAATTCAAGTGTTAACATAAAAATCACTGATTGGTAAAAACATCTAAGACAGGAAAACGGCTAACAATTATTATGTTATCCTACTTTTCATATGGAACCTGACATTTGTCATGTGATTACATTACAATATTATATAAATTATACACACAAATGGTGTAATTCAGAGATAGGTAATACAGAAAAATTATTAATGCCTCATAATTATGTTAGTTAGCCAAACAATTAGTTACTTATTGGATTAAACAAACAATGTTGGACAGTGGCATAGATATCAAAATATTTACTCCTCATTCCACAAGTCATGCTTCAATAGCGACTAGAGGTGTGTCAGAAGATAATCAGTATTTTTAAAACGGTTGTTTGGTCATAAGTTTTGCAAAATTTTTGCCAAGTTTGTTGGTAATGTTGACCTTGAGACTGATGTGATTTTTTTCATAAATTAAGTTTTGAGCCAAAAGAGTAGGCATACTAAATAGGTACATACTTGGTTGTTGATAATTAGAATAGAAGCATTATTAAAAGAGAATTAATTGAAAATGTGGTAAAGTTTTTCCACTTGCAATAAAAGGTTGATTTTATGTTATTTGAATGTTTTAGTGTGAAACAAATGTTTGTAATTTCCAACTTCATCTCTCTAAACATCTACATAGTAAATCAGGATAATTATCGAGGACTAAGCATGGAGTATAATTACTAAATTAAACGAACTTACCTAAGTGAAGTTCTATTGTAATTATACGAAATGCTTAGTCCTCGATACTATGTTCCCTCCCAAGCCCTGAACAAGACCATAGTTTGTTTTTTGACCCTGGGATTGAAGTTGGGGAATTACTGTCTGTTAATTTTAATTCTCTCATTGCAGATTACTCTAAATAGAATGACATTAGCTGGTTATAGTTGCCAGCGTAAAAGTTTTTTCTTGCAGGATTTATTCTCTGAATATTCGCGTGCACACGATGGGAGTGTAGTGAGACTATCGAGGACTAAGCATTTCGTATAATTACAATAGAACTTCACTTAGGTAAGTTCGTTTAATTTAGTAATTATTACATACTTCTGCGGGGCCACTTATCTCTGTTTAAACAAGCCTCGACAAGACGAGGGTCGTCCACATGTCCAGAATAAAAGTCCAGGGATAATTAGCGTGTGAAATTAACTGTTAATTATGTTTGTGTTCCACTGAAGCGTGACGGACAGGCTCTTCAAAGTAAAGTAGGGTTTGGCAAGCAATGAATGGTTAAAGTTTTATTAGGTTGGGTGATGAAGGTGAACCATCTTGTTGGGAGTCGAAATGTTTTGTAATGGATGTCAAAATGGGCGTGTTTATTGTGTTTACGAAAATACTGGTAGTGTTTGTTCCTTAATTTTATTAGAAGATAATGCTGTGAATCAATCAATCAACTCAGCCTATCGCAGGCAGCCCAAGCTGCGCCACAACACCCAGTCCTCGGCCTTCCGTATCCAGTCTGTCCCAGTTAAAGGACAGTTCCTGCATTCGAATTCGGGAATTTGTGCAGGATTACAGTAAATACACTTAGATTTAAAAATAAAGATCTAATGTATCATGGATAAATTATTGCGAATAAAGCCAAGGTTAAAATATCTGCAAAAACAGTATTTTAATTGCTTCCGCTTTTCTTTAAGAGTGCGTTTCATCAAATAGTTCCTATGCCGTAATGTTGGTTCCACTGTTGTAGGACGAACAATTTTGTACGTTACGGCGCCACCTAATAGGTCCGTTGTTAAAGTGCCAACATTACGGCATAGAAACTATAATGATGAAACGCACTCTATAAGTACTTCCCGATTTGGACGTTCCATTGTATCTATAACCATCCAGTAACCATAATAAGCTACACATAGTATAGGAACAATAAACTAAGAACGAGTTATTTTCGATCAAGAGAATAAATGACATGGAATATAATTATAATGCATGTTTTGTTTATAATTAATTTGATTTATTTACACACCTACAGGTTAGGTTTTTATTGACATTTGTGACGATCGAAGACCATAATAGGTAATCACTGTGTATAAAGGACTGTTATTTCTTTGACAATGCATCTGACATTAGTGGCGGGACCAAAGGCACAATATAATCTTTTACATAAAATCCCTAATTAATCGATTCGAGTTTAATGAAAAATCGATTCACAAAAATAATATTTTTGAATTGATATTTTATTATACCCTTTTTAACTGTGTTTGATTAATAATAACATAACATAACATCACGCTTCTAATGTCATCATCTTCTTACAACATAACTTACTGAAATGAGGGTGTACCTATACACCCTCATTTCAGTAGTTATGTTGTAAGTCTCGTGCAATAGGGGGCGAACCTATTGCCATAAACCGGGCAAAAATCCGGACTCCACTTGCTACTGAGATATTCCAGATTGACAAACCAAATAACACTTTGCCTGACTCTGGAATCGCAGC
The DNA here is from genome assembly GCA_947363905.1 of Lithophane semibrunnea. Lineage (NCBI taxonomy): Eukaryota > Metazoa > Arthropoda > Insecta > Lepidoptera > Noctuidae > Lithophane > Lithophane semibrunnea. The sequence goes on along the minus strand of OX376192.1, from coordinate 1,095,839 downwards.
CAGGACCTCATGCTCAGGTCCTGGGTGCGATTCCCGGGTAGAGCGCTACAGCGCTTGTGACCACTAGACCAACGAGGCAGTCAAATGATTTCGAATTTAGTGTTTTAGGTTCGAGAAACAATCGAGTATCATTTATCGATCTCAGATCGCCATTCACCATCCCTACTTGCACATCCGATCTTGGCGTCACGTTGTGTTTACATGATCGTTGTGTACTGTCGATTTTTGTGTTCTATTTCTAACGACCATTGCTATTCTTTACGAACTGATATCTTCAAAGCCTACCTTGAAAGATTACCATTGCAATATAAAAAGGATTCATCTGTTTTGCTATACGATTTGATTAAATGGATATTATCATGAGGTGCATAAACTGTGGCATATTTCGTAAGGCGGGTTCAAAGGCGTATTATTTCAATGCCAACCTTACCCCTGCAGGCGAGACTTGCCAGGTGGTTGAATAATCAGGTATGTACTTAAACTACATTGGAACAATACTATTTAACAACAAGACAGCAGGTATAAAGTCTGACACAGCGGTTCGATTGCGTGTGAGCCAGCAAAACTTAATAAAGCAGCGTTTATTTGGGAAAAGGGTGGCAACGCATCAGCAAAAACCCTGGTGTTGTGGATGTCTATGGGCGGCGGTGATTGCGTAATTCCCGTAAAAACGTTCAAATTCAAGTCGCAGTCTCATCTCAGCGACAATAAATGTCAAAAACTTGTCAAAAACTTGTCTAAACTCGATAACCACAACGCTTAGCGCCATCTCATATCGAAAAGCAGAGTTATTTAGTGAATACTTATCTTTATTTTTCTCAGTTTCCTGATCTTTTAGACTCGTGAAACTTTTTTATCTGGAAACTGTAGCATACAACAATTGCAAAAATAAAACAATACTTGCTGCACATTGATTTCAACACTTATGCAGGCGCCCATAGTCCCACTGGTCATGTCATTTTTAAGGTCGTCGGTCCATCTAGCTGGGGCGCGTCCAACACTACGCTTGTCGATACGCGGTCTCCACTCAAGGACTCGTCTGCCCCAAAGAAATAATATAGCACCTAGATGTATCATCATCGTTACGTTAGTTATAGTTACTCGACTCCTTCTCTCTTATAATAAGTACCGTTTTCAATTTGGCTTTTATTACTAGTAGAAGTACTCTTCAGTACATTTATAAAGTATTTATTTCGCGTACATAAGATTACTCCAGAGACAAAGTGGAGGCGTCTCCTACCAACAAACTCTCTTAAAACTTTTAAATTGAGACAAGCAGCCGTTACACAATTTCTCTTGAATTACCAGGTCGTAAAAACTCTGGAACATCCCTCTATTAAATATAAAGACTTGTTAATTCCGAGATATTTTTGTGCTAAACTTGGTCCACAGTTTTATAGGTGTTAGGAAGTTCCTCCGATGGTATCGCGAAACATAAAGTGTGATTACCTCTCAGTTAGTCGGCCAAGTTGGACTATCAGTGTTATGGTGCTCATTAAGCGTGGGTACCCGCGGGCGTTAATTTAATGAAGTCGCCCGACTAGTGTGCCGGCTGATGGCAGTTGAAAACTGTCGATAGACTGTACTTCGCGCGTTAATTACTTGGATGAAGGCGTTAGAGTTGTTGGCGAGTAAACTGGTCAAGAAGTAACTGATAACTTTCTTTTTTAATGAGAGGGTCGATCTAAGCAGAATTCTTCAAGGATTTTAATATAAAGCGCCTTATTTTATTTCCGCTGAGATGACAAAAGATCCACTTCCTGTCATGGTTTCTGTAAGGAATGAGTAATTATATCGGATGAATAAGCAGCGTTCATCCGTGCACACTCACAGATAATATCGTACTGCGAAGACGTGCGCCTCCTACTGAGACTCGTTGTCCTCTTTTGTCAGTAAAAATAAAGAGGCACCACGCTGTGTCAATGTGTGAAGAAACTGAAAATAAAAGTTTAAAAGCACGTTTGTTTGACAAAAAATCGAGATAATAATAATGATGCAGTAATGTTATGTGGACTAATAAAATAAATTATCTCATTGACTACAATTTACTACTGGATTTTAACCTAAAATCCCACTCTTTAACACCACAAATACGACAACTGCCCCAGTGAAAACTTCAAAAGATGCAATCAATCAAATTGGAGTCACAAACCTTTCAAACGATCCCAGAATTCTATCTAAACTACATTTGAACGCCTACATCAGAGCAAATTCAGCACAGCTCTAAAGATTAGACACTCAAAGTGGCAGTGATCGGGAGCTGGCCCGTGACACAAAACAGACGGGTACAGAAGGCCGACTCCATACAACGAGCGGAAACAGGTCCACGCACACATACACGAGCACGTACGGCGCGAGGGCGCGCGTAGTCGCTTGCATTCGCTGTACGTAGACGCGGGTCTATGCTGCGTGCGTTTTCGCCCGTTGTTTGGAGCTGGCTTTCTGTACCTATTTATTTTGTCGCTGTGTCGAAGGAGATGTAGTAACGGATGTCTGGCCGTCTGAGCAAACTGTTGAAAGGCCCTCGGCCACAACAAGGCTATTTGTAGAAGTACATAAAGAGGGTGGGTGGATAGAGGGCTATGTGTGTATCAGTTGAGCGTTGTGTGGAGAAGATGTGTTGCAAAGGGTCGGTAATTTACGAGAAACAAGGATAAAAATGATTTTTCAAGAAAGCTCCGATAATGATCATCATTTTAAACAACGCTTTATGAACACTTCAAATAATATGTACATCAATTAATAAACCCTTGCCGTAAAACGTTCCGCAAAAGTAAACATAGGCTGTAACGGCTTTATGTATAGCATAGAAAACATCCAAGTTTGTATCTTAAGTCCACTTTTAACTTAAAAAACCCGCTTTTAAAAACCAAGAACTAAACTGGAGTTCAATCAGAAACTAGCTCAGTTTGCCGGGTATTAAAAACTAAGCTTCAAAGTATATTCGATTCCTCTCAACCCCACTTTATTTTAGAGCCAATCAGGAAGTTTGATCAAGTGTTGGACCACCTTGGCTGCGAATTGTAACAGGTTGCAATCAATGGCTCGCTCCTCAGACTTTAGGCCCCCGGCAATTTAACTTGGCCTGGTTTTAGCCTTAACGAGCGAACTTGCACTATGGCTATTTAGTAGTGATGATTGTTGTACGGAGCAGATTAGGGCGTTTTGATAGGTGACGATGCTAATGACGTTTTGGAGCCTTGAATTTTAAGTGGGCGTTTGCCTTACTAAACTATTGTTAGTGCATTTGGTCTTAATAATAACGCTGGAATGATTAGACTTACAACGGTAAGACTTTTAACTTTTAAAGGACCACGAGCACGAATGCATGGAGTTTGGACCAAATGCCCAAGAGTGATGTCGAAAATGTAAAAAGTAGGTTAGGTTAGGTTTAGCCTATCCAAAACTAACCTACTTTTTACATTTTTGAATGTTCAAAAACACCATGTTCGCACCCGATTTCGACTTAGCTGCCATAGTAAATAAATAAATAAAATAAAAAAGCTGCCATAGTATGAACTCAATAATATCCCAAAAGTTTTCATATGGCATACGTTTCATCACTGTTGAGCATTATTGGTCCAAAATGTCGCATGGTCCTTTCTTCAGATAAAGAAAATTAGGAAAAATTGATGGACTAGTTTGGACTAGTACTAGACAATTGCTATCGGGTGTAACAAATCCAACTGAAACTTTTTTTCGAAATATCAGTAGGTAATCACACAGTTACCAGCAGTCTGACCAACCAATCCACAGCCACATCTCACCACAAACAAAGCCACAGCCCATCTCAAACAATTAAATAACCACAATTACGAACAGCACAACAATTAAAAATGCTCCCAAGAAAACAAAATAGTACCTAGCGATAAATATAGTACCTACCTAGTAAATAGTCGAACAAAAGCCTTGAGAACTCAAAGGACTACTCAGAATGCTTTAAAACAACTTGAAAGTTAATAAACAAGGCAATCTTTATGAAAAACCTAGTAAATAACTCTTGAAGCAGTTGAGCCGAGGCAACAAGTGCTGTTTCTTAGAGTTTTGTGGTTCTATTTAGTGGTCACGGACAGAGATCGCAGTGTGATTTTGAAGTGAAGTGAAGTGGTGAGGTTTGTTTAGGTTTGTTTGTTGGCAAATGATAGTATGACGGCGGGGCCTCGATAAGTAAAATGTTTTTTTATTTGGGTTTGTTGAATACAAAAAAATAAATAAAAATATTTTAAACGATATTGTGTACAATATTGTATGGAAGTAAAATGATACAAATGTTAAAGACAATCGTCGTAAAACAACTTGTATGTCTAATATTTTTCTCATTTCGTAATAAGACTCGTGCAAACTGGCGCGATATCGCGACAGGCAGCGCTACCCTTGTCGCGCTCGCGATATCTCGCCTGTTTGTGGGAGCCTTTAATAATAATACCAGCCTATTATTGTCCCACTGCAGGGCTACGGCCTCTTCTTCAAGACGAGTTGGCGATTTCTGCCTTAGTTTTAAACTTAGTCCGTTAGTCCACGTTTCCTTACGATACTATTCTTCACCGATGTCATTAAAGTCCAAGATAAACTCAGAAAGTACGTAAATGAATTGAAAAAGTCACATTGCTACTTGCCCGGATTTGTACCCACAACCTCGTGCAGAGACGAGGCCTTAACCACTGGGCCATAATTCCTTAATAACCAATGAATATTAAATATGATTAATTTCACTGAAAAACTTCACTGAGATTAAAATGTGAATATTTCATTATGTAATTTTGTCCTCTTCTTCATTATTCGCCTTTATTACTCCGTTCAATTTTTGTCGTCCATCCCGATTTCAAACTCAAACTCATCATCCACAGTGACCATAACAGCATGGAAGCTCTCAAACAAATTACTTCTAAACTTGTGTATTTAATCACTAACTTGAGACTAATATTATTATTGTGCGCCATTATCTGGATTGGCAGAGGAAGGTCATCGGCTATATTTCATAATGGCCGCCTATCAAAACTTTATGACACTGCGGCCTCCGAGAATCGTAAAGGACTTTAGTGTTTTGTTTAGATAGATTATTGGTACCGTAAGCGGAGATGAGATTGTGCTGTGTATGCTTGTTTTTATTCGTCTTGAGATATTAGGATTTATTTATGAAAGCTCAGTAATCAATTATTTTTGGGCCCTATTAATCCCGAACCACCATCCGCCATTAATTTCTAATCAGATCTTATCAAGATATCCTCAAAAATAATAATACTGTAAGGACCTAAATCTATTAATATCGTTCTAGAATAAAGGTTTGAATTACGTGTTTTGGTTAAAACGGGTAAAAAGTGTTGCTCATCGATAAACAGAAGAAGACAATAATTATAATTTTCTTTTCTTTAATACCTATCTATGGTGTACGTAGCTATTATGTTTCAAGTTAACGTTTTCAAGCAAAACATTAATTGCCACGAGTACTTTTGTGACTCTATTTAACACTTCAAAGCTCATAAAACCCGATTTAACACATATACTTTAACACAAAATGACCCGTTAAACCACAGCTCTGCTTATGCTCGACTTTAAATGCAAAAATACCCCGTTTAATCCTCAAATTATTCAGTGGGGCCGACACTGTCTAATTTCAACTTAGATAAAGTTGTGCCAAACAGATTTTAGTTCAGAAAATCAGCGATGTTGCCACAGCGTATAAAATAGTTAGAAGGTAGCGGAAAATCGTATTGACACCGCGCGCCAAGCTGCGGTCGGGCGTCAAATGTGAACTGACAGCGGGTGCATTCATATTTTTGGAGGTGAAAAATAACATTGGTTTACTTTCAAAAGCATAGATATTTTAGTGTCCGTATGTGGGATAAGTGCAGGAGAATGATGGTGTGACAGTAATGCAATGTAACTATGTAGCGAAGTTGTAGAGTGACGAGAGTTAGCAGAGGTTTATAATTATGTTGTAGGTAGGTATATAATATATTATATGGATATATTCTTAATAGGTACTTGTGCCTCTTCTCTTTGATTTCCATATGGAGTGTATCAGTTTATCTATCAATCTACCGAGTTTATCCTCGGTTATCATGTAGATATTATTATTTATTTTTGGGTATTTCGAAGCAAGTAATGAGTATCCTTTTAAACTTAAACACGTACTAACTGTGCAGCAGCTGGTAGTTTTTATTGTTATGTGTCCTTATATTAAAATAAGACTATATATGTGTGGAGCCGGTGTTATAATTGTCTCCTGTCATTCTATTTGAATAAATGTTAGTCTATGAAAGCTACTCGTCCTGTTTTAATAGGTTATGGGCCCAGTCCCGTATTTCGCGTTTATTTAATGTAATTTCATTGCAAAATCATAGCATAATCAGCCTATAATGTTCCCACTGCTGGGACACAGGCCTCCTCTCTGTGAGAGGGAGTGGGCCGTAATCCACCACGCGGGCCCAGTGCGGGTTGGTAGATGTCACATGTTTTCGAATTTTTGGTTCTAGGACATGCCGGTTTGAGAGCAGTGGCGATGAAATAATTTACACAAAGTAAAGCGCCTCTCAGGGTTCGAACCTACGACCTACAACTCGTAAGTCGCGGCCGTTACCACTGGGCCACCACTGCTCTTGCAAAATCATAAAAAACTAAAATACCTAGTCATAACACCTCCAACATGTGTGTATATAACGCCAATCAGCCGATACAACTCTTTGCACACCAATTTCCAACTCAAACAAGATTGCAAACTGCTCATAACTCATAGCCACCAGATTTGCATCAGGCAAAGTTGTGCGCTGGCAAAATTCTAGTAAACAAGATTACCCAGTTCATTGTAGCCGGGAACTAGGAACGGCTCGTATAATTAACGAAGAACGAACGGTTATTGTTACTGTCTGACTTATTGAATTTGAAATTCAACCAGCACGAGCGTTGTTTCCGTTGGGGATCAGGTTTGGTGGTTGAGCTAACTTTTGCTGCTATCAAATCTGGGCTGTTGATTTTCCACTTTTATGCGCCCATAATTTTGGGTTGTTTATTTGTATTGTTTGCCTATGCATTACATACCTAAGGACGTGGTCGCATTGGTCAACTGTAGATTAATTACCTACTTAGCATGCTGATTTTCTTTACAGAACCCGCCCTAACTAAATTAAAAAATATTTGGTGTCATCATATTTTGAAGTCATGAAAAGTTTTTGGCAGTAAATAATTATAAAAGTTAAGAAAACGTTTCAATGTTTCTCGAAATTACCAAGAATTTCCGTTGATGCTTTTGACAGCTCAAAAATTCTGCTTATTTTATTTTAATTTCTTTAATATTTCAAAGCCCCTTTAAATTGAGATGAAGTAAAAAATAATCCCGTGTACGACGCCTCAGGATCAGACATTACACATCAAACATCAAAATAATACTTAAATGAGTTAAAACATGAACTCAACGATTCCGATAGTATGTTTAGTAATAGGTTATTCCGATAGTATGTTTAGTAATAGGTTATTCCGATAGTATGTTTAGTAATAGGTTATTCCGATAGTATGTTTAGTAATAGGTTATTCCGATAGTATGTTTAGTAATAGGTTATTCCGATAGTATGTTTAGTAATAGGTTATTCCGATAGTATGTTTAGTAATAGGTTATTCGGTGCATACGAGCTTCCCGAGCGGCTGCTTTAAATATTTACGACTACTGAAACAGGTAAATGAATACGTAACTATCTTGTGGAAATCTAAAAATCTAGGAATTCGGGACCGACGTTGAAATAAACATGAATAATGGACGTTATCAGTATTTATTTTGTTGTTTTGCAAGATATTTGAGTCTATGTTTTTGTGATTTTACTAAGAAAAAAAGACAATAAGGCGGATTATGTTGTCCAACAAATACCATGTCAAAACATACATCGTTATTGATAGTAATCAAATGTAGGTATTTGTTTAACGTATCTTTTAAATGAATTAATTTGGTTTTTTGTTTCAGATTTGTCAGGTTTTTTGCTCAAAGTCAACAATACGTTTTTGTTAATAATCACAATAATGACTGTATCTGCAATCAGTCTACCGCAAAAAAACATGGCCTACTTTTCGAAGACCGCACTCTATTCAATTTAACTAAAGCAGAAATTTCGTAAAGACATGAACCCCAGAGTCAAACTAATCAAAAGTATATAAACTGTGACAGGCAGATTGACACGCGCTTCCTGAAACTTTCAGCTATTCCCAGGAAAGGTATGTCAGAGGCTTTAGCCAAGTAATTGGGTTGACTCAAAAAAATGTAATTACAAGCTTGCCGAAGGCTTCGGGAGTCATTGAAACGAAATCGAAAAATTCTTTCAATTTTTCTTCAGAGATATTTTTGTGTGGAAGGTGAAATATTTTTATGGTTTCCTGTTTGGGTAGGTTTTTTTCTTTTGAAGTTTCGTAATGATGTGTTTAAATACAGGTTAAACCCAAATAAATACAGGTCAAACGCCAAATTTATGATGAAAATAAACGCCTTCTTCCATCTAAAATTAATTTCTGGCAAAAGATAGATCAACTCTATTTACCAGACATGGATGTTGTTAAAATTGAAATTAACGATAATGCGCCATATTAGCCTTCAATTTTATGCTTAGGTTCACTATATAAGATTATCAAGCGACTTTAGCTTACAGTTTTAATTATTTACAGTAATTTCACTTGAATTTTAAAACTTTTATAACTAGAATTCTGTAAGTCTAGTAAAAATGACTTGCAGTAAGTAAGTTGTCTATCGATTGCAACAGAAGACCTGCTACAAGGAAAGATCGTAAGGACCAAGAACACTTACAAAACCGCAATTTTTCCTTTGAACAATAAACCTGTATCGATCCATCTCTATATAATAAGAACGATACAAGAAGATAGAAGCCATCAAGTTTTACGATGCCGTGCACCGGGTAATATAAAACCCAATAAAATGAGAGCACAGAGGTAAATAGTTTATGTACTGTATGTGGCTACGGCTTTTAATTTCGTTGGCTGATATTTATTGACGACGAGGCTGTTGTACTTACATGAAATTGGCTAACTTGGCAAGCGACCTTAAAGATCTTGAACAGAATTACTGATGGGGCTTTCAATATCAGCGGCAAACTCACTTGACTTTGAAGTAAATTGATATCAGCAGATAACATAATTACTTGTAGGTAATTGTCATGGAAAAGATTAAAGTAAAATATCTGCCGTATAAATACCTATGTACCTACCATGTAAATAATGTTTGGTTTGGACAACGCCTATAACATGAACTTAGAAATTAGAATACGTATTCAAATACGTTACTTGGTTAATAATGGCATGTCATTATGTCCGCGTACTAACTTGGCAAAATTTAAATAAATAAATAAGCTTTTAATGTGAATACCAAAATACCTTCGCGATACAATTCAAAACTTTCTGAACCGCACGCAAGAAAATACATTCGTTAGCTACTTTAAAATTAACTCACCTAGTAATAAACTCGTAACTATTTTAATTAACCCTTCACATTTCTCTCAACACAATAGATTACATCACAACACACGCACACGTATAAATAATATTAATATCTCCCTACATTTACAGTTTCCGCTCCGTGTGTCAAACTCTTGATGAAAACGGGGGAGGCTCGATAAACTCCACTCCTTTGATTAACGATCTCGCCTCAGATCGGTTATAAATTAATTTATTAAGGCAATTTATTGGACAAGAGTTCGCTAAGTTTAAGTTACTGCTGTGTTTTTCGGCAGAAAATTTATACCGTGTGAAAATTTCTTATTTATTGTTTTATGCGATGGAAAATTAGATTAGATTTATTTTTGGTCCTTCGAGTCTAAAAGTTTTAGGCTGAAGAAAGCTAAAGAGGGTTTCGACTTTGTGGTCGAGAATAATTTTCATTAGAACTGTCTGTTTTAGTTTTAAAGTACTCTCTTCAATTAATTCAGTCATAATTGTCATATTTCATACCTTAGTAATTTATGATGAATTACTGTAATTACCTATGCATTTATTCTCGGAACATTAAAACTCAACTATTTCATTTCAGCAAATAGTTCTTCATAATCAAGTTTATTATTTACAAAGCGTGCTAATAAACTCGATTTCGTAAATCAATTAACTAGAAGCACATTACTGGTATCCTTCGGTCTATAATCTCAGGTCAGAAATCTATCCGAAATAACGTCCATATCCGTGTGCGTTCGGGCGATATCGTATGGACATCTAATGTCGTCCGTTTCAATCCCTTGCAGTGATAAATTTACGCGTCAGTGCTTGTCGGTTGATGTGCCCGTCCCTACGGCAAACGACAGGCGATGACTTGATCCAAATACGATACTGCTAATAGGACAAGAGTCGGGAAGTGACTGGATATCATTGAGAATAGACTGATTTCGTTTCACTATTATTAGAAACTTGTTTGGGTGTGCATTTATGAAACTGCTTAACTTTGGGCACCTGCCAAAACAATTAGTGGTCACTTGCTTGGGTATTTTTTTCCACATCACCACGTGTTCTTAGAATTATTGGTTATCTTAATGAAACAACTGTTTTATCATCTCAACATCGAAATTATCTGTGACAACACCAATAATTTCCCTTGGTTTGTTAAATATCACTCCAGTCTTTTAAAGAAGTTACGAAAAAGGTGTAAACGCCCACTAATAAACATAAACATGACCGCTTTAGTAACATAATCCCTAAATCACTTTTTACGACGCCTACTAGCGGTTGGCAGGATCTTTTTTCCTAGAAACGACACATTAGTTGGTTCCCACGTATTTTCTTGTGAGGTAGGTACTTCATGACGTCATCCAACCTGTAGATCCACACAAACAAAGGTACTAAAGTTACCACGTAACATAAGATATTGGAAGGCAATAATCTTAGCAACTTTTCCTATTACATCTCTGATTGCTCGCCGAGGAGCGAGCCTTTTAATTCGAAAAGTTGCTCTATGCAATTTATTTCATGCTCTTTTTGTTCTTGCTGTTCATTTCATTTTATGGATGTGGTATATGGGTTGATCGTGGGTTTCCTGTGGGCATTGTACGGAATAAGTACCTACCTACTAGGCAATTTTATCAAGGGGAATATTAACCCTTTTGTAGGTACTCTTACGAGTTCATAAAAATTCAGATTTCGGAACAATCTGCAGTTTATAGTGCCAATATGAAGAGTAAAGTCAACATTTGATTTCATATTCGTGGAAACTGTTTTTATAAATAGCCTCAAATGGATGTTTACAGTTACGTATGATGAAAACATCATTAATTTATTTTAATCTCTGAGCTCTGAAAATATAATAATTAAACAAGTACTAGGTAAACTGAATTTCACATGAACAACTCCATTATTATTTTGATGTGATGCCGGCAAAGTTACATACATAATGCATATGAACATCATATTTTACAATGATACATTAATAATAACTAAAGTTAAAAGCCGCTTTGATTAGCCGATATGTATGTGTAGGTAGGTACATATAGCTAAATTGATTGGTACATAATATATTTATTAAATGAAACTAGCTAATTACCTAAATTAGGTAATTATTAATTGAGTTCCGTTTAAAACTACTACAAACTCAATCAAAACATTATGTAGAATTTTGAAATTTTTTACACGGCTTTGAAAATTAGTTCTGCTTCAACATTTTCAATTAGCAAAACATTAATGCGGTGTGATAGTTGTTGTATTAACGATATTTTACTTTTCGTAAACGATTTATTTAGAGGATCATCATATTGCTAAGTTATATCGTTCAGGCGCTATACATTTAGTTAGACCAGAAGTCTTAGTTCTATCATTAACTGGAAGTTCAATCCAAGTTGTTAGTTAGTGAAACTTCAAGGCACCTTTAGCTATAGGAGGTACCTAAGCAAAACCGCTTGTTAATTTAAAAACCCCTTTTGCTTTATTACCTGGATAGCAACTTTAGACCATTATCTCACCGAATGTTACCTTTGCACCCTTACCTTTGCAGTACATGAAATGTCACGATTTAACCAAAAGTGACCAAAAATATTTTTGTCTCTCCCGCCTCAAAGGACCAGCAATAAAACTGTGCACAAAGTCACCATCTCCCATAAAAACAACTTTTCATAGTCGAAAACACGGGAAGTGATCTATTGATAGTCGAGGCCACATGGCGCATAAATTGTTTCCCCTAAAAATATTTTCAATAGGCTATACATTGCACACTCCTAGTATAGTGAAACAGATGAACGCCCGGACAAAAGGGGTGGGTATTAATTAATTATGTACAAATTGCTGTGAGAGTTGTCGGTGCGAAAATAATTGGTGTCGCCTCTGGTACAGTTGGCTGCTGAATTAATTAGTACAGTCGGCCGAATGAATTCATTTGAGCGTCAAGCATTTTGTTTGTTTGTGTGTTTTTTTTGCAATTTTAATGCTAATGGATTGTGGGGAGTTGGTGTGTTACTAATTATAAGTAAATGAGTTTTATGTTAAATTATATTTATCATGTGGTTATGGTTTGTCGTGCTGTATATGTAGGAACTGCCGCATTTCTTACCGTTTGCATGTACGAAACTTGTTACAACTACTGCTCTACGAATACCTTAGCTAAAGTTACATGAAATTAACTTACATCAAACTTTATTGTCGTCGCAGACCTATGGCACTTTTTTCTCAACGTTACAAAAACAAGACACGCCCATTAATTGTATCAATTAGAAAAATTACTGACCTGAAAAGACGATAGGAAACGTCATTGTGTCACAATTATACCGACCATAATTATTCATCTTCTTTTGACCATTCTCGGTAAGATTCTGCAACCCACTAACTTTTAAATTTTTACAAATTATAGAAATAAAAAATCGTTAATTGTCCAGGTAATACAGAAAGCAGATTTACAGGTTACAATAGGCAATATTGTAAAGCTAGGTTTTTGATGTGAGTGTGATGTGTGGTGTATGTGAGTGTGGTCTGTGGTATGTGGTGTGTGGTATAAGTGAGTTTGTGAGTGTGTGTGTTTGCGTGTTTGTTTCCATTGTGTATCGTTGATTTAGTGTCAGGTCAAGGCATTTATATTAATTGTTCCGAGTCATCATAACCAGAGTTTTGCAACATTTTCTTTATTATTTTTTTACAACTGAATGAGGTAGTATTTTTGATATCACAGAGTCTTTATTGTATATTAATATATGATTAATATGAGAGAATAGGCTGGGGAGGGTCTAGCTAGCAAGGAGGTGTTGTCAGGTGTTGGGATTCTATAGTTTCTTTTGCTTAAGATTGATGTGTAGTCGGGTCTGCGTTTAATAGTTTTATGAGTTTTGGTATCGGCACAAAGAATGAAAAGCTGGCGGACTGAGAACTCTCGTTTCACTTATATAATTTACTGTAATTAATTTATTGTAATAAAAACCTAAGTGTTATTAGGTACTATAATTTACTGTACTTGTATTTACTGTACTTGTTGTACAATTTTTATCGAGCGTCATTATAATTTACTGTATTTGTACAATTTTTATCGAGCGTCTTCAAATATCCTTTTCTATCCAAAAACGAAAAGTAATGAAATCTTCAACACACTTACTTTTCAACTAATATTTGGTAGGGCACAGATGCCCCCCAAATCCGGACAATGGCCTTATAATGGGTACATAACCATTGGACCACAGCAGACCCGTAAGCCGTAACTTTTCCAATAACAATTCTCATGGATAAGGGTCTAATTGTCAATTAATTAAATATTAAAGCGAAGGCCAATCTGGTGCGCACTTTCTACTTCAAAAATTGCCCTTTTATATTGTTAGTACGAGTGGTATAAGTGATGAGATATCGGATGGTCCTTGGGTTACTAATAAAAATATACCTTACAAGCTTTTTCCCGCGGCTTTACTCGCGTAGAGGTCGGTAATTATCCCACAGGAAAGTACTACCAGGACGAAAATTCCTAACCCAAATCATGGTCTACTTTTGTTCCAAAAATTGAAATCCGTTTAGCCGTTAAGGCGTCAAAAGGTGACAGACAGTTACTTTTATATTTATAATACATATTAGATGGAGTGTGGATTTTTGACAACTGCAGAGCCCCATTTTTCGTGAAAATTTAGTCGCTAAGGTCTTTAGAGACTAAATAATTCTGATAACAGAACAGCTTTAGCGAATTTCTAATGAATACCTATACATCATTTATTTGAAACTACTAAATTACTTTGCTATCCATTTTATTAGACAATCATTAAAGTCTTAAAAGTATTCTTTTAAGACACTTACTTAGTAATTGTAGTTCGCTTCCTCATATATTTACAAAACGAAGCAAGTTTCTTATTAGCAGAATAAATTCAAAGATTCTGGGTTTTTAAATAATTGAAGTTTTAAAAGAATGGTAATTGTAGCTATAACAATAAATGCTTTTAAAATTTTGTTTGTTATTATTTCTCCTATTTCACACAAATACCCACTGATTTTTTGTTTCTTTTGATCCATAAATCTAGAAATATACATTTAAATTATATTATACCTACTCTACTTCATACAATAAAAATGAAAGCATGTTGTTTTGTCTTTGAACTTTGTTATCTACTTTTAGCTTACATTACACCAATAATCAGATAAATAAATGCACTTAACTTAGACCAATTGATCCGCTCCAGTCCCTTCACTTGGACCACGCACACAAGACGTGCACCATTTCGATTATACACGTAATGGACACTTAAGGGGAAGCACTCTCGTTTAAAACGAATAAATGGACTCCTAATGAAGTTAGAAGCCCCTTAATTACTCGATACAGACCTAATGTGACAAAGATTAGATCTTCAGATATTTAAAGGGCGGGATTAGGTTTTTTTGCAAGGAAGGAAATGGGAAAATTGTCACTGTTGCTTGTGTACGGCCGGGGAAATGAATTGATAATCAAATTGAAAGGCAACGTCAATTTGCCGTGTTAGAGCCATTTCATACAACTGTCAAAGAATGATAGTAATTGTGGTTGTAATATAGGTACGAACAATTTAAGTTGCTACCCAATTTGATAAACCATTCACTGTATTTTTATGGTTTATCAAATTGTCGGTTGTTCGGTGTTCGGTGTTGAGCTCGTAGCAGGGCTTCTCATAACTATAGGGTGGTTTCAGGTTAAGTTTACTAATAGGTATAGTTTTTAATTAAGAAATATTGTTACTAATATTGACTCCATTGTTACTTGTTCATTAAATAAAAATAAATAAATTGTTTTTAATAGAATAGAATAGAATTTTCTTTATTAGAGTATCTTTATGACTCAAAAATGGTTAGTAAGACTTACAACTATGTTAGTAAGAACTCACAATTAACAAAACAAAACAAACAAATAGGATCACCGTTGTGCAACCCATGTGGGTGTTTTTGCTCGGTGATAAATATTTTAAGGGTGCATTTCCTTTGTTCCAGGTGGCAGGAGTAGTCGGCAGAGCTGATGTACTGGCGTGCCTTTTCTTCCTCTCTTCTGTTCTGCTATATCATGGGTAAGTTTGTGACATAGTTTTTTTTTCTCTTCTTCATTCAAGAAAATAAGATAGTGATATAGATAAATATTATGCCCTAGCTGAGGAGCAAACTCCCTTTATCTGCTAATTATGAAATCCCGTTTTATCCTGTTTTTTTATCTAAGTATTTGTTTCGATTTTCCGTAAAGTAACGTAACTGCGAGTGCACGCCAGACTAATTTCAGCAATTTCTATTTTTTACTTCTTTTTTGTGTTTGTGTTCTATCTTTGCGTTATCTTTTACCACAAATAAACGTATTTTCTTTTTATTTACCAAATAAACAGTTTAAAATTTTGCAATCTTTTGACGTTATGTATTTTTATCTTTTCCTATTTTTCATGACATTTTCCCTCTAATAATATGACAATTGTATAATTTGACATTTTTGCGTAAAGACATTGTTTCATTTAATCTAATTTTGTATGCCTATCGGCGGGACATAGTTTGTACAATAGACATTTATATTTCGAAAACACCTGTAATCACCTATGTTTCACAAAATAAGTAAATGAAATGAAAAAAAAATAAGATTATTGGAAACATTTTGTTCCATATGTCACATAATGTTACCGTAAGTTATGACTTCATACTATAAGTTAGACCTCACCAAGTTATTCCAAAAGACTTGTTGATACTTCGGCGGCTTTGCTTCCACCCTCAACTTCCCCAGTTCTGAGCACATAAATATAGGTATATCAGTCTTCTATCAACTTCGAGTTTGTTAAGAGTGTAAGTAAATGGCGTTCCTATATACCACGCTGACGATGGGCAATTCAGCGTAGAACACTCAACGGAATGATTGTGTTGTAGCTCAATTACTTAAGCCCTTGGGATATTTCTAAAATGACATCTGCTATAAATTGTCACTAGCTTCTGTTTGCGACTTCATCCGCGCGAAATGGCAGCTGCCGCGTCGCATCACATCGCCCGCCCGCGTTATTAATTCGGTTTCACTTAAGTTCTTTCTGAATCTTTTTCTTTTTGTTCGGTTTTTAAAGGTCGTGTTATGATGTTAAATAGCCTATCCTCTATATACCTTCCTCGAGAATTAGGCTAACAAATGCAAAAAGAATTTTTCTAATTCGACTGAGAACTAGAGATTAGCGCGTTCAAACAAACAAACTCTTCAGCTTTATAATTATTATTATTCGTTTACATAATATATTACAGATACGCTTGCTTGATGTCCGCAGAAGTATCAGTGATCGCAGAAGGCCAATTCGAAATCAGAAGTATTTTTGACAGATTGAGACTGAGATGAGAACGTTCTTTAAAATATAGGAATTGCCCCTCAATTTGTTGACAATACTGCACATAATGTCGTTCTCTAAGATGTGTATAGAAGGGCCAAAAAAACCTACTAACAACGATACACGTGTCACGTAAATTGTGTAAATACGTACCCACATAAAGTATTCACCTTTATCTACTGCGGTTTGTTTTCAGGCTTCAACTGTAAATGCATAGATATTTTCTCATTTCGATGCCATGAATATTTAATTACATAGGTCGGAAAAAAATTGGAATTCGAGATACATTCAATGCCGAAGATACAAAATAAAATTGAAATAAATGAGTTTCGTTGAGAATCGGATTGTGAAATATGAAATATCTTCGATAGGGAATCCGATCGCTGTCGATAATGATTTTAACGGAGGGATTGCTAACGAGAGTGGCGCCCTCTGCCGTAAATAAGGGAATGTAATCAATAACGGATGGAGATTACATTGGAGCCGTCATTTTCATGTATCAGATTATGAAGGAGGATTGGGATTAATTTCAGTTTAGAATCAAATAGGAGGTTATTATACGCACCTACGTCACTTATTACATTAAATTACTTAACTTATTATAACATCACGCCAGCATGCTCCGTACTTTCCGTGTATTTACCGTATTACATGAATAGTAGCAAGTTATTTGTATCCAAAAGTGACCGTTGACAAGAACTTTTCTTCCTACATAATAAAAAGATAAAAACAAAGATAAAAAAATAATTACACGAGTTAAGTATGATTTTCCTACTAAATGGCAAAGATGTAAGCTAAATGAAAAAAATATAGTAAGTAGGTAATCCAAATGGACTGAAATAAAAAAATTATAGAGGACACGTTATAAATATTAGCTCCACCCCAAATATATGCTAATCTAAATTGAATAATGTTACCTAACTTGAAATCGTAAGACGCAAAGTAAATCAAACAGGACAAACTCCTAAAGGATCTAGATTTCTTTTTTATCTCAAAGTGTACGAAGGTATAAAATATTGGGAAATTGTTTCGGTTTTTCTTAGAAATCAGGAATCAATCAAAATATTTTATTTCACATAAATCTATATTGGCAGTTGGGAACATAATAAAACGTCAGAAGCTATTCGCACGGTTCTAATTGGTCGTTTCGCAAACTGTAGGTCCCTCTACTGTTCACTATTACTGTTGTATAATGTCTTTTTATACAAATATGTGTATGTCACTTACTGTGGCAGAAGTAAATAAATAAATAATACTGCTTGCGTATAATATACCAAAAATTCAAGGTTCATAAACTAAAAGCCACCCCCTGATGTTCCAGGTCATCGGGTCGTCACCGTGTGTGGTCGAGCGTGGTCCTGGCTGGGCTCAGCATGCTCGCCAAGGAGACCGGACTCACCGCGCTACTGTTCAACGTAGCCTTCGATCTGTACCGGTGTTGGACTTCTAACAGGTACCTTATAATGCATTATTTTGTATTCGAATTTAGCTGTACCTGTTTATTCACTTATGTTGTATACAAGATCTAAAGCTCGTGGCTAAGTAATAATAGCCGC
Organism: Lithophane semibrunnea; assembly: GCA_947363905.1. Classification (NCBI taxonomy): domain Eukaryota; kingdom Metazoa; phylum Arthropoda; class Insecta; order Lepidoptera; family Noctuidae; genus Lithophane; species Lithophane semibrunnea. The sequence continues at coordinate 1,077,556 of OX376192.1, read as the reverse complement.
ACGCGTCGATCCACTAGGTTAAGCTACGCTTGTCCGGGTTGGTCCGTGGATGGGTGACCATCTTTACATATCGAGACTCCTCCGTGCCTAGGAAAGCACGTTAAGCCGTTGGTCCCGGCTGTTATTCGTGGATCTTTGACAGTCGCTACGGGTCGACAGAAGCCCGAAAGTCTGACAATCAGTATTACCAAGGGGTATCGTATTACCCAGTTACTGGGTTGTGGAGGTCAGATAGGCAGTCGCTCCATGTAAAATACTGGTATTCAGCTGCATCTGGTTAGACTGGAAGCCGACCCCAACATAGTTGGGAAAAGGCTAGGCAGATTTACTAGATAAACTCGTGAGAAGGCCAATGATTCCCGTACTGAAAATGAACCACCCACCTCATATTTTTGGATAACTGGATTTACACGAAAAATTTTGCATTGCTTCAACGGAAAAACACAAGACAAACTACACACATACCACATGCCACTATGGCTACACATCAAGCTATACCTACATTTCCAGTTTATACTGATCTCGCATTGTATAGGATTTCCGTTAAATGCGAGGTCAGCTTATACTAGGAATGTATTGCTTGATGTGTAGCCGTGCGTACTAAGGCCAAGTTATATAAAAAATCTTATACATCGACATTATTATGAAAAGAAGAAATTCAAATATTAAAAAAAAAATACTTGTCCAATATTTGGTTACTATAAAACACAGAATTGAACTGTTAAAAAATAGTGTAACTATTCATTTTATTTTATTCCCATCTCGGTACATTCACGCAAATGTACCGAGATGGGAATAAAATCAAAAACACTGTTTTTATCGTTTAAGCACACGCATAAACGACAAAAATAGTGTTTTTGATTTTGACCTAAACCTTATGCAACATATTCCAACTTTTTCAGATTCTCACCTTCAATAAAATGGCGGTGGCGAAGTGAAAGTTCCTACGGGCGGGTTCTAAGGGCATTAGCTGCACTGGTCCTGCTGGCTGGAGCCAGACTGGCCTTACTGCAAGGCTCCCTGCCTGCATTTTCGCCACAGGATAACCCACCTGCCTTTCATCCATCGTTTAGCGTCAGGTAAGGTGGTAAACAATTTGAGAGTAGGTACCCTTTTTTCGGCATTCTGTACCAGATTGCCGAAAAAGTGGTACAAAAAAGGGGCCATTATTACCAGGAAACACCATAAACATCACAACCATTTGCCAGACTTTTCCATAGGTTTTGTCGTAGATTTCTGATCATCATCGCTTTAGTATTCTGAAGTAGGTACTTATTATCATTAATACCTTTAGACAGTTATATATATAATAATTTGACACAGCCATCTCAGATCATCTTGCGACTGATCTATACCTACGACTGTACCTAAAACAAAATATGAATCATTATTTCGACTAATTAACAGTTTTTATAGGTTTATTCACTTCCAAATGATATTCTAAAATCCTATTTTGTATTTTTCCAGATTAATGACCTTCTGCTACCTAGCAGCATTCAATTGGTGGTTACTCCTGTGTCCGTGGACGCTCAGTCATGACTGGCAGATGGGGTCGGTGCCGCTCATCACGAGTGGATGGGATCCGAGGAACCTGCTCACTTGTGCCGCTTTCATTGCGTTGTTGGCGCTGTCGTATCGGTGTTTGATGGATTTAGAGGTACCAAGTGGATTTAAATTTTTATTGTGGTCATAGCGATAAAATGATTTACATGCTACTTACATAAAAATACCCTGATTTTAATTATCTGCTTACCTACACTGTACAGAAAGTAGGTAGAAATATATAAATCTTTATAACTTGTGTAAAAACTTGAATGATACTGCGATGAAATGAACGACCAAGCTTAGAAAATTCTAGACCATGGGCAGATGTCGATCAATCAGTCTGTCTAGCCTATTTTGGGGTTGTTTTCCGGTCTAACCGGATGTAGCTGAATACCAGTATTTTACATGGAGCGACACCCCTTGGTGAGGCTGGTTGGCAAAATTTTTTAGCTTCTGACCGTCAAACATCTACTAATAAAAAATAAAAATAAATCTTTATTTCAGACCTAACTTAGTCCATACGTTGTTAGTGGTTTGTAACAGATTGTGCTTATATACACCCCTTTGCAAAAAAAAAACGGGCGGTTTTGATTTTTGTACATCATTGGTAATCATTTAGTTGTAAAGAGGTTTTAATAGCCAAACTATGTTACTGGCGCTTTATAAAGAGTCTGGGTAAGAAAAAAAGTTAATTCCAAAGTCGAAACTTTTGTTTAAAAACAATAATATTCCCGTTTTCCGTTTGTCACTTTTACTTACATTTTGCAGGTTTTGCGGTTAGAAGGTTATCCTGGCAACTAAAACTAACTTCTCGTTATTTTTAGTAGAATAATTTATGTTTGTCGCATAATCCAGCCTTATTGTGACTTAAAAGTGATATCTTTGTGTCGATTGTAATGGCAGAAAAAGCAATAAGAGCTAGTAAAATTTTAGCGCTGCTGGAAGAGGGGTGTAGCCAAAAAACTATATTCTTATTGATTATAACAAATTACTAGTCATTTATGCTAATGTTAAAGTAAAAATATTAATATTATCCATACAAAAGCCAATGACTTGCAAAGGGGTGTATTATGTTAGTGTTGTTAGTACTTGCCCTAGTAACTAATGACATGAATAAAATCAAAGTAAGACTAATCAACAATCCCTCTATGTTACCGTCAACGGGGCGGCGCTATTAACTTAGCAATAGCGTTCTTTGAATCTCGTAGTCTGCACGGTTTTTTAAGGGTTAAAACATCAGACAGTAGAAATAAACTAAGTACTGTCTATGTATTTATGAAGAAATGTTTTTGTTTTTCAGCTCCAACGCCACACGCCCGCCGTGGTGGGATTGATGCTGCTGGTGATACCATACCTCCCAGCATCCAACCTGCTCGTCACTGTGGGCTTTGTTGTGGCCGAGAGGGTGCTCTATATACCTAGGTAAATACATACACACACACTCTCTCTTAGAAGTTATCAAGTATCAACTACATGATATCCTCGTGGAATATTTACGATACGCTTATTTTTTATATAAAACCAAAAGAATAATTTAACCTCTCCGGAGCAACTGGACAGATTCGCAACTGGATAGATTCTCAGCTGGACAGTTTCGCAGCTGGACAGATTCGCAGCTGGACAGATTAGCAACTGGATAGAACGTGTACAACTGCATGAAATTGGGAAAAGATATAACATTTTGTTCACTTTCTAAGTGCTTCTAAAAAAACTTGCTGAATTCCAGCTACTCCGTCAACTAATATTGTGAAACCTATGTGTAAACAGACCATTTAAAAAAATTCTGTTTTTATTTCAGTGTTGGCTCAGTAATAATCACCGTGTACGGCGTTCAGATGATGTGGCGTCGCAGCACTGGTAGTAGACTGTTAGTTCTCGGAGTAGCAGTGCTGGTGGCCGGTGGTGTAGCCAGAACACACCTCAGGAATAGGGACTGGAGGACCAGGGAGACGCTGCTAAGGTCAGTACAGACTGTATAGAAATAAGTATCTGGTTGAGGCAAACTCTGTCATCAATATTGGTTCTAATATGGTTCTAATAATGAAGTTTCAACTTGAATAATTATAGTCGCTCCTTACTAAATACTGATATCATACACATCTGTTAAGTCTAAAAATGAACCAACATCGAGATGAGATAAGGCCAGTCTCCCTGATGATGTTTTTCAATCAATAAATAAAAACGGCGTCGTTCACAATCTTCGTATTGTACCCGGTACCGAGCAATGTAGACTCTTAAAATTGAAATTGTTATTTTTTTGTTTTTTCAGAGCGGACCTGTCTGTGTTGCCGCACAACGCCAAGTTGCACTACAATTTCGCGAACTTCCTGAAAGATATTGAGCAACAAGAGAACGCTATCAAACACTACAAGGAGGCCTTGAAGTAAGAATTATTTGACAGCAAACGTTATTAATATCTTTTCTGAAGATCGGAATTCTTTCATTACCTACCTATCTCATTCTTCTGCCCTTGTCAAAATCTATGGCATCGTCTTATTGTTCAACTTCAACATTCGGTAGCAACTCCTAAATATCTGCATCATCGTCTTTCTCTTTATATCATGCTGTTTTCATCTGTAACACTGTTAAAATATACAATCAAAAAGAAAGCTTAAATTGCAGCTAGGTAATACATAAACTTCATAATTAACATCTTAATTGTCTTTTTCCAGACTCTGGCCAAGTTACGCGAGTGCTCACAACAACCTGGGTACGTTGGTGCTGGCATCTGGAAGAGCTGAGCACCACTTCTTACAAGCTCTCAAGTACAACAGGGACCATGTCAATGCCCATTATAATCTGGCTAAATTATACAGGTTCGCATATTATTTAATACTATTAAATGAGCAATATTTGTATATATATCCTTATCCTTACATATTATAAAACAAAGTCCTCCGCCGCGTCTGTCTGTCGTCCTGTTCGCGATAAACTAAAAAACTACTGCACCGATTTTCATGCCGTTTTCACCAATGGATAGTGGTCGGTCGACGGTCGGTACTTTGAAATAATAATTTATATACCTAGGAAAAGTGAATATCTTCTGAAACTCACTAGTTAGAACAACTGCTGAAGACGAAAATTTTGATATCATGTCAATAGAGGTAATGGTTTTTCCGAGCGATGTTCCCCAAGATATTAAAATTCTGAAAAATCCAATTTTCTTACATAATTTCCAGAAAGAAAAATCGAATACCAGAATCTCTGAAGATGCTAGAACGCTGCATATCTTTGGAGCCGAGGTTCGTTCAGGCGTATCTTGAGCTGCTGCTGCTCAAACCAGAAGAGGAGAAGAGAGCAGTTCTCGATAAACTGCTGGAATTGGAGCCGAGGAATTGGGAACATTACTTACTTTACGGCAATTGGTTTAAGGACAGAGGTGAGTTAAATTCCATTAAGCTACTAGCTTACTGTGCTTCGAATGGTAAGCCACAGACGTGACGCATGACTTTTACTTACCATTATTGTCCCACTGCTGGTCTAAGGTCTCTCCACTCTTTTTCCACCTCGACCAGATAGAGATGGAAACGTTTTCTAAAAAAACGTTATTTTCTTTCTCTCTTTTTTTTCCATGCGTTAGAAAATAGTGCCTAACACAGACCTGTTCCACGTCCCAGGTCTCCTCCCACTAGCGCTACAGCACTACACGCTCGCCATGCGGCTGTCGCTCAGCGCGCGCGGCTCGGGCGCCGCGCCGCGCGCCGCCTGCGCCCCGCTGCGCGCCGCCTGCCTGGCGCTGCGCTCCGCCGGCCAGTACTCGCGCCTGCTGCAGCTACTCGTCAGGTGAAACCATTCTACAGTACTATCGCGAGTGATGTGACGCAGACCAGAGAAGATTGATAAACATATTCATCCTCCTGCCCTCGTCGCAATTTATTTGGAGTCGGCACAGCATGTCTTCTTCCATACATCTCTGTAGCTGTCATCTCAGTAGTCACCCCCTTTTGATCCATATCAGCTTTACACTGTCTATCTATGTGTCATTTGTTTGTTTTTAATTTCTCCTAAAACCATTAGCTTTTTCTTTACGACTTGATTCTCATTCCTCCGCATTCCACTCCTCCTTTTACATAGATACTCATTTCGCGTAACACCACACATCGTTCATGACATGAGTGTCCTCATTAATTAACATTCTATTGTGTATTGCAGATGGCACGGCGTCCGCGGCGACGGTCAGCCAGCCAGCCGGCGCCTGCTGGCGGCGCGCGCGTGGCGCCTGCGCAGCGAGCTGGCGGAGCGCGCCGCGCTATACGCGAGGCCGAGGCATCAGCCCACGCCTGTGAGTACTCACTATGAGACTAGCGGAGTCCCTTTGCTCTAAGCTACTAAAATGAAAAACATTTTTCTTAAGACAGGATCTTATGATCATCAGCCATTCTTCTCTCTATTATCAAAATCAAAAGATATTAATTCTCCCTTTTCTCATGAACTTCTTGTTCGTTTTTTTTTTTTATTGAAAAGCAACGTTGTTCATTTCTTCAATTTAATTACAGATTACATCAACGTGTTTGCATCACAGTCAGCTGGAAGTGTCAGCAGACTACACGAAAAAATTAAAACAAAACCAAGTAGACTCTAGAATAATAGGACAAAACACATTGCACAGGAGTTCAGCCGCGAACGGCGCGAACAAAATTGTAGATAAAAATAATTGCCAAAAAATTGAACATAGAAAAAAAAGTGTTTCGTTATCCGGACATTTTAAATTGACGCATAATAAATCAGAAACGGGACAGAGGCAGAAAAGTTGTCCTTTACACAAGAAGAAGAAAATTAAAGATCCAGAGTTCACGCCTTTTGTGTCAGACCATTTGATAAAGACTTATTAATTAGTTTTGTAAGTTAGATTTTTATTGGTGGTAACGATTTTTGTGTTACATAAAAACTTTCGTTCGGTAGATACTTACTTATTCTTTCTTTTTACTTTCTTTATCTGTGTAATTTGAGACTTGTTTGTGTATAAAGTTTTTTTTCTTAAATTATTTTGGTTATTTTTTTTATTTAATAAGTAGGTACTCCTATTTAAATAATAATGTATGTACCACAAAACGTGCACACATACCATAAACACTATTTTTTAACGAAAAATAAAAGACTTTTGAAAGTTATTAACTAGGTATCTAATAACTAGTCGATATTTGTGCCATATTTAATAGGGTAAGATATTTAACTAAGTTTTTGTTACAATATTTTATTTATTTATAGGAACCTACCTACTACACAAGAGCAGCAACGTAAGATAGTGGAAGTAATATTTTTGAACGGAAATCATAAACTGTTTTGTAAAGATTACTTAGTAAGTTTCATTAACAAAAGGTGAATTGTTCTTTTTGCTATTTTTTAAACAAACGTAAGTACCTACTTAAGTGTATTATTATTATTATTGTATATAATAATTAAAATAAGTACTTAGTAAGTTGGACGGTATTACTATTAACATAAATATCGCACTCTGTTGCTTTAGATGTATCGATTTGTTTACTAACACGGTGAAATATAATTATTGACAAATATTTTTGGAATTTTCTTTAGTTTTTTACTTTTGGTACCTACTTGTACCTACCTACATGATGTAGGTTAACAAATCGAAATTTGAAACTTATGTAAACGTTGAAGCAGTGTGCCTCGATCATCGGCGGAATGCGAGCCAGGTTCTATATTATGAAGTACATAATGCCACCATTTTTCCAGTGTGAGAGAGAGACGGAGCTAGACAAGGCCATTAGCCCCATCCCGTTTTCGCAGTGGAATAATGATCGCATGTATACTTCATAATACTACTGTTCCCACAGCATCCTGACTACATTACATTGTGCGGTAGGTGGGATTGTCCATTATTGCGCCACGGGATCGGACTTCAAACGTCTACGACTAAAAACAAAGGCATTGCAACGTTTAACCTTTATCCTGTTTAGGTTATAAAAATATTATTTCAAATCGGGCAATCATAATGCTTAGGTAGCTAGGTATTATTCTAAAGTTTCATAACAAAGTCTATTTAGCGCGATAGGTACGCAAAAAACTTAAGTATCCATAAAACTTGATGATTTTGTTTCGTCGCCATCAACAAATAATAATTGTTACTTCCGATCCGATTTCCAAACAAACCATAATCAGTGAAACTCAAGATCTATTAGGTAGGTATAATTACTTACCTCCATTGTTTGCTAATAAGATTTCGTAAGAAACTTGACAATGAAACACCTATAATAGAAATTGAATTTAAAAATTAATTTAGATTTCGGACAAGATCATTTTGCGCAATAATTATTAACAGTGATGTAACACTTGTCTTAAGTTTGACGTTGGAATGTCTTTATTACGCTGAACGTCTCGTGTTTTATTTTATTGTGGTTGTCTATTAATTTTAATTGTAAATTTAAACTGTAGCAATATCAAACTTCGAGTAGGTACATACCTAGCTTAAGCTGCTTAACTTATTTAACCGTAACTGTTTAAAGTCTTGAGACTCATATCATACTTAAGCCAAAACAATAACAATATAAACGAACGTGCATCTTCTTCTCATCCAAGAAACGCTTGGCCATCCCCAAGCTATGTTCAAATCAGACGAGACAAAAAACTGGTGCTTTTATACTTTTCAGTTTTATAAGAAATTGCAATACGTCCACTATTACATGGACTTCTATAACTATAAATACGTAACATACATATCATACCGCCTGTCTTCCCCAAAGGGTGAGGCAGAGATGTACATAATACTCGTACTTAGTACACCCACATTTCGCCAGTTATGTTTTGAATTTCCATCTTATAGGGGGCGAGCCTATTGCCATCAACTGGGGACAATTCCAGACTTAATATATGATGTTTTCTAGAATGGTTATTCAGTAAAATAAAGGTTAAGTAGGTAAATACCTAAAAATAATCGTAGGATATTAATTATTATCAGCACCAGTCAGCGCATAGGCTGATGCTGCTGCGGTCAGTCATGTCTTCTTGACATAAAACCGTTGGTCGCCTTTTACGACATCAACGCCACAGGAGTTGATAGGCTTATGTTTTGCAAAAAAGTTAAGTGGTCTTCATAGTACCTAATATTGAATTCGAAATGGTGCAGAAATAGTAATTGGCTATTCTAATATACTTTCAATTAAATAAAACTAGCTTCTTGAGAAAGGTAATTAGTTTTCTAAACGTAAAATAAAAAGTGTGCTAACTTACGCCATCGTTATTCGTGCGTAGTTTAGACAACTATGCTGTGCCACTGCCACCTTCTCTTAGTGTCAATAACTTCTCTAAGCTAGTCTTATGAGGTACCTACTTAGGTACTTTCACGTTAGTACCTAAGTCGGTACCTCAGAAGACTTGCTTCGAAAAGACCAACGACACTAAGAGACCCAGTGACATGGGGTAACGGTGGTCTCCGAATGCTAACCTGCTGCTGTTGCCTTACAACTTATATTTTTGTGGGAAGAATATACTGTGTTGAATTGTCAGCATTCAATAGCTGACACTGATGTCTGTTCACGATTTGATATTGCAAACACAAGTAAGTACCTAAGCCTAATTAAAGAGCAACTAGTGCAAATCTGTAAGTAGGTCAATTTGCCTAGCTTTTTCCCAACTATGTTGTTCTCGGCTTACAGTCTAACCGGATGCAGCTGAATAGCAGTATTTTACATGGAGCGACTGTCTATCTGACCTCCACGAACCAGTTCCTGAGTAATACTACCTCTTGCTAAGACTGGTTGTCTGACTTTTGGGCGACTTTTGGGCTACTAGTCCAGGAAAATAAGTCAAATTTGGGCAAGTATCTCGGAATGAGAGATAGTCAGCTATAAACTTGTATAAACCTTTATTTTGACAGCCTAAAAACCTACTTATCGTAGGGTGTCCGCGTCAACAGATATTCCAAGGTCAAAGGTCAAAAAAACGATTTTTTACACATTTATTGCAAATATCTCGTTTCTTATGGGTTTTATGCTATTTGTATGTTTATAAATATTGTTAAGGATTAAATTCTCAACAATTTCTGTCTAAACATTTTTTTTATATCTTGAACCATTTTCGAGATAGAGGGCCGAGCGCGCGCAGTGTTTAACTATTTAGTGTATCATTCGTGGTTACACAGGCCGCAAGCTAAAGAGCACTGCAACCCTGCTTTCCTACATCACATCGCGAACCACAACCATTCTTGCACTTGCAGAATATTGTGTTGAGCTATTCCTCCGGAGCTGGTGGATTCATTGTCATAACAGGTTCCAGGAATTCATTATGCATTATCCAACCCCAATTCTGGAGTTCTAAATCATGACCTTATCGAGTCTGAACTTGATAATAAACACGGTTGAAATGTTGGTGAGCTGTGCACTCGTTGGTGGAAGATTTGATAACTGCACAGGTTTATTCAATTTTGTTTACTTGATGAACTGTGCATAGCGAAGACGATCGATCAGTCCTCAGATTTTGGAGCATCATAGATTGCCAACAAGGTTCGCACTCCATTCTCAAATAATGATTGAACAGGACGGGTTTCTTTTTTAAATGCTGCTGGAGATTCTCGAGTGTTTTAAAAAAAGTTTTTTTTCCTTTTCCAAAGAGCGCAGAAGTCGTGTCACAGCCACTTATTGCGTGAAGAAACCTCAAATGGATAATGCATGATGAATTCCTGTAGCCTGTTATGACAATGAATCCACCAGCTCCGGAGGAATTGCTTAACACAACTGCAAGAATCAACAACAACTGCAAGAATTCTGCAACTGCAAGAATGGTTGTGGTTCGCGATGTGATGCAGGAAAGCAGGGTTGCAGTGCTCTTTAGCTTGCGGCCAGTGTAACCTCGAATGATACACTAAATAGTTAAACACTGCGCGCGCTCTGCCCTCTATCTCGAAAATGGTTCAAGATATTAAAAAAATGTTTAGACAAAAACTGTTGAGAATTTAATCTTCAACAATATTAATAAACATACAAATAGCATAAAACCCATAGGGAACGAGATATTTGCAATAATTGTGAAAAAATCGTTTTTTTGACCTTTGACCTTGGAATATACAGATATTCCAAGGTCAAAGGTCAAAAAAACGATTACGAAACGTAGACGCGAACACCCTGCGATAAGTAGGTTTTGAGACAAGTTTTAGTGTGTCAAAATAAAGGTTTATTTAAGTTTATAGCTGACTATCTCTCATTCCGAGGTGAAACCCTAATTTTCCTGGACTATACTGACTAGCCATTTCAACTTTCAAAGATCTACAAATGACAGCAGGGACCAACGGCTTAGCGCGCTTTCCGAGGCATGGAGGGATTGTAGGGGGTGTAGTTAACGGTTATCCATCCACAAACCTCCGATAGAGCCGTGCGGCTGTTACCATTTAGCCACGAGTCCACGAGCCCTGTAGGTACCGCTAGATAATAGATTTTTTTAAATATTCTTGCCGTCGATAAAATTAATTATCCCTCATTTCGATATGTGCACATTATAAAGAATCACACTGTATATTTTTATGAAGTCTAGTTATTATTTGCACGGTAGATGAATTCTGATCCATTTACAACTGCAATAATTTGGAACCCAGCTGTCAGTTTGTTATTGTCATCGTGACCGACGTAACCGACATTTCCTTAACCATTGCAATCAACGATCACAGATGTATTCATCCTATTTACTTAACTGTTGCGAGCGATCGTGCGAGACGGCGGCTGCGCAGACCTATTCTGTAAGGTAGATAGATACATAGGTTAATATCTGATACCTAGGTTAATAGTTATGGCGTTGGTCCTACGCCTGAGACCCTAGACAAAGTGACATTCTATCAGCGATAACGATGATGGAAAAGGCAAAAATGTATAGAACTGACATAAGCTAATCGAAAAGCTTATGTCAATCCTGTTGAAAGTCGTTGTAGAAATACAAAACGCTATCCAAGCGATTGTCACTTGTCTAGGCCCTCTGATCTCTCTCCGGTCGTGTCGGATTGCCGTCCCATCGGACTATGAGAGTGAGGGAAGTGAGAGTGCACTTGTGTCTGCGCAAACACTTGTGCACTGTAATATCTCCCGCGCCGATGGCTAGTCTCCGTTGAGATTGGCCGCCGTGGCCGAAAATACGGTCTGGAGGACTATTATTAATAGTTAACATCATAATAACTACATAGTGACAAAATACATACTCGACAATGTTAAGATGAATTTACGATACAAGCGGTAATTGAAACAACTGAAAACCTGAAAAGGGCCCATTGTACAGTCACGGACTTTAATTGATGAGCCACCTTCAATCTTTTAAATTTTGCAGTTTCATACATTCACGAGATTACACGATTAAACACGAACTCAAATTGCAAGCTCGTAATCAAGATTACAAATAAATTACTTTTAATCGGAAATATCCATAGAGGTTGACTATTAGTCAACCTCTATGGATATTTCCGATTAAAAGTAATTTATTTGTCATCTTGTTTACTTTCATACATTCACGAGATTACATGATTAAACACGAACTCAAATCGCAAAATCGTAAACAAGATGACAAATAAATTACTTTTAATCGGAAATAGTCTTATCCATAGAGGTTGACTAATAAGTTCTTAATGATAAAAATAAATACAATGTTGCATTAAGTTTATTCAATCTATTTGATACTGACCTCCTTTGTATCATAGCTCATTAACTCAATAATTCTGAAAACTTTACTGAAGACAGTGACAGTTGAAATATCGATGTCAGAGAATTTCTCCGTACGCTAACGTTACTATCGCAACAGTAACCTAGCAACAATTGTTTATCGTTGCTAGGTTACTGTTGCTAGACCTGCAATTGGTTGACTTTGAGTAGTCACTCTGCTGTCAAGTTTGAAGTTCTGGCTCTCAGGTTAGCCAACCGGTAAAGATATGAAATATAATTTTCTACTTCTAATACGAAGACATATGACTTTGCGTGTCGGGAACCGAATAAACCCGATTTGCATTACACGGCTAAAATACGAACAGTGCCAGGTGGCTCATCAATTAAAGTCCGTGACTATACCTACTCATCGTTATCAACAACTTTTACTATTGGATGAACTCTGTCGGTGTCTTTGCTTTTCAATTTTCGTTTTTTGACACCGACTTCCGAAATCAAAGTTATTTTTCACATTTTTTGTATTTTTTTTGGAAGTCGGTTTGTTTTTGTAAATAGTTTTTATTTTTCACTTTTTAGTTGTGGTTCCTACCCCACACAAATTCGAATACCACTACCTGGTATGTAAATAACAGTGACGGAGTCACATAGAACGTTGTCGACATTAATATTAAGTGGGAAAACGTAATATTGAAGCTAACTCAAAAACTACGCAATTAAAGGGACCACCTCGAAAGCATGACCTACCAAACAAAAAAGAATCATCAAAATCGATTCATAATTGGCGGAGGAATCGCGTAACAAACATAAAAAAATACAGACGAAAACAGCTGTTTCCTACATTTTCTCGAGTTATGCGAACGTAGATAATCTCCAAAATAATAATGGACCAGCTGATTTTTTTTTATGCATCTGCCGACTGAATTCAATTTACCTGTGCTAAGGAATACGTACCAATCAGAAGTAGTGGCATTAATCGTTGTGAATAAAAACTCGTTGCAGAAGCCAGCATCTTGGTCAAGGAGAGGTTACGTTACGGAACCCCACGCTGAATCTAATCTCAGCTTAGTATGTTGAGGTCATAGTTGATACTACTGCTGCTTTTTGTGAACACAGTATCGTAATCGGTCCCTACCAGTCGATATTCTTTTCATCTTTACCCAGATTGCCTAGATAAATATTGATAAACGAAAAGTATTTAACTTCGAAAAGAAGTAATTAAATTCGTTTTTGTACTTAAAACCTTTTGAAATGTAAAATTCCTTTTTTGTGACAGCTATCATGTTACAGTAAATGTAGGTAGGATTAAATAAAGTCACCTTAGTTGTTGTTAAATGTTGCAATTAAAATAAAGTTCCTTAACTGGAAGTGAACCCGTATTTACCGCCATTGACGTCTTCCGCTCGGACAATATTTTGATAAGATAACACTCACTGTGTTCCATCAACTGTGATTCATACAAACACGCATCTACGCATCTCTTCTGTTTATTTGTTTGTGTAGTACGCAAAGTAGGCTTTCCAATATTAATAGAATCTAACGGAACTAAATAGTTCAACGAATTACGAGTAATGGCCAATTTGAATCGCAACGATTACCGCTCGCTTTTTCTTGAAGTGACCACCCGCAGTTTGAAGGAAATGCTAAAACAAAACGCATACATACAGAGAAATCTAAAAAAAATAGTAAGTATGTTTAATCATTTATCAGTGATGTTTAAAAGAATGTTTGTAAAATAATATCGGGTAGATCGAAAACTTTTTACCGACTACTACCTGCGTACAATAAGTTACATCTTCTGTCAAAGTTCACGCATACAAATCGTTTGGTTCCCCTCGTAACTGCTTACGCAACCGGATCTCACGGGCAGTCTATTAGAAAAAGTTTAATTCAATTCACGGCCGCTGTTTTCACTGCGGTCGAAAAATCGCGAAAATAATGCACCGGGAAAACTAATTTGCTCCGTCGTTATACGCTTTCTAGGTGGTGAGCTACGTCTGCCATCAGTGCTGACCGTACCGTGCGCGCGACCGCCCGGCCGCCACACAACAAACATTTACCCACCGGCTCATATAAAAACGCTGATATCGACGCAACTGCATTTAGCAAGATCCTTTTGTTAGTCAACGGTGAAAGGTTCAGAAGTATAAAACAAAAAAATAGAACAGTTTTAGATCATTTAAAGAACAAAATGCGGCCAGTGGTCATCCTGCTGTTGCTAGCGATCGCTGCAGCTGAAGTGGTAGAGGAGCCGTGGGTGGAAGAGGAAGATGTAGACGACTCATATGATGACTACGAGCAATCTAGGAGTAGGCGCGATATACACGATGCAGGACCCTTTGAGGAGCATGTTCGTGTCAAGCGGTGTTGTGAGCCGAGAGCACGGAGAGCGGCGGAATACGTGCGCGTGCCTCGTCAGCTGCACCAGTACGAAGTCCACGAGTTCACTGATGATGGGGAGATGGAATCCCCGCCTTATGAGGAGATGCTTGCAGCGAGCGCAAACCACTACCACAGGGTATACGCCCCAGCCCCTCGGTACTTGAAACCGGATGTGACCAGTGCTAACATTGCTGAAGCGGCGAAGTATACTCCAGTGGATGCTGTTGTGCAACCAGTTCAGTTTATAGCCAGTCCGCCGGTGGCTGTTCCTTTGGCTTCGAACCCTATTCCTGTTGAGAACCCAATTCCAGTGCCTGTGGTTGCTGAACCGCTGATCCAGGCTCCGAAACAGTTGGCTTCAGGAGATCTATACGGCGCCTCGACTGGACATCATTTGAAGCATGCTCACGGACATTCTCAAGGTGGAGGTCATGCGCAGCATAGAGGACATAGTGCAGAGCATGGTGGGAAGGTAAGGGACTTACCTACAACTATTTATAATATTTCTGAGCACGAGTTCTATACTAAGTATGAATGACCGCTACAAAACCATCAAGGGCTTATCGTATAATCGTTGTAGATCACAATGTTTTGATGCTAGGATACTGATAGGAAGACATTAAGCTGCTAAGCCTCATATTATGTGGCTTTTAACGACACTCATGGATAGAAGTGCTATAATTGTTTTATTTTCTGAAGGTTGTAAACATTTTGTAACAGGTAACATAGTTACCCGACTAAGGCGAAGCAAAAAGGAGGGTTATGATTTTGACTGGTATGTATATTTGTTCATCTGTTCCCTTATACCTTCTAAACTACTCATCACAATTTGACAAATGAGGTATCGTTGCACGTCGCTTCGCGTCTCGGTGTGAACTGACCCTTACGGATAAATCAAACAAATTACGTGTGACTCCGACGACGAATTTTGAATTTGTCTGTCTGTGATGTCTTGTTTATACCTTTTTAGTTGACTTTTTTGCCATAGTTGGGTTTTAGAGTACCTTCAATGTATTTTATTGTTGACACTTCCCCTACATAAAATTAAACGACTTATTAACACAACACTAAAAGGTTCAGATGTAAGTGACACCTATACGGTAGTCAGGTAAGTATACCCTATACTACCTACCTATGTCTATATTTATGAACTAAGTTAATTAATCCAAGGAAATCGCGACGCGTGACAATTGAGCAATAGTATCACAATAATAATTATGGAAGTGTCAACAACAAGATCGGTTGTTATGATAATATATAATCAGATAATGTAATTAAGACCGTTTACAGGAAATCCTGTGACTATGCACCATTTCTATAAACTCATGAATTGCGCAAGAGCCTATTTACGAAAGATGGGGTTAAATCTTACACAAACATGTTATTGTTGTGTGGTTTTCCGTAAAAATAAGATTCCAACAAACACAGGTTTAAATGAAACGACTGAATGACGTAAAGAAGATTATTGGCTGCTTCATTTTTTCCCGACTGCGGCGAATCCAAAAAAGGAGGGTGATGTTTTGACCTGTATGTATGCATATTGTATTATCCGTCCCTGTTCCCTCGTAACAGCTAAACGGCTGAACCAATTTCGATGAATGACATGTCCTTAAATTCGTCTTCATTGCGCGAGTGTCGAAAGATGATTAACATGTAAATTGGTATGAGATGAGAAAAAAAGTCGTAACTAGGTAAAAGTGTAAAATTAAAATAAAAAACCCGACTGCGTATAAAGTGAATTTTAAACAGATGGAAACAAGACCTATTTGTATTCAATCTCCTATAAATAATCTCATGCAGTCGGAGGCAATTGGTCATTATTGTTAAATTTAAGAAATTTGGACAAATAGGTCATCTTGTTTCAGTCAAGTTTTTACCGTTTGTTGTTGTGCGAAGTCCACGTTTCGAATTGGATGATTTAAACTGGCTTATCAGTCATTGTTGCCGATTCTCTTGTACACCGAACTAAACTAACTAAACTATCACTTAAATTCTTTACTTTTTACTATGAGAATATTAGAGCTATTCTGCCAAAAAAATCTCTAAATTTTAAAATTATTTTAACACAAATAAAATCGAATTTGACAATCGCGACTCCACTTGGTACCTACTTCTTTGCCCTACCCTGTGATTTTTTTTGAGCCTGCGAGGCTCTCTATGTCGCCGTCTCGACGTATTTTGAATGGAATTTTTTAAATTTCGGAAGAAAAAAAAAAAAAAATTATCAACATGTTGAGTATTAGGGGTTTACGTATTCTCACTCACTGTTTCCAGAATGCTGTTGCCACTGGCCCGGGTTCTAGCTGCCACCGACGCAATTTTCTTCCGCACAATTGCATGGAAGCCGTCAGTACGGTTCTGCGTAAACATCTCTGACGCACTACAGAACCGGGGCAGTCTCAAGAGCATTCTAAAAACACTGTTGTACTGGACGCGCAGGACATCTAGCGACCCTTTGGTGTAGTTGATGTACAAAGGGGGTCAAAATTTTCATTATTTTTGCGATAGGACACTATTTTCGAGATATTTTATAAGCAAAAGAAAATAAAATAACTCGTAGTACTCGTACTAGTACTAGTACTCGTACTTATTTGCAACTGAAGTCGAAGTGTTGGTTTGAATTTTAGTTCATGACATCTAATTTTATTCCACACATTTTTAATCGCGATTCAAAATAGTCCGATTTAGTTAGAAGATTTTAGATATAGAACAAAATTTTAGGTTAAAACGTCAAATTCAGAATAGCATTTTCATTAAATTTAAACTCAGTGCCATGTTAGTGCTGTCAAACTAAAATATAGTTAAGTTGTGTCATTATAGTCTATTTCAGAATAGGAAATCGTCGTTTGACAGGAATAAACTAAATTTTAGTGATTTTTAGTCTAGTTTAGAGACCATCTTGACAAGAGAATCGGCACCATTGCGTTGATTCATCAAATGGAAAAATGTTTTTATTTTCTATCCTCATTTGAGAACCATTTTTCCGATGGGGAAATCAGTTGTCCTTGTCAGACGAAAGTTTGATTAAAGTACTTAATTAATGAATGAATGAAGAAATAAGCCGTAGCTAATTAATGAAATAAACGTATTATTTGTTGAGGAATTGCCAATAAGGCAGATAATATAGCGTAAATAGGTTGCTGACCTTTAAATGTTAAGTTGGAGAATTCTAACCACAACAGCATATTGGATATTGTGTGTAACCGATATTGCAGCTGCTTATACCTAGGCGTGGTACATTAGTTATGGTTATAAAACAAATAAAGATATCTATTATACAAGTAGGTATGTAGATAGGTATAGTTCGATTCAAACTTAATGGCGGCTCGGAACATGAGGCGAGTCGCTGCGCAGTAACAATTTCGTGTGTCAGCGGGGGTTATGGGTGGGGTACTGCGCAGCGAAAAGCTAACTTCCGAGCCGCCATTAAGTTTCAATCGAACTGTACCTTCGGTTTGTTTTAGTTTTCTTAGCTTAAGCAGTTGTTTTTATAGTTGTTAACGACAACTTGAAACCAAGCTATTAGATTATGTGCGGATAATGAAGAAAAGTTCAGTGTTATTCCATCAGTTACTAAAGGATAGCTATAATTATGCAACAATACGTTGTGAATATGACGATATTTTGCTGAACTTCGAAGCTATAGTATGCATGTAGGCTATGGGGACTTTTCTTAAAACAAAATGGATGACAAAAACTACGACTAACAATCTTAGAATATGTTCTAAATAACACATTCGAGTTTTAGAGTCATATTTCTTTTTAATTTTAATTTTTAGTTCGTCTCGTCATTTTATTTCTGTACAATATTTGAAAACTGCTTATGCTACATAAACTAACAAACTATACTAACTATTTACATTATATTTTATACTAAATTCAATTACTGATTAAAACTAACTATACAAAATAAACAATTAACTAAAATATGGCGTCAGTAATTTAATTTAATAGATAATGTAAATAGTTTGTTAGTTTATATAAGAGTCATATTTAGTATTACATTTCAGCTTTTGTTTTTGTCTCTAAACTTTATTTCAAGGTTTTTAAGCCTGGCGGAAGATTCTTAAAGTACTTAGAAGACAATTACCAATAAAATATAATTAACATTTTTATTACTTTAGGAAAAACAAAAAGTACGTAATATAATTAATTATTAAACCTTGAATTTCCAACGCAGTTACGTTTTCCAAATGTTTCTTTTAGAAACCAGACATTCTAGAAGTTTTTATTTACATCATCGGAAGATTCGATAACATTACATAACATAACATGACACAAGCTCATTTATCTATCACGATTTATTGCAATCAATGTCTTCTCAGTTGATGAACTGAGAAGACATTGATTGCAATAAATGATGATATGTGGCCCGGGCCACATATCAGTTTTGTCTAAGTAGGGCTGCTCCATTTATTTTATTTTTTAAACCTTGTGTTTTTCCTAAGTAGTTATAGGTAATTTAGTAGGTAGATTTTGGATATTCATTCAATATTAACACGGGCCTGTTTTCCAAATAAAAAATATAATAAGAAAAAGTTAGATCCCGAATCATTACCTATTGAGATCACAAGTTGATCCTGAATATTTTATACTTAAAACAATCGTAACTTCACGCATTACAGACTTCCAATGGCTACCACCACGACCACCACGTAGACAAGGGAGGCAAAGGGTTCAAGACCGATGAGCATCGTAGGAAGGAGTACGAGAAAGCTGCTGGGAAGAAGAAGAAACACCACGATCATGCAGGACATAAGGGCAGTCATGAAGAAGAGGCGTTCGGACATAGAGGAGCCAAGTTCGATGAGAAGAAGGGACACAAAAAGGGACATAAGACTAAGGGTATGTTTAACTAGAACTCGGTACGTAGCGTTTCACGCAAAACCTGCGTGTAATATTCCCACTGATAGGACTCGGGACATATTTCTGTGAGAAAGAGTGGCCCGGAATTCAGCTCACAGGGCCAGTCCAGTGCGGGTTAGTGGATGTCACATGCGCTTCAATTGTTCTTTCTAATCTAGCAATAATACGTCATGTGATTGTATATAATGTACTTAATATAAATACATTTTAATTTATTTTTACATGGTTCAATATTCAACCTAAAACATTCGCTAATGAATTGATCTTATACGTAGCCATTTTATTTGAAGATGATTTGGAAAGAAACAACTATTAAACCAATCGAAATACTAATGCAATAAAATATTGTGAAGCTTTACTACATTCCGATAATCAATTCTAAATGCTTGTCAGTCACAATAGTAATGCTAGTTAATTTACATAACTTCCTATAAAAGAGCAATTTATTTTACTTCTCAACAAACTTGGGGCAAAACAAACCAAACATGATAATAAGAAAATAACAAAATTGAATGAGAATGACACAATGAAACATGTATTATGTACAGTTGCATTACTGATTACAAAAATCGATTTACAATAAAACGAAACAGTTATTTGGGCATAAGCAAAGACCCAACTACACCTGCTATACCTAATAGAAAATGCAACAATTTGCGGCAAGTGAAAGCCAAGTTACGTAAAGTTATTTGTTATTCGAATTCAATTTGAATTGACCTCAACCGCAATACTACGATTTTCCATTGATTCGTTTACAACTAACTCGCGACTTTGCACTTCAAAGTCATTTCACCGTCATAATCTAAAAGATTGGGAACAAGACTAAAATTCGTTGCAAGTGTACGTGACTAAAGTTCTATTTAATTTGCCTTTATTGTATGACAAAAAATGTGTCCAAAATGTGGAGCGTCACGACTTTGAATGTAATCCTTTTATAAAAGCTATTCATTGTTGTAACCTTACTCGTTACAGTTTGTCGTAACCTTACCTGTTGCCCTCAATAAGTAATTATTACGTCGTTTGACGTGTTTTGTATTACAATTATTTGAATTAACCCTAGTTGCAATCACTTAGTCAGAATTTAACTAGAGTTTTTAAGCAGTAGCCACTAGCAGACCTTCCAAACTATTATCAGTATTAACCACAATTTAGCAAAGTTGCAGTGTCTCTCTCTTACGCATAAATTCAGCTGGTGTCGTCATAGCACCATTAGGTCCCACCAAAAATAACTATACCTTCTTTTTAACTGCAGTCATCCCAATATCCAACACTAAACTCTATGACGATATGGACTTGATAGCTAAAAATCTTCATCCAATATTTTTAATATTCCAGGCTACCACAACAAGTACCACAAGGACGAATTCCACAAAGAGCATAAATTCTACGATGACTTCCACAAGGGCGGTGAACACCATCGGTACGGCAAGTTCAACGCCAAGCATGCCAGTAACGAGAGCGGCAAGAAGAAGGCTCATCACGTCAACGCAGGACACGACTTCGTTGAGAAAGGGAAGAAGGGATACACGTAAGTTTTAAATTCTCTTCTGAAACTAATTATAAATGATAATGTGCCAGAGTGGCAAAGAAACATGTAGTGTGGACGACAGGTGAGGAGAGTAGCCTTGGCCTTTTTTTTTTTTTGGGTGGGAAATCATCAAATGACTTCTCCCGCTCTGGGCGGAGCGGAAGGGCGTGTCAGACTCTTACTGACTAAAACCCACCCGTGTTCCTTCAGTTGCCTGTTGCCAGGGTCCCGGTATCCCTTTCGGACTATTTCGCAACCCTGGCAGGCATCGGTCCTAACGGACCCCGTCAGGTGTGCTGACATCTCTTTGAGGCGCGCGTGGAACACGACGCGCCATCGACCCGGGCCTGGTCCTTATCGGACGGCGAGCTACCCATTGCTCGTCCGCAAGCCCGCGCCTATGGTGGCCGGGAATCCGCCTGGGATTCCCGACGCCCAGGGTGTCTCCAGCGGCGGCGTTAGAGGCGTGAGGGCGCAGGCCTTGCCTCTCCCTCACGCGTTCCGCCTCCTCCTTCGCGAGCATCACTGCTTCGCAGAAGGGAGTAGCCTTGGCCTAAGGCCAAAAGTCGTTCAAAGAAAGCAGTCAAAATCGTTGGTTACAAGAAATGTATTGGGAGGCCAATGTTAAGCAAACCAAACTTTAGTCGTGGTAGGTAATCGCGAACATAACTTCCGTTATTGACCGCAGTGAACAGCACAGCTGAAAGATATTTTTAGAACTCGCTACAGGATGATGCATCTCATCGTGTGGGTAGCTTCTTAATCATTCAATCAGCGGAGATTGTTCTCCAACTAGTAACGATTGTTTACTGCAGCTATACCATATCTGATAATCTGGCACAAGCTTAGAAAGACTGACGGAAGGAGCATAAATTTGTCCCTGATATACAAAAATCTTTAATGATTCTTTTTCATATTATATAACAGCCACGTTTATTTCCTTTTTTATTTTTAAATTTCTGAGACTCATCATGACTTTTAACGATTTCTAATTATTATTCTTTATTAACAAAGTCGTTTGATTTTCCAGTAACAAGGGCCACGTGGACGCCGATCACAAAGGCTACCACGGAAAGCACGGTCACGAACATCACCACGAGAATCACGCAGACCACGGCAGGAAAGGTGGCAAGGAAGGTGCATCCCAATGGAGCTACAAGAAAAATTAGGTTGTACGTCTTAGGTTTTAATTCGGTCTCCTCTGGGATTCTGTTGCGTTATATGCCATTTAGGGATGTTGTTTTATATAGTTTGGTGTAAGGATTAAAAGTTCGTCGTCAATTCAATTTTTGGGTTTTGGTTCATCTTTCTTTCCGAGTTATGTCTAGGCTTGTGCAGGTTGGTTGTATAATATCACCCTAATTAAATTATTCGTACTGTTATGTTTCTTCTGGGTCATTGGTGGCTGTTTCCGACCCATCTTACAATTCATTATGTACAAAATCGCAATGAGAATCAAATCTATCGTAATAATTATACAAGATGGTGTAATCTTACAGCCTAATTATTTCCATGGCTTCTTAACGATCGCATAATAGTCGTAATTAAACGGCAATTTGAATTGACCCGAAACAAGTGGTGTCACAAGTTGCAGTCAATGTTTGTTTTCAGTACGAAGCAATAACTTCTGGAGTATTCAATTACTAACCTAAGTATGGCATTCTCCTCTTCAATATACCAAGGGATTTACACAACAGTGAATGGAAAGTGCTTTGATGAAGTGTGTATAATTTCTTCTATTACATTATCGAAGCTTTCGTTCTATAAAATTGATTATTTCCTAATTTCTATAGATATTTTTGCCATAACGTTTACGAATAAGACGTGACTTGCTTTCTGCAGTTTTTTTCTTGTATGGTATTTATAGATACTTTATAATAAACCAAGGTACTAAATCTCAAATTGATGACGTGTCATATTTGATGTCATGTCTTTAAATTACGAGACCTTTGAGCTCAAAATGAGTTACTATTTTCATTATTTTCTTCTTTGTGTAGGTAAGTATTGTTTATTCACTAATACCACTCAGATTTTTTTATTTTTTGGGACTATTTTTTAAATTCTCGTTATGTACAGTCAGGCTAAGTGAATCATGACCCACTTTGACGATAAATCATTTGAAACCGTCAAAATAACAAAGATGGCAGATGTCAAGTTCGTTACCAAGGAAATGTATGTTTACGCGAATGTCGACCTAATTGTATTTGAATGTCTGTAAGAAAATAAGCCAATGGTGGGTCAGAATTCAATTTTTTCGACTGTACCTGCTATCATTAATTAATTTCTAAATTACATCAAATTTTGAAAACCCATAAATGCATGCTCATATAAATTCTAATCGCTTTGCTAAGTTAACATTGACCGTAACACAAACATTGACTTGCGTAACTTAGGTAGAGTATCGAATCGAACATGTCCCATGAATAGTGCAACACTTTTTGTTAGTCTGCACTCATTTTTTGTGAGTTCATTAATTTGGCAAACTATTTCAGTAGGTTACTTTATCGCATCGTCATTTGCGAGGTCTTGATCAATTTGTTTTTATTAAAATCTAGTTGTTTTACAAGATACGAAGTGTTATGTAATAATCGAGTCATTTAAAAAAAACTTCAAGTGTTGCTTTAGCATTACCATGCTAAACATACATGCTTCTGTTGAAGTTTTCTTGATTTTATTATGTGTAGGGATACCTATTTCGCTTGTGACAGAAACATTGACACTTGGTTATAAAAGTAGTTTCTTTGTCGTGGATATTAGTTCAACTGTCGAGACACAATAGAATTTTAATTGTTATAATATCTTTAAAAGACTTTTAGACTGTCGGAAGGATAAAGGATTAATTCCATGGAAGACTTGTTCTCCTGTTATCGGATATAGGTACATAATAATATTGGAGTGTACCTAAGTATATTTTTGAGCATACGACGTTGACGTCTCCCCAAAACAAGGTGCCTATGATGTGGCGCTTGCTCGAGATCGTCGTCATCCCGTGACCCTTTGTGCCCAACATTGAGGAGCTCATCTATGAGTATATTTGTAAAAGATTCCAGTTTACTTTTAGGTATTATGTTACCGCATTAGACGTAGAACATAACTATACCAAAATTAAAGACAACTTATAGTTGCTAGGTTCAACTATTGTTAGTTAAGAGCAGATATCGTATTATTTATTATTGTTAGCGTTTTTGTAACTTTTATGTACTGTTTTCTAATGTTTTTATTAAAAGAAACATAAATATATTCTGTAGTTTTTTTTTAATTTATGACCATTTTCAATACCTACAGCTAGTTTGTTCTGAAACGGAGTTAGTACATAAAATTAACGGTTCATGTCGTGGCAATCGATGACAGGAAAATTTGAACTTTGGTTGCAGTGTTAGAAATTTGGCTTGCATGGTAACTCTCCCCCTTTGATTGGCTCGTAGTATTTCACGTAGATGGAAACTGTTTGGTGAGGAAATCGTGGGTAGAAAACGCTTTGACCACATTTATCAACATAGTCTTTGTATTGCATTTTCCAAACACAGTCCATTCCACATTTTTCACAAATTCTTGAACTGAAAATGGACATAATGTTCTAGATACCTTGTCAAAATTACCTGGTTTATCATAGAACGTAAGAAAAAATCTGCCAAGCCTTTTCCCAACTATGTTGGGGTCGGCTTCCAGTCTAACCGGATGCAGCTGAATACCAGTATTTTACTTGGAGCGACTGCCTATCTGACCTCCACAAGCCAGTAACTGGGGAATAAGATACCCCTTGGTAAGAAGTTGTCAGCATTTGAAGCAATGACAGCTGGGACCAAGGGCTTAACGTGCTTTCCGAGGCACGGAGGGGTCTCGGTATGTAAAGATGGAAATAGAATGTAAGAATAATTATAATAAAATTAATTATAAAAACCTATTTGGTTAAATGAATTTTTAACTTACGCGTATTTACTGACTGAGACAACCTGGATGAGTGGAATTCGCATTTCATACGCGCTAAGTAGTGCCGCTTTTAGCAACATTGTGCCCACACCCTGTCCTGTTACTTCTGCTGATGTGCCCAGTACTTCAATCTGTGATGATAACATAAAACAAGATAATTAGATCATTTTAAGTCGCGGCATACATTATAATAATCTTAGAACTGTTTCCGTTTTAATGCCTGAGTTAGGTATGACATCTCCTAGGTATATTGTAGGAAAGAAGGCAGCTACTTTTAATATTATGAATAACTACGTTACACTGCAGGCAATCAATGCATTATTTTCTAAATAAGTGCTTATAGAGTTCAGCCCTTCTGTTATTATTGTTGGCTTAGTTAGTATATTCGTATCGACTGTTGCACCTACTAAAATATCTTCCACTCGCTTCTGCCCGCAACTTCGTCCACGTGATTTACTTCTTTATCGCTTAGACGTTCCTTCAGATTTTTTTTCTTTTTGCTCGGCTCCTAAGAGTTTTAACGTGATGTTACATAGCCTTATAACCTTCAAGAATTGGGTTATCCAACGCAACAAGAATTCCGTCCGGCACACCCTGGACAGTATAGGTAAGTATCTATATTTGACAACGGTAAGACATTGAATTACGTTTTTAGGCACTGGCTATTCTGGTATAGTTCGTGCAAATACGAGCGGCGAAAAAGAATGACTGACAGCGCAAATACTCACGTCGTAAATATAATCAACATTGTACTTTTTAAACAAATTGGGACTCTTGAGGCAATGGGCGCAGAAGTATATCCGGTGTCTTTCGGGCACTGAGTTAGTGGCATGACCCCATTGTTCGAGCTCGCCGATCATCCAGGGGTAAACCCTGTTCGCTACAGTGAGACCGATCATCTTGTTTTCGCGTATACGTGGCTGGTACTCCATAGCCAGTAGACGCTCCCCTAAATAACGAAAATGATGACGATGAAAGATTACGTTATGTAGGGTCATCAGGCAACAAATGTCCCGGGACACGCGACATCACTCGACTTCGCACTGTGGAAAAGTCGTGAGACAAGATGTCTGACGACGTTGGACGATGCCGACGTTTCGCGACTTGGCACATGTCTATAAAGACACGTTTTGAGGGACATTCGTCACCTAGTGAATACATGGCTATAATATGCAAACAATCATTCATCTAAGACTGAATTTATATTATGATGACTGTATACTAACCAATGTAAGAAAATTTGGCGGTAAGAAATTCCAGATACGGGCTATCGAGGGGCATCCATAACGCTATGACACTGGGTTCGCGGGGCCAGTAGTGCAAGTTCAAAAACGAAGTTATCACCTGGGCGTGGCTTTCATTCCCTCTCACGATGGAAACGTTGCGCATGTCGAAACACTAAAAACGTAGTTGTCAATTAAAAGGGTATCTATAGAGAATCTGAAGGGGATCTTAATGGGTTAGGGGTCGTTCAGCCCACTATGAGACTATGGACCAGGGACTGCGGACCAGTTACCCCTTTAAAAAATTGATAATGGCGACAAATTGATACCAGTGGATGATAACTAGGCTCAAACCTGTTTTGCTTTCAATCAAGCGAAGGGTGGGTTTAAATGGTTTATAGATTACTAGCTTCCGCCCGCAGCTTCGCCCGCGTGGTATGTCGATAAAAAGTACCCTATGTCCTATGTCCCCAAGATGCCATCTATCGCCTTGCCAAATTTTATCGAATTCCGTTCAGTGGTTTAGGCGTGAAAAGGTAACATACAGACAGACAGAGTTACTTACGAATTTATAATATTAGTAAGTATAGTATAGTATGGGTTATAAAATAGATGTTGTACTACATGTATATACCTATGTATTTAAGTTTATATATTATAAGTTCGATATTTTTGATAAAATCCATGATTCGCTGAGAGAATATGACACAAGGAACTGGAAAAATATTGGCTGTCTACTGTCTCCTCAGCACAACGACAGGATGGCCAATTAGGAAGCACTTATACAAAATTAAATTAAGATTATTTTTATTACAAACGAAAATTACCGGATATTTTTCTTTAAGTAGGTATATTATTTAGGCTTGGCAATTAGACAGTGAATAAGATATGCCTAATCTACTCCTGTTTTATTTTAAAAAATGGGACGCTTATCAACGTGTTTTTCATTAAATTTTCGCATACTTTATTAGGTAACCCACTAAGGCCGAATTTCACCAAACTTTTATATCGAGTATAAGTCTTATCCTGTGAATAAATTTTGAATTTTTGACAGTTTTTCCATACAAAAACTGTCTAGACGACAATTTTATTCCACGGATAAAAGATATCTGACTTTGATGAACATCAGTACGGTTTCACCAAAGGGCGTTGTACCACTGACGCCGGTGTCACCCTCATAAAGAACATTTTTAACGCCTGGGAGGAAGCACAAGATGCCATTGGAATCTTTTGCGACCTCTCGAAGGCGTTCGATTGCGTCGATCATGATACACTTCTGTTGAAACTAGAGCACTATGGGGTTAGGAATACAGCTCTTGATTTACTAAGATCATATCTGAAAGAAAGAAAAGTTAAAGTTCAAGTAAACGGCGTAAACCCATTGGGGTCTGAAATGGCAATGGGCGTTCCTCAAGGCTCGATATTAGGTCCATTCCTCTTTTTAGTTTATATTAATGATTTACCCCAATTACTTCTAAATCAACCGAAGATGGTGTTATTTGCAGATGACACATCATTGATTTTTAAAATAAATCGACGTTCACAAAATTTTGACGACGTGAATAGCTCTATTCTTCAGGTACAAGATTGGTTTACGGTAAATAATTTGGTACTAAATGAACAAAAAACTAAATGTATTCGATTTAAATTACCTAATGTTAGAAGTAGCGAATGTGACATCATATTGAATGGAGAAAAACTGGAGTTTATTAATCAAACAGTTTTCTTGGGAATCACGCTAGACGAGAAATTACAATGGGGACCTCATATAAAATCTCTTGCGGGGCGGTTAAGCTCGGCCGCTTATGCTGTTAGAAAGATAAGACAGTTAACAGATGTAGAAACCGCGCGTTTGGTCTATTTCAGTTACTTCCACAGCATTATGTCGTATGACATTTTACTGTGGGGTCAGGCTGCTGATATTGAATCCATTTTTATTTTGCAAAAAAGAGCTGTCAGAGCCATTTATAATCTATGTCACCGCGAATCTCTCAGAGAACTATTTAAAAAGATTAATATCATGACGGTACCTTGCCAATTCATTTATGAGAATATTATGTATGTAAGAAAAAACTTAATTCTTTTTAATAAAATAAGTGATAGGCATAATTTTAATACCAGAAATAAAGATAAAATAGATCAACCATTTTTCAGATTAGCTAAAGTACAAACATCTTTTATGGGGTACTGCGTTAAATGCTATAACAAAATACCTTGTGATATATTGCAATTAAATGAAAGAAAATTTAAAACTCATATAAAAAGTACACTTTGTAAACAAGCTTATTACAAATTAGAGGATTATATCCAAGATAAGAATGCTTGGAAACATGCTGGTCTTGCTCCATAGGACGATTTAGTGTCTGGACAAAATCAAACTGATAGCTAATTTAGTTTATTTTTTATTTATTATTTGTATGTACTACTTGTAACAATGTTAGGACTATTGTAATATCGTATACTTTTACAATCTTTGTGAATATGTGAGCACCATGTATCTGGTAATTAATTTATTCATTATTGCTCCATTTATAATTCTTTTTACCTTTTGTGTTACAGTAATCTTATTATAGATGCATCGTCTTCACATATAATTATATAATTAATGTATACAAAATATTGTAAAACATTTTTAAAAGAGTAACGGTGGAGTTTCTTGCCCATTCTTCTCCATACGAAAACTACCTTTTGGAAGGGGCAACTAGAATCAATTCTATTTCTTTGTTTGACGTTCAAAAGTGCCATATTATGTGCCTATTTGAAATAAATTATTTGACTTTGACTTTGACTTTGATGAAATCAGCCCTAACAAAGTCACAAATATTCTGCTTTTTTTTAAAGGGTTTGCGGTTTTAGGGGTAACTGGTCCGCTGTCCCAGTTCCATAGTGGGCCAAACAACCCCAAGCCCCTTAGAATATAGATCAACTAGCTGCGCCCCGCAGTTTCACCCGCGTAAGTGTCGATCCCGTAGGAATATCGAGATAAAAAGTATCCTATGTGTTAATCCAGGTTATAAACTATCTGTTTGCCCATCCAAATTCATTTAGTAGTGTTTACGTGAAAGAGTAACAAACATCCATCCATCCATAATTACAAACTTTTTCGTTTATAATATTAGTAATGCTACGGCTACACTTCGCGTTATCGCGAACTTTTCTTCGTGCGCTCTCTGTTGCACAGCGAGTAATCGAGGGGTGTGCGAGAGAGAGCGCACGAAGAAAAGTTCGCGATAACGCGAAGTGTAGCCGTAGCATTAGAAGTTAGATATAAAATTCAAGTTTACTTCAATTTTACCTCAATTTGTTTTGCTTCTGTGTATCTAGAGGTCACCGCAAGCGTAAGCCATCAGATGCAGGTAACTGTGTATATCGACTTGGCAGCAGAGCACCAGTGTGATGAGCACTTTGGCTGGTAACTTCAGTAAGCTAGTGATACTAACCGGTTTCTTGTCCAGTGGTATATGACGGTATGTAGACTTTCGATTGAACCTGTTCGCGAGAACTTTGATGTGAGGCTGGACGGGACCTGTACTCGACAACTTCAGTGCACTGCTCCTCAATGTGTTTAAGAACTGCATTTTGACCCTTTTACTGTGCCTATTTCATGGTTCTCAAATAATTTTGCTTTTGTGTTTAAAACACATGTTTTGATTTTGGAGAATAATTATTTAAATAATTACATGGTTTTGGGAGATATTACCTAGATGAAATTACTGAATTCCAGAATTGTGAGTGAATTGTGACAGATGCTTAGATAGATGACATAATTGGATATTTCACTGTTTCTTAAATTCCTATAAAATGGTCACCGAAGATTCGTTTTTATTAGGGTTCCGTAGTCAACACGGGACCCTTACAGTTTCGCCATGTCCGCCTGTCCGCGGCATAGCTCAGAGACTATTGGTACTAGAAAGCTGTAATTTGGTATGGGTATACATACATATCACGCCGATAAAGTCGTAAAATAAAATCATGTTTTTTTTTTTATGGTACCTCCCCTACACTATAATGGGGATTGGGGTGGTTTTATTTTTTCTCCTCTATCCCATGGTGTGGGGTGTTGTTGGAAAGGTCGTTCAAAAATATTGCGAGTTTGTCCAAACCATTTTTGGACAAACTCAGATTCAGGGATCCGTTTGCGAAATATTAAGCTTTAAAGTGCTAATTTTTGTTAGTCAAGTGTCCGCGTCAAAACTTAACATTGTAGCTGAAAAACATGTTCTCCCATTCAGTTTTTTATTTTATTATTTGTATGTCATAGACTTTTACACTCTGTTATTACTTAAACTCACGCACTGACTTATTAGTACTACTTGTAAATGTAGGACTATTGTAATATCGTATACTTTTACAATCTTTGTAAATATGTGAGCACCATGTATCTGGTAATTAATTTATTCATTATTGCTCCATTTATAATTCTTTTTACCTTTTGTGATACAGTAATCTTATTGTAGGTGCATCGTCTTCACATATAATTATATAATTCATGTAGGTATACAAAATATTGTAAAACATTTTTAAGAGTAACGGTGGAGTTTCTTGCCCATTCTTCTCCATACGAAAACTACCTTTTGGAAGGGGCAACTAGAATCAATTCTATTTCTTTGTTTTGACGTTCAAAAGTGCCTTATATGTGCCTATTTGAAATAAATTATTTGACTTTGACTTTGACGAAATGTACCTATCACACACACATGAACATGATGAACATGATTTTGCCACAGCAAACTGAAATGCTAAAAAAAAAAATATTTTTCATGTTTTTTTACCACTTACTCGGCGTGATTTATTATGTATACCCATACCAAATTACAGCTTTTTAGTACTAAGAGCCTTTGAGCTAAGCCGCGGTCAGACAGACAGACGGACATGGCGAAACAATAAGGGTTCCTTGTTGACTACGGAACCCTAAAAACAACAGACAAAAGTATTAAAAACTTTTTCGCCTTTTACCAGGCCACTAGAAAAACATTTCAAATTCAGAAACCGTGACATGACCTAGCAAGCTGTCACAGCTTTGTCACAATGCCACCATATTAATATATTTTTGGTTATTTTAATAAATCATAAAAGTCAAATAAAAAGCCTAAACATGGTAAACAGACGTAAATAGATAACAGAAATCACATAAAACTCAAGTGATCATCCTCGGATGCCCCACTATGTCCGCGTTGTCAAGTTTTCTCAAGTTATTTACGGCGAGACAGATCGTAAGGAAACCTCAAGTCGCG
Source organism: Lithophane semibrunnea (assembly GCA_947363905.1). Lineage (NCBI taxonomy): Eukaryota > Metazoa > Arthropoda > Insecta > Lepidoptera > Noctuidae > Lithophane > Lithophane semibrunnea. Next base: position 1,046,259 of record OX376192.1, on the reverse strand, counting down.
GTTAGCTGCTTCAGTGGGCATCCCAGGAGGAGTTACTCCGACAAACCAGATATAACGAACCGCATCGTGGTTAACTCACAGGTTCTAGCGACACTAACTATTACCTAGTATTATAGATAGATAAAAATTGTAGTTACACTCGGTTGGTGTAATTGGTGTAGGGGTATGCCCGTAGAATATGTCATGTAGTACAGTACATCAAAATACTTTTTCTTGTAAATCTAAGTATTAACGGTTTTAAGTGAGTGTCACAAACAATAAGGTTGGTCTGTAGCAGTAAAGGATATGGTACTAAGTTCGGTGATTCAAAAGGTGTTGTGCTGAATTATTTAGGCACCTTGCATGTTGGAATAACTACGCAGAGACATCTCTGTACTTACAATGGGCAGCTTCATTGCTCAAATGGAAATGAAAGAAAAATATCGAAAATTTTTGGCTACGCGCGCCGCCCGTCTGTTGTTTCACCAGTAAGGCAGCGGGTAATCTAAATGTATTTTTTCAGTTAGCTAAGAAAGTGGAAATCGGTTGTCATGGTATAAGAGCAAGTGGTGGCGAGAAATGAGGGTAATGTGAGAAACGTTTTATGGACCTATGTAGTAGATGTCTATAAGAATGGCGGAAGAACAAAGAAACGAATGATGGACTGTTTGATAGATGATATGACTGGAAAGCGGGTGACTACTGTGAAATCTAGTTGCACCCACCCCAAATAAAGTTTTAACCGACTCATTGCCACCATCATTTTCATGCATACTTTAGCCAGGCCCCGGACATTGGACGATGACGCGCCAGGCGCGTTATGGGCTTACATGAAGGATGACGCACCTAGACCGTCATTGGCCCCCTGTAATGTTTTATGCGTATTTCGCCGTTATCTTGCGTCGATCTGCTAAGAGAAAAAGTTATTTGTGTGTTTCGATTCGAATTCGTTAGTATTCAAAGGAAATATGGCCTCACAAGGGAGGATTTATTTATTTTAGTAAAATGTTACAGTGGTCGCCAACATTTTTGTAAATTTACTTGTATTAGGTTATTTGTTTGTGATAGTCAAGTCATATCTAAGGAGGAACCTAAGTCACCCATTAATCAAAAATCTGGTTTTTCACCACAATTATTATTAAACATTTTGTATGAGTTTTCACCATTCAGTCAGTTAAAACGCTCATACATAGTTTAATAATTGTTGTGAATTCTAAAACAATTTTTCAGGCATAATCCACCTTATTACGCCAATATACGGGAAGGTAACCGTTTTCGCGTCGGTGTCCCTTCCACCCCGTATAAGTTTGTAAACTGTTACCAAAGGTTTGCTATCCCTGACTTATAAAATATGTATTCTAAATTAATGGCCAAGGGTATTCTCAACTTCAATGTTTAATTTAGGATAAAAATTGGTAGTTCGCTTTATCTCAATTATTTTTAAACTGTTTTTATTTAAGTTCGATGTGACGCGCCAGGTCCGTCAATGGCCTCCCGTGATATTTGCTTATGACGCGCCTGGGGCGTCATTGGCTGGCATTCGGTTAAAAAGTATTTCTAGTGAGTATTATTATTTGTAGGTGCAGGGGACTGAGAATGAGGAGCGCGTGCGCGTGCGACGAGCCCGGCCCGCCGACGTGCCCCGCGTGCTGCGCTTCGTGCGCGAGCACGCCAGGGCCGCCTGGCCAGGCATCGTAGCGCCCCCTTCTGCGACACACCTAGTCCTGAGCGATTATGTCGCTAGGGCATTGGCACAAGGTATGGAAACTCCGCGAAAGCGCCAGTGTAGCCCGCTAAATTCGTTTTTTTCCATTTGCAGGTAAGTTTCAGGTTGTATGATGTCAAAATAAAATATATTATAGTATTTACAGAATTATGATAGTATTAGAATCATCAATACAATATTCTTGGGTCATACCCTATTGAATGCCTATTTCATGAAATCATGACGTGAAGCCAATTCTAACTTTAGGAGATTATATTCCGCTCAACTGTTGATTGGCCTTTTAAAGGCCGATAACAATTAAAATTCTATTTAGTGACCGTTGGAGGTTTGTTTTTATGTCTGAAAGTTTCTAGGTGATAGTGATGTCATGGATACCATGGCGAAAATAGCGGCAACGCAAAAGTGATGCGATCGCAGAAAAAATGTTTACAAGGAGCTGCTTGTACATGTATCCACCTAACTTAAACATTCTTTCCAAATCTAAGTACCAATTGAGGTGGTCGAACAATGAACACTGTTCTGCGGGCAATTCCTTTATTTTTAAGAACGTTCACATTCGCATCTCATTCGCAATCTGTCAAAAAAACCATCAATTAAATTTTTGACAAGTTTGATAGATTGCGACTTGAATGTGAACGCTTTTTAAGTAAGAGAAATGGCCCTCAGATGTCTGGTTTACTTACGGTAGAAGATGGCATTGAAAATGTGGCTCTTTTGTTCATATTATATTATTGGTAGGTATGGCAAAACATAACTCCAAACACAAAGTACCTAATGTAAAGCAACATACTTTTTTTTTTTTTTTTTTGGGTGGGAAATCATCAAATGACTTCTCCCGCTCTGGGCGGAGCGGAAGGGCGTGTCAGACTCTTACTGACTAAAACCCACCCGTGTTCCTTCAGTTGCCTGTTGCCAGGGTCCCGGTATCCCTTTCGGACTATTCCGCAACCCCGGCAGGCATCGGTCCTAACGGACCCCGTCAGGTGTGCTGACATCTCTTTGAGGCGCGCGTGGAACACGACGCGCCATCGACCCGGGCCTGGTCCTTATCGGACGGCGAGCTACCCATTGCTCGCCGTCCGCAAGCCCGCGAAAGCAACATACTTAGTTGAAAAGATTGAAAAACTTATTCGTAACTCTTGTCCAGGTCACTCAATGCTAGCAGAACAACAAGAGTCGCGTCGAGGCTGGACCCACATCCGAGGGTTGGCTCTCGGCTTGGCAGTGTGCCCGTGGGACGCGATCATGCTTGAAAAATGGGCCCGATGCGTGCGGTGCACTCGCTCCCGGAGACTGATGCATTTCACAGCCCATTGCCTACGCGCACCAGCTTTGCACGATAAATATCGTGTGCACAACATATTGCAGGTGCTTTGAACCCTTTTTTTGCTATTGCAGACGATCGCGGGTAAGGCACTGGTTGGGGCTCGCACAGACCAGGGAAGCATGGCACAAAAGGGAGGAGGCCTAAATTCAGCAATGGGTGGAACAAACTACTAATGATGATATGCTATTTTACATGTTTCTGTATCCGTTAACTCGATGTGTAGTACCCAGCAAGGTGTGTTGCTGGAGTATAATAATAAGAAAGCACACAGCAATTGTTTTATCTTCTCTACCGATTCGTTTATGCGTTCTTGCGTAACAATAGGGAAATTAATTCATTGGTGACCACTAACCGACAGCTCGGCCCGCGTCAACTCGCCCGAATATATACCAGATACTACGTCGTCAAAGCGCGCCGACAACCAGGAACATTATGGTTATTCGATGTTCAGAAAGATCTAATTTTTAGCCTATTTAGAATTAAGGACATTTATTTTGGATGTGAAATTCAGATTTCTTATCAGCGAAGTTCATAGCTAGACAAAAAAACCTCTGCCGTATAACCATATCTGTATTCACGAGACGGACCTAAGTAGGTAGATTTCCGAGTTACAAGAGGCGGACAAATACCGACTCCGGCCTGGTACTGAAAAATCCCATAAGGAAAACCCAAATTCAGTAACCCAATAACGGTCGTAAGTTTAACGAAAGTACCTACTTAATAAGTTATTTTTCTCAGGTAATTCTGATTGTACCTCAAAACTGTCCCAGAAGCTCTGAGATAGTTCAAGTGCTGGTTAAAAATGCGATACAGAGAGGTCGCGACGCCGGCTTCCCAGTTCTTCGGTTCGATGTCACTGACGATCCTGTGTAAGTTTATTTAGCTACTACTCACCATCATTCTCCTGCCCTTAATAAGGGTTCCGATTTTTTATTGGAAACTAGCTGACCCGACAGACGTTGTCCTGTCAATTTTCTAAGTTTCCGCGCAATTTTCTTGATTTTTTCTTTCATAAGAACCTTCTCCTGACTATTAACGAACACAACAGAAAAAGAATTAGCGAAATCGGTCTAGCCGTTCACGCGTGATGGCGTGACCTAGGGAAATAGGGATTTATAATTTTATATATTTATATGATTAGGTACGAGTACACATCACTTGAAAAAAGAGCTGTTGTCAGCACCAGCAAGCGTTCCAACAAGAATGTGAAGATATTTATTTTTTGTATTAACATTTATTTTTACTTAACAGTGGAAAAGTTTTGGAGCAACTGAAACTGAAAAAAGAATGGCAACTCATGTACGATGTCCTTCCTGAGTCGCTGAAAGAAAAACGCTTCACAGAGGCTTCAACAGGCACAGTCACAGAATCGAAAGAAAATACAGCGGGACCCAACTTCATAGCCGTATACACGTCTGTAGCAGAAAAAGATCCAGTAAAAAATATTTCCTCATGAAACGAAGAATAAGATACGTACCCCTACGAATAATGGCGGCTAATTGACAGTAGTAAAGTAAACAAGTTTTTGAAGATCTTTTAGTTTCATTAGTAAGCCGTCGATCACCAAACTTACCTACTGTTAAGCAAGGGTTTCTCAAAAGAGCGGTGGCCATCACACAACGGCCCGAGGACGGCTGTAATGAAAATTATGGCAGCAGAGTTTGACTTTACAATGTCAAAAAATACACATTAAGTACACACCAATTTACTTTCATAAGTAATGTTTCAGTGACGTCATTAGCCGGTAACCACCGCTTTTTCAGAAAACCGTAACTTGAGAGACAAAAAAATAGTTCGTTGGAGGAAACTTCCAATGTTACAAATTCTAACTATTTCCTTAAATATTTACTAGCACTATGGCAGCTAGGGATCAGTTTTCATGAGCCCTCCACACTTGCAAGTCGTTAAATTTAGCTAATGAATAATAAACATTAAAATGAACAAATGAATAATAATAATAAACATTTAAACTAAACACCTGATGATGGCGCCATAAACAAATTGAGCCGCCCGCTGGCTTAGTATCGAAAAGAAATCGTGGTCAAGCCACGGACCAAATATTTGTCTTAGAAATAATCACAATCATAGTGAAAAACCTCCCATAATATAGGTACCATAGGAAACTGAAACGGGTTTATTGGACCGGAACAGGATTTGCCCTTGTCTTCACTTTTCCTTTATTTCTGTTCAATAATGACTTAACTCACAAAGTGTTATAGCTACAGCCATACCTGCTTAGATATTAGTAGAAATAGCTATAATCCTTAACTAATAGGTATAATGCAAATGCGAAAGTGAGTTTGTTTGTTTGTTTCGCTTTCATGCTACAACGGCTGAACGGATTTACACACATGGGTAGACTATGGAGTATGACATAAGATACTTTTTATCACGATAATATTCCCACGAGATCGAAACTTACGCGGTTGAAACTGCGGGGCGCAGCTAGTTTAAAATAATGCATGAAGATTTTCTTTCTTTTCGTAGGTTTTGTTTCCTACCTAAAACAAATAGTCATTTACAAGTACTTGCTTGCCGACTATCATTATTTATGTAATTTCAAACAAAAAAGTGATTACTAATCACAATCCCAAATTAAGGATGTTATTATGGTCTTATTCATAATAAGTTATAGAGCATCTAAAACCTTGTTATTGTCAAGTATATACCTATCGGCACTTACTCTCAATTCATACAATCAATCGTTTCATAATCAAATCAACTTCAATCGGCGACATATCGGAATAGTTTCTCAAAATCATTTCTTGTCTGCGGTATTTTCTCAATTTCATGCTGTGTTGACTTAGCATGAACTATTGAAATACTCGTAGCATTTAAAGTAATGAAACATTTAATTTTCTGCCAAGTTAGGTGCCAACATTACTAAATATTTGAAGGTCATAGAAACTTTGTGAAAGAAATTAATTATGATGCTGATCATTATATTGGTAGACGAAACGGTGATAAATAAAAGGACTACGTTCAGTTTTGACATTATAGAAAGTCGTCAATGATGAATGAGACGTTTCTCTGTGCTGCGGGGTCTCAGTAAAGACAGTTATGATTCGCTAGTAGAAAACTCTCCAAAGCAATGTTCGTGGTCACGGGTCGCCAGACACACCGTCAGCCACAAAAGAGAATTTAAAGAAACCATTGATGAAATTGCCAAAAAAACTGCTAACCTGCTCAAAGGTACTCGAGAAGAACTGAACATAGGTCAGCCAGCCGTTGTGAAAGACCCAGGCGACTGCAATATCGTGTTATATAAAATAGACAAGATTTGAATTATTGTGTTGAGTTGGTATTGAACTGAACGCGTCAAAGCAACTGTACTTTTTGTGTAACGTGAGGTAAAAAACATTATTAAATTACGACACTGTGATATTTGTTGAACACGATTGGGTTCTTCTGGTAATAAATTATGATCTTGTGTTACTTAATTGTTTTAAGGTGGATGGATTGATTTGGCCCCTCTAAGTTTAACAAACCACTATCACTGAATAACCGTGAACTTTGCAAAAGTAAAAAAATAGAACCAAATCCTGAAACGAATTTCTACATAAATACGCATTTAATTTTGTAAAATGATACGACGAGAAACAAATCGATATTCTGCAAGACCTATCTCATAAAAATCGACAACATTTTCAGAGATTTACAAATGGCGTTAAAATTCGTGACGATTGCTTTGGGCCTGCTCCAGCTGGCCACGGCTCTGCCGACCAACCCTGCCAACATTCTTGAAGACCTCCTGATGGTTGATGACACCGTATCGGTTGGATCATACGTCAGAGAAACTAGGGCCGCTGCGGTAAGTTGACACACTATCATGAGTAGGTTAGGTAGGTAATCAAAATCCGCAGAAGACATAAAATTTAGAACTTTTTCAACAATATACAACAGCAGTTCTGATTGTTTTGTTACTTAGCGCGGTGATTATTTTTTTCACACAAGTAGCTAAAAAGAATTAAGGACCGTGGTACTACTTATCGCGCTGTGGTCAAATTCTGCCAAATTCTGTGTCATCTCACCTACAGCCTACAATATTGAGCGGATCTTTTAACGTGCTCATACTCATAGCCTGCAACTGTATGGCAATATAATAGTAGTGATTTCCTTATCATTCACAATTTCACAGCCGGATGACTGGCACAAATCAGTGCAAAACGAAGGTGACGGCGAGATCGGATACTCTCGTAAGAAGACCGGTGGTGGAAAGAAAGGCTACCAGCATTTTGACTCCTATCACAAGAAGGCTGGAGACAATTACGAGTTTGAAAAGCAAGACTCCTACGGACAAGAAGAGAAGGGCCAGGACGGAGCCTACAGCAACAATTATGAGAAGCTAGGTGAATATGAAAAGCTTATAAGACCTTGGAAGATTTTGAGAAGGATTTTCAAATTCGAGCTTTATTGAAGTCAAGCAACACAACGAAACAACATTGACAACATTACCTACCTAACGTTAAGGGCCTTACCACAAAAACTTAGACACTTGTCAGTTTTATGTCAAACTTAGAATTCTCATTTTTAAAAGGTGTTTAGGCTAAACATTAATGATAAACATGGTTTTGTGGTAATAAGGTATGTCTTTACAGCCGAAAAGGAACAAGAACCCGAACAGATTGAAGATGAGGAGGAAGAGCGTCCCAGAAGGAAGCAGAAACAACGCAAGGAGGAAACTCACTCAGAACTGAGGTAGGCGTTGACCATGATATTTTTGGAATAAAAGATACTTACCTACGTATAAAAAATAACGATGACCTAGATCGGTAAGTACTTACTTCCTAAATACCTGCTATCGTCGCCATAGAAAAACAGATCTACGTGATTTCCGATGCAAGCGCGTGTGAGAAGTTCGTTATGGAAAACCCAGGCTCAGCAGTCGTGCTTGAGACCACTAGATCAACGAGACAATCATTATTAACGTATTATTTAATTTTTCAGAGAGGGTGCTGACGATGGCAACGGTGGTGTCGAAGCCTATGGGCATGATGCAAGTGACTATGTCCTACCCGAAAAATATACGTGGGGCGAAGCTGATGCAGAATGAGAAAACTCACTCGTGATATTATTTTCTAGACTGATAGATTGTAGAAAAAAACACTATTGCGGTGAACCCCAAAAGGAGGGTTATGTTTTTACTTTTTCAATTCTATGATAGTACGTCATCTGTTATCGGGTATTAGCACTTTAAGGGCGTTTGATAGTGTGCAATCTTTTATTTAGTTAGGTATTAAATGTGATTTATATCATATATTTTTAAATAGAAGTGAATAAAAAATCAAGTAGAGATCAATGTTTTATTTCTTTGCAAAACTTTTATCGTCAGAATCTTTCACAATAATTAGCTAAACGGAACGTTACTGTCACGTTTTGTTATTTTATCAAGTCTTCTTACTTTTAAATTGTTTTTTTTTTTATTATGGAACAGAACTAAACGTAATTCTAAACTTTAGAAATATTTAATGCTTCCTTTTTAACGGTTATTATGCTTTCGTTATTGTTCTGACGGTAATTATTATTTTTTGGATAGAAAATATTTTAGAATGTCACGATTATTGGATTGTGTAGTTGTTCATAAAACATAGCTACTAAACGTATTTGAAGTATGACAGCACAATATTTTTGACGTTTGTTTTGCTTGCGCTACTCGTAGAACTAGAAAGGTATTGTTCGCTTTTTCAAACAGACGAAAAACTCAAGCATAATTATTCAGCAGTAATTGTGATGTGAATATACCCTGGTACGGTGTTACAACATCATGGGGCTGAAAACAATCGACATTTTGGCAACGTTGCTCCTAAATCTGATACAATACGGTTACTCGGGTAAGTTGTAAATAGCCAACGATTATTTAATTGAATCAATTTATTCTGTGTTACGGAGTTTATTCTTTTTAACAGAGCGCATCCTGTACTGCAATGAAACGACTCTGAATCCGTGTCCTGTGCACCAGACGTGTAATGCGAGTTCGCATGAGTGTATGTGCCTGGGAGGGTTTGTGCGCGTCGGGGATGACTGCGAGACGCCGGCCGACGCGGCAGGGTCACACAATGGCGCGACGGTAGCTATAGTAACGATATTCACGCTTGCTCTGCTCATAACAGGCGTCGTGCTAGTAGTTAGGAAGTACAATTTAGTTGATTACGTCCGTCAGAAGATTGAGGCAAGACGAACACATGATGTCATGTACGAAGATGTTATGATCGGTAATGATGACCCACCACTCAGTCCCTAATTGCCTTGCTGTTTGTAATTTATTTATGGGGTAAATCCATTTATCCACCCCAAAAATCCACCCTAAGCTGGATACTCGGAAACTTAGTCCAACAATCCACCCTAGGCCTATATTCCGTTTTATCCACCTTAGGGTGGATTTTTTTGGGGTGTATAAACGGGATAACCCTTGTATGTAGCTTGTAATTGTTATATTTAAAGGAATGGTTATTGGATGTGTTTTGTTATGATACTACTGTTCAACTAAGATATTAGAGTATTTATGATAAAAGCTATTTTCCATGTATATTTTTAAGGCTATGTATTATTCCAACATGCTTTGATAGCAATCTCAAAACTTAATAATGATACTTTTCCTGTTTGAAAAAACATTTCACAAACATTTTATGTTTTCCTTATGCTTAGGCGAACAGGAAAAAATACATTTTTACTTCTAACTACCTGAATCATGTTATTAGTACTAAAGCCACAGATACAAATAAATAGGCACTGAAATAAAATCATCAAAATGAAAAGATTCTAGATTAAAATAGAAAGTGTTTTAGAAAGTAACAATTTATGGGAGCTTTTTGACTGTAAAGCATTTTTGTATCTAAAGCTAATCAAGTTTAAATTATGAATTGGAGTTAATTAGTATTTATTCAGATGAAAAATGAAAGTAAAATGAGAAATAGACTATCTATTTCTCATTTTACTTTCAATTCCATATTCATTGAACAATACAATGTTCGTCTAAAGTAAAGTGACATTGGCATCAGACCAAATTATATCTGACATACATTTAGGTACGAGAAAGGTCAAAGAAAACACATCCAAGTACTAAATGTTAAAATGTATTAAAAATAAATATTTTCTATGTTGTCGTTAGCTATGTGTATTAAAATGTATTTCTATTTACTTACTTTTCTTATTTGGTAAACAAATGTGGACGGACTGAGATTTTGTGATGTGTTTTAATAGTAAATTAGAAACAGTTTTTATGTAATCCATACTGTGTGTTTTATAAAGATCAAGACATTCATACCTAACTTAAAAGTGTGTGATTTTCGTAGGTCTCGTGTTTGTTTACTATAAGACAATAAAAGGAAAAATACAGGGTGATTCAATATTTTACTGCACACAGACAAATGTTTTGACACATACATTATTATGTACAATATTATTGGTATTATCTATACTAATATAAAGCTGAAGAGTTTGTTTGTTTGAACGCGCTAATCTCAGGAACTACTGGTTGGAATTGAAAAATTATTTTTGTGTTGGATAGTTCATTTATCGAGGAAGGTTATAGGCTATATAACATCACCCTACGACCAATAGGAGCGGAGAATAAATTAAAAATGTAGCAAAAACGGGAAAAAATATTCCTTTTTGAGAGCTTTCGTTGCGTGTGCTGCGTAAACGGTTTAAGTTACGCAAATATCATGTATGATGAAATTGTTTCTCTTTAAAGGTTCTAAAAAAAAGTCCGCGATAGCATATGTCTATCTTTTAAGATTGACTCACTGTAACCTTTTTTATGGTAATCAAATTTGTTCGAAATTAATGCATTATTTGCGAAGGAGTTTTATCAACATAATATTAATCCTTATTCAAATAAGTAGTTTTAACATCAAGGGTGTTTATGTAGCAGTAAAATACTTTTTAATTCATTCGAATCGGATATTTCATTTCGAAGTTATCACGAGTTTAAATATGTAATACGCGAACCGTTCGAAGCCGGCGCCGCGCCGCCGCGACGTTCCCTACTCTAGAGAGGAGAGGATGGGCACACGGGTAGACCATGACCTGGAATAGGACATAGGATACGTTTTATCCCTATATTGCCACGGGATCGAGACCTACGCGGGTGCAACCACGGGGCACAGCTAGTGCTATAATAATTCTGTATTTTCTATTGATTTTCATCACTATTTTGGTTACCCTTTTGATCTGAGCTAAACAGTGATGCAAACAAAATATAAAACTCTATAGATTAAAGTTAATTAAACTAGTCATTATTCAATTATTATCATAATCAATTAATCAAATAATGACTTTCTTCTTTATCTCAAACAAAAACAAAAGGATACTTTGTTTGTTAGGAATTTACATGAAGATAAAAACTGATAATATTTGTGACATCATAATTACATGCTGTTGTTCCTGGCCGTTGTATGTGTGCGTAAGAAATTCACCCTTTATGTGCAATGAATCATCTTGCTTATGTACCTAGAGGTGAACAGATGCCTATAAATTATGATAATGTTTAGGATAGTGCTTGATAATCAATACTATGTTACTCCCTGATTCTTTATGTGATAACTTGTTAGAAGTGCGTTTTCAGATGGGGACAGTGTTAGAAGTGAGTTGAAAATTAGGACCCATGGTTACCACACGGTTGTATTGAACATTGGAATACTTCAAGTTCTTAGATAATGTGTTCATACTAGCGAGATTTTTTTTATCTCCTACAGATTTTATTCTACATTCACAAGTCTAACTCCTGAAGGCTCTCCTTATAACACTATCCTCGTCTGAACATGCCAATATTTATCTTTATCCTTTTAATGTAAATGTCTATTGCTTGAAATCTAAGATAGGTAATGATTCAATAGCACTGTACATAATTATTTCACCAAGGTCATATTAGATGTCCTAGTTGCAAAATAAATTTATCCATAACATTCTAAACATAAGATTGAATTTTAATAAATATTATTTCGGAGATCAGTAGTCAATAGTTTATAAATGGAGCGCAACTAAAGATATTCAGCTTATTAAACAACTCAAAACATCGTAATTTGCTAATTGATCATCATTACTTTGATAACAAACAAAAACAATCCGTAATCTACTATTATCGCGTAGCACAAGTTTGTCTTATTAAAATTTGAATTAAAAATGTTGAATTTATAATTATGAATCATTATTAAATGGGGCTTCAGAGCGGGACGTGGTAACTGTTAGAGCATATGAGGCCATGAGAACCATAATGGCCTAATTGCAATCGACAAGCCTTTTGAAAACCATAGAAAACAAAAACAGTATTTTTTAAATCAACTAGCACTCTTCAGAATCCACACTTTTATTACTTTTATATTTTAATTAACTTAACTGGAAAAAATCATAAGACCGAACTTTAACTGAAAAAAATCAAGAATCAATCATGTAAAAAATTTAAATTTATTAGTTAGGCCACTACCTACTACGGTTCTCATGGCCTCATATTATATGACGGAAAATTCTCATTTTTATTGTTATAAATTTATAATTAGCATCTATTTTATATTAACTTTTTTATTTTATTTACCTAGCTTAAGCATGTCATTAGCCAGTATAAGTTGCAATATTTATTTTTTACTGTCAATTATTGTATTCTATTTTAGTTTAGATCAAGTTTAGATTTTGCTTCTGCTCAATTTAGCCAAAGACTGAATGGTGTTGCCAGTTATAAACGAAATAATATTTCACAATTTATTATTTGTATATTTTGCAGTAGTTTGTAATAAAATGTATGTCTATGTAAAATGATACAGGCTAGTGTTTACTCTATAAATTATAGTGGATCAATTAAAATAATACAGTAATTGCATGTATTTTTTCAATTTTATATGTCAAATTATTTTCTAAGCATAATCTTAACTATGTAATTACCAAAGGGTTAATGGGTTTGTATGTTTATTTGAGTTATTTTCTATTGTTAATCAAACTGACAAATTAATATTGAACAGACAGATATTGGGTGGACTTACTCACAGTAAATTCTACCTGGCAGTGAATTATTGTAATGATATTTGGCACAAATTGAGTCTTTATTTAAACAAATCAACTTTGTTACAGCTTAGAATGAAATGACAAAAATATTCCTTGAGATATCATTCAGACTTAATATCTAGAACCTCAAAATAACATTATCACGACTGGTTAATACCTAATAGTTGGTTTGTTTAAAGTTGCTATTCATTTTTGTTTAGAATTTCTTTTTATAAAAAAAAAAAATTGTGCTACTATGGGTGAAGCAGCTTATTATCACAGCTTCATTATTTAGTTTATTCTTCGCGAATTTAGTATTGCATTTAGCATTTAAGTTCTTACGAAATGTTTAATAAATATCTAAATGAATACAAAATGTAGTTTTGTAAGTGTAAGGTATATTCCCAGAACTTTATATAAGCCTTCAAATATATTAATAGGTATGTAAAAAAATCAGATACCTACATGGACATTACATTCCTAGATATATATTTTTCTACGGAAACATTGTATAGGGAGTTGCTGTTAGGTCATTTTTAAATCACTCTTTTTGCATGTGGATGAAAGTCTTTTTATACTGTTCTCTCAGATTGGCTAACCTACACCGTTACAAATATGTGTAACTTTTAGATGTTTTATAATTTTTGGATACAATTGGATTATAATAGTTATTTTACCTTAGAACCCGTTATAATTAGGGCTATTGTGATTTTTTATATTATGTTCTTCATAATAAATATTATGACATAGGTACTAATAGAATCTTCTACTACAAGCATTATATTTTTTCTGTGTATTTATTCTATGTGTAAAATATTATGTAAACTATTCCAATGTATATTATCATGTATTTAGCTAAGTAAACTCATAAATAGCAAAATATTGAGTTTATATTTTTGAAATAAATACTCTGTGATACTGTGGAAATGTTTATTATTTTTTGGTAAAATATAAATACTTAATCATAAATATTATGTTTGCTTACTTAAATATTCCTGTTAATTCCGACACCTAAATATTTTTCTAAAAGGGTGTTCAGACCTCTCGCTCGCGTATCTTTGGTTAAACTGAAAGTAAGCCTCGGTAGGTCTTCAATATGCAAATATTCGTCTTAGAATCGGCGTCGCATGGTAGCATGTGATGTTTTTCGTCACGTTACTCAATATTAGAATGAACGATGTTATTAACACTGGGCATTCGTATATCACTGGAAAAAGAAATAAATTGCATATTAAACATTTTCGTAAGCTGGCAAATCGCGTCGCTCAGTATACCTATGCAATACATATCATGTAGGTACATTATCTGAACGTGAAGTCTAGATTTAGGTATTAATAACATTAATAAGTTTCTGGCATACATAGAAATGGTTTATACCACTCTTTGAATGCGGTAAACTTATATCAAGCCTTTATTTCCACTCCATAGGGTGAGATGTATAATCGACCTTGTACTTGGTTTACCACTTTTAACCTATTGGATTAAAGCCTCGCGCGACTCTTAACAAAACAATTTCTAAGAAAAATTCACGGTAGTCGCGCCAGTCTACACGAGGCTTAATACGACAAATGTTTTCAGGCTCGTGCACGGGCACGAAAACATTTGCCAATATGTATAAGTACAATATGATTTATTTTATTTATTTGCTCTCATGCACATCACACATTGATTTATGTACCTAGGTACCTACACACAGTGAATACATAGGGATACGTTTTATTGTTTTTTTTTTATTTAATTGCACGACCCTATTCGTCGTAGATATTTATTTGCCGTCAATATTTAACAGCAATTTTCAGTAAAATTTAAAATGTCACTATTGTAAGATTGAAACTAGCTGTCACATAGGCAAAGATTAGTTGTCAGACTTTCAGGCTTCTGACGACCCGTATCGAATGTCAAAAATTCAGACGGATCTCTATTATGAAATTTCAGTTGGAAAAGCCCTATAGCCGACTCCGGCTGGAGATCGACACACGACGTCACGCTAGACACTGGCACTTGCAATCATTACGAAACACACACATTCATTCAACGAATTAACTGATAAATGAATATAACCCTGACTCGAATGAAATATTTAGAGTTTATTTTTGTATAGCTATAAAGTAGGTAATTAATTACCCACGTATATTTTGTACGCCGTTTTGTAAGTTAAAACATGATGTATTTGATATGTGTATTATATAGATACTCGTGTTTTGGACAGTTAAATGATCTTATTTTTAGACTAACTAATCAGATGGTATGATGATCTCTCTTTAGGACCGAGGGAATTGCCATTTTTGTGGCGAACTTTAGGCACCTATCCCACAGTCGACAAAGAAGCGACTAGCTTAGGACTATTGTCTTGCTCCAGAAACGTAGGTAGCTACATTATAGAGAGTTCTCGCCGAGCAGTGTGAACGGTCAGCGATCAACAATCTATACTTAATATAATATTATAAAGCTGAAGAGTTAGTTTGTTTGTTTGTTTGAACGCGCTAATCTCAGGAACTACTGGTTGGAATTGAAAAAATATTTTTGTGTTGGATAGTCCAATTATCAAGGAAAGCTATAGGCTATATAACATCACGCTACGACCAATAGGAGCGGAGCATAAATGAAAATTGTTGCAAAAACGGGAAAAAATATTCCTTTTTGAGAGCTTCCGTTGCGTGCGCTGCGTAAACGGTTTAAGTTACGCGAACCGTTCGACGATGGCGGCGTTCCCTATTCTAGAGAGGAGAGGATGGATGGGCACACGAGTATACCATGACCTGGAATAGGACATAGGATACATTTTTATCCTATTTCCTATTCTAGGTCATGGTCTACCCGTGTGCCAGGCGCGGGATCGAGACTTACGCGGGTGAAACCGCGGGGCACAGCTAGTTAATAATATTTGTACCTATTTCTTTTACTGACATGGTACCTACGTTTTTTGAGTGAGAAAACAGTCGATACTCGATAGCTAGTCGCTTCCTCCTCGGTAGTGGGTCAGGTGTCTTAGGTCTATTAAAAAATAAGTAAACTCACCACTAAAAACATTGAGGAACACAACGAAGCTATACAGATAGACTAGTACGAAGTGAATGGTCCGTGTATCCGCGGACGTGTCAGAGCCCCACACTAACATAGGTAAGGTGAAGAGTATGCTCACATCAGCCAGGGTGAACGCTTTCAGGACTCGCATTATGGGCACTGGAATACAGAACAGAATTGTTCATAGTTTGTTACATGGGACCTACGTCTAAATACTATAAAACAAGGTAGCTTTTTGTATGTCTGTGAGTGTTGTTCTTCTAAAATACGCAACGCATTTTGATGCGGTTTTCACAATCATTTACTCCAGGTCTATTATTATATCAAAGGAGATCATTGCCCGATTCATCACCGCCCATACATTTTTGGGCTAAATGTGAAATGGCCGGCGACAAAAAAAAAAAATATTCCGAAAGAGTAGGTACGATTTTTTCTTTATTTTTGATTAGGTACTACAAGCGATTAATTTATTTAGATTACTATTCTATTAATTAATTTAATTTATTTTTATTTATTAATTAATTAATTTATTTTTATTTATTAATTAATTAATTTATTTAAGTATTAATTTATTTTAATATATTAATTAATTTATTTTAAGTAAAACATACTAAAAACAGTATTTTACAAAATCTAATAACAGCGCAGGCCTTACAGATCTGGTCCGATATTGAAAAGTGAAGAGAATATCATGTTCTAACGGAATACCTATATTATTATTTTTTTATTTGGACGACACTTTCATAATTTTGCCCAAAATGAATGATCTCCTTTAAGTATATTAAACGTAAACGTAGTAAGTACAGACTCAGGTCTTGACTTTTGCCCAAGTCATAAAATAGACGCTTACGTGGTCTGCGCTGACTACACCCGTAAAAGATACATAAAATTAATGTTCTACAAGATGGGACTTTCAAAACATGATGCTCAACATGTCTGACAACACCGCGCGATCTTGCCAGGTAGAGCGCGACATAAAGTGTCTTGTTGTTTACCTACTTACTTTAAATTCGAGAGATAAAAGAGGTAAAAAAAAATTAGCTTTGTTACCTTTATTTCGTGTAGAGAATGGTGTTACTATGGTCATTAAAAGATGTGCTGTCGCTATAAATATTAATATACCTGAAACAAAAATATAATAAAATAATTAAGAATTAGCACTCCAAGTAAAAAATATTTGCTTAGTTAACTCATTAAAAATAACAAACTCATTAAAAATTCTACTAATTTCTTTTTCCATAGGTTGTTACAGGAATTATTACCAACCACAGGTTATAGATGAGAACTGCACATAGAAGTCCTTCTCCCATATAAACAGATCATTGTCTTCTTCATTCTTCTCCACGTGGCTCCACGCCCAACAGCTGACCTTCCAGGAGTCGGGGACCGACTGGGATATGTTGATTGGTATGGTACTGGAATTTAAACGAGTTTGTGTAGTTAATTACAGTAAAGTTATAGCTGAGAGGTTCGTTTTAAAACACCATGGACTGATTAAGTGTGATGCATGAGATTTTAGGATTAAATACTTAAAATGAAAGGCAAAACAAAGTAAAGCAATTATTATTAAGAAAAGTTATTGTTTGTCAGATTCTGCTTATAATCAAAAGTATGAGTATTTGGTGAAATACATTAATGGGCATCAAGTCATTTCTTGAAGAATGGATCAAGTTTACATGATGCATGTCATGATTGTCCCCCACACACAAGCCTCAACCCGAAGCCAACAATGTAAGGCACCACAGAGTACTAGTACTAGGTATAATTATTATTACAACATAGCATGTTGAAGAATTTAAACTGCATGCTTCGTGCACTAGATGGCCTTAAAACAATAGTACAACATAAAAGATAATGTTGCCCAGAGGACAATGGAGAAGGCTATGCTCGGAGTTTCCCTGTGTGATCAGAAATTAAGAGATCCGTAGCAGAACCAAGGTAACTGAAATAACCCGAAGTATTGCTAAACTTAAGTGGCAGTGGGCAGAGCACATTGCTCGCAGAACAGAGTGGCAACCGCGTAATGGAAGAAGTAAAGTTGGAAAGCCCCCCACAAGGTGGACCGATGACCTGGTGATGACCTGGACCGAGGACCGCGGGAAGGCGCTGAATGCAAGAAGCACAGAACCAGCCGCAGTGGCAGTGCTTATGTCCAGCAGTGGACGTCTTTCGGCTGAAATGATAATGATGAAAAGACAATGTTATCACATACTTACAGATTAGTAGAATTATTCTCAAAACCGCAAATGGAATTCACACCTAAACTGAACAAACTGTCACTTCGCCACACTCCGTACGCTTCTAGCATTATCAGTATTATAGCTAGCTTCCAGAATGACTGAAATAATTAAACAAAAACATTTATTTGTTTAGGATTTGAGATGTTTTAATTTGAATTGCCTACATGTACACACGGCTACACATCAACCTATACATTTCCAATATAAGCTCAAATCAAATCAAATCAAATTGTTTATTGCAATCCATGCTGACCTCGCATTGTACGGGAATCCTATACAATGCTAGACCAGCATAAACTGGAAATGCATAGCTTGATGTGTAGCCGTGTGTACATAATGATAACAAACTGAGTATTTTAGTGATATTTATGAGCAGTGAGTAGTATGGGGCAACATTAAAAGAAACTATAGGTAAAATTATTGATCACTTTTAAGTTTTTACATACCTTGAACTCTGTATTGTACAATATATGCCTCTGTGCTTCTCTAGACATCAGTACCAGGTCAATCATCACTATCACTGGATCATATTCTATGTATTTATCCACAATCTCTTTACATTTCTCCTAAAATAAAATAAAAACAATTTTTGATAAAGAAAGAACTAAAACTGTAAGTCAAGACACAAGAGGAACAAGTACAAAAGTGTAATTCTGCACCTTATTCATAAAACTTGATTTATTTAGCTTTTCCTACAAGGGAAGAAATTTTCCGTATCCTTGGTTAAACATACGATGAAAATTAAGTATATTATCGTGTTCGATGGGCTCCCAGCTTCTAGTAATAGTATGGAATCAATTTCGAGGTCCTTCAACTATTCTCAGCACTATAAAAGCGTTTATCATAAGATTTTTATGACGAGGTACTTGGGCACTTGAAATATTTAAAACTTACACATTTTGTTAGCTTCAATACCGATGGTCCGTACGTGCGGTATAGTGCAGCAGCTGCTGTGCCACAGTTCACACATTTATATTCATCGGTTTCACTCATTCTATCTCTGAAATACTAAGAAATACGAAAAAATAAACATTACACTTTCCTTTTGGAAGTTTATCACTTCTAAAACGTCAAATTTCTGTCACTGTCAGTACCTAGTGTCTAGTGTCAGTCAATGTCGATGAGAATCCGTTCTTAAACATAGACTGGTAAAAATTAATTAATTGTTGTTAGAATTATTATTATTCGCCTTTTAAGTGTGTTTGAAGTCATTAAATAAACGAATAAAAATATTTTAATGTAAAATGAACTTTAGCGAAAACGTGTTTGAAACCTATATAGTGACACTTGATAGTTCAAAGTATATGGTACAGATGGCTTTACCAGGCTATTTTAAGCTGGTGCGTAAGCAGGTCGTTTTGTTACCCGACTACGGCGAAGAAAAAAGAAGGGTTTTTTTTGTATTGTGAACCTACATATGAACAGCTTCACCAACCCTAGGCGTTCACAGAAGTACACCCTATCGGACAACCAATCTTCCTACAGGCAGATAGATAACCCAAGGTATTAGGATTTCGCCACTCCTTGAACCTGCCGTGCTAACCTAAGTAATAGCTAGTAAACCTAAGACATAGGTGAAATAAGCCTAAGTAACCTTAGGCTTATTTCACCTAAGTCTTCACGGTTGGGTTTTTACAGAATAGACCATAAAGTCTTTATAATTACTTAAAGCGCTTGTAATCTCTTTACCTCTGTAATTTAAGAGCTAGCTGATAGGTACCATAGTTTTTACATTAATTATGTCATTAGCAGTCCCTCGGGACGTGAAGGACCCTCGGGGTTTACAATAATTTGCGAATCAAATCCATTTCAACAGACTTTTCGCCTTCAAACACAGGCATTCAGAAGATCCCTTACCTAGAAGGCCAATCAGATAAAAAAGCTTTTCGTCGAAATATTGACCTTTTTCTATCCCAGTAACCCGTACCTACCTTTTTACCTATATTTACCTATCTTCCGTCCTCAAGTTTTTTATGCATAATTGCCACTCGCCTTTGCCAAGAGCTGGCAGTGTACAGACTATTGATAGAAGTATAAATGTACCTAGGTAGGTAGGAATAGGTATTCTAAAAATCTCCCGAAAAACATTGAATGGTCCGTCGTCAATTTCTTTTGCAATGGCGATAGTTAGGTAGGTAGGTAAGCTTTGCGATTTTTTTTTGATTAATACTTAGATTTTACTTTCAGTGTCTTAAGCGCAACAAAGTATCCATGTAACCCAGGGTCGGTCTGGGACCCAAAAAACTACCGGGATTTTTGAGGTTCGAAATAAAATAACAATAATCTTACTAATCACGGCTTTGTTCTAAATAAAATGAAGGGAAAATGGACCGGCCGGTCCACGGAGGGACCACCGGGAAAAGTCCCGGTATGCCCTGGGGCCAGACCGACCCTGATGTAACCATACCACAGAGCAGAATGAGTAGAGTCTGATGCGGAAACTAAAGCAGAACTGAGGATCTTGAAAAGTTGGAGCAGTAGGTATCTACCTAGACCGCAGAATCCACAATAATAGTTTAGTTCGTTATTACAGAAAAACAGAGCTAAATTAAATGAGACATATGTGGGTTTAGTCATGGACATCTACCTACTTGCATGTTGTATTTTTTTTGTAGGATGGTAATGGTAAGCTGCATTACTTTGGAAGAGTTGAACTATGGCTATACCCAGTAGATCAGGACACAGTATGGATCACCAATGTCTTCAAGAAAACTCTGAACGCACCCTTAAGTTTTAACAAGCTTAAACATAAGATACCTTTGCAATATAAATGTAAATTTTGCCAAAGTATCTCGGTCCGAGAGGCCTACGAAGTGGCACTTTTATGAACCAAGCCTAAGCCAAATTTTAATAAAATAATTCAAGACGGCTCCCATAAAAACGAACTTTGAATATGAAAAACACTTTGATGGCTTTTGGTTCATATTTTAAAAAGGTTTATATTAATTAATCTTTTGTACAAACTTTTCATTAACCTTCTTGCTTACTTTTTTTAAGGTTTGAATGGAAAAGGATGTTGCGCGTTTTCTCCAATTGTTTTGCTTCAGTAAGTCGGTAACCTACCTAATTCTACCTGTCGAGAAATCTCGACAGGTAGAAGTCAAGTTGGTAAACATCTTAATATTTAACGTTGCATGCCATTTGGTAGAATGTACTGGATCCTTGTGTTTTTATTTTGTTTACACCACCAAAACAGTGTTACCTACATTCTTTGCAAATAAATGATTTCTGATTCTGATTCTGAACTATTTATACTCGTATGATTGTATTATCTTTCAAGAAGTCCATGCCCATAAATTGCTCTCATGAAAATATAACAAAATTACGCCATAAAATATTTGTGTTCACTTTAGAATAGAATAGTTCTTTATTTGCTTAGAATGTAGGTTCATAAAAATAAGTTGTTAAAATGTATAATAGGATCCATGTACATTCTGCCTAAATATAGCATGCAAATGTAATACAAACAAAGTAGAGGATAAAATTTACAAAATATTATCATCTAAGAAATCCTGCACAGAATAATAACATTTATCTACAAGTAATTCTGTGCAACGTTTTTTAAATTTTTGCAACGGTAAGTTTTTAATTTGGTCGGGTATTTTATTAAAAATTATAGGAGCCATACAAATCACATTTCTTTTTAATAAGCTAGTTTTAAATACTTTTTAATAAGCTAGTTTTAGGACACTTTATTAGCACTTTGTAAGTGTTTAGACAAAATACGACTTGCAGCACAAGGGAATAAATTTCAGAACAGCTTTCGTAAAGGATAAAGGAAGATAAAGGACAAAAGATTCCACTTAACGATAATTTGGATTTGTAGCTCTCCGTAAACGCCTAGCTTTTTCGTGTATGTCAGCCGAGAGGCGCATACTTTCGTACTTTTTCCTTGTATCGTTAAAGCTGTCTAGGTTACGTACTGTATTCATTCTTGCTTGATTTTCTCTAGAAGTGAAACAGAAATGAAATTAATTCTTATCGGTTTTCCATCCGCAATATCAATTTCGAATTTCATGGTAATGGTACCGTTTCGGAGCTGAGTTGCTGCCCCTACAAAACATACGTTTACACTACAAGACTTCTACATATAAAATGGGTTTGTTGAACAAAGTTTTTAGGATTCCGTACCCGAAGGGTGCCAAACGGAAACCCATTAATAAGCCACCGCGGTCCGTCCGTCCGTCTGCCTATCAGCGGTCTGTATCTCATGAACCGTACCTAATAGGTAGGTAGTCAGTTTTTTTTACAGATTGTGTATTTCTATTGCCACTAAAATATAAAATTAAAGGGGGTCCCATACAAGAAACGTGTTTTTTGTTAATGTTTTCAGTTGGCCATGACGTGCATACCATAATAATCAGATCTGGCATACTTTGGCTTCAATTATTGCTTCTAAAATCTTTTACAAGAAATTATTGTTTACCACAATACCTATTCTTTTTAGAGTAAAGCAGGCGTATTCATAAGGAGATAATATTATTATGATATATTTTATTAATACGCTCTTAGCTTTAAATGGTCAGTTTCTTACTCCACATTTTTTTTCTTAAATTATCTCCCACCCAAATGCACCTCTTTTAAAATATTCAGCAGCATCATTCGACCTTCTTTCTTAAATCTTAACTGGCTAAGCACATCGTGGGCACTAAAGTGGCCTCGGGCCGGTCAGGTTATTCCATTAGAGGTGGTCGGCGCGGGCCGCGCGCATCGCTTTTGGCCCGATTTTAAAATAATTGGACGGCATAACTGGATCGTCCGAGCTAGGTAAACTATGCGCTGTACTGGGAGATAGGATTTTTGTTGCGATTTTAGATGGTGGTTTGAATGTTGGAGTTTATTTACCTTCTTTTTGTTAAATAAACTTCCTGCGTTTGAAACTCTGCACTTATTTTCCTGTTGGTGTCATTGGTTAAATTTATTTCTCGACGCTTTTATGGAGCTACTTTAACCGAATTATGTAATAAGCAGAAAGATACGGGATGGTTTATTGTGAAAAACTAAAAGCACTGTACCTACGTATAGAGAGAGTAGTTTTAGAGAGAACCATGTCCTGCTGTTTAGAGCTCAAACCCCAAATGAATTAAGATAAAATAACGAAAACAATAGAAAGCTAAAACAATAATGTATGCTAAACAGAAGAGTTAACAGCACTATCTACTCTACAGCATCCATTATCCTCAAAACAGCGAATTGGAAATACATATTCAATTGAATCTGAACTGGAAGGAGCCGAAGCTGCGAGTTTCAAACGGTTACAAATTGCGCATAATCATTGACAGCTCTACCCCTCCAATAACAATACATAAATTACCCGCAGAATAAACGTTGTCAATAAGAGGATCGAGATCGGCCATTCCTTCTGTGACAGTAAAAAGGAACGGCGTGATAAAAAGTTTTGGAGAGCGTGAAATGGCTCCTGAATTCATTATGGAACTGAGTTGAACGTCTCGACTTCCTCCCGTTGATCGATATTGTCATCGTTACAATTTTTAGATAAATTTAATCTTTTCGTAGGACTTTTTCGATGGTGATTGAAAATAGTGGCCATAGGATCGGGACTACTCTATTTTGAAGAGGGTTTGAATTAAGAGCGTTCCTTCTAAAAGTTGGCAACGTCGCAAATAGCTGTCAAATATTTGTCACCTGTTTTGATTAATTTAGAAAAATTACTGTTTATTTGACATCTTTTTGCGACGTTGCCCACTTTCAAGAAAACGCAAGTACGTCATTTTAAAAGAGAAGTCTTTAATAATTTATTCTGGAATTGAAAAATGTTCTCTTGGGATTAGTCCTACTGATAAAAAAGAGTTGAGATCAAAGAAGCTGATATTGATGAGAAACTACTTCGCAATTGTGATAAAGTTCCTGAAGATAACAACTATGTAGAAGTTACAACTATCAGTTTGTTAGCTTGATACAAGTTGAAAGAAGTTTCAATAGATTATCCGGATAGTGTGCTATTTTACGATCAAGAAGTTAGCTATGAGTGATATCATTCAGATGTATAAAAACGATAAACAAAGAGAGTGGGTCGTACTGGCACATTTTTAAACAAAGAGTCTTGGTAATGTAGGAAAGGTCAGAATGGCTGCTTAAAATAAATCACTAAACGTAGCTCGGTTAAACTTCTGGAAGTCTACCGTGAAGAGCACAACCCTTTCTACCATTCTTAGTTCTGTGTAGAGGGTGATTAGTCTAACAGCTTATAGCATTCAGTGTGCCCTGCGCTGCGCTTCCAGCACCGCTATTTCCTTTTACGTATTTCGTCCAATAAAGCCAATATACTGACCGAACGCCACTAGACTTTTTCACAGATAGACCATTTAATATTTATACTCCATGTACTTAATATTTAGGTGCACCCTCCGAATTAATAGCAGCGAGGTACTTGGCCTAGTTTCCCAAATAAAATTCTGTTTTTAGGTTTAGTATGCTGTTAGGGATGGTTCGGTAACGACGTTGGGCTCGAACGAGTGTTGAAATTAAATTACTTGTGTATTTGGAACATAAAGTAATTTACGAAAGTGGCTCGGCTGAGTCACTCAGTAAAGCCATTAGTAATATTTTAAGCTTTCGTTTTTTATGGAATAAAGAGTATGGTGACAGTTTAAACATTGAGATCCATTCATAGTAGTACTGCAATGAAAGAGCATAGTTACATGCATGCACTGTCGTTTCAATTTTTTATTACAATGAAAGTCTACGTTCTTACGGATATAAAATACGTTTAGTTCTGATAACAACACTTTGTTCCAAAATACTTTTAGAATAGCTGGTACTCTGATACATCATGCTTAATTGGATTCCCTACAAAATACACCAGTATTTAACTTTAAATATTATCATTCCATTTGCCTTCAAGTATCACCGTTCATTTCTATTCAGAACACGTAAAAAGGCTCCATTCTCGTACCGACAATGTGTTTAAAAAGTGCAAAGCGCAAGTCATTCGACTGAACTGAACGGTCTTCACAAAGCTGGGCTCGATACAAATTGAATTCTGTAATGACTTGGGGCGACTTTGTAAGGACTGACGGTACAAGATGTATTTGTATAGGAGGTAAAAATAGAATGTTTTTCATTACTCATGCTATGAGTAATGAAAAACATTGAATGATAATGACGGACGGTGTAGGTAAATGAAAACCTTAGTGAAATATAAATATGGAACTATGCATAAGACTGTAGTTTTAGGTAATGTAGATAATATTATAGCAAGTGGCATCTTAGCATTCCCTTGTCCTTAACACAATTCATTTGGGGTCGACGCAACATGACTTCTTCTTTCATACTTCTCTATTAGTTGTCATCTCAGATAATACCCATAAGAATATAATTTTTTACACAGTCCGTCCCTGTGGTTCATCAGCCGTTTGTGGCATTTATTTACGAAGAAAGCTATGAAAATCAATGTTTTAATATAATAAGTTCGTAGTTTTAGAAACATCGCTGTGGTGGACAGTGCAAATTTTAAATTGGCGACCTATCAATGAGGTTTTGTCTACCAATGTAATCTTTAATGAACTCTCTTCTTAACCAACCTCCATAACATTTTGAAAATCAACAATATTTATAATTCTGCTTTCGGTTCACTATAGATGATTAACATCCATAATGAACGGTGTTGTTCTAGCCGTTATGTTAATCATTTCTGGAGGCTCAGGGCCATTCCATTGTGATTAACATTTGGATACTCACAGAGGAAAGCGGCGTTACGCTTCCGTAAGATAACTGAAACTGTAAGGGGTGAGATTTGGTGTAAAGCGGAGCGATAAGCGTACTTGCTGAGGTAGGAGGTCACCTAAGTATTTTGGTAATTTTAATTGTTCTTTTATTTTAATTTAATACTTTCTTTATATTACTGCTTGTTTTTCCTGTGCGTGTCCCAAATAAAATATTTTTCTTTCTTTCTTTCTTTACTTAATAAATTTGAAGTTTACACGTATGTCTACGTTCTTCAACGTTATTATACGAAGCTTGTTTTCGACGAAAAGATCAGAGGCTATAGACAAAATCCCTTTTCTGTAAGCGTTAACGCCAAAGGAAAGATCAAATTGTATGGAGTTGACATTAGTTTTAGAGATGTCACGTGACTGCTGCTGTCAACTGCATACAATTTGATCTTTCCGTTGGCGTTAACGCTTACAGAAAAGGGATTTTGTCTAGGCCCCCAGCACAAATATCCTGCGTTTGCGATTTCGAGAGTTTGTTCTAGAGCATCGTAAAATCGATAATTGCTGACCTACATTATGATTAAAGCTTTCGTCGTCTATGACAGCTGTATCCACGTGAAACGACCATGATATTATTATCTATCCATAAGTAATAATTTTGTTATGCTAAGTATTGCGTATCCAAGGTCGCAACCAATACGCTGTTCTACCACTACCAAGACAGCATACCAGATATTAATATTCATTAACAGCCGTTGGAAACATCCACTCCCAGCTGCCTTACAGCACTACTATAGCACTATGTTTTAGTCACAAATGCTTTCAGATCTCTTGTTCTTGCTAATTAAAATCGTGAAGAGGTGCCCAAAAGTAAAGTTTACAGCAATAGAAAAGAATTTACAGGAAGATTTGTTTTTGTGCAAGATGTAAACGTGTCATGAAGCCAAAGACATTTAAGGTGAAGTCATATTACCTGGTGGAATTTTATAATATTTCATGATTTACATAAATACTGAGTTTGCTCCACAAATCATTGGGTAATTGACGGAGACCAACTGTTTTTTTTTAAATTATTTTGTCACTAGCTGTTGTCCACGACTTTGTCTGCAATCCAGGATGAAAAATAGCCTATGACCTTCCCATATGCCAAATGTCATCCAAATCCGTTCAGCCGTTGCGTGAAAGCGTAACAAACAAATATAAAAACAAACTCACTTTCGCATTTATAATATTAGTAAGGATGTTTAGCGCTAATGTCTTCAGTGAGTTTAGTGCAAGCGGCCCTTAGGCTGCGTTTCCACCAGAGATGTGCGATGGAAATGTGTCGTGCGAGGATGTCTAGCTGTGCTGTGAAAATGTGTGGGGTTTCCACCAAAGCTGTGCGATGAAAATGTGCCTACGAGGACGTGTAGCGGAGCTGTGAAAATGCGCATTAATGTGTGGTGCGAGGATGGATGTGGCTGGTACAGTATACGCAAACCTCGCAACACATCCTTCTCGACACACATTCGTCGCAACACATCCCTCGCACACATCCCTCGTACACATCCCTCGCACACATCCCGCGCTTGTTTTGTATGCGCAAAAATCTAGCTCCGCTGAGCCGTTTCCACCAGAGCTGTGCTGACGAGGTAAATGAAGCGATTCTATTGGTTCTTTACAAACACAATCCTCGCTATGCATCCTCGCACATCTCTGGTGGAAACGCAGCCTTAAATCTTAAACTAAATCACAAAACAAAAACACATCACAAAAACAAATAAGGCCACTTATAAAAACTCGCCTCCCCGTCAGCCCCAGTCGTGTTCTTAACAACTTCCTCAGAGCAGCATCTACATAAATTGACTGCAACACGTCCAGAAGAAAAAAGTAAGTACCTAAGTAATCATGAAGATTGACGGGTAAACCGGCCTATTGTAAAATTATGTTGCTCAATTTTGAGTTGAGTGAGTCAAAAAATGCTAAACAAGAAAAAAGTTTGGACGGAAGTAAGCACGTAACACACGATATTTTTCGCAATAAATTATACAGGTAAGTACCTAGTTTACTATAAGTTTACTACCGATAAACCAGAAAAGGAAACATTATATATTGGGATAGAGCAAGAAGGGGTAGACCCCTTCTTGCTTTTACACATCTTCGCAACACATCTCATCTCGCTTTTAAACATCTTCGAAATTCGAATTAGAGAGTTTAAAAATATTTGATCATACTCATTTAGCTTTCATATTGAGAGATTCTTAATAGACTCCACTTTCTATAGACACTCATCTTAAAAAAGATAATCAGTCTGATACGAAATTTTTACTATCAGATCGCCTACATTTGGAGCCCATAAAATCCTCCAAATTAGATTCCAAGAGGTCTTCCATTCATAAAACTAAGTAGGCAGTTCTATTCAGTTCCATTCATAGTATTCAAGATGGCCGACATGTTGTCAGACAAACGGTATTTAATTATAAATAAGGCGCGCTACACACGTTCGTGACTCATTGTAATGTTCGGACAATAGTCTCGGCTGGTAGGGATGGTACGTTTGTCGATAAATATATATTTTTTTAAGCTTCTTTAACTCTGTTACAGCCAGCAGATCTATTTACATTCAAGACAAATTGTTGTCTTCTTAAAAAAATATATTGATAAATACACTACTATTAACTACCTACTTCTGCTAGCATTAAACGGCTACAAAACAAAAAAATAAAAAAGTATTACTGATTATGAAAATTATGATAAGGTAAACTGCTACGGCGTAGCGCGTGGGCATGACTGCAAATCTACGTAGTAGGAGCTACGTGGATAGTTCATGCAAGCCTAAAAATACATTTTCTATCGACTATCGATACGTATTCCATAACGTTCCTAACGCTCTCAAAAGAGGCTCGCAAGATAGCAGATAGAAAGCGCTTCAATGTCCATTGTGTTGCTATAGAAACCAGCCGTAAGTGTTTCAGCCGATGAACTAGTTTAATGAACGCTTGCAAGTTGCTTCTATTTCAATCTGAAAGTTGTTTTTAGTTTTCTCTATTCGCAGCTTGTAGATTGAATTAGTTATTCTAGTGAATTCAGTATTGAATGGGTAGGTGGTTGGGTGGTACCTATCTTTTATTTTCTTGAAAGAGCATTCTCTGTGTCTACCTACAGGATCGATATGAACCAATAAGCAGTTTTTGGGGTCCAAATGTACCTCAGAATATACAATGTCAGTCCTTTAGTTTGGCTAATAATGCAGTCTATCTCGGATAATTCTAAATGTATTTCAACTTTCTTTACCACTCACTAAAAACGAAATAACTAGAATAAACCAACTCAATGAAAAGAGTTCATGTTTAAAACTCAGTAAGTTTTAAACCCAGAGTTTTAACAACTCTACAAAGCATTTAATACCGTCTACAATTTGATGGACCGCTCAACCCGCACCGAAGGCAGTCATTACCTGTAAAATGTTTACAGCCTCGTAAACTCCATGTTTATGCACCAATCGGCAACGACGACTTCTCATTCAATTACTGCTTACATTTATAATGAGTGATTGATGCTAAGGTTGACAATGTAAGGGTACTTTTATTAAGTACTTACTTCTTACATAATTTCGTGTTTGATTGTGAAAATGTTTTATTTCTAGGAAAAAGTAAAAGGTGCCCTACGTACTTGAATGTAATCATACTCACTTCACTTTCACTGAGTAAATAACTAAAATGTTTAAGTAGGTTTAATATGGTACCTATTTTACAACAGTTAAGACTAGGTTTATACGGCTTTGAATCACTTTAGGATTCGTTTACTGCACTCTTTGTTTTTAGAAATAACTTAGTGTGCCTCTGAACAACACAAACAGTCGATTAACTACTACTTTTGCTGTGCCCGACAGGGTCCATAATGGTCAACCTACCACCTAAGTTCACATGTGGAAGCAATAAATGTATTGAGTATTGAGTATTGAAACTTTAAATCGATTAACTTCAACAAAAACGAAGCAGAAACTCGCTACGCTATTCATCTTTCATCCTAAAATTAGTATTAAAACAACGTTTTTGCTCTCCCATCCCGGGCACCGTGATTGGAAAAAAATGCTTAATATCCCGTCTCTTTTAGATTTATAACCTATTCTGTTACCGACCTCCTTTGTGTGAAATTCCCATTACTAGCCGTACGCCCGTACAGCTATTTTTTATTGATGTTCGCTCAAAGAGATAAAAATGTAACTTAGTTTAGCTCCTATCCTGACACTGTGATGTATTTTTTAACGCAATATCCTTTGTGTTCATGATATACCCACCTTTATGACAGTATATTATTGTATGGATGTCTATTTGTAGATAGCAGAATAATATAAACGTCTTTTACTCTGCAAAGGTTGCAAAGCTCTCTTGTAAATAAAGGTAGTTCGAAAATTGTGCGACAGTATCAGGAATAACGCTTAGCCAAAGTACGTGTTAAGTAATGTTTATAGATCTCGGCCTTAGATTTTATATAGAAATTAAAGTTAAAGGAAAGCCATTACTAAACTTACCTTGCCTTTACTCTGGAAAATCGAGAATCGCTCGTATCATTTTACATAGACAGAAGAATAAGCAAGATCAATTCAAAGATTCAACAAACTGTTTGAAAACCTGACACGAGCTATTATTTCCCTCTTGAATAAGTGCTTCGAAGTAAATCTGTGGAATAAAATAAAATACAGCAGCATTCGATGGCCGGCTCCGTTACGAGGTGGCGCCAATAAATCGTGCTGTGTCCACCGCCTGTTTATCGAACACTGAAGTAAAACGATATGTCTCCTCTGCAATATTGCGGGAAGTGTTTTAAAATTGCAAAAGGATTTCAATCGTGTATGCCAATACTTTAGATTTATTTCAAGTTAAAATTTCAATAATATTACTTATTATGTTTTTCTTTCTACTTTTCATTGGCAGTTTATGGCCATAGTCTGATTCTCATTGTTATTAAACTGCTTCATAATATTATCTTAAAAGGTGTTTCGGACTGACCCTGCGGATGAAAAAAAAAACGAGTATTTTTGCGTAGCTTAGGAGAGGCCTAGGTTACGTCCAGCAGTGGACTGCGATAGACTGAGTTGTTTGAATAATTGCTTCAAGAAACAGCAAATGCTTCGTTTTTCTTTCTTTTCTACAAATGTTACATAATGGAACATTATAAATTGGTTGCCACTCTGGATTCTACAAGGCGAGGATTTAATGTCAGGTTCCGCTCAACTTAACTGTAAACAGGGCCACCACGTCTCACTAAGTCCAGGATTTCCACCCAACTCAACTTAAAATGAGTTCCAAGTAACTAATCCACTTCAGTACAGCTCAGTCAAGTAAAACATCTGATACCATTTTAATTCGAACTAGCAGCCAAGTTTCAACACTACAAGACAAGTCTGCAGTGCTTTCGAAAAGTAGGAAGAAAGTAATTTCACTTACCTCGGCCACTGCGCGTTGCAATCCTGTTTAATGAGAACTTGACTACGATGTTGTTCTTGGCGTGGATTAAAGAAATAAGTAAATATACCATAAAAGGTTTTTTCATCTTTTCTTGGTGAAGATCAGATGTTTTTTATATATTTTTGATGAATGTGTTGGGTAAGTTTATGTAGTAATTGTAGTATGCTGTATTCTGACATTTTACATTCTGTCAAAAGAAATATTCAGAGGTTTTTCTAAAATAATGAAAATGATAATCATTTTGTCAAATAACAACAAGGCCCTAACATTGCAATTTCTTAAAATTACTGCGCCCCAAGAACTCGAAATATGATCAAAATATAAAAAAAAGTTAAAAAACTAAAACCCGACTACTTAAAAACCGCGTTCTAATAAAAAGTATAAAACAAGAAATTATTTCAGACAGAAATCAAGACAGTGACTTTTTTCACACAGCGATTTCAAAAGAGCCGCCATAGTAGTTTTTGCTCTATATTAAAATGCCTATCTAATGACATAGGTCTGGTTGTTATTGGTCGTGGGGACCATTTTGTCCGGTCCTCCTTTCGTGATATAATTGCAGACTCGGTTTACATTATTTTGTTTAGGTTTTATTGTTTCTCATGTACCTAGGTAATACCGAGCTTACTTATAGTTCTATCTTATAGTTTTTTCGTCCACAAAACCAACCCCTCTAATCTAATCTTAGTTGTTTCTTATAAACGTCTTTAACGAGGACCTCAATTAAGCAAAATCGACATGTTGTTCTAATGAGTTTGTGATGTGGTTGAAGACTTTTTGAACAACATCCTAGATTATGGGAAAGCACTGGACACTCAAGTAATTGTATACACAGAGAGTATTTAAATTACAATGTTAGTCAAAAAGCTTTGCAACATTTACTACGAAGAGCATCAAAACATTTGCGTAAAACATGATGCATTAAACTAGTGCATGATGAGAGCAATGATAGGCTTGAGGCCTCTAGAGCTAAAACAGAACACCCTTATCTTCGGAACATATACCTAGCGATCCCAACCGAACTGGAGGTATAATACGTATAAGTAGTATCGATATCGGTATTGGCTCCCGTGTCATGCTACGCAGGAATTTAAACATTAATCGAGGTTAGTGAGTGGTGCGATGGGACTGGGGAGAAACCTGGTATGGCCTGCTCTTCGTCGGGATCAGCTGGAGCACGGAGAACAGCCAAGCGCAGTTCTCATACAATTTGATGATTCCACTATAAATGCAGATGAAGATAGGCTTGTTAGAATCGAACCTTGTCTGACTGAATTTGACGGATTAAGAGGATCGCGAAAAATTCAACGCAAAATGTTACCATTAATCCTTACTTGGGCAGTTACTGTGCACAAGTTACAAGGGTGCACTCTAGACAAAGCAGTAGTTGACTTAGGAAAATCACTATTCGCTAAGGGACAGGCCTATGTGGCCCTCAGCAGACTCAGGTCTCTAGATGGATTATTTATTTGTTCCTTGGATCATTGCTAATAAACGGTCATACATGTATGACCGTTTAGTAGCATGTAACGCATTACATGCCGCATTAGGGTCAGTTCATACCGAAACGAGACGCGACGCCACGCTGCACCCGCTTTTTAAGATAGTTATACAAAATATAACTTTATTTACTACACAAAAAGATACACATTTAATTCAGATAATTCGAAAATGCCTCGCTGCGTCGCGCCATGCCGAACCGCGCCGCGCTGCGCTCCAAGGCGCAGCCTGAAGCCGCTCTGTGGTGACTGGTCTCTACTCAGTGATGCCAACTTAGGGTACCTAATTTACTCTAGATTTAGAGTAAAACTATTACAGCAGGGTAAGTTTTGGGGTACTAATTTTTTTTAGGGTATTTTAGGGTAATAAAGTCTACTGCTACTGCGGTCTAAGCTCGACTGACCCCCGCCCGACCCGTCTCAACTCAACGGAGCAAAGAGTACCCTTTTTTTTTTAAATTATCTGCGACTTAGTTCCAATTTCGTCTTTAGCCACGGTAATAGCACAATATTAACATGGTAAACTAAAATTAGAAGTATTACATTAATTACGAGTTTACCTTAAAAAAGGGAGAAATTCCTAAAAGTGGAAACACTGTAGACACGCTCCGCTGCACCGCGCGGCGTTTCGCTGCGCTGCGCTGTGCAGTTCGAAACCACTGGCCTCTTCAAGCATCGTCGCGTCGCGTCGCGTCACGTCTCGGTGTGAACTGACCCTTATAGTCTAGGGATTGCTTATAATAGAGGAAAATAAGTGATAGACATAATTTTAATAAAATAAGTGATAGACATAATTTTAACACTAGAAATAAAGATAAAATAGATCAACCATTTTTCAGACTAGCTAAAGTACAAACATCTTTTATGGGGTACTGCGTTAAATGCTATAATAAAATACCTAGTGATATATTGCAATTAAATGAAAGAAAATTTAAAACTCATATTAAAAGTACACTTTGTAAACAAGCATATTACAAATTAGAGGATTATATCCAAGATAAGAATGCTTGGAAACATGCTGGTCTTGCTCCATAGGACAAATTCGAGGCTGGACAAAATCAAACTGGTTGCTAATCTAGTTGTAAAATTTATTATTTTTATATCATCGATTTTTTTACATTTTATGATAATTAATCTCACACACTGTCCTATTAGTATTACTTGCAAGTTTGTAGAAATATTGTGTTATCGTACGTATACTTTAATGTTTGTAAATATGTGAGCACCATGTACCTATCACATACTTAATTTATTTATTTTTCATTGCTCCATTTTTAATTTTTAATTCTTTTTACCTATTGTAATTGTATTCTCGGTGCATCGTCTTCACATGTAATTATATAATTGATGTACCTATACCAAATATTGTAAAACATTTTTTTTTTTAAAAGAGTAACGGTGGAGTTTCTTGCCCATTCTTCTCCATACGAAAACTACCTTTTGGAAGGGGCAACTAGAATCAGTTCTATTTCTATGTATTTGACGTTCAAAAGTGCCTTTAATGTGCCTAGTTGAAATAAATTATTTGACTTTGACTTTGACTTAGGACGGTTACTGGTTACTGCACTAAAATATCCATTAAAACAGTGCCATCTCAATACATGGCGCTGTTTCACGCAATACCTAGTGCTAATAGCAAGTACCTACACAGGCAAAATCCAATTCCTGCTATTTATTTATTATTAAGATTTGATGAACTGCGTGTTGTTATCATTTTATAATCATTATTGTTTATTAGGTATTAATTATATAACAGCCGCGCCATACGTAGCGCAGCCTCATTTTTGCTTTAATTAACAATTTAAACATATTTATGTACCTAGACAACACGATGTATATACATATTTGTAATGTGCTTGTCAGGCCCTTTCATTTGATACCCAATACGGCATAATTTAAGTGTTTTTTTTTTATTTCATGATTTTATTACCGCTAGAGAGCGCCATATTCAAATTAATGTGATTTCACATAGCCTATAACCAGCGGACGATCAAGACGCTCCCAATGCCTCACTTGTCAAATTGTGATGAGTGGTTAAGAAGATAGGAGGGAACAGATGAACATACATACATACATACATACATACATACGTACATACCGGTCAAAATCATAACCCTCCTTTTTGCTTCGCCGTAGTCGGGTAACAAATTGGGGATGCAGAATCAAGAAAATACCACGTGAAAAAAAATGGTTTATTAATAATTGTTTACCATATTTACTAAAAGTAAGAATATGCACGTCTCATCCCCCCTAATCCAAGATTTCCACTTTTATTGTTGCAGTAACAGAAAGTATCATTCAGTTTACAACTCAAAGAGGTTTCTGTTTTAATTTCTGAATGCCGTAAAGCAGTTTGTTGTATCTGAGACGTTATTCTTTTCTTTTTCTAACACAATTATTCTTTGAAGAGTTGTTTTGTAATATATTTTGTCATAGGTAACTGAATTATAATAAATTATTATTGAGTTTATTTTAAAACTGCTTAACTTTTTGGACATCTGGATTATGATATTATGTAGGTACCAATGTGACTATTTAATTATGTACTTTCTGAGTTAATCTGGGATATTACTGACACCGGTGAAGGAAAACATCGTGGGGGCTTAAAACGATCACTTTAGCAGAATCATATTATGAATCATCGTAAAATATCACCAACTGACAATTCATAATTTATGATTACGAAATAATTCATCTGTGGCTGGTTTCTATGGAGATTCGTAAAATGGTCCACAAATTATGAATAGCTTTTATGTCATATTAGAGGAATTGCTAATAACAGCTGGGATTCAGGGAATGAACTGCTTTTAGAGGAATTGCTAATGTGGCCGGTTTAGGCCCCAATAAAAGTCTGAAATCGCCAACTCGCCTTGGGCAAGCGTGGTGATCAATGCCTTCTCTTTAAGACAAGAGCCCTTTGCCCTGCAGTGGGACTATAACACGCTGATATTAATATTATTAAATTATTATTCTTTTAGGTTGGGAAGTGGGCAAAATATTCAAATGAGCAAAAGAGTTGTGAAAAACAAAACACAAATGTACTTATGAGACTCCCGTAGAGATGTGTCAAGCTACTCAACGTTTAAAACAATCCTCATCCAAAAAGAGAAACAAACTGAAGTTAAAATAAATAAAAGGCACAATAAAGAGTCCACAAACCCCTAGTTATTATTATGAGGAAGTTAGAACGAACACGGAAGGCTCATCATGCAGGAGCTTTTATTTTACAACCGCATAAAAAGGCTTTACTTAGGAATTTACTATCAACCGAATGTGTTCCTGAACCACCTTACGATATACATAAGGAAATCCTATGCACGCAACTTGGGTGCCCGTCACACCGTAGCGTAACTATCAAAAAAAAATATTAATTATTATTTTTTTATTTTTGCAACAACTAGTTTAACAGATTCTCTAATTATTCTCTACTTATTTATAGGCTGATTGCTCTTTTAGCCCATGCTCGGACTTAGACGTAAAAATATCGCGACGGGATTTTATTGCACACTGAATTTCCAACACTAGGTGTTGAAAATACAACAGGGCAACACACTTGGATTTTCAAGTCCCTGCGCGCGTGCAAGCAAGCAGAGCGTGGAAAATACAATGCGCGAACAAAAAAACACCGCGGGAAAACTCACTCGTGCGTATCAGGGCTTACTAACTCCTCAAGAAACTGGAGAAAGGCCTCGATCTCGTTGGTCTAGTGGTTGCAAGCGCTACTGGATAGGCTTCGATTGTCGGGTCGGGCAAAGTGTTATTGGCTTTTTCAAATTTGTTTATTTATACAGTGTGTCCGGACATGGACAAGCGATATTCTAAATACTTAAATATAAACTATTTTAATTATTAATTAGGATAGATATGGCTAGATAGAGATTGGATACCGTCTGTTCCATGGGACTATAATGCCGTGATCCGATGGTGCGCCATATTGAGGACCACACAGACGAGCCCGCATGACGCACCATGGGAAGGTGTACGTGCGGGGTATCGTATTATAGACATCGGAAGTTCCTCGGTGCGCAGTGCGTGGCGGTCCGCGGTCGTCTGCCGCGCGTGTCCGTCAAAAACGCGGATCGTCGGATCTCGGCATTACATATCTGGCGAAATGTGGGTTTTCTATAGGAACACTTCTGCTCAAACCCTTCGGGGATTACAGGCGTGATGTTATATTATTTCTGTGTATGAAATAGGATAACTGTCTCCTATAATAATTCCAGGTAACTAACTTTGTATTAAGAGGCATTTGTAAAAGGGTTGACAAGTTTGCAGTCGTGGGCAGTCCAAATTGCTAGTAAATACCCGTAATGAGACCTTAAACACACAGATAAATTCAATAACAAACAAATTAATAATATTCCAATGAAAATGTTCCAAACATTCCACAAAATATGACCTCTCCACTACTATTAGTTTCCAACTAAATGTTATGGATGGTACATGATAAGATCATAATTACGTCAATTTATCTTTATTAGATGCCAGGGCGATATGTTACGATCGTTACATGCCAAATCAAACACAAATTGCAATTAATGAGGCTTGACAGTTCATGATATTGATTTTGATTAAAACAGTCACAAATAATTTATGATTTGGTGATCATTTGTTGAGGTATTCCTATTATTATTGGGTTTTTGTGAAAAAATATCCAAATATGAATTCCAGTAGGATTTTAGCACAAAGATCGAAGTATTTTGTTTGGTCTCCGCAAAAGAAAACACAAACACTTTCAAAATTATCTTTCGAAATTCATCAGCAAAAACTAAATTTCGGTGAGATGGGTAGTTGTAATTCCATAGTATTAGACATAAGTAAGAATTTGGATTGGAATTTGGTTTTGGTAATAACATGTGTCGAACATGCGTCATTTCAGCTTATTTGTTACACTCCGGTGTGCTCCTCAGCCCACATAAGCCACCCCCGTCTGGCGTGAGACCTCGATAACGACCGGCTTCCTCCACACTTGCATTTGACTCCTCACTTCAACTCCGTTCCACTCCACACCCTCAGCAAATATTTGAATGCACTCGAGCATTGAGCTCAGAAGAATTCCTTTTTGAAGATTACCGCTTTCTATGTAGGTTACTGTAGTATTCTGGGTATTTTCTATTGCAGGACGGGCTTTATCTGGAATTGCATGCGAGCGATGGATTAGTGATTAGTGATTGGTCTAAGGATGAAATATTTCGGACTAACCTAAGTCTTCTACGGAATACGTTTGAAATTATTTTATATCTTGGTTAAATGGAATTTTGAGCTTTATTGGTAGTCTAGTAGTATTGACATTGAATAAAAAAATCAAGTAATAAAAACTAAAACCCAACTACGATCACAAATTAAAGATCCGGAGTCACACGTAATTTGTTCGATTTATGCCCTAACACGTGTGACTCCGGATTTTTAATTTGTCTGTCTGTGGTGTCTTGTTTATACCTTTTAAGTCGTAGTTGGGTTTTAGTTTTTATTACTTGATTTTTTTTAAATTCTTTTGGGATTATAATATATATATTTTTGAAATGTGCTCATTAAGGCCTTTCATTTGATACCCAACATGGTACGATTAAACCATATTTTTTTTTAAGTTCCTCACTTTATGTCCACTAGAGGGCGCCATTTTTAATTTAATGTGACTTCACATAGCCTATAACCAGCGGACAATCACGACGCTTCTAACGATACCTCATTTGTCAAATTGTGATAAGTGGTTTGGAAGATAGGAGGGAACAGATGAACATACATACATACATACATACATACCGGTCAAAATCATAACCCTCCTTTTTTCTTCGCCGTAGTCGGGTAAAAATTGTGCGAAATGTCTATTATTTTTTGCTAGATACATAAAAGTAATCAATATTCCAATACATCAAAAATCTCGAAATAACCTTTGACCGCATCCTCCAACGTTCCCAAACCCAATTTGAAAGCGATCACATCAATCCTACTTTATTGCTATAACAACAATCTTTTAGGTCGAGCAATAATCATGTGGGATCAAGTCGCACTAATACCGTAATTTCACTGGGCTTAGTTTTAGTGGCACTAAAATTTTTAGTGCCATATGTGAAGCGCCAGTGGCCTCTGTTTACCCGGATGGTATTGGATGGGATTTTTATAACCTGTTTGAATAAAAGATGCGGACTTAGGCTTGTAAAGGGTTGTTAGTTTTAGAATTCGTTTACTTTTATTGTGAACTGTTTGCGTTGGGTGGACATAATAAAAATGGAACTATAAATTTTCGTCTTTTTAAAAATTCTCTAACGTTTTTTATTTCATTATAATCATTATAATGAAATCTATCATTTTGGGTCTCGCCCATCGCTATAACAATGGAGGCCTTGATTCAACCAAATAACAATACATATTTTCAAGATTCAACCTATCGATATTAACCAAATAGAAGAACGTTACTACAAAATCTTCGGCGCATTGAATGCCACGCTCAAAATTTATATTCACTCCAAGATCAGAATTTCAAAATACACAGGACATTATAATATTCAAATCTCTTCAGCATCCGAATAAAACATGCTGTCTTCGTATCCAATTGAAGTCAAACTGAAATGGAGTAGGTATATTCTCAAACGTTCACTAGATTCTCAATTGCTGTTCTCTGATTGAATCGAAATTGTGTTTACAACAATTATTGTGTCTACTGCATTTGGATGGAATGTTTTAGAATTTCTAGTTATTTATTTGTTTCTTTAATATTTTATATTGAATGTTTTCACTTTTGAGGTTTTATTGCTAACATTGCTTCACAGTTTTTGGGGTGTTTCGTCGTTTCGCACCACGAGTGGTTCGACGTATCTATTTATAAATTAACCGAAAGAAATTTGCACAGCGATTTAAGAATCATTGCGACACTTTCTTTTGACTGCCAATTTTATTTTATTTTTTTATTTTTATTTATTTATTCTTCAACAAATTTACATTTGTGTCGAACAATGGTTTTAACAATAGTGATTCTAATAATAAAATAACTCAATAATTTAACAATATCGTAAAGTCAGGAAAACAACAAACATTAATTCCACATTGGTCACACTCACAACATTGCAGTCTTAATATTAATCAATTTAATTATAATAATTTAGCTTAATATTAATTCAAAATCAATATAAATTTAATTCAAATAAATGTATGTCAATAAAATTCATTAATATGTAATGTCATGATAGAATGTTGGATATAAATTACGAACACAAAAATCATCATAAAGTCAGGAAAAAACTACCATTACATTCCACATTGGTCACTCTCACAACATTGTTAGTCTCAATCATAATAATTTAACCTAATATTAATTCAAAAATCAATATAAATACAATTCAAAGAAATATATGTCAATAAAATTCATTAATAATATTAGGCAATGTCATGATAGAAAGTTGAATAATATATATTACTTTAAAGTCATTAAAATAATAATTACATTTAGTTTGAACTACTATTATCTTTGAGAAACTCATCAATGCTGTAATAACATTTCTTCAATAACAATGACTTTAATTTTCTCTTGAATTCGTTCGGATTCATAGAGTTTTTAAATTGTACAGGCAATTTATTGAACATATACATATACTGATTGCACTCTTGAGGCATGTTTAACGACATTAAGCTTAGGCTGTAT
Organism: Lithophane semibrunnea; assembly: GCA_947363905.1. Classification (NCBI taxonomy): domain Eukaryota; kingdom Metazoa; phylum Arthropoda; class Insecta; order Lepidoptera; family Noctuidae; genus Lithophane; species Lithophane semibrunnea. Next base: position 1,005,724 of record OX376192.1, on the reverse strand, counting down.
GAAGTTAGGTAGATCCTTTCTTCGCGTTTTTATTCTGATATGTCTCTGTTCTTCTGTCTCAAACTTATTTATATTTTTAATAAAATGACCAAGCAGGACTAGAATATAGAGACATGGTACTGTAAGAATGTGCAGTTTCTGAAAATGATCCCTACAAGACTCCGTTTGTTTAATGCGAAGCATAGTTCTCAAGGCTCTTTTCTGCATAACGAAAGCAGCATCAATATTGTATTGGTAGCTGTTGCCCCAGAACTTTATGCTATATCTAAGTCTAGACTCTATGAGTGCAAAATAAACCATTCTGAGGTGAGCAATGGTTATTTCATCTCTAAGACTCCTGAGAGCATAGCAAGCACTACTCATAGTGTTAGTGACCACTTCTAATTCCTTCTTCCAATTTAAAACTGCATCTATTTGTACCCCCAAAAATTTAACATTGTCTACAATATCCACTTTATTCCCTAGTAAATGTACTTTGACAGTATCTTTGGTCTTCACGGTCGATTTAAATAATAAACATTGCGTCTTTTTTAGATTTAGTTTTAGATCATTCATAGTGAACCATTTCTCAAGAGCACATAGGATAAAATTAATCTTATTTTCTAAATTTTCCAAATTGTCGCTAGCTATAATAGCGCTTGTGTCATCGGCAAATACTACAAGTTTAGTATCATCTGAAATACTTTTCATGTAAGCTATCAGATCATTTATAAATATTATAAAGAAGACAGGGCCTAGAACTGATCCTTGTGGTACGCCTTTATTTATTATAGCTGTGTCTGATTTGTGTAGTTTTTCATGCCCATCGTCTTGAACTGTTTTAATTTCAACATACTGCGTTCTATTAAGTAAATAGGATCTGAATAAATTCAACACATTTCCCCTAATACCATAGAAATCTAACTTATTCAGAAGAATACAATGTTCCACTGTATCGAACGCAGCACTAAGGTCGAGGAAGAGTCCTGCTACTTTTAGTTTAGCATTGAGCTTACTCACCACATCATCAATCAACATGTCAATAGCATCTATTGTTCCTACATTATTCTGATAACCAAATTGTTGGTCGGTTATAATTTTGTGTTTATTCAAATGACAAACAAGCCTCACCTTCATAATTTTTTCAAATATTTTAGAACATACCGGCAATAAAGAGATAGGCCTATAATTCCCTGGATCTGTTTTAGAGCCTTTCTTATGTATAGGTAGTACTTTAGCTAATTTAAATTGCTCAGGAAAAACACCTTTATTTACATATTCGTTTATTGAATCGGCCAAAGGGCTAGCTAATACATCAATGTTGTCTTTTATGATAGTCATAGGCATTTCATCATGGCCAAAAGACTTTTTACTATCCATAGTCTTAACTAGTTTCAAAACTTCAATAGGTGTAACGGGTTCAAAGACCATATCCTCCTCTACTCTTATCCCATGATTTTGTAGATACTCTTTTGCTGTATTAATGTCACTCATGATAAGATTAGAATTGTTACAGAACTTTTCCAATAGAACATTAGTAACTTCTGAGGGATTATGAACTATTTTATTATTATCCATAAGTATCAAATTGACATTTACATAATTTTTAGGGTTCCTCTTACTATTTACAATTTTCCAAATAACTTTACCAGAATTCTGAGCTAGATTTATTTCCGTTCTTACTACTAGTCGTTTTGCTTGTCGTACTACTTTCCTATATACCCTAAAATAATTACTTCGATATTTTACTATTGAATCATCACAATTATCTTTGTCAATAAAATTTAGAAACCGTTTCATTTTACTAGCGACTCTTATTCCTGTAGTTAACCATTTAGATTTGTTGCTGTTTTTTATATTTATTTTTATTTTCTTCTTATTAAATGTGTTAGAATGTAGTTCACTGAGTTTGTCAATAAATGTAGTTGCGCACCAGTTTTCTTGTGACAACTTTTGCCTAAAACAAGACCTGTTCCGTTCATTATATAATCTTCTTTCAATGTACATACAACTTTGGTCTTTCCTATAAGCCACTTTTTCCAGCGATAATGTACAAAAAAGGCCTGCATGCCCATCAGATAGACCATTATGGTCCGTGTCTATACTTTTAATTATTGTCTCATCAATGTTAGTCAATATATTATCTATACACGAACTTGAATTATTGCGTCGAAATGTATCTGAGTAAATTAAATGTCGAAAATTGTAACATGTCAGGAGTGATAGAAAAGAATGTCGTTTTGAGTCATCTTTTGATAAATTAATATTAAAATCACCACAAATTATACACTGTTTATTGATGAAATGTTGCAACAGCTGTTCAAGTCTCTGCAAAAAACTATCTATATTACTATTCTCAGGAATTCTGTAGCAGCAAATAATATAAGTATTTGTCTCTAAATCCCTTACACCACAAACTTCAAAACAGTTAATTTTATAAAGTTGTTTACAAATTTGTAGATCTTCAACTTTCTTGTCATTTAATGTCAAGATCAAAGTACCTCCACGTTTTTTGTTTAATCTAGTGTTGTAGGAACTCAAATTATAATTAATTAAACTAAACTGTGCTGCTAATGATTGATTTAAAAAATGTTCACTAATACAGATAAAATCTATTTCTTTGTTCAATTCACACAAATATATTTCAAGGTCATCCTTCTTGCTGTTTATTCCACATAGATTTTGGTGGTAGATAGTCAATGTTTTATGTGTATCGCTTGCACAGTCCTCCCGAGATAATACAATTTGTTTATTATATGAATGACTACTCACGAAAAAAATTCAATGAACTATCTTGTTCACTTTCCAAATTTGTTCGTTCAATAGCGGTGGTATTAATTAGATCAATATATATATTATCTAAAATAGTCTTATAAATATATTTGATTCCGTTTATATTAATTTTCCCTGTTTTATTTGAGAACATGTCGAACGTGAGCTTTTGGTTTGAATAAAAAAAATAAGCATATTTATTATTTTGCAATTCTAGACTTAATAGGTTATTAAATATTTCTATTTTATAATTATGAATAAGAGCCCCGCAAATGTATGTGGGAGTACATAATATTACATTTGTGTGGATTACATGTGCTAAAGATTCCCGTATTGTTTGCATCAACCCAATGTAGTCATTTGTGCCCCTAACATCTTCTTCTCCTAACATGATGGCACAGTAGTCATTCATGTTATACCCCAACAATTTGATATCAATATCCTGCAGTAATCGTTTTATACTACAATTTGGCAGAATATAGCGACAGTAATTGAATTGATGGGCAAATGTGTGTTCTACAGCTTGCAAAGTGCCATACGAGTTACTGTTGGTGAGGATGCATAATTTGGTCTTCGTGCGTTTGGATATTTCTATAGAAGTCGTATTATTGTATTGAGTTGAGGAATCACTAATATTTTTTGCTCGCTCCAAAGCATTTATTTGCTTATTCAGACATATTATCTCGCTTTTCGCTTGTAATAGTTGTTGGACTAAATCTGCCATTTGTTTTTCCAGTGCTTGGGTTCTAGTATTGTCATGCCCAGGAGATGGTGTAGGTGGTTCAGTCGAGTTATTACTTTTCTCCTTCGGACAGTCGTTAGTAGGACTATGACAAAAATTGTCCGTTAGTCTGCGTTTCACACTATTTTTCCTATTCGATGAGATATGTTTTTTAGTCAGTGTTCGTTTATTTAGAGCTGCCGCTGGACTGCTGCAAATTTGTTTCAATATAATAATTTCTTGTGATAGCCGAGTTATTTGATTTTTCAGGTCTACGTTTTCAATTATAAGGTTGTCCATTTCGTTTTGTGTAGTTTCAAGGTTTGACTTTAGAGCTGTAATTTCAGACCTCATTTCTTCCACACAGCCTGAGAACTTTTTTATTTATCGAGAGAGTTATCACACTATTCAAATTTTGAGTTTTTTTCCACAGTTTTAATTTTGAAATTATTCTGTATATCTTAAGCCGATTACTACAAAAACTACACTGTTCAATAGGTCACTTCACTGGCTTTAAGATAACAGTATATTATTGTTACAATATTCACTTTTTACCACTTGACTTATTTAAAAACTGAGGAGCAAAAATAACAACAACGTTCGTCTTGATCGATTGACTGTTAGGAATTTAAATCTTAACTTATATTTTACTTTGTCGTGTAAAAAATGTGTAGGCAATTAGGCTTTGCCCTATTGTCACTTGAAAATGTGTAGTTTCATGTAAAACTGATAGTCATTATTAGATAATGGAGTTTTAAACCCAGAGATTTGCTGTTCGTCTCAAGCTTCTAATCAACCTCCTATTCACTGCCCCTCAATTGGCAGAGGGCACTAATAGCGGTTTCAATATAACAATACCGAGACAGATTCGACTTCCGTGCAATTAGTCCAATTGATCGATCTGCGGGTTCTTAGGTACCTACTATGAAACCCATTCTAGAATTATATTTTGCTGAAATCTTATAATTATTTTAGAAAAGAAAATTCATCTTGCTGCCAGAAATCAGTAAATACTTATTTTCGTTTACTGATTTATGTACCTATCCTACTAATATTATAAATGTGAAAGTTTGTGTATTTGGATGTTTGTTACTCAATCACGCAAAAACGGCTGAATGGATTTGGATGAAATTTGGCAAACAGATAATTTATAACCTGGAACGAGACTTACGCGGGTGAAACCGTGGGGTGAAGCTAGTACTCTATATAATTATGTTTGAAAGCAAAATGAATTTTCTTCTTTTCTTTAAAGAACTATTGTGAAGCGAGCAGGATCGCTCCAGAATAGTTTCTTGATATCGAACCATTTGGCTATTTTATCTAAAGCTCTACTTTAAAGTCTTATCTAAAACTGGTAACATTTCATGTGTTGCGCTTCCCGATACCGATTGTCCGCCGTTGTAGGTCTGTCATCTTTCAATCGACATGCATCAGTAGAGGTTTAACTAGCAGAACTAAATTTCAGGTTAGTGTGCTGCGATCCAGTTGTTCTGATTAGCGTGTCCGATGGCCGGCAGCCATTTGCAATTTCAGATGTAATGTCTCGTTATCATTGTTAGGTGGCCATATTGGAGTCGAGTACAAGTTGGGATAGTTTGGTGTCTTCATTATTTTATTTTATTAGTTATCATGTTATTTTTGCCTCTGCGAAAATAAAGAGATTTATTTTTTAAGAAAAGATTTTATTTCATTAAAAAATAAAAAAAAACATCTATAGGGCAAATAAAGCTGAGCTTCTATCGTGCTATCATTTACATTTTATTTCAGTTAACGTTTCCCAACGGGGCTTTGTTTGCAGAAGTAATAATTAGTGCTCACTGAATGCATGGTTCATTTATACGATTTCTTTTTGCATATAAGTTGCATTTTAAAATAAAAATGTATCCACTACGCTAGCAAGTTGTCGGAAATTAACGTTTGTTAGGGGTCCGGTCAGTAACGTTGAAGTCTGCCTTATAAAACTTCAAAATAGAATTTTGGAAAGGTCAGGCCAGTAGCATGAATTTGCAAACGTTGTAGTTCCACCTCTGTAATGACATGCTAATATTCCCGAAACCGTTACAGAGGACTTCGGTACTCATAGCTTGCGATAAAAGGAAGCTGTTTTAATAGATCCCTATCGTCATTTACTGCAGAAGCCTTTGTGTAGTAACGAGCGTTTGACGGGCTAATACGATACAGTATCTGAAACTATGTTTTTAGCAAAATAAAGTTATCGATACCTCTGCCTTGACAAAACGAAACTGTCATTTATTTTGCTCGTAAGCGTCCATAATAAAGTTATTATAAATTCTCTATTCGAATGTGTGGTACGTGTGTACTTGCCGTATAGCTAGGAATATTGTAAATTGGCTATTAACATCGGTGCGGCGAGTTATTGGGTCGAGGACAAACACGGAATGGCAAATATTGTTCGATTGCTGCGACGTGATTATCAACTTGGTTTCTGTACGTTTTGGAACGATTTATTGGTTTTGATGAGAATGGTTATGCTAATTTTAAAGTGTAAAGTAATTTTCAAATTCTTACGATTGAGAGCAGATGGCTTCATCTAACTATCTAATCTAACTAATATTATAAACGCGAAACTTTGTAAGTATGGACGGATGGATGGATAGATGTTTGTTACTCTTTCACGCAAAAACTACTGAACCGATTTGGATGAAATTTGGCACACAGATAGTTTATAACCTGGATTAATACATGGGATACTTTTTATCCTGATATTCTCACGGGATCGAGACATATGCGGGTGAAACCGCGGGGCGTCACTAGTCAGAAATAAAGATAACATCTACTCTCCTATTGCAAACAATTTTTTTTTAATCATCCACAGCCTGCCTTCACCCACTGCTGTGCATAGGCCTCTCTTCACTTGTGCCAATCCCCATGCTCCTGTGCCAGCCATATCCAAGTTTTACGCATTATGTCAATAATGTCCAGTGCCCATCTCGGTGCCGGACGACCAACACTTAATGTAAAATAAATTATTTTGGGGATTCAAAATAGGAAACATTTTGATAATACCGCTTCAAAATTACAACCAAAACTACACTAACTATTGAAAACTTTCCATTGAAATAGCACAATGTTCTAAAGTCCGAGAAACTTTATCTTTATTCGGACCCAAGCTATATTCCAGCGTGACCCGAAAGAGTGCCAAGTTTGTGAAGCACACTGTATCCCGCGATTTATGACCTCATACGGAAGAACTCGCATCACCAATATAAAAGTTTTGAGCCCAGTTTTATTTTGGAGTTGTGTCTGTTGGCACTTTTGTTTTCAGCAGATTTAGGTAAGTAAAAAGGTTGATTCGACTTCCGTGCAGTTAGTCCAATTGATCGATCTGCGGGTTCTTGGTACCTTAGCTTACGTTGTCGGTGTTTTTTTTCTACCTGATGTTACAAAGAAAGGAAGGTTTTAGTAATTTATTCAGATTAAGCTATCTTCATTTTCTGAAGCAGATGCTAATATTTTGAAACAAAACTCTTCAAAATAATACCAGCTTCAGAAAATTTTGTTATACTTATAACAATCTGGCTTGGCTTATACCTTCATTGCTCTTTAAAACTAAACATAAGAAACAGCTCCCAGGGAAAATACATAATATAGGTACTAATATAATCCAAGCATTCTTTGTTTTTCCCAAAATCACCGATCCAACATTTTGGCTACTCACAAACTCGATTTAAAACTAAGTTACCAATACTTGGAGCCAATCTTTGACGTCTCAAGCCCGACAGTATAATAAGTCTGAAGAAGCCAACTTAACCACTTTGGCCATAAAACATACTTTGCGAAGACCTCCAAAGTTGGTTACAAAAAGTATCAACATTGAACCTGCCAGTAAATTTGAGGCAAAAAAGAAAGTTTAGTCATGGCTAAAGGCCGTAATTTAAATGTAAATTGGACGTCCCACCAAAGATCACGGTGTTTGGAAGGTGCGGATTTTCAAACACGCTGCGGTCGGGGAAAATTTAGCGTGTTTGTTTTTTTTTAACGAAGGACAGTTTGAATTTTTCCTTGTTTGTGCAGATGGCAGGTTATTTGTAGTAACAATGCGCAGTGCGACTTGTTTTGTATAATTATTGTATTAAAATTTCAAAATAATTGTGAATAACTAATTATCCAAACAATAATTATTGAAAATAGCTAACGTTGGAAAGTTACATTATCATATTATTATATCATTATCAAAAATCTTCTAGCCAGAACAAAAATCATTTATAATTTGAATTACATAATTGAATTTCAAAAAAATAAAAAATATACGTTTTTTTTTACTATTCAATATTAAATTCATAGTTGGTGCTACTATTCCATTAAAATACATTTAGGTGTGCGGTGGACGCAATGCGGCTGCATGATATTATGTTTTTATTGCATTATTTTTAGCTGCATTTTGGGCCAGACACGGTCTGGGGGCCCGAGGCCAACCGGTTAGGAGTAAACTCCAATTCAATGAGTTTTTATGAATCAGAATTTTTATTTTTTATTTATTTTTACGAGATTGTCTGGCTTTTTGGTTTTTTTCTTGTTAAATAATGTACAATCAATACCCTACCTAGTTTTCGGGAACAATCGTTGTTATTATTGTTAAATAAAAAGGGAAGTTAGGATAATTATCTATATTTTTCAAATATTTTCTTATCGAATCATAAATAAACCTTGAATCTTTAACAATTCCAATAACAAAATTCCTTGAAGTTAAATCTAATGCTCTATTTATAAATAATTTGACTTGGATCTAAGCAGAATGCTACTTTATCCACACTGAATGGAGGATGATGTTTTTTTTTAAAGAAAATAGTTTTTCTATACCACCATCTCTAAAAAAGCCACAAACGGATTTCCAAGTAAAAAAGTTTTGTTAAAAGTCACGTTTGGCGCGAATTTGTTATAAAATTGAATACGCTTTTATCAGCCGTTCATAGTTCAGGCGTATGCTGCATTTCCCAGCCTATTTTGCCAATCGTATTAAAGAATTTTGCATTCGGTCTCCATCATAGAATGAATTGAATTCCGCCTAAAATGGATTGACCGAAGTTTGAAAATGAATTGAGTTTAAAAATGGATTTTATAATTGCCAATTTCCCATTTTTTGCATAGCGTTTTGGAGGAATATTTGCTATTTTGGTTCACTTTATATCCCGTTTCCACAATTTTTTTATCCAAAAATTGGTTTCGACTGTATAATGAGCCTCACATAATCATTTAAATCTAGTTAATAAATTATAGAAGTAGAAGGTTGAGTCTACCAATTTTAACGATAATATTATACCACAATAAAATATACATAAAATGTAAAGTAGTTGTTTTGTTTTTGTAGTTATATATATATAATGGTATATATTTATATATTTTTTATTCTTTATTTTGTTATTTGTGTTTCATGAACTGTGTCCAAATAAACGTTTTTCTGTCTTTCTTTCTTTCTAAAGATCATGGCCCATAACTGACCCTGTTGGTAAAAGTTTCCGTACAAAAACCAAATCAATTTTAAATTATAGTCCTCTGTCCCACTTTTTAATTTATATTTTTTTTTTGAAAATCGATGGGAGATGATAACACCTAAAAAAATAGAAAACATTTGATAAAACTTATTTTAAAAGCCCAGTTTTAGTAGTCACGACCTCAGAGTACCTCAGAGGTCGAAAAAGAGATACCATTTCTAAAAAAAAAGCGCTGTATTCACGTCGCCTCTCGCAATCCTCCATTATTTTGTCGTTTTGATCTGTGCGTTTACTGTTTGTTTTTTTAGGGTTCCGTACCCAAAGGGTAAAACGGGACCCTATTACTACGGCTCCGCTGTCTGTCTGTCTGTCCGCCATACACACATAGCCTGTACTTTAAATAAAGTATTTTGTAATTATTATACCAGATTCCATTTATTGGCTCGAGATGAATTTGCCATGCATACTGGGGCAAGGCTGGATCGTGCTGTACATCAAGACAATATAAATGCACCTGCTGCCTTTTTGGACTATGTGACCTTCAGATTTAGATCATGTTGAATAAAACTAAAATAAAAATAATGAATTTTGTTTATTATTTCTATTGTTGTATGTCATTAAGCGCTATAATATATACCTATTATTTTGATCCTGTTGAAGATATATCACCTCCATGTTGTAATGCAGCCAGCGTTCTGCAACTGGCTAGATAGAATTGTCTATAGTTCACAGTGCTCCATATTTTGTAGGTAATCTTACTTTCTATACCTTCTTAACAATATAATGCTTTACAATATTCTATGTGGTTTAGCTTCTTTAGCTCTGCAAACCTCCCCAACAGATCCCTTTAAGGAACATATTCTTCAAAGTCATGCTAACATATTGCTAACATACGTTGTGCGACTTTTAAAAGTAGGTAAGTAATAATAAATAACTTTGGTAACAGTTGAAATGTTTTAGACTCGCTGGAAACATTTTGCTTAATTGTTTACGAAAACGACATCTGTTGTGTTAGAAAATAATTGTTTTGGAATAATAATGGAACGCTTAACATGTCACGTAAGGAGAATTTATATTTGAATTATTTCACAATTAATAAAAAAAAATGTCTATGGAAAACAAGCGTTTGCTTGTTCTTGAATTCAATAGATAATATTTTAATGTTTATCGTAAAATATTATTAGAAGCCTATATGTGTATAGGCCTTAAATATTATTTTGATTAGAAATCACGTAACTTTGAATACAAACAAGTTTTCAAACCAATCATTCAGCCTGTTTCACATGGTTTTATTAATACAGAACAGCCAGGTGTCAAGAACGCATTCTCTCGACGGCCGCTGGTCAGACTGTGGGTACCTACTAGTGCGGGTGCTTGGAAAAATCAATAAACTATAACCTACGAAAGAAATAGTAAACGTTTATGCCTGAATGAGTTCTGCGACAGTTAATTACAAAGCTACACCTTAGACTGAGGCACGAGGCGGCACAATTTCCGTGTAATATCCGCCATATCCGCTGGTATCCGCGCCGTATCCGTAATCCGTACGTTTTCGATCAGCGAGATCATGCGAGCACTTACGGGTATGTATGTATGTATCGTATGCCTTTTGTTTTTTTTGTCAATATTGTTGTTTTTTGTTTGGTATATCTTTAGGTTCAGCTTTTTAGGGTAAAATGGAAACTTTAGAAGATCACTTTTTCTCACCATCTAATTATTTTTTGTTTATTTTAGGACTTCATCATCATTTACTCTTTCTGTTTACCATGATTCAATTTACCTATGTGAATGTGTCACTGTGTCATGGTAATGTTTAACAACTGTGTCTTGTTCGTATAAACAGTAAACGTGTAAAGCGGTGGCCTTAAAAAAAACTTAAAATACAAAATAATATAATCGTTAAAATTAAGGCGTAGATAACGGCGTGTTTCGGCGGTATTTCACTTTGCCTCTTGTACAATGCAGTGCCTGATCACTATGAACAGTGTGGCACTGCTACTCCACTCCCTCATTTTATACCTTTTACTTTTGCCTATTTCATTGAAAAGCGGTTAGATGTATCTAACTTGTAACGCTTTAGCTATAAATAAATATTAATTAGGTACATTAATTCAGATACGTATAATTTATAACACGGGTATCTATAAAAAATTATAGTACTAAATATTGGTGGAACAATGAACCTGGTATTAGCGTTTAGCACCCAATATATGGCGCAACAGTGTCCGCTCATAAATTCGCTCTCTATAATAATGTCACGCTCGTTATTTACGACGCGTTTCTAATGAAAAATATTATTTTGAGCCCATTGTAACGTCTATTACGCTTTGTCCTCTGATGCTATGATGTTTTATGATTTATTACTTTGATTCTCGTTGGGAAAATGGATGTGTCTTGTTTTGTTTTAGTTAGAGGTACATCATCGAAATGGATAATACAAAATATTTCGTAATCATGGATAGGTTGAATGTCACCTGCAGGGTAATTGCGTTACACACTAACAGTAGCAATGGCATTTTGACAGTTCAACAGCATTCATTTCGTTATTTACATTGTTGCGGACAAATTTTTCCGAACTTAATTATGAAGCAGGAAAAAACTAGGAATGTTCTTCAAAATCATTCAGATTGTGATTGAAAGTGTTAGACAATTACGGTATTGCAGATGTCTATTTGTCTATGCCCCCGTTAGATAGTTTCAACCTTAGTTAAGATTCAACCTTAGTACAGATTCAACCTTAGTAAAGTTTCAATTTTATGGTAATAATTATTGTCATAAGTGGCACAGTTTTTTACATTCTGCCATTAAAAGCTTTGTTACCATTTTTAACACCCATATTCCATCTTTATCCCGCAAAAATAATGCGCAATGTGCATTATTTTTGCCAACAACACCTGAATCGAGCCACCCTGCATTTTTTTGTATCAACGTCTAAGTTTTTAGATGGTCGTATTTGGAGCAATGATGACACCTAAATGTAATATAATGCTATATGTAATGTCTTTCTACTCTAAAACTACTGTTTTTAGTTAGATAGAATATAGGCTATTAGATTCTAATATTTTAAGCTTCAAAGAGAGGATTCCAAAATATTATAATACAATGCAAAAAGATTTACCACAAAAAGCTTTCTATAGAATCTATACAGTAGTATTAGCGTGAAGCATAATATAAATGATAAGATTCTACGCATACAACCTTAGCTTTCGCCGACCCAAACTTGAAAAGGGGTACATTATACTCATGATTAAGAACAACTCGTAATACTAGCGGCAATTGTTTTTGAAATAGGTTTTAATACTATGCCTCGATTCCTCAGGAAAAAAAAACAAGTTATTTTCGAAAACTTAGCTGCCTTGTTATCACGTTCCACGACACTAAACCCCGAGACGTAATAAGTATAACAATAAAAAACCGATTGTGTCTCGTTCCGTGTCCTTCAACCAATTAGTTGTAAAAAAATATGTATATTTTTAAATAACGCTGGAAACACGTTCGGCTAGTAACTTTTTTAATTTCTCGGTCAGTCGTGTAGGTATATTTTCTAAATAATTTTTGTGTTTTTTTAATACTTGTAAATATTTTAATTATTATTTTGAATTTGTAAGGTTTTAAATTATGTATATGAACTGGGACTGTTTGGCCCCTCGTTTCTGATCACTGATGCAGACGACGAGCATAATAACTCATTACATTTTTACTAGAATTCAGTGTGCTTAGTAAAAGTTTAAGGTATGAATTTAAAAAATGTCTTTCCTTGCAGATGATGCGGGGACTTAACATTTACACAATATGTATACTGTTTGGTATCAGTGTTCTACTTATTATTGATATTAAGATTCGATACACTGATAACGAACGATGTCTCGTGTCCATTGAAAGCCCGACACATGCTAAGATTAGTGTAAAAGTCAAGAATGGAGAGGAGATCTTCACGCAACAAATACCTATTATACTGAACGATGATACCCTTGTTTCAATAGAAATGGAAAATTTACCTGAAATGACGAATGAAAACCATTTCTTTAGTTCCACAGACATCAGAAATAAGCCCAAAAAAATGCAAGATGAGATCCACACTTCCTCAAACATCACAGACTTAATATTAGAAAAATTACGATTAAAAATCAAATATGACACTTACAACTATAATTTTTCACAATCTGGTGTCCATGGTTTAGAAGATTTAATTATGGAATCCGGAGGACAGCCCCTGACAAATTTACTTGTATCAACATGGAGATCAGGATCTACATTCACAGCAGATTTAATAAATAATGTGCGTCCAAGTACATACTTCTATCATGAGCCGTTGTTTCTATATGGAGCTAAACAATTTAGGACACCAAAAGAAGGGAGCGAACCCCTAAGCGTTGTTAAACGAATGTTAAAATGCAATTATGAAGGGTTAGAAAATTACTTTGAGAGTGAATCAAAAGAGTTTCGTGCGAGTAGCATGAGCTCCTCACTCTGGAAGTATTGCAAGTACGATAATAACGATGAACTATGTTTTAACGCAGCGTTCAATTCAAGGATATGTAAGCTGTTTCCTTTCCAAAATATGAAGCTTGATCGACTAAGATTACGGCTCGTTGAGGCGATATTGAACGATAAAGAGTGAGTAATGTTTAATGTTTGACTTTTCACAGGTGTAACATAGGTCCATAAAACTATCATGTTTCTTGGCAAATGAAATTGTTTTTACACTACATTCTTTTGAAGGCCTTTGAATTATATAATAACTGGTTTTGTAGAACAACAATATTCGCAAGAAGATTAAAGGCTAGCAGTTAAATTCAATCTATTCAAGTTTTTCACGACTTCCAAAAAGGAGGAGGTTCTATGTTCGACTTTATGTATGTTTTATTTTTATGTACAGTCACGGACTTTAATTGATGAGCCACCTGGCACTGTTCGTATTTTAGCCGTGTAATGCAAATCGGGTTTATTCGGTTCCCGACACGCAAAGTCATAAGTCTTCGTATTAGAAGAAGAAAATTATATTTCATATGTTTACCGGTTGGCTAACCTGAGAGCCAGAACTACAAACTTGACAGCAGACAGTAACCTAGCAACGATTGTTTATCGTTGCTAGGTTACTGTTGCGATAGTAACGTTAGCGTACGGAAATAATAATAGTCATTTCGACAAGTTCGAAAGTAACGTCTCTGACATCTAAATTTCAACTGTCAGTGTCTTCAGTTTTGTTTTCAGAATTACGAGTTAATGAGCTATGATTCAAAGGAGGTCAGTATCAAATAGATTGGATAAACTTATTGCAACATTGTATTTAATTTTATCATTTAGAACTTATTAGTCAACCTCTATGGATAAGACTATTTAATTTATTTGTCATCTTCTTTACGAGCGTGCAATTTGAGTTCATGTTTAATCGTGTAATCTCGTGAATGTATGAAACTGCAAAATTGAAAAGTTTGAAGGTGGCTCATCAATCAAAGTCCGTGACTGTACTTTCGTCATTTGGGGTTCGATTTTGAAAAAAAACTTTTTTTGAGTTAGCTTCAATAATACGTATTTTTCTCACTTGGTCTATATGGACGATGTTCCTGTCACTGTTATTTACTTAACAAGTAGTAGTATCCGAATTTATGTGGGGTAAGTACAACGTGAAAAATAAAAACGAACTCAAAAAAAAAAACACAACCGACTTCCAAAAAAAAAACATCACAAAGTGAAAACTTTAATTTTGGCAGTTGGTGGCAAAAAACGGAAATTCAAGTTATTTTTCACTTTGTAGTGTTGTAACAGGAACGTATTACGAACCGCTCCCATCACTATTCGTTCGGCAAATAAGGGCGAGTCGAAGCTTCTAGAATAATTTAGAAGCTTCGACTCGCCCTAAAAACAAACGCCGCTCACCTTTTTTGACATTTATTGGTCTGACATCCGTCAACTGAGCTCCGTAGGTATAAAAATTCACGAAAGTATTTCTTCGACCCGAAACATGTGTGATGCGAGTGTTTTTTTTTTTTTTTTTGTAAAACCTTTTTTTGCTCTAAGTAGTCTTCTTCTGTTGGCGAAATGTGGGTTAGGCACACCTTGCCTTACCCTACGGGGAAAACAGACGAGATGTCAAGGTTGATATTATGTGTTATACAACTATTCTCCATGATCCGATCTCAGACCAAATAAAAAACCAAGACAGCGCGCTGTCGACAGTGACGTGAGGCCGGTTTCGTAAACATTGTGTGTGTGTTCGCAGCAGTATGTGTCAGTTTTTTATTTGGTATGAGGTTCCGATTACATTACGAATTAAGTAAAATTGAATCGTTTACAGGCTCAACACGCAGGTGATACTGTTGATACGGGACCCCCGCGGAGTCATGCAGTCAAGGCGACAACGCCCCCCCTGCATGCTTTCCTCTGATTGTCGGGAGCCTTCCATGCTCTGTGCCGACATGGTCAGTGACTATATGGCAGCAAGAAGTATACTGCAGCAATATCCAGACAAAATAATGTAAGACCGTAAATTCATAATGTCCACTACCTCCACATTAGTTTTGGTTAACCTATCAGTTGTGAATGTTCGGGTTGTATGAATACCAGCTTTTTTGGAAAATATAATATTATGAACTGCTTGAGTCTACTGTTTATTGGTTGTGAGGTCCATGCCTCAGGATACTTGCCACACCAGTAGGTTCATCACCAGTATGTTGATTTTGAGCTGTTGTTATTTTGGCCAGTTTATCAATACTTTGGAGACTTAATTACCCAAGGTTGAACCGGTTTTATAATTTCATATTTAAATTCCAGTGTGGTGCGGTTTGAAGAATTGGCTCTACAAACTAATATTACAACTGATCGTATTCTAAACTTCTTAAAAGCTCAAAGAACACAGGCTTTTGATGACTTTCTGCAGTCGCATACCAATGTTGAGGTATTTGGAGTTCACTCTACCTATAAAGTCACACGCAACATTCCCTTCAAATGGAAGACTGCACTGGAATTTGGCTACGTTGCCATGGTACAGGTATGTTTAAATTTAACTTTAATGTCTCACTTCCCAAACGTTCCGTACTGAGTTCACACAGCATGCTTTATTTTCAGGTGCCAGAGTTCATAATGCAGAGCATCTGATAATAACCTCATCAACTTCCTTGCTCTTGCCCCATGTTAATTGGGGTCAGCATACCACATATTCTTCTTCCATTCTTCCCAGTTAACCGTTTTCACATATTCACTCCCTTTACCTACCTCCAGATAACATGCCCCTACCAAGCCAATCGATTTCCCTTCAGCTTTTCTGTCACTGGCGCCACTTTCAAACTTCCTCTATTATACTCATTTATAACTATAACCATTCTTGTCACTCCTTACATAAAAAAAAAAAAAAAAAAAAAATAGTTTATTGCTTCAACTTAAATAACTTATTCTAATTACATCCATCTGAACATTCTCACTTCCGTTGCATGCAATATTTTTTCATCCGTTTTCTTCACGACCCAGCATTCCGATCCATAAGTATGACAGGTCTTACCACAGACTTGTAGATTTTCCCCTTTAATTTCCTGTGACCTGTTGCTTTAGTACCTAATATTACTCCTACCAAGTCATAATTATTAGAAAGTTATCTTACATTTCAGAAGGAGTGCAGATTAGCTATGCAGTTATGGGGATACAAGATGGCGCACAATGAGACCCATATGACGAGCACGGACTTCAACCCCGTCGATGATTATACCATCCCATAGATCATACTAATTAAAAATAATTTTTCGTATCATCATTGAATTTTGAGATATAGATATATTAAACAAAATCCTAATCTACGAATTGCACGTATTTTCTACTGTAATGTTGCATTGAGTAGTGGGAGATTGAATGGGCGTAAAGAGACGGAACGCTCCAAGTTATTTGCTAGAGGAAGCGCCTTGCACTGGTACAGAAAACCAGTAAGATTCTTGTATAAATCCTTACTAATATTATAAACCCGTAAGTTTGTAAGTATGGATGCATGGATGGATGGATGGATGTATGGATAGATGGATGGGTGAATGGATGTTTGTTACTCTTTCACGTAAAAACTACTGAATGGATTTGGATGAATTTTGGCAAACAGATCAAACTCAAAGCATTTATTTCAAATAAACCAATTACGGGCACTTTTGAATTGTCAAGGGGTCGGTCAGTCAGAGAGATGAAGCTAGTTGCCCATTCCAAAGCGTAGTAGGTTCCTATGGAGAAGAACGGGCAAGAAACTCCACGGACACTCTTTTTAAATTAGAATATTGTTACAATACATTGGTTACATCATTCATGTTGACATGTGAGTACAATGCAGAAAAAGGTGCACGTTAAAAGCGTCCGTACTTAAAAGTAAAACAAAACAATTCAAAAGTTAAAATAAGCCGTGGTAGCTAAGAGATGACCAGTCCCTACTGATGGCGCCCGTTCACGATTATGACGCAGATAGTTTATAACCTGGATTAACACATTGAATACTTTTTATACCGATATTCCCACGGGATCGAGACTTACGCGGGTGAAACCGCGGGGCACAGATAGTGTTAAATATTATACTGGGCTATAAAACGAGTTACTTCAGTATAATAGAGCTTAGGTACCATATTCACAACGATCCAAAAAACTAGCATGGCATATAGTTGCATAGCAACATTTACTATTGGGTCAGTTTAATTTTGTTTGTTAGGTAATGACTTAAAATATTTATTTCTCTAAGTAGGTACAAACGCAAGTCATTAATATTTAAAAAAAATCACAGATCTCGTGCATTACACGAGCTTCGAGGTACTATCAAAGAAATGCATATCTATACACCGTAAGGACTATTTCTACTTGCAGGGCTCGGCCGCTATAGAAATCTCATCAACCAATACCATCGCAGCATCACATTTTTACTGAATCCATGGTTTTTGTAAATGAAAAAAGACAGTAAAAAACCAGCTGAGGTGGTGCGTTTTTTTTTCAATGGAAATAAATATCAATGGGATCCTACATTCGGTCGTAGTTCAAGCAGGATCGTGACAAGGTTAAGGGATTTTTTTGATGAATGGGTTTTCTATGTAATCAGAAAAGTATAAATTTAGTATCCAGAGAAAAGCAGACACAATTAGTCGTTTTTGGGTGAGAGGCGAAAAATTTCCATAAAAGTTTAAAAGTGCAAAAACTATAACCCCATCCTAATTTAAAAATTAGCTCTGGTCCTAACCCCTTTTCAAGGAATGCGCCTGATTACCAATCACGCTGTTATAGACACAACCGTTACTGTTTGAGTAAATAAACTCGGAGCTTACTCAAACCACCTAAAATTATTATAATCCGATATATAATAGAGCGATACTGAGTGAATTTCCGTCAAAAGTCGCGAAAATCAATGCTTATATTTCGCATTTATAATATTAGTTGGGTTCCATAACCTAACTTAATATTATAAATGCGAAAGCGAGATTTTTGTACATATCGCCATTTATGTGTTATTAACCAACAATATTTTGAATGACCAGTACGGAATTTTGATACACCCTTATTATTGTTTTATTTTAACGCGGTATTCTCAGAAACTAACAGTCGAATTTCAAAAATTCTTGAAATTGGTAGACCAATTTTTGAGGAAGATTATTTGAGTAGGCGAACATCCAGCTACTATCAAGTAGGTTGAGCAATAGTAAGTTTTGTATGCGCTTCATTGCAAAAACTGAACGTACGATTCTTAAAACGGCGACCGGTAGAATGACGCTTTCGCAATATATTATCATATATTAGCTGTGTCTGGTTGGATAATTTTGAACCCTTTAAGGAACATACTCTCACATCATAAACTACTCCCTTTACACCGGTGTTTTCCCTTCCCTGTGGTGTAAAGCCTTTGTCCGGCCCCTTCCTAAGATACCTAACTCCTCTCTTCCTAGTCACTTTCGCCCAATTTCCATCCTTCCCTTTCTGTCTAAGGTGCTCGAGGCCAGTGTCCATAAACAATTCTCCCGCTTTATTCACCACAACTCCCTCATCAGTCCCTTTCAATCCGGTTTCAGGCCCGGGCATAGTACCGTTTCAGCTCTCCTTAAAGTGACTGACGATATTAGGCGGGGAATGGAAGACACCAAAGTTACAGTCTTAGTGTTAATTGACTTCTCCAATGCTTTTAATACCGTCAGCCACAAAGTCCTTTTATCCATTCTTTCCTATCTTATGGTCTCTCCGGAGGTATTGGAATGGTTTTCTTCTTATATTCGGGGGCGTCAGCAGTCTGTTCATGCTGGAGACTCGTCGTCGAGTTGGTGTGATCTTGCGGCTGGTGTCCCTCAAGGCGGTATATTATCTCCTCTTTTGTTCTCCATTTTTATTAATCTCATTACCACCGTGCTTTCAACTGCGTATCATCTTTATGCTGACGATTTGCAGCTTTACTGCCAGGCAAGCGTTGACAACATTTCCGATGCCATCGAGGAGCTGAACCGGGATTTAGATACGGTTAAAAACTGGTCTGATCGATTTGGGGTGGCGGTTAACCCTACCAAGTGTCAGGCCATCATAGTAGGGAGCCCCTATAACATGAGGAAGTTGAATGGCATAACTGTTCCGCCTGTAATTTTCGACAACTCTGTAATTCCATTTAGCTCGGATGTAAAGGATCTTGGTCTGCATGTCGACACTTGTCTTGACTGGCGAAAGCAGGTCATGTCAGTTAGTAAGAAAGTCACTGGAACGTTGCGGTCGCTCTATCGTTTGAAAAACCTTCTCCCATCGCACATAAAGGCAATGCTTGTACAGTCCCTAATCTTTCCCATAATTGACTATGGTGATGTGTGTTACTATGACCTGAATGCAGATCTCCTGAATAAACTAGATCGCCTTCTCAATAATTGCATTCGATTCGTTTTCAATCTTCGTAAATATGACCATGTGTCAGCGCATCGAGTGCTTTTGAAATGGTTACCCATTCGTCAGCGCAGAGAGTTAAGGGCTTTGTCTATGTTGTTTTCTATACTCGACAAACCCACTTCTCCTTCTTACCTGACTTCCCATGTTCAATACTTATGCTCTGCCCATAGGAAAAATCTTCGTTCTACCAACAATCGTCTTCTACGATGTCCTTCTCACCGCTCTGGTTTCATCCACTCTTCTTTCTTCGTCCAAGCGGTTTTTCTTTGGAATGCGCTCCCTCTTGACATCAGGACGGCAACAAGTCGCTTATCCTTTAAAGTGAAGGCACGTGAACATATTCGTAAGAAGTTGGCAGAATCATCCCAGCGTTAATTTGCTGGATTCGTTTTCTCCCCTACCTGTCGTTATTTCTCCCAACTAAGTTTTTTTTTTTTTTGTTCATATGTATGTATCTATGTATGTATTAATTATTATTCATTATTTTCAAGTTATATGTATTATCTTATATTGCACCTGCCATGTCTGTCTCTGCATCACCCTAAGGTTGACTGGTAGAAAATGCCTCAGGCATTAAGTCCGCCTTTGTACAGTAGTTTTTACTTGTGCATAAAGTTTTAATAAATAAGTTTTAATAAATAAACATACTCTTCAAAATCGCAGTTGTGTGACTTTTAAAAGTAGGTAATGGAACTTTGGTAACAGTTGAAATGTTTTGGACTCGCTGGAAACATTTTGCTTAATTGTTTACGAAAACGACATCTGTTGTGTTAGAAAATAATTGTTTTGGAATAATAATGGAACGCTTTAACACGTAACGCTTTTTACGTGTAGTCACGTAAGGAGAATTTACATTTGAATTATATCCGCAATTAATGTTTGCTTGTTTTCCATAGACATCTTGAATTCATATTTGTTTATTTCATATTGTTTATCATAAAATATTATTAGAAGCCTATACGTGTATAGGCCTTAAATATTATTTTAATTAGAAATCCCCTAAGTTTGAATAGAAACAAGTTTTCAAACCAATCATTCAGCCTATTTCACAAGGTCTTATTAGGTCTAATTACAGAACAGCCAGGTGTCAAGAACGCATTCTCTCGACGGCCGCTGGTCAGCCTGTACCTATGTATCTACTAGTGCAGGTGTTTGGAAAAATCAATAAACTATAACTTACGAAAGAAATAGTAAACGTTTATGCCTGAATGAGTACTGCGACAGTTAATTACAGAGCTACACCTTAGACTGAGGCTCGAGGCGGGACAATTTCCGTGTAATATCCGCCGTATCCGCTGGTATCCGTGCCGTATCCGCAATCCGTACGTTTTCGATCAGCGAGATCATGCGAGCACTTACGGGTATGTATGTATGTATCGTATGCCTTTTGTTTTTTTTGTCAATATTGTTGTTTTTTTGGTATAACTGTGTGTAATATTTTTACGTTCAGATTTTTAGGGTAAAATGGAAACTTTAGAAGATCACTTTTGGTCACGATTTCATAAATTTTTGGTTATTTTAGGACTTCATCGTCATTTACTCTACTCTCTTTCCCATGATTCAATTTACCTATGTGAATGTGTCACTGTGTGTAATGTTTAACAACTATGTCTTGTTTGTATAAACAGTAAACGTGTAAAGTGGTGGCCGACGATTATATTATTTTATATTTTAAGATTTTCTAAAAATCTTAATCGTTAAAACTAAGGCGTAGATAACGGCGTGTTTCGGCGGTATTTCACTTGGCCTCTTGTACAATGCAGTGCCTGATCACTATGAACAGTGTGGCACTGCTACTCCACTCCCTCATTTTATACCTTTTTCATTCAAAAGCGGTTAGATGTATCTAACTTCTAACGCTTGTTTTAATAAATGTTACTATGGGGCTACTATAATGTTATTATGGGGCAACAGTGTCCGCTCATAAATTCGCTCTCTATAATAATGTCACGCTCGTTATTTAGGACGCGTTTCTAATGAAAAATATTATTTTGAGCCCATAGTAACGTTTATTACGCTTTGTCCTCTGATGCTATGATGTTTTATGATTTATTACTTCATTCTCGTTGGGAAAATGGATGTGTAAGGACTCTTGTTTTGTCTTAGTTAAAGGTCTCATCCGCAGGGTACTTGTGTTACAGTAGCAATGGCTTCCATTTTGACAGTTCAACAACATTGCGTTATTTTTTATTGTTGAGCGGACAATGTTTGCGAACTTAATTATGAAGCAATGTATTAGGAATAATCTTCAAAATCATTCAGATTGTGATTTTGAAGAATATTAGACAATTAGAGTAGGTACTGCACAGGTCTATTTGTCTATGTCACCGTTATATTTCGTTATACATTTTTTATTATTATTTAAAAAAAAAAACCTAAAGTCAGCCTTTGGAATTAAATAAAAAAAAGGTATTGATATAGCCTCCATTTTTTTTATTTTTACCCGACTACGGCGAAGAAAAAAGGACTGTTATGATTTTGACCGGTATGTATGTATGTATGTATGTTCATCTGTTCCCTCCTACATATCTTCCAAACCACTTAACACAATTTGACAAATGAGGTATCGTTAGAAGCGTGTTAAAAATCCGGAGTCACACGTAATTCGATTCTTTATGCCCTAACACGTGTGACTCCGGATTTTTAATTTGTCTGTCTGTGGTGTCTTGTTTATACCTTTTAAGTTGTAGTTGGATTTTAGTTTTTATTACTTGATTTTTTTTATTGTAATGTGTCATGTTGTTCGATCCTATCAAAATCTAAATTACTTGCAAGTAACATTCGCGATATAGTGGTTTTAAAAAGATGCCGTGGGGCCAATAACTTTTTTTGGGCCTGAAAAGGTAGCGTGGGACCCCTCCTATCCGCCATTTTGATTTGGCATACGATGCACCAAACGCCCTGTATAATATGTAGTTTCAACCTTAGTAAAACAATTTAAATAGTAATAATTATTGTTGTCAAAAGTGGCACAGTTTTTTTACATTCTGCCATGAAATGCTTTGTTACCATTTTTAAATTAAATCCATCATTATCCAGCAAAAATAATGCACATTGCATTCTGTTGTAGACAAATTAAAATTTTTGACTATGAGCAATCATCAACAATATTACAGATTAGTAATACCGTGTCCTTTGCTAAACATAATTTCAATAAAGCTTCAAACCATAATTTCAAACTAAGATGCTGTTGGCATGTATTAGTAGATAACATTAATTTGACTAAACAATGTTCCTAAATAACAATCAACATTAGATAATAGGTAGGTGTACCTACTATTTAAATGAACGCTATTTGAAAATAATAAATATTGTTTCTTATTATCAGGGAAATACCAAAGAGAGATGAATGCATTGTATGTAGGTAGTTCACGTGTAAAAAACACTTCCGCACACCTGAATCGAGCCACCCTGCATTGTATGTAGGTAGTACACGTGTAAAAAACACTTCCGCACACCTGAATCGAGCCACCCTGCATTGTATGTAGGTAGTACACGTGTAAAAAACACTTCCGCACACCTGAATCGAGTATCGAATATTTTTTGTTTATTTTAGGACTTCATCATCATTTACTTTTTCTGTTTACCATGATTCAATTTACCTATGTGAATTTGTCACTGTGTCATGGTAATGTTTAACCAACTGTGTCTTGTTCGTATAAACAGTAAACGTGTAAAGCGGTGGCCTTCAAAAAAACTTAAAATATAAAATAATATAATCGTTAAAATTAAGGCGTAGATAACAACGTGTTTCGGCGGTATTTCACTTTGCCTCTTGTACAATGCAGTGCCTGATCACTATGAGTGCCTGATCACTATGAACAGTGTGGCACTGCTACTCCACTCCCTCATTTTATACCTTTTACTTTTGCCTATTTCATTGAAAAGCGGTTAGATGTATCTAACTTGTAACGCTTTAGCTATAAATCAATATTAATTAGGTACATTAATTCAGATACGTATAATTTATAACACGGGTATCTACAAAAAATTATAGTACTAAATATTGGTGGAACAATGAACCTGGTATTAGCGTTTAGCACCCAATATATGGGGCAACAGTGTCCGCTCATAAATTCGCTCTCTATAATAATGTCACGCTCGTTATTTAGGACGCGTTTCTAATGAAAAATATTATTTTGAGCCCATTGTAACGTTTATTACGCTTTGTCCTCTGATGCTATGATGTTTTATGGTTTATTACTTTGATTCTCGTTGGGAAAATGGATGTGTCTTGTTTTGTTTTAGTTAGAGGTACATCATCGAAATGGATAATACAAAATATTTCGTAATCATGGATAGGTTGAATGTCACCTGCAGGGTAATTGCGTTACACACTACAATGGTTTTCATTTTGACAGTTCAACAACATTCATTTCGTTATTTACATTGTTGCGGACAAATTTTTCCAAACTTAATTATGGAGCAGGAAAAACCTAGGAATGTTCTTCAAAATCATTCAGGTTGTGATTGAAAGTGTTAGACAATTACGGTTTTGTAGAGGTCTATTAGTCTATGCCACCGTTAGATAGTTTCAACCTTAGTAAAGTTTCAATTTTATGGTAATAATAATTGTCATAAGTGGCACAGTTTTTTACATTCTGCCAGTAAAAGCTTTGTTACCATTTTTAACTTAAACCCATATTCCGGCATCCATCTTTATCCCGCAAAAATAATGCGCAATTTGCATTATTTTTGCCAACAACACCTGAATCGAGCCACCCTGCATTTTTTTGTATCAACGTCTAAGTTTTTAGATGGTCGTATTTGGAGCAATGATGACACCAATATTTAATGTAATGCTATGTAATGTCCTTCTATGTTCCCTCTTAAACTAACTGTTTTAGTTAGATAGAATAAAGGCTATTAGATTCTTATATTTTAAGCTTCAAAGAGAGGATTCCAAAATATTATAATACAATGCAAAAAGATTTACCTCAAAAAGCTTCCCATAGAATCTATACAGTAGTATTAGCGTGAAGCATAATATAAATGATTTTTTTTTTTTTATTCAAAATTAAAGGGCTTTTTCGCACATGCGATTATGCCGCCCTGGTTGGCTTAACAAAATCATACTACATTCTATTTATCAAAACCTTAGCATAGCTAATTTGTAAAGTACTCTAGCTGAATCAGACAGTGGCACCGCTAGAACACTATTACAGTAACCTACTTCTCTAATCCTACAATCTAAGCTATTTCTAAATTCCTCGTTGCGGACACAATCGTTTAATATGTGATAAACATCATCAACGGAATTACTACAAAAATCACAATTAGTCGATGTTGATTTTGCCATTAGGTATAGGAACTGGAACACACGGGATGTGTCCGGAACGAAGTCTTAGTGCGATAACAGTATCACTTCTGTTCAACAGCTGATTATCTATCCACGGTGAGTTCAAGGGATGCGGTTGGATCGTTTTGTACCAGATTCCTTTTTCTTGTGATCTTTCATTGAAGTACTCCTTCCAAAGCGAATAACAATCCTGTTTAACATTAGGTATAAAGTTAGTAAAGTAAGGAGAAAAATTAAGAGGAATTCCATCACATATGGCCTGCTTGGCTAGTCGATCAACAATATCGTTGCCTCTTATTCCGATATGAGATGGAATCCATTGAAGAACTATGTGTTTCCATAAGATTGTAGTTTCAAAATAATTTTCAGTATAGTGTAGGCAATCGGTGTTCCTCGAAATGTCGAGGTACACCGAGCCAAGTGTTGAAGCGAACTTCTGGAATCTGTAAGAATGACAATATTGCTTTGCCGAATTGATTCTACATATGACAAAGCTTCTGCGATCGCAATCAGTTCCGCTTCCATTATACACACACTGGCATTAATTTGGAATTTCATTGTGTTTCCTTCAGACTCATAAAAGGCGGCCCCCATACCGTCACCGTCCTTAGATCCGTCTGTAAATATTTTAAAATAAGTCGAGTATTCGGAAGTAATGTAATTAATAAAAAGATTGCTTAAGCTAATAGGATTGTATTGCCTTTTTGGTCTGCTCATAAAACTTACGTCGTGTTTTATAAAACTGTTGCTATCTATACTACTAACCCATATATCCAGGGAAAACATATCTAATTTATTACTGCAATGAACTTTTAAAGTGTGTAGTGAGTCATGAACCGAGATTAACAGGGGTATTCTTTTATTTTGCCAGTATGAAGAATTATTACACAAGGTAGATAGCTCGGAAACCAAGTTGATACCTCCCGTATTTGCCTGTAAGGCTTTCGTTTTAAGCCAAAATTTGCCAGCCAAGAATCGTCATCGTAGGTATAACGGTTGCAGGCATAGCTCGCTCTCCATCACGTGAATAGGTGTAGTTTTAATAAAACTACCCACTATTCTCATAGCTTGGTTCTGTAGTTTATTTAATTTTTCCAAGTGAGTTTTTGCACTGTTGTCATAGAAAAAGCTTCCATAGTCAATACGGCTTCTAATTAAAGATATATATAGTTTTCTTAAATATTTTGGGTGCACACCCCAAGTTGAACCGGCTAAGACTTTAATAATTTTAATGAATTTAAGAATTTTATGGCAAACTTCATTGATATGCTTTCCCCACCTGAGAGAATGATCCAACCACACACCAAGGTATCGAACCATGTCAACAGCCTCCAATCTATGTCCTCTAATTGACAAGTTTACTGTAAGTCTCCTATAGCCCCTGTTAAAAATGCAAATTTGACTCTTATTTGGTGATATGTTTAGGTTTAGGGTATCAAATTGACCACATAAGATATCCACCGCTTTTTGTAACTCTGCGGCTGCTTGATCGGAGTTATGAGAAGATATATAAAGTACATAGTCATCGGCGAACTGTGATATAGATACGGAGCTAGGTATTACTTTACAAATATGAATGGTCGCAATATTAAATAGCAGTGGCGACAAGGGGTCACCTTGTGCCAAGCCCCTTCTGGCAATTCTAGTTACGGTATTATCTATGCCATTAATTGTTAAATATCTTTCTTTAAGAAACTCCCATAAATATCTACAGTATTGTGTTCCCACACCAAGCTGGTCCAAGGTCAACAGAAGAGTAGTGACGTCAACGTTATTGTAAGCGTTATCAATATCAAGGAAACATCCGATCGTGATAAGCTTTTTTGTGAAACTAATTTGTATTTTTGAGGTTAGTAAATTTAAGTTATCTAAACATGAGCGCGCTTTCCTGAAACCTACAGTCTCTTCAGCAAAAAACCCGCCACTCTCTAAATACCACTCAATCCTCTTATTGATAATGGAATGAAAAATTTTACATAAACAGGATATTACAGAAATAGGTCTTATTGCGGAAGCGGAAGTCAAATCTCGACCTGGTTTGGGGATTGGCACTATACGGATTTGGCGCCATTGCTCAGGAACGAAATTTAAAGAAAAAAAAAATTATAAAGTTGTATCAAAATATTTTTAGCAAGGTCCGGAAGATTTTTAATCATCGAGAAGGAAATATCATCGCAACCCGGTGCGGTATCTTTAGATTTAACACATGTGTCAAGCTCTTGTCTTGTTATAGCAACCTCCAATGTATGATTTTGAGTACAAAAATTAGGTAATGAGGGGGAAGTAAAATCAGGAGCTAAATTAAACAGGACTTGTTCAGCCAACGTTTCGTCTACATGGAGTCCAGCTGAACGGTATCCCTTCAACCAGCGCATGCGTCGCCACATATCACTAACCGAAGTGACCTCGTCCACTGAAGAACAAAACTTACGGAATCCCTCATCACGAGCACCTCTAGTTACTTTTTGAGCTTCTCGAGTTTTATCTTGTAAGTTTTGTAAGTGATCTGGTGTTGGGTTTTTTCTAAAGTACGCTAAAGCCAATCGTCTTTCCGCCACCGCCTTAGATAATATTGGAGACCAATACGGTTTCGGTTTAAAATCACTACTGGGATTATGGTTAAATTTAAAATAAGGAATACTTGCATCAGCGGCTCTGTTGATGATATCTAAAAAAAAATTATACGCTTCTTGGGGATTAACAGGCAATGTACACTCGACTAGTCTTTCTTGAATAAAGCTACGGTACTTTGCCAAGTCGGCTTTTTTAAAGTTTCGTTTTTTAACAATGCGTGGTACACAGTTATCCAACATCTTCAGTTTGATTATCATGTGGTCACTACCTAAGGACTCATTAGTTACGTTCCAATCAAACATTAATGATATATCTGCCGAAACTAAAGATAAATCTGGGGCCGAGTTTTGTAAAATTCCATTAACTAGCTTAACACGAGTCGGCTTCCCATCATTCAAAGTGACGAAATTATGGTCAATTAAAGAGTCAAAAATTTGAGTACCTCTTTGATCTGTTCTCGTGGACCAACTTGAGTGATGACCATTATAATCTCCTAAAATTACAGTTTTAGAGTTAGCTATAGCAAACAGCGAGTTCCACTCATTTTGTGTAGTACGGAGGTTAGGTGGGCAATAAATTGAGATAACGTTTAGAATGAAAGTACAATTAATAATTTTGACATGGACCATCTCAATACTCGAATTTGAAATACTAATATGACATTGTTGAGCCTTAATGGATTTATGAGTTAGAATTGCAACTCCTCCGTATGAGTCAGGTCTGTCGCAGCGAAACACGTTATAATCTTTTACACTAAAATAACAGTCAGAATCTAACCAAGTTTCGCATAACGCCGCAATATGAACTTTTTCCAAAAACAGAATTTGTTCCAAATCTAGTTTTTTGGGTAACACACTTTGTGAGTTCCATTGTAAAATGTTTATTTTAACAGTCATTACGGAAAAAATTTTTTAAAGAGGAAAAATCTTTAGGTATTATCTTATTTAGAAAACAAGATATTGCCCACTCCACGCTAATTTGAACAACAGATATAATTTTGACCTTAAAAGTATCATTTCTCACAAATAAAATATATTTAATTTTATCTATCAACCATCCAAATGAACTATCGTCTTCCGAATCCTCATTTTTACTGTCGTTTTCTTCCCCCGTTGTGTCTCCCCTGCCCGTATTCTCTTGAATGTCCATATAACAATCCTGGGTATGGGAAGTTTCAGATTGGGGCGCTTTCTTTTTATGTTTTTTCTTCGTACTTTTCCTTATTGCCTCTTCTTCTTTCTCCGTCTGTGTTTTGTCCTTTTGTGGTACATTTTTGGTTTGTTGTCCATTTGTGGTATCTCTTAAGGTGGACACTGTTTCTGTATTTGGTACAGGGCGTGCTATTATTTGTGCGACTGTAGCTTTCGATTGCAACACAGGTGACATAGGTGTACTTGAAGTAGGTGCTTGCGTAACTGGGACTGTCTCATATGCTGCTGTAAATGTCTGCCTATTGACGTCTGTCTCGTAGGAGGGTGCAAGAGGAGGTATATACATATCCAATGCTTTTCTATATGAAACATTAAAATCACTCATAATACTACGTATTTTCCTTTCCTTAATGTACATTGGGCAAGTTTTATCCAATGCCATGTGATTTTTTGTGGAGTTTACACACTTAGAAGAAACTGTTTCGCAGTTATCGTGTTTACCACCGCATTTCGGACATACACTTTTCGTTGTTGGGCACATTTTAGCAGAATGTCCGTACTTCCAGCACCGGGAGCATTGCGTAACAGGAAAAACGTAAGGTTCTACCAGTACTCTCATTTCGTAAATGAGCATATAAGAGGGCAACGATGGTCCTTCAAATCCTATTCTCCATGTCTCGCTTTCGGTCCAACTGGCTGCCTCTCTGTCTCTTCGTTGTAAACGTCTCACATTCACGACCTTGTATGTACTTGATAGACATGAAAGTAGTTTATCCTCAGAAATGTCTAAGTCGATATTTTTAATGACTCCATATGATAAACCAACTTCAAAGGGCCGCTGGAACCTCCACCCTAATCCTTTAAAATGTTCGGCGTTCACTAACTTTAGAAATAGGTTTTAATACTATGCCTCGATTCTTCAGGAAAAAAAACAAGTTATTTTCGAAAACTTAGCTGCCTTGTTATCACGTTCCACGACACTAAACCCCGAGACATAATAAGAATAACAATAAAAAATCGATTGTGTCTCGTTCCGTGTCCTTCAACCAATTAGTTGTAAAAAAATATGTATATTTTTAAATAACGCTGGAAACACGTTCGGCTAGTAACTTTTTTAATTTCTCAGTCAGTCGTGTAGCTATATTTTCTAAATAATTTTTGTGTGTTTTTTTAATACTTGTAAATATTTTAATTATTATTTTAAATCTGTAAGTTTTTAAATTATGTATATGAACTGGGACTGTTCGGCCCCTCATTTCTGATCACTGATGCAGACGACCGTACATTTTTACTAGAATTCAGTGTGCTTAGTACAAGTTTTGAATTTAAAAAATGTCTTTCCTTACAGATGATGCGGGGACTTAAGGGCGGGTAGGAAGCAAAATTGCCTGTCTTCAATTTGATTTTTCATGAAATTGATAAGACTTAGGTGTAAAATAAAAATAGTATGAGTAACTACATGATATTTCCAAACTTTTTGTGTAACAGAAACACAAAATATTAAAATTTTCTCGATAAAAAAATATCACGAAGTTACCTCTAATTTTCACGTATTTTCGATTTGTACTTAAAATGCTAATGCCTATTATGATAAAAATTAGATGATTATATGTATTAAAACAAGGCAAAAAAAATTGTGTAGGCTTTTTTTTTTATTCCTTTTATTTTTGGTTTTATTACGAATCAAAGCTTGTAGGACTTACGACGTTCTTAGTTCGTGGAAGAAGCCATCTTCCGTCGCACATTACGGGAACTTCAAGCATATTTTTGTTTCACAAATCAGTCGGCGTCGCTCTGTTGAGATGAGAGGACTACGCTCAAATTTTTAGCTGCGCTGAGATATTATTTATTTTCGTAAATAATATTTTCGTAATTTATCACATTCCACAAAAGAAACTGAGACATAGAAAACATGAAAAAAACACTAAAACCACTTCCAAAACGAATATTACAAGTGTTATTGATTGATAAATACCGAGTCTAAATAAACATATAAAATTCAATGTTGATATTTAAAAACTCAAGATGACATACATTTTATTTGACAGATTTTTGACTGGTATAGTAGCACGGAGTATAGAAAGAAGTAGGTAAAACTAGCGCCATTGCTCTGTATTGCGGTGAATTTTCTTGCGGAGAAAATTTACATCATAGCCAACGAGCCAATTCCACGTTCATTTGAAAGTTCGCACTGGGGATTAAATCTTATTGCGATTTACTCAGGATCCAAATTCGTTTACTCCCACTTTTTTTGACAAACTTCTTGTAAGGTGACCCTTAGACGAACAATTGGAGCGACTGACCGCCCCTAAATAAAACTTATTTAGAATAATACCTTTATTCTTCGGTTATTGGTATAACGAATGAACTCGAACAGATTCCGTATGACTCCGGATTTTTAATTTGTATGTCCGTGATGTCTTGTTTATATCTCTTTAGTTGACTTTTTTGTCGTAGTTGGGTTTTAGTTTTTACCTGACTACGGCGAAGCAAAACGGAGGGTTATAATTTTGACCGGTTTCTATGTATTTATCTGTCTGTTCCCACATATTATCTTCTAAAAGACTCATCACAATTTGACAAATGAGGTATCGTTGGAAGCTTCTTGATCGTCCGCTGGTCATAGGCTATATGAAGACACATTAAATTGTAAATGGCGCCCTCGAGGTGACATATCATGAACAACAAAAAATATTTTAAAAACATACCATGTTGGGTATCAAATGAAAGGTTTTAATTAGCACATTTCAAAAATATATATTATAACCCCAAAAAAAACCGCGACAATCAAGACGTATATTGCCATATGTTTATGTTAACGCGTGGGATGATACCTGCCGCTTCACGCGCCGCCGCACCGTAAACAGAAAAAACGTCAGACGCGCCGCGTGACGCCACACAGCACGCGACGCGCCACGCCCCGCGTCTCCGTAAATGAGGCCTAAAGTTATAATGCAACTTGGCATGTTTTCAAAGCTACAATTTCAACAGTTACAAAGAGGGACCATACTAAACTTTCTACTAAGGGACTAGTTATAACAAGCGCCCGAGACGCGCATTTTGTACGCTGCGTTTCGGGCGCTCAATAAAATTGTATGAATTCCTATGTAACGAATTATATCAAGCGCTGCAGTCTAAGCGAGCGCCCATGCCGGGCGCCGTTAGGCCTGCACATGTCGCAACTTTCCACCCTCAACTTGCATCTCCGTTGTGCGATTTACAAATAAGACTGGGAGAAGGTATGCCGCGGGCATTGCTGCTACGTGCGCCGCCGTGATGAAACGCCGCGTGTGACGCGGCTATGCCATTCGCGGGTTCCGCCGCAAAAAACGCTCCATTTCAAACAAACGCGTGTAAAATCGCATCTCCGTAAACGCACTCATACAACGCCATATGTTTGAATTCAGTGCGAGCCGCGCCGCCTAAAGCCACGCGCGACTCCTCGCGTCTCCGTAAATGAAGCCTAACTTTGGTACTTTGGCACCCATTTACATAGATGAATAGATGTCAATTCTTTTAGTGGTGAAGCCGACAATCCTACATTTATGTCTTTTGTACAGAACTCGGCCTCTTTTTCACATGTTTCAAATGTTTTCGAAGGGGATTGTTCGCGTTTGGCGCAGGAAAGGTTTTCATGACACATGCCATATTCGTTGCACAATACAGTGCAAAATTCATTATACGAATATTATTTTTTACTTGGGTATCACTTTGCACGATCCTCCAAAGAGAGAAATCCACGATATAGCATTATATGTATTACTTGGTAACACAGTTTTCCACAAAGACGTCATTAGGTACAAATTGTACAAGGTCCTAAATAAAATTTGGTAACATTTAAATTGGAACTTTTTCACGTCAACATTGAGTTTCTAGTTCCAAAACATGAACATCATCTATAGTTCTGAATTCAAGCTTAGCGTATCGTATTAGCAAAATAAACTACAGAAGATTGAAATTCGAATTCTATAAACGCCAGACGAAAAGTTTCTGCTGGCGGGAAGGCATTGTGTTTTGTTTTCGTCGTGTTTAATGAGAGGGGTAGGTAAGGGTTGCGCGGGTGAAATATGATTTTTTGCTGTCAAACTACTCCCCCTTAACATTTACACAATATGTATACTGTTTGGTATCAGTGTTCTACTTATTATTGATATTAAGATTCGATACACTGATAACGAACTGTTAGCCCGTGCTTTTGTGAAAGGGTTTTAAAAAAAGGGATGAATTAATTACCTAAGAAAATGATTACATTTATTAATTAGGAAATATTTAAATTACAATTAAATGAATTTTAGAACGTGTGTGGCTCTTAGAAAGGATCGAGACCGACTAACTCATGTGACCACGGATTTGGGCGACGGCGGTTAGCCGTTATCAGTGATATCGGAGATCGGAATGCTGAGAAGTGCAGGACGTACTTCTCTTAATGGCTTGTTTGTTAATCGTTTGCAAGTCAGGGTTATAACAACCCCCCGCTTAAGTGGAAACTTACGCCCTTTAAAAGCGAAGTTTCTAAATTATGGGTTTTTAATTTGTTCTCAGACGCGGCATATCTGTCAATTGGATTATATTTTCGCCGGTCGGAATATCGGTATTTAAATTATTATTTTCAGATCCGTCTACTGTTTGGATGGGTTTGAATTTATTGTAAAGAGCCATACATTTCCTATTACAACAATAATAAAATATAAACATGGCAAAAAGACTTGTAAAAATATATAAAACAATAGAGTGTGATGGAGATACATTGGGTGTTTCATTAGTATTAAAGTTCTTAGCAATTTCTAGGATGTTATCAATCCTATCGTTAATTCTATCTAGGTTATCGATGTTCAGATTAGAAATCTTAGGTAAATTCTTATTATAGTTAAGTTTGTTAAAATTGGACATATTACAGCATGTGTCGTTGATCAGGTTAAAATCAGAGTGAAAATAATATTAAGGACTGATCTAGGGTACTTTTTACTTATCAGTTTTATGTTTTTACAATATCCATTACAATCAGATTTTAATGACAGTATACCTGTGCCTAGGATAGTAAATTCGGATATTTTACTTTCACATTCAACGCTGAGTTTTGTTGGTTCTGAATGGGTGAACAACCATCTATTATTTTCTAGTGACTGCCAGATATCGATACGACCATACAAAAATTTCGTAGTACATTGTTTTGGAAGGGAACTAAGAATTCTAGTCATTATTTCTGTTTCACAAATAGGGTTATCTTGAGTACTAAGTTCGTTAGTTTGTTTACAAATGTATGTACAGCTAGTAACAATTTTACAATCGGTCAATTTATCTAGCGTTATATACTTAGATCTATCTTGACTTAAGGCTATATACGAGGCTGTTGGTAATATTAATGCATATGATTTAGACACATTGACATTATGAGGTACAGGCACAGGAACATTCTTATACAAACTATATTGACTTATTAAAACTAAAGGAATTTTTAAAGTAAATACAAGCTTATCATCTAAAATGTAACTTACAATTTCTGACAGATTTATCAAAGTATTTATGTTGTTTAGTTCCAGACTTATTGGGAACTCTGTGTATTTAGGCAAGTTCTTAATGTTTTCAACTAAGTCGTAGTACAGATCTTTTGGTGATAAAACTGAAGGATGCAGAGTATTTGAATTTGCAAACAGGATGGAGTTAATAATATCTTCTAGTCTATAAGAGAGGCTTAAAATACTTGACTGGAGCACATTTAACATGCTTTGTAGGGTGGCTCTAAGCGATAAAGCATTCGTGATAGCTGTAATATTATCAATGTGGGAAGAGAGGTTTTCTATTGCTGTGTTGAGAGCTTTCTCATTTTTATTAATTTCTATGAATGACTTATTAAAGCTGTAGATCGCGGATTTGGAGATAAGTGTGTTTTCTCTGACTATTCCTAAAAGCTTGTTGTCATTTTCTTTCAGGGATTGGATGGCGTTAGTGTAACTAATTGCGTCATCTTCGTCCATTGTTCCAATTATGTGTTTAAAAATAGTACCGATGACGGGTATCCAGGCTGATCGTTTGGTTTTACTGGGTATTAAGTGTGAAATTGAATAGTAATCTCTAGTTATGTCGTCATTCATAGAGATTAGTGGTTGGAATATGTTCTGGCAATTTATGTTAATGATTGTATTGATTTTGGTGCACTGATGTAAGGATGAGAACAGTACACTTTTTATATTGTCGATGTGTGACTTAATATAGTTTATTTCTATGGGCACTATGACGTGTAAGTAGTCGTTTACTAATTTAACAGATCCTGAAGGGTTAAAATAGATGCCAGGGCTTTTGGAAATCTGTTCGATGGTGGTGGTGTCCTGGGTGTCTGGCACACTATAGCATAATGCTGCCAGGCTGTAAGAGATTAAATATGTCCTTGTTACTAAGTCTAGAGCTTAACTAATTTAACATTAAATAAAATAACTTACAATATAGGGGAACTATCTGTAGCTAACTTTATTTCATCGTAATGATGTTTGACATGTTTCCTGTTGATTAATAGGGAAACTGTGTGGTTCCCATGGACTTTAACCACTTTGTAGGGACCTTTCCACACGGGTGACAATGCTTTCCGCATTCTTAAATGGCTTTTTAGGTAAACCATATCACCAACCTTATAATTATGCAACAGGTCGAGATCGTCTATCGTAATATTCCTTTGATGTCTCTTTAGACTTAGTAATATTCTCTATAGCCCTACTATGGGACAATTTCAAGCGGTGATTTAACATTTTAATGTATTCGTGGTAAGTACTAGTAGAGGAATAGTTCATAAGGCGTGAATTGGGTAGTTGTATGGACGTTTGTATTGTAGGCAAGTATACCTGTGTAGACATATTTGTGCCAATCTGTTTGGTCGTTGTTAACATAAGATTTCAAATATTCTTTTAAGGTGGAGTGGCTTCTTTCTAAAGCTCCTTGTGTTTGAGGATGGTAAGGTGTTGACCACAGTTGTTTTATTCTAAGAAATTCACAGGTCTTTTTAAACAAATCAGCTGTGAAATTGGTACCTTGATCAGTTAGTATGGTTTTAGGGATGCCGAATAAAGAGATAAAGTGGACAAGGCATTCACAACATTCTTCAGCTGAAGCGTTAGTTATGGGGTAAGCAAAGGAGAATTTTGTCAAGTCATCTTGAAGGGTTAGTATATATTTGAATTTGAATTCTCCAGCTTCAGGGGGTGGACCTGCAATGTCAAGACTAATGCGCTCAAAAGGTGCAGTTGATGTTGAGGTTATCTGCATAGGAGCTCGATTGGTTTGACGAAGGGCTTTGTTGAGTTGGCATTGGGAGCATTTCTTAACGTAGTTTTCTATGTCGGTTTTCATGTTTTTCCAATAGTATCGTGCTCTGATACGATTATACATGCGTGATTGACCTACGTGTCCGGCTACGGGTAAGTCATGATTCTGTTTTAGAATTTTAGGAATTTCACTTGGAACTGGAAATATAATAGTATTTTTGTATACATTAATTGTGATGTTAGTATTGTGGAATACGTATGCTAGAATATTGTATATTTTAGCGTATGAAAGTTTGACAAAGGGATCTTTAAAATCCGAGATAGCGATTTCTTTAGGAGTTTCATCACATCCTATCAATAATTCATTCCTTAGATTTCTGAGTGATTTGAATAAATCTGGATATGGAAGTTCATCGAAGTGATGTACTTTAATGAAAATTAAGTAGTAGGATTTACTTTTAGATTTAAGGTTTTGAAAGGAATATAGTGTTCTTTTTTTGTTAATTAGATCAGAAGTATCACCATAATTAGCGAGGATTTCTTCTACATAAGGATTCGATTCGTCGAGATCGATGGATGTGGGAACAATGATGATTTTAGAATTTGAAGATAGTAGAGAGTTTGTATACTCGCATATTATAGTATTGTAAGTATGATTTTTTTTTGACGTGGCTTTCAGGAAATCGGAGTACGAGTTTTCATGCACATCAGGACTTGGTAAATTTACAGGTGAGTTTTCAGGATTTTCGGGGTTTAGTAAGTTTTCAGTGTCATAGTTTGTGGGATTTAGGATATCTGGATTAGTATCAATATTATTCTGTTCATTTTCAGGGTTAGTGTGTGTATCAGGTAAATCAAAGTCGGTTTCTTGAAGAGGATCTAAGGAAGGTAGATTATAACCATCGGGATTAAAAGGACTAGTCGGGAGCTGTGAATCTAGGGGATTGGTACGTGAGGGGCCTGGTCTCGGAGAAATAGATATGCTTTCATTTAATGGGTTTGATATAGGTAGTACAGGCATAAATTTTAAATGTTCTTTTTCTATCGTGTTTACAGGGATTGATGCACATATTGGGTATCTGGATAGTGCATCTGCAGCGGAGTTAAGTTTTCCTTTTTTATATATGATCTCATATTCATATTCTTCTAGTTTCAGTCTCCATCTTTGCAGTTTACTGGAGGGGTCTTTGTGGTTGAAGAGCCATCTTAATGGATGGTGATCAGTGACTATTTGGAATTTGCGCCCATATAGATATGGTCGGAAAGTTTTGCAGCCAAAAAGGATTGCTAATAATTCCTTTTCGGTAGTGTTATAATTGATTTCGCTTTTATTGAGGGTTCGAGAAGCGTAGGCTATAGGTTTTTCTTTACCGTTTTCTCCTTGGGAGAGTATGGCACCTATAGCATAATTGGATGCGTCACATGTAAGTATGAATGGTCGGCAAAAGTCAGGGTATGCTAGTAAAGGTGGGGATATAAGTCTGGTTTTCAAGGTTTCAAAGGAAAGTTGATGCTCATTTTGCCATTCAAATGGCGTGTCCTTTTTTAGGAGGGAAGTTAGCGGTTTAGCTAATTTAGAGAAGTCAGGTATGAATTTACGATAGTAGGACATGAGATCTAGGAATGATTTAATGTCCTTCGCAGACTTAAGAGTTGGAAAATGGGATACTGCTTTGACTTTTTCGGGATCGGGTTTCACACCTTTGTCGGTAATGACGTGGCCTAGATATGAAACTTCCTTTCGTAGGAATTCGCATTTGTCCGGTTGTAGTTTTAGTTGGAATTGTCGGAGTCTAGAAAATACGTTGGATAGGTCATTCATATGAGAAGGAATATCAAAAGAGTAGATGACGATATCGTCAAGATAAACGAAACATTGGATGCCTTGGAGACCAGATAAAGCGGAATTCATCAGTCTCTGAAAGGTAGACGGTGCATTCTTTAGTCCGAATGGCATACGTGTGAATTCGTAATGTCCTGTTGGGACTGAGAATGCTGTTTTGGGAGAATCATCAGGGGACATATTAATTTGATGGAAACCGGAGGCTAAGTCTAAGGTGCTGAAATATTTGCATTTTCCTAATTGGTCTAGGATCTCGGCTATGTTTGGGATAGGATAGGAATCGCCGATGGTCACGTCATTTAATTTGTGGTAATCGATTACAACGCGCCATTTTCTTTGGCCGGAAGCATCAAGTTTTTTGGGTACTACCCAAATTGGTGAGGACCAAGGGGACATAGAAGGTTTGATTATATCTTGCTTCAGCATTTTCTTTATT
This sequence comes from Lithophane semibrunnea, assembly GCA_947363905.1. Classification (NCBI taxonomy): domain Eukaryota; kingdom Metazoa; phylum Arthropoda; class Insecta; order Lepidoptera; family Noctuidae; genus Lithophane; species Lithophane semibrunnea. The sequence goes on along the minus strand of OX376192.1, from coordinate 967,380 downwards.
TGGGAATCGACTTCTTTCTTGTGGCATTCGGGAAATCTGTAGGATTTGACATGGATTGGACTATCAGACGTCTATTGCATTAGTGCAGGTTAATTGATCGTTTGGTAAGTGGAAAACATCAGAAAACTGAGAGCAGACAGAGTATAGTGCCTCAGCTTCTTCTGGATTAAGGTGGGACACACGAAGCTGTTTTAAGACTTCTTCAGTACGTTCACGGATATGGGGTTCGGATAGGGTACCGATAAAGATTGGAGCTTGTAGTTCAAACGGATTCAAGTGTAGTTTAAGGTTGGAATTAATAGTTACAGGTTCTTCAGAAGTGTTGACAACGGAAATGTTAACACGGTTGTTGTTTCTGACTTGAACCATGCAGTTCGCTATTAGCAGACTTTTGGATATGTGTTGATCCAGGATTAATCCTTCTTTCAATTCAGGATTGGAAACGGAGCATTCTATTATCATTTCTGCTCTAGCTGGAATGGAATAAATAGGTTCATTGAATTTGATCGGCATTGGCAGTTTGTTAAATCTGATTTCTTGGTTGAGGTAATCGATGTTACCTCCGAATATATCGAGTAGGTCACTTCCGATGATACCATCGTGAGGAAGATGTATTTTCTCTACTACATGGAACTTATGGTTTACGAATTTTCGGGGTGAGTCGGATAATTGCAGTTTAAGAGGGAAATGGCCTAATGTTACAGTAGTTCCTTGGTCAGGTTCTATTCCTTTTAGGTTTATAGGTTCGGCTATGAGTTTGGGAAACTTCTGGATACAGCTTTTCTTAATAAGACTTATTGCCGATCCGGAGTTTATTAAAAGACATAATGGTAGATTTGAGACAGAAGTATTGATAAGGAGATGTGGGAGTAAAGTTCTTCTTGGATCAGTAGTAATTTCAAATATTTCCTTAGGATTTGGGGAATGCTTTAGGTTATCAGATTCGGTGTACTCGGATTTTGTATTTTTTTGGATTTTAATGGATATTGTAGATTCAGTGGATTTAGTAGATTCAGTGGGTTTAGTCGATTTACTGGATTTAGTAGATTCAGTGGATTTAGTAGATTCAGTGGAATTTGTAGATTCAGTGGATTTAGTAGATTCAGTGGAATTTGTAGATTCAGTGGGTTTAGTCGATGCGGTGTCCAATAGATGTGGTGGGTGGTGTCTCGTACGACACCGATACGAGCCACTTAATAGTTTTTTGGGTCATTGTCGGTTTCATCGTTGGATTCAGGGTCTTCTTGTTCGTTTGATTCGATAAAATTGATTCGCTGTGGTGGTTTGGAACCGGAAGTAGTTGGTTGTTCGTTGTTACGGAAACGATTGTTATTAAATTCTCGTTTACGGCAATTTATTTTCGATTGAATGCCCTGGGAATTTGCGGTATCGGCAGATATCAGATTTATTAGACTGATTATTATTGTTAGATATTGGACGCTGTTGTTGAGATTTGGAAGGGACAGGTTTATTTGGTAAGATAAGATAAGATAAGATAAGATAAGATATTTTATTTCGCAAATATGGTTATGGTTTGGTTTAGAAAACCTATTTTCCGTGGGTTGATTTCGCTTAAAAATTGATTGTTGAATGCGCTCTTCATTAATAGCGTAATTAACGGCTTCATTTAGGTTTTGAGGAGACCTGCATCTCACCATATTAGAGATACGTGGGTGTAGTCCCAACGTAAAATGATGGAGGGCTAAGTCTTCCATTGCCGCTGTGCGGCCGGGAAGTTCTTTGGCTTTAGCCGTGGATAACGATACTTCTGTAAGTAGACGTGAGAGGCATGTCTCGATTTTTAGGGCGAATTCGTTAACATTCTCTTGCGGGCCTTGTTTGCTCTCTTGGAGTTCGGTAAGAAGGTGGGCGTAGTGTTTCCTGTCACAGAATTGAGTTTTTAAGAATTCTTTTAATTGTTCCCAGGTATTAAACTCTCTTATTGAGCAAACAACTTCCGCTTTCCCTTCAAGTCTACTTAGGATATATTTAAATAAAATAGGTTTTTGATTTTCTGAGGCTAGACTATATGCGTTATTACAGTTGGTAATAAATGAGTTCAGGGTTTCCCTGGTTCCGTCGTATGATTTCACGAATTTAAACAGGCTGTTGAGGTCCATTTCGGAAGTTAGACTTTCAAGGGATTCTGCGATTTCTTCAGGTTTGAGGGTTCTGGGCATAGTATTATGTGAAGATAGTAATGTAGAGATGCGTTGTATTGTTGTTGTAGTTATAGTATAGTGAAGGACTCACGACAGGTAGGCGAGCGTGAGGGCTAGCTGCATTCTTGCGCGCTGCGTTCTGGAACTGTTGATAACCGTCTGGATCGTCTAAATGACGTTGGATGGGTGTAGCACTTTCACTTGCACTTGCACTTGTATTTACACTTGCACTTGTATTTACACTTGCACTTGTATTTGCACTTGCACTTGTACTTGCACTTATCGGGTTTTCACCGATTTTTCCGAGCGATTTTCGACGGAACGGAGACGTACCGTGGGATTAACTTTTCAATCCCTTAAGCTGCCACCAATGTTAGCCCGTGCCTTTGTGAAAGGGTTTTAAAAAAAGGGATGAATTAATTACCTAAGAAAATGATTACATTTATTAATTAGGAAATATTTAAATTACAATTAAATGAATTTTAGAACGTGTGTGGCTCTTAGAAAGGATCGAGACCGACTAACTCATGTGACCTCGGATTTGGGCGACGGCGGTTAGCCGTTATCAGTGATATCGGAGATCGGAATGCTGAGAAGTGCAGGACGTACTTCTCTTAATGGCTTGTTTGTTAATCGTTTGCAAGTCAGGGTTATAACAGAACGATGTCTCCTGTCCATTGAAACCCCGACACATGCTAAGATTAGTGTAAAAGTCAAGAATGGAGAGGAGATCTTCACACAACAAATACCTATTATACTGAACGATGATACCCTTGTTTCAATGGAAATGGAAAATTTACCTGAAATGACGAATGAAAACCATTTCTTTAGTTCCACAGACATCAGAAATAAGCCCACAAAATTGCAAGATGAGACCCACACTTCCTCAAACATCACAAACTTAATATTAGAAAAATTACGATTAAAATCAAATATGACACTTACAACTATAATTTTTCACAATCTGGTGTCCATGGTTTAGAAGATTTAGTTATGGAATCCTGAGGACAGCCCCTGACAAATTTACTTGTATCAACATGGAGATTCATCTACATTCACAGCAGATTTGATAAATAATGTGCGTCCAAGCATATACTACTATCATGAGCCGTTGTTTCTATATGGAGTTAAACAATTTAGGACACCAAAAGAAGGGAGCGAACCCCTAAGCGTTGTTAAACGAATGTTAAAATGCAATTATGAAGGGTTAGAAAATTACTTTGAGAGTGATTCAAAAGAGTTTCGTGCGAGTAGCGTGAGCACCTCACTTTGGAAGTATTGCAAGTACGATAATAACGATGAACTATGTTTTAACGCAGCGTTCAATTCAAGGATATGTAAGCTGTTTCCTTTCCAAAATATGAAGCTTGATCGACTAAGATTACGGCTCGTTGAGGCGATATTGAACGATAAAGAGCGAGTAATGTTTAATGTTTGACTTTTTACAGGTGTAACATAGGTCCATAAAACTATCATGTTTCTTGGCAAATGAAATTGTTTTTACACTACATTCTTTTGAAGGCCTTTGAATTATATAATAACTGGTTTTGTAGAACAACAATATTCGCAAGAAGATTAAAGGCTAGCAGTTAAATTAAATCTATTCAAGTTTTTCACGACTTCTAAAAAGAGGAGGTTCTATGTTCGACTTTATGTATGTTTTATTTTTATGTACTTTCGATACTGTTCGATTTTGAAAAAATATTTTTTTCATGTAGTAGAAAAAGCTTGCGCAGTAGTCCCCTTTAAGTTTTATTAACTTTGCTCATGTATTTTTTGAGTTAGCTTCAATAATACGTATTTTTCTCACTTGGTCTATATGGACGATGTTCCTGTCACTGTTATTTACTTAACAAGTAGTAGTATCCGAATTTATGTGGGGTAAGTACAACGTCTAAAAAGTGAAAAATAAAAACGAACTCAAAAAAAAAAACAACCGACTTCCAAAAAAAACATCACAAAGTGAAAACTTTAATTTCAGCAGTTGGTGCCAAAAAACGGAAATTCAAGTTATTTTTCACTTTGTAGTATTGTAACAGGAACGTATTAGGAACTGGGCCCATCACTATCCGTTCGGCAAATAAGGGCGAGTCGAAGCTTTTAGAATAATTTAGAAGCTTCGACTCGCCCTAAAAGTCGAGTCGCGCGCGCGCACCCATCAGCGTCGGGCCTATTTATATATACGGAGCGTGGATTCGTGTGTTGTAACAAAATGACGAACGTTGCAAAGTGCAATGTGTGTAATATCATCATTGATGAGATGCTGTCGTACATTCAAAATAAGGTATCAATCATGGATGAAGAATCACTAGTGCGTATCTGCAAGGCTGCATTCACAAGTGATGAAATAAAAAACTCGAAGTCACTCCTGTTTGAGTTTATCCCAACAGACATAAAGAAAATATTGCGAAAAAACAAAGGGAAGGAGGAGCGCGATGTAACAGATATAATAAATCTATTTAAATCGACAGAGCCCGACGATATTCCCATTTTTGTGGCAAGACAACTGGATAAATTACCGCCAATCCTGATAGATCACTTGGATTGTTCTAAATTACTAAAGGACATGCAAGTATTGAAAGCCGAAATCGAAGGTATAAAATCAACGTACGCTACACTGGAAAGTGTTAACGAATTAAAAACCGACGTTCTGCGCGTAAAAAACGACTCCCTGCCGCCGGCATCGGCGTTCAAAGTAAACATGAGACGTGGTGCCTGGCTGGACAGTGGTCCTATAGGACTTTCACACGATTGTCATAATATGAGTGACGAGTTAGATGTGAACAACAAGTATATTGAATCCTCGAATATTCGGTCGCCTTTGTCGCAATATCGAGAAATGAGGGTAGATGGGGAGAAAAAATCCGATCATGAATCAGGTGAGCGGCAACGGTTGGTAGAATGCGCGTTGGCGAACGCGGGAGTTGATCACCGGTCGTCGCTGCCGCGTCATAAGGCGAGTGCGGGCGTTGATTGCGGCGCGGAGGGGGAACGCCTGTCCGTGAGTCAAGTTACGAGCGCACGGACCGGTTCTGTGCCCAGCGCTGCGGTGACGTCACACGCACCTAGTATGCCTTTGCAAATAGCAGATCAGCTGGCGGTCGTCGTTAATGACGCGCATAGCTTTGTAACGGGACAGCATGAATTACAGCAGCCGGTGTATATAGGCGAAGCTACGACCGAGGCAAACAATAATAATAACGAAGGATGGCAGAAAGTAGTGCAACGTAAAAGGTCAGCGAAATATCGTTTCGTAGGCAAGTCAGGTGTAGCCAAAGATTTGGAGTGCACATTTCGTGGAGCAGATCGAAAAATTCCAATGTTTATTACAAATGTGCATATGTCGACAATAGAAAGTGACATAATAAAACATATTTACGATAAGACACGGGAAAATGTGACCTTAGAGAAAATAAATATGAAATTTGAAAGGGGACACAAAGCATATAAATTTTTCGTATCAGAGGCCAATCTATCAAGGTACATGGACGAAACTTTATGGCCTGCAGGTGTCTTATTTAGGCGGTTTGTGAACTTCAAACACAGGATAGCAAACGGTGCACATCTTACCAACGCCGACGGTTTAAATAAACTAAATAATGGATAGTGGGCCTTATCGATTTGCTACTTTCAACTGCAAGAATGTAAAACGCTCCATCGGTGACGTCAGAGAGTTGTGCCGTACGTGTGACGTGGTTTGTCTCCAGGAAACTTGGTTGATGCCGCACGACATACCCTTTATCAGCACGATCGACAGTGGTTTCGGATACACTGCGACGTCTGCGGTTGATACGTCGGCGGGGATACTGCGCGGGCGTCCCTATGGCGGTGTCGCGTTGCTATGGAGATATAGTGTGTTTAAACAGGTTTCAGTGTTACCGTGCAATAACGCCCGTATTTGTGCCATTAAAATATCAATGAGTGATAGACAAGTGATCGTAATGAGTGTTTACTTACCAACTAACTCTGTCGATAACTTACAAGATTTCACTGATTGTTTGAGTGAGATAAGTGCCATCATTGACGAATATGGAATTGAATCTGTTTTTATTCTGGGTGACTTTAATGCGGATCCGGGTGAGTTGTTTTTCAGTGAACTTATGCATATTTGTAGCGACCAGCAATGGTCATGTATAGACATAGATATGCTAGGGTTAGGCTCGGGTACTTTTACTTTTATAAGTGATGTGCACGGGACTAGCAGCTGGCTGGATCACTGTGTAGCTACTCACTCGGCTAAGCAGACTGTTATTGGGGTAGAAATAAATTATGACACTCTGTGGTCTGATCATTTCCCACTTGTGGTTATGTGTAATTTAAAATTACTGTCACCTAAGGTAATGTCTCAAATTAGTAATTTTAATAAAGGTGTAGTTTGGGGTATAAAAAGTGAGGAACAAGTTTCTATATATGCCAAAGAGTGTCATAAGCGACTTAGAGTAATTGACTTCCCTCCCGAGTGCGTAAGTTGTGCTGATTGTTTGTGTAGTGACCGTGACCACCGGCTTGTTCTGGATACGCTTTACTCCGACATTGTCACCGCCCTCTGTGACGCGGCGGTGGCGAGTCGGGGAAGCACGGGGAAGTGTGGGAGTGGCCCACGCATAGCCGGGTGGAACAAGCATGTCAGCGAGGCTCACAGGGTGGCCAAATCTAAGTTCCTGGATTGGGTGTTGTGTGGAAGGCCTAAGTCAGGATTTCTATATAAAGAAATGTGCGACAGCAGAAGAGTGTTCAAATCTCGATTAAAATGGTGCCAAAATCATCAGGACCAAATAAGAATGTGAAACATTGCAAAGGGGATTTCCGTGGTTTCTGGAAGGGCACCAAAAAAGAAAACTTACGCCCCGGCCTTCCTGTGAGCATCGATGGTGTGAATGACCCGAAGGAGATTGCGGATCTTTTTAAGAACCAATTTTCGGTTAAGTCTCCATTGGGTACAGCGACGGAGGTGCTCAATGTTAGCATAACCAGTCGGCATGCGGGGACTACGTTCCGGGCAAGAGACGTAACAAAAGCCATAAGGCTTATCTCGAGAGGTAAGTCCCCGGGTCATGATGGCCTCAGCATTGAGCACCTACAGCATGCCGGACCACACATTGCTAGGGTATTGGCTATGTTTTACTCGCTGTGCGTGAGCCATTCCTACCTACCAGCCGACTTTATGAAAACAATGGTAGTGCCTGTAGTGAAAAATAAAACTGGTGACCTTACTGATAAGAGTAACTACAGGCCTATTTCTCTTGCCACTGTAGCTGCTAAAGTGTTTGACGGTTTGCTTAACGCACAGTTAAATAGAACAGTAACACTGCACGATAATCAGTTCGGGTTTCGTCCCCGGCTGTCCACTGAAAGTGCTATACTGTGTCTTAAGCATACCGTCAAATACTACACCGACCGTAAAACACCCGTGTATGCGTGCTTCCTTGATCTGTCCAAGGCTTTCGACCTTGTGGTATATGACCTGCTGTGGAACAAGCTTAGGAGCATAGATTTGCCGCCGGAACTCATTAGCATGTTCCAGTACTGGTATGGGCACCAGTCTAATTGTGTTAGGTGGGCGGGGGCAATGTCGGATGCGTATCAGCTCGAATGCGGAGTCAGGCAGGGTGGCTTAACATCTCCCACCCTTTTTAATCTGTATGTTAACGGGCTGATCGTGGCGCTCAGCAGCAAGCATGTTGGCTGTCACATTGACGGTACATGTGTCAATAATCTAAGTTATGCTGACGACATGGTGCTGATGAGTGCTTCGGTCTGCGGCCTGAGGACGCTGTTACAGATATGTGAGGAATATGCTTGTGGTCACGGTTTATTGTATAATGTAAAGAAGAGCCAATGTATGATCTTTGAGACGGCCAGTGCGAAATGTCCTGGAAGCATACCTCCTGTCAGACTTAATGGGGTTCCTTTGGAGAGGGTTGACCGTTTTACATACTTAGGGCATGTTTTGACTGTCGACCTCAAGGATCATGCAGACATGGAACGGGAGCGGAGGGCGTTGTCAGTTAGAGCGAACATGATCGCCCGCAAATTTGCGCGATGCTCTAATGAGGTTAAGGCTACGCTCTTTAGAGCGTACTGTACATCGCTGTACTCATGCTGTCTGTGGGCGAACTACTCTAATAGGAGTTACAGCGCCATCCGCGTCCAGTACAATAACGCGTTTAGGGCGGTGATGGGGTTGCCCCGATACTGCAGTGCCTCGGGTATGTTCGCGCAGGCGCGCATCGACTGCTTTCACGCGACCATGCGCAAGCGTGCTGCGTCCTTGGTGCGTAGGGTACGGGGTAGCCCCAACATCGTTCTGGCGTTGATTGCGGGAAGGCTGGACTGCCCCTTCATCCGGCATTGTTCCTCCAGACATGTTGCTGTACCAGTGTCGGATAGAAGGTACTAATTATGGTTATGTATTTATTTAAATTTGTTTTTTTTATTTTTTTTTTATTGATTTATTTTGATTTAATTATTTAATTTGATTTAATTTAATTTGATGTTTTTAATTTAATTTAATTTAATTTGTTTTACTGAGATTTTTATTGTTTTCTGGCGATGGATGATATTTACCTGAAATAAATGAATTTTATTTTTTTATTTATTTTAAAAACAGACGACGCTCACCTTTTTTGACATTTATTGGTCTGACATCCGTCAACTGAACTTTTTTTTTTGTAAAACGTTTTTTGCTCTAAGTAGTCTTCTTCTTTTGGCGAAATGTGGGTTAGGCACACCTTGCCTTACCCTACGGGGAAAACAGACGAGATGTCAAGGTTGATATTATGTGTTATACAACTATTCTCCATGATCCGATCTCAGACCAAATAAAAAACCAAGACAGAGCGCTGTCGACAGTGAAGTGAGGCCGGTTTCGTAAACATGTGTGTGTGTTCGCAGCAGTATGTGTCGGTTTTTTATTTGGTGTGAGGTTCCGATTTCATTACGAATTAAGTAAAATTGAATCGTTTACAGGCTCAACACGCAGGTGATACTGTTGATACGGGACCCCCGCGGAGTCATGCAGTCAAGGCGACAACGCCCCCCCTGCATGCTTTCCTCTGATTGTCGGGAGCCTTCTATGCTCTGTGCCGACATGGTCAGTGACTATATGGCAGCAAGAAGTATACTGCAGCAATATCCAGACAAAATATTGTACGACCGTAAATTCATAATGTACACTACCTCCACATTAGTTTTGGTTAACCTATCAGTTGTGAATGTTCGGGTTGTATGAATACCAGCTTTTTTGGAAAATATAATATGAACTGCTTGAGTCTGCTGTTTATTGGTTGTGAGGTCCTTGCCTCAAGATACTTGCCACACCAGTAGGTTCATCACCAATGTGTTGGTTTTGAGCAGTTGTTATTTTGGCCAGTTTATCAATACTTTGGAAACTTAATTACCCAGCGTTGAACCAGTTTTATAATTTCATATTTAAATTCCAGTGTGGCGCGGTTTGAAGAATTGGCTCTACAAACTAATATTACAACTGATCGGATTCTTAACTTCTTAAAAGTTCAAAGAACACAGGCTTTTGATGACTTTCTGCAGTCGCATACCAATGTTGAGGTATGTGGAGCTTACTCTACCTCTAAAGTCACACGCAACATTCCCTTCAAATGGAAGACTGCACTGGAATTTGGCTACGTTGCCATGGTACAGGTATGTTTAAATTTAACTTTAAAGTCTTACTTCCCAAACGTTCTACTGAGTTCACACAGCATGCTTTATTTTCAGGTATTTTCTTAATGCAGAGCATCTGAATCAAAGAATAACCTCATCAGCTTCCTTGATCTTGTTCCATATTAATTGGGGTCGGCGTTCCACATATTCTTCTTCCATTCTTCCCAGTTAACCGTTTTTACACATTCACTCCCTTTTCATTCATATCATTCGTCACTCAATCCATCCATATTTTCTTTGGCGTTCCTCTTGCTCTCCATCCATCAAAATTTATATTCATCACTATTCTAGTCACCTGTCTTTCATACCTCTTGATAACATGCCCCTACCAAGCCAATCGATTTCCCTTCAGCTTTTCTGTCACTGGCGCCACTTTCAAACTTCCTCTTTTATACTCATTTATTACTTTATCCATTCTTGTCACTCCTGACATCCATCTTAACATTAACGTATGGCCACGAATAAAAAAGACGGAGGTGGCGTCCTGGTGGCAGTTTTGAGAGGATTGCGCTCAGTAAGAATAGTTCCTCGGTTTGCTCTAGAGGCTGACCTGGAGCACGTCCTCCTCAGACTTCCCAGCTCGACAAGGGGGAAGAACCAAATTGTCGGGGCGGCCTACATACCACCTAAAACACCAGATTCCATTTATGTTAAATATTTTGATCTCCTACAACCTCTTCTTAGCGACACTAACGTAGAGCAGTCTTATCTCTTGGGTGATTACAACTTACCTGATGTTGACTGGATTCCCTATAATAATAATGGATCAGTATCGGGGCTAGTTTGTAGTGGCAATTCCTCGACTTGCGGACATCTTAGTGTATTTATGTCTTTCCTTAATGCTCATCAGTACAACACTATCAAGAATCTGAGTGGAAAATTATTGGACCTGGCCATCAGTACCAATGAATGTTCCGTTTTCCCCCCCGCGGACTCTTTACTGCAAATCGACAATCACCACCCGCCATTCTGTTTATTGATACCATTTAAACCCCCCCAAACAAACATGATTCGTAAGTGCTTAAAGAAGTTTAACTATTATAAAGCTAATTACGAGAAGATAAATGAGGAATTAAGTGAAATTGATTGGGATGAGCGGATTGGGTTGGAAAACTCCGTAGATGGAGCAGTGAATAAATTTTATAATGTAATTTTTAGCATAATTAAATCTCACGTACCCATTGTCAATTCTAAATCCTCGAAATTTCCAATCTGGTTTTCACCGTCGCTAATACATATTTACAAAAATAAGGCAAAGGCCTGGGTTAAATGGAAGGTGTATCATAATATCTCTGATTATGAACAATTCTCACTATACAGATCAAGATTCCATATTGAATGCAATTCCTGCTACACAAAATACATGGAATCTGTTGAGGACGGCATTCGCAGTAATGTAAAATACTTCTGGACGTACATTGCTAATCGGAGGTCTACATCTGGCATACCTTCTGACATGAAATACAAAGACCAAAGCACCAATGACCCCGAAGAAATTTGTAATTTCTTTTCTAATTTCTTTCATTCAGTTTATGAACAATCTTCCAAGAGAGGTGCTTCATCGAGTGAAGATTCTGAGCGTGGTTCCCTCATTAGTAGTATAGACCTAAGCAGGGATGAAATATTGAGGGCACTCAATTCGTTAGACTCATCTAAGGGTCCAGGCCCTGACGGTCTTCCTGTCACGTTTCTCAAAGCTACCGCTAAAAATATTTCCACTCCTATACATATTTTGTTCAATAAATCACTGGCACAAGGAATTTTCCCCGAGATATGGAAGAGTGCGAACATAACACCAATCTATAAATCGAGCTCTAAGCAGGATGTTGAGAACTATCGTCCTATATCCATTATGTCAGCCCTGCCGAAGCTTTTTGAGAGGTTAGTCCACGATAAAGTATATCCTGTTCTTCATCACGGTATAATTCTACAACAACACGGATTCGTAAAGAAAAGATCAACTACCACAAACTTGGTGACATTTGTGGATTATTTGTTTAACAATATGGATTCTCGTGTACAAGTTGATGCCATTTACACTGACTTTCGAAAAGCATTCGACAAGGTTGATCATGATTTGCTACTGAATAAAATTTCATTTAACGGTATACGTGGTGATTTGCTCCGATGGTTCTCCTCATATGTCTCGAACAGAACTCAAAGGGTCGTAGTTAACGGTTTCAGATCTGCTACAGCTATTAGTGTAACTTCCGGTGTACCTCAGGGTTCGATTTTGGGACCTCTTCTATTTATCCTATTTATAAACGACATTGACACTTGTTTTCAGAATTCCAAAGTCCTGCTCTATGCTGACGATCTCAAAATTTATAGGCCCATCAAAAATTTGCAAGACAGTAGATTATTACAGGAAGATCTGGATCGTTTCAGTGAATATTGCAGGAACAATAAATTGCAACTGAGTCTGTCCAAATGCTGCTGTATCAGTTTCACGAAGAATAAGAACGTTCTCAAGCACCCTTATTCTTTGGATAATGCTACATTATCTAGGGTGTCCCTTATTCGTGATCTTGGTATTCTCCTCGATGATAAACTTCACCTTGATGCCCACATTAACAAAGTTGTAAATAGTGCGTATCGGATGTATGGTTTTGTGATGAGATCTGCGAAGGAGTTTGTGCGCCCCTCTACCTATTTATATCTGTATAAATCTCTGATCAGATCGCAACTTGAGTACGCAGTGCCAGTGTGGAATCCCTTTTACAATAAGTATTCAGAAACTATTGAAGGGGTTCAAGGAAGATTTCTAAAAGCCATGCATTACCGTTGCTTCCACACAGTTTTATCTTATGATGATTTACTTAAGAAGTATAACTTACTTGGTCTAAAATCAAGACGCACTCTCCTAGAGACGGTATTTTTGTTTGATTTGTGTAGCAATGTATATGACTGTATAGATATCCGTAATAAAATAAGTTACATAGTTCCTAGAACAACAGTATGCCGCGGGGTGCGCGCACGGCCACTGTTTGCTGTTACCTCATGTCGCAGTAACGCTGGCATGCGAGCACCTCTGCGTCGACTAACTAATAATTACAACAAGCAATTCCAACATATCGATATGTTTGCTCTTTCTGCTGGTAAATTCAAAAATACTGTTTTCAAAACACTTTGTCAACAAAATTCTAATTAATATTTGCATGCTTTGATGATTTTGTATTTGTTTGCTTCCCTTTTGTTTTAATCACAAAAAATGTTTTCAACTTAAATTATTGTTGTAAGTATAAAAGTTTTAGTTTAAATAGCATAGTTTGTAAAGATTATTTCTATTTGTATTCCGTGGAAAATGTTGTTGGTTACACATTTGGCCGTATTTTTTTTGTATTTCTTTCTACACAATGTAATGTGTCACTGTTTGTTTTCCCCTAATAAATAAATAAATAAACATTCTCACTTCCGTTTCATGCAATATTTTTTCATCCGTTATCTTCACAACCCAGCATTCCGATCCATAAGTACAGTATAACAGGTCTTACCACGGACTTGTAGATTTTCCCCTTTAATTTCCAGTGTACAGGTCACTGGAAATTAAAGGGGAATTAAAGGGGACTTTAGTACCTAATATTACTCCTACCAAGTCATAATTATTAGAAAGTTATCTTACATTTCAGAAGGAGTGCAGATTAGCTATGCAGTTATGGGGATACAAGATGGCGCACAATGAGACCCATATGACGAGCACGGACTTCAACCCCGTCGATGATTATACCATCTCATAGATCATACTAATTAAAAATATTTTTTCGTATCATCATTGAATTTTGAGATATAGATATATTAAACAAAATCCTAATCTACGAATTGCACGTATTTTCTTTTGTAATGTTGCATTGAGTAGTGGGAGATTGAATGGGCGTAAAGAGACGGAACGCTCCAAGTTATTTCTCAAACTCAAAGTAATTATTTCAAATAAACCAATTACGGGCACTTTTGAATTGTCAAGGGGTCGGTCAGTCAGAGAGATGAAGCTAGTTGCCCATTCCAAAGCGGGCAAGAAACTCCACGGACACTCTTTTTAAATCAGAATATTGTTACAATACATTGGTTACATCATTCATGTTGACATGTGAGTACAATGCAGAAAAAGGTGCACGTTAAAAGCGTCCGTACTTAAAAGTAAAACAAAACAATTCAAAAATTAAAATAAGCCGTGGTAGCTAAGAGCTGACCAGTCCCTACTGATAGCGCCCGTTCACGAACAAGACGCAGATAGTTTATAACCTGGATTAACACATAGAATACATTTTATACCGATATTCCCACGGGATCGAGACTTACGCGGGTGAAACCGCGGGGCGCAGATAGTGTTAAATATTATACTGGGCTATAAAACGAGTTACTTCAGTATAATAGCGCTTAGGTACCATATTCACAACGATCCAAAAAACTAGCATGGCATATAGTTGCATAGCAACATTTACTATTGGGTCAGTTTATTTTTGTTTGTTAGGTAATGACTTAAAATATTTATTTCTCTAAGTAGGTACAAACGCAAGTCATTAATATTTAAAAAAAATCACAGATCTCGTGCATTACACGAGCTTCGAGGTACTATCAAAGAAATGCATATCTATACACCGTAAAGACTATTTCTACTTGCAGGGCTCGGCCGCTATAGAAATCTCATCAACAAATACCATCGCAGCATCACAGTTTTACTGAATCCATGGTTTTTGTAAATGAAAAAAGACAGTAAAAAACCAGCTGAGGTGGTGAGTTTTTTTTTCAATAGAAATAAATATCAATGGGATCCTTCGTTCGGTCGTAGTTCAAGCAGGATCGTGATAAGGTTATGGGATTTTTTTGATGAATGGGTTTTCTATGTAATCAGAAAAGTATAAAGTTAGTATCCAGAGAAAAGCAGACACAATTAGTAGTTTTTGGGTGAGAGGCGAAAAATTTCTATAAAAGTTTAAAAGCGCAAAAACTATAACCCCATCCTAATTTAAAAATTAGCTCTAGTCCTAACCCCTTTTCAAGGAATGTGCCTGATTACCAATCACGCTGTTATAGACACAACCGTTATAGTTTGAGTAAATAAACTCGGAGCTTACTCAAATCACCTAAAATTATTTTAATCCGTGGCTAAAGAAACGCCGCGGGGCGCAACTAGAGCGATACTGAGTGAATTTCCGTCAAAAGTCGCGAAAATCAATGCTAATATTTCGCATTTATAATATTAGTTGGGTTCCATAACTTAACTTAATATTATAAATGCGAAAGCGAGATTTTTGTACATATCGCCATTTATGTGTTAATAACCTACAATATTTTGAATGAACATTACGGAATTTTGATACACCCTTATTATTATTTTATTTGAACGCGGTATTCTCAGAAACGAACAGTCGAATTTCAAAAATTCTTGAAATTGGTAGACCAATTTTTGAGGAAGGTTATTTGAGCAGGCGAACATCCAGCTACTATCAAGTAGGTTGAGCAATAGTAAGTTTTGTATGCGCTTCATTGCAGAAACTGAACGTGCGATTCTTAATACGGCGACCGGTAGAATGACGTTTTCGCAATATATTATCGTATATTAGCTGTGTCTGGTTCAGCCTATTTCACAAGGTCTTATTAGGTCTTATTACAGAACAGCCAGGTGTCTAGAACGCATTCTCTCGACGGCCGCTGGTCAGACTGTACCTATGTATCTACTAGTGCAGGTGCTTGGAAAAATCAATAAACTATAACCTACGAAAGAAATAGTAAACGTTTATGCTTGAATGAGTACTGCGACAGTTAATTACAAAGCTACACCTTAGACTGAGGCTCGAGGCGGCACAATTTCCGTGTAATATCCGCCGTATCCGCTGGTATCCGCGCCGTATCCGCAATCCGTACGTTTTCGATCAGCGAGATCATGCGAGCACTTACGGGTATGTATGTATGTATCGTATGCCTTTTGTTTTTTTTGTCATTATTGTTGTTTTTTTGGTATAACTGTGTGTAATATTCTCTTTCCCATGATTCAATTTACCTATGTGAATGTGTCACTGTGTGTAATGTTTAACAAATCAAATCAAATCAAATCAAATCAACTTTATTTTTGCAGAAAACACTGTTACAATGGTGTTATAAAAGTAAATGTTTCAAGTGATTCTACCGTAAGGCATGCAAAATGTATACAATCATGGTTAATCAGAATCTAGATTGACATTGAGACAAATAAAATTAGATAAAAACATTTTGGGATATTAAAAATTATTGGAATGTCCTTCAAAAAGTCAAATTAATTCAGATTAATTATTCATTATGTATATTAATAGTAATTAAATTATTTCAATGTCGTTCCTAGAATTATTACAATACCTTAACAGATAAATAATTAAAGATACATGCATAATATTACTGTTCTATTACCTAATGTTACTGAGAGGTCTTGAGTTTAGAAAAATTATCATTTAAGTAGTCGTTCAAGTTATAGTAACATTTATTGACTAAAAGGCTCTTTAGATTTTTCTTAAATAAGGCAGTATTCATTGCCCTAATTTCTTTAGGTAATTTATTGAAGATTACAGTAGCCATGCGAAACACACTATTGTACATTAAAGTGGTTTAGGTTCGGCGCACACAGAGGCGAAATGCGTCACGTTGTTGCCTATTACTGACTTCAGAGGCCAATGAGAATAAGTTATGATTAACCTTAACAAACATTGAGACCTCATAAATATAAAGGCTTGGGAGAGTTAAAATTTTGAACTCCTGGAAAACCGGTTTACAGGTTTCAATTATTTGAAGCCCAAACATAGCCCTTATGCATCGTTTTTGTGCCTTAAATATTAAATCAATGTCAGTCGAATTTCCCCAAAAAATTACACCATACCTCAGGACAGGAGCAACTAAACCATGATAGGCCGTTAACAAGGTACTGATATTTGAAATCTTTTTTAATTCATGTAGCGCATATACTGATTTATTGATTCTTTTGCATAATTCTTCGATCTGGGATTTCCATTTTAATTTGTTATCCACAGTAAGACCAAGAAATTTTGTTGATTGCACTTCGGATACTGGTTCACCCTTATAGTTAATCTGAGGCATAATTGCATTCACACGCTGTTTAAAGTGGATTATTTTAGTTTTTGATATGTTTGCCTTCAGATTATTAATGTCTAGCCATTTAATTATTGTCTTTAGGGCACTACTTATATCATTTTCATAAGATGTTCTGTCATTACACTTAATTGCAACGGTGCTGTCGTCAGCAAACAGTGTCATTGGGTTTAAATTCGAATTTGGAAGGTCATTAATGTATATTATAAAGAGTAGTGGACCCAATACACTTCCTTGCGGGACACCATATTGAATTTTACGCCCCCTTGATAGGTATGTATCCTCCATCCTAGTTCTAGTGTTAAGTCTGTTAATTTGAGTATACTGAGTGCAGTTTCTGAGGTAAGTCTCAATTAATTTTAAAATGTTGCCCCTTATGCCATATGTCTCAAGCTTAGATAATAAGATGTCATGCACCACGTAATCAAAAGCTTGAGTCATATCCATAAAGATGGCGCAGGTCTGTATTCGCTTGTCGACATTGGACGTTATAATTTCCAAAAAATCATATACAACGTGTAACAGAATAAGCGCAAGACCTGAAAGTAGTCTGCTCAGAATCGGCTTCTGAATCGATTTCCATCATTATTTATATGTGTTAATTTTTCATGAAAAAAATCTTTTCTTTAACTGAAATTAGAACCACCGCGTCTTACCAAGGTAATAAGATATTTTATTTAACGAAATTTAAGCCTTATCTCAAAGGATAAACAAATTTGTAATACGCTCATAGCTATCCTATGTTTCATGTTTACTCAGGAAGTCTATTTTGTAAAAAAAAACTAGGTGTCGTTTAATTAAATTAAATTACAGATATTATTTTAGTCTTATAATTTAATATTCTAATTGGGGTGTATGAGCTCTTGCGTTTATTCCATTACAGGTTGTATAGCAAGATTGATACTTTTGTTCTGTCTAAATCCTTTTTGTTCTTTAGCTAAAATGTTGTAGGTTTCAAAATATTTAACAAATTCATTATAAATATATTTCTCAAAATTTTTTGAGAAGATTGAAATTAGGGCAAATAGGTCTATAATTATTCATGTTTTTTTTACTCTCTTTTTTATGAATCGGTTTAATAATTGCAACTTTTAATGTTTCCGGGAATACACCAGTTTCAATAGACAAGTTTAGAATGTAACTAAGAGGTTGCGAGATACATTCTGTGTGTAACTTAATGACTTTAGTGCAGATGCCGTCATAACCTACACTCGTGGTGTTTTTTAAACCTTTTATGATTTGTTTAATATCATCTGGTACACATGGCTTCATAAAGATTGAGTTAAGTCTAGATGTTAGGTATTGCTTATGCTGATCTTTGTGCATTGTATTAATGGGTGTTATCTTATCTACAAAATAATCATTAAATGCATTCGATATTTCATACGGATTTGTCACGATATTATTATTTGATTTAATACACGGGATAGATTCTAATGGCCTGTTTTGCTTTGCAGCATTAATAGTTTGCCATACAGCTTTTGCTTTATTACTTGAATTATTAATATTGTAATTATTTTGCGCTCGTTGAGTCAAAGACACAATCTTTTTTAGTCTTTTGGTGTATAGCCTCAGTTTTGATTTATTATCTACACTTGGGGTTTTTCTATATTTCCACAGTAGTTCCCGTTTCTTAGCACTACAAGTCTTAATACCCCGTGAAACCCACTTGAGTTTTTTTGTGGTTGTGTATAGTTATAGTTTTGTAGGGAAAACAAAGGTCATATAATAACTTAAATGTATCAAAGAAAGTATCATATGCTATGTTTGGATCACAAGTACTGTACATATCAGCAAATGTCATTTGACCTAAATAGTATTTAAATTTTACCTGATTTTCCATACAAAAATCCCGTCGCCGGATTTTCCAGTTCTTAATTATACATTTATTTCTTGACATCTTAACAACTGTGCGGTGTGGTCAGACAGTGCTAGGTCAATTACTTCTGACTTACATTTTTTCCCAAAGTTATGGGCAAAATTGTCAATACATGTTTTGCTTACATGTCTGGTTGGTTCTCTTAATTGTAATTTTAGATTATAATTTAAAAGTAAACATTCAAATTCGTTTGTTACCTTATTCTTATTTAAAATATTAATATTAAAGTCACCAGCTATAACAATATTATGCTTATGATAGTGTTTATGAAGTAAATTTAGGACCTTGTTCAGTTTATCAAAAAATATATTAATGTTACTAACTAAGGGTACTCTATATACACAGACAATAACAATTTTATAGTCTGTCAGCTCAATAGCACAACACTCAAACGCTGAACAGACTGAATAGCTTGTCAGTGTTGATATTACTTTGCACTTATGCCCTTTTTTAACAAAAATACAAGAACCACCCCTTTTTGTATTAGTTCTAAAGTAACTGGATACCAAGTTATAGTTGGGAATCAGACAAGAGTCTTCAAGCCCAGACATCATGAAGTGCTCTGTGAGACAAATAACATCAACACTTGATTTTTTTTCTAGTAATTCCTGTAAACAAACTGATAATATATGCGACTTTGTCCGCAGTCCAGCAATATTTTGGTGAAGAATGTTTAGATATTTGGGGGCGAAAACTTCTGATTTACAGTTTAAGTCACAAACAATGGGCAGGTCAGACTTATCTGACAGGCAAGCAATGTTCTGATATGGGATATTTGTGTTATTATAAACGAAAAAGTCACTGTTGTCAGACGAATCACAGATAGTAGTTTCTATGGGATAGTTTCTTATGTCAATAATCAGGCGGTCAAAGATACTTTCAAAAATGCGTTTAGTGCCCAGTCTGTTTAGTTTTCCTGTTCGATAGAAAAACATGTCTAAGGTGAGATCATGATTTGTGTCAAAAAAATATGCATAAGTAGTTATTATTCTGAATGTCCAAGTGTAGTAAATTATTAAACATTTCTACTCTGTAATTATAAATTAGAGCTCCTCTTACGTAAGTGGGACAGCATACAATTACATTCGTGTGGGTGATTAGTTTTAGTGATTCCTTGATTTGCTTGATCAATTCAATGTGGTTTCCAGCGCTTTTAAAGTCCTTATCTCCAATCATAAGCAAGCAGTAGTCGTCAATGGAAAGATTTTTTACTTTTTCAGTAATATTGGACAATATTTCACTTAAACCACTCCCTGGTGTCACGTAATGGCAATACTCGAAGTGTTTGCTGAAGGTAGCTTCTAAATTTTCTAGTGCACCAATATAGTTACAGTTACTAATTATGCGTAGCTTTCGTTTTCTTGGACTTTTGAACGTTGTATCACAGTTGATATGTTGTTGGTTTTCAATTTTGCGCTTAGCATCAACTTTGTCGCACTCAATGATAGTCGTTTTAGGCATTTGTAATGAAACCTCAGTTTGACTTTCTTTATCTTTGTTTTGATTTATTCTCTTTGGCGTGCAATCATTCGGTTTTTTTGTGGATACCGGGCTGCAGGTGATTTTTTTGTACAGATCATTCTTCTTTAACAATTCCTCGTTTTGTTTTTTAAGATTATTGTTTTCTAAGGAAAGAGAATCGATTTCTTGATGGGCACTATTTAATTCAAATTCTAGTTTATTTATCCGTTCTTTTAATTTTAACGTTTCTTCATCACTACTGTCGACAGAAATGTCAGGTAGACTATAATATTGGTTGTTTCATCTAGTGTTTCGTTCAACACCTCAACATTGGAGTCAGATACAGTTCGCGTACGACGGAAAGTAATGTTTTCGAGGAAGTTCATGTTGAGAGTTTTTGATTATGATGTTAATTCCAAAAAGACAAACTGCGTGCGGGATACGAACTCGGGCCACACGGTGCATGTGGTCAGGTAGGCAATGTAACGTGTACGCCACTGCGACAGTTACGTAGATGATCGAATTTGTGGATTACTAGGCTCTTCCGGACAAAATATTTGTTAAAAAAAGACGGTTGTAGTTTTAAATATTTTTCCACCAAGTATCACTTTTGTGATTCAATTTATTTTTCGTAATCTTTTTATATAATTACGTATTACACACAATTCGCCACTTAGTCTGAAACACCGTTTATCGTCAATATGTTATTATTTATCACGCAAAATGCGTTTTGTCACAAAGGGTTGTCCACATATAAAAGTCACCGTAGCTTAGTTAACGATGAATAATTTGTTAAGATAACATTATCACACACGTATTGTACTGTTTTTAACACTTTTACTATCCAATTGCAAAGATACTGTTAATTAAATTATTTTAAAGGAATTTTTATGCGGGAGCACACTCAAACCCACTTCTCGGTCGTCGTCATGACTCCCATCATGAACAACTATGTCTTGTTCGTATAAACAGTAAACGTGTAAAGTGGTGGCCGACGATTATATTATTTTATATTTTAAGATTTTCTAAAAATCTTAATCGTTAAAACTAAGGCGTAGATATCGGCGTGTTTCGGCGGTATTTCACTTGGCCTCTTGTACAGTGCCTGATCACTATGAACAGTGTGGCACTGCTTTTTTTTTTTTTTGTCTAGGGCATCTCATAGTTGATTTTAGATGAAAATCGTAACTATTTAACCGGACTTTCCTGTGGCTGCCTTAAGCTACTACACTCAGGGCCTCCAGCCAGGGGCATATGACTATTCTAAATTAAAACTAAGTGAACGCTCGCTAAGGGCACCCCCTGTGGGGTACGAACCTCGGCTTAGGGCGTCACTGACGGGAGGACAGCAAGATGGGACAGGCTGGATCAATATAGGAACATTATTATTATACGGGGAATTTAAAGCTACGTGCTCAGCTACGGCGCGGGCTGGCACATCATCGGACAAGGGACGGGGGGACGAATTTAATCGGGATCGCGGTCGTGCTGGACCTCGGCGGCGAGGTCGGAATGACGGTAGGCGTCTGTGTTTGTGTTTGAGAACTGTACTGGTGGCCCTATTGCTCTCCTGGAGGAGGGTTATGGGATCATCTGGCTCTACAAGTGCATGCCTCGGATGGCGGACTTTGCTAATCCTAGAGGGGGCATAGTTAGCGGCCTCGACAACCAGAGGGTTGCGATGTTTGGCGGCTTTATCAAAATAACGCTTGGAAAGGCGTTTTAGGAACTGGCGGATTGTGGGGATCTTTAAGTCGAGATGGAGGATCTCGTTACGAACGAACCAGGGGGCTGACGTGATTTTACGTAGGAAACGGTTCTGTAGGGTTTGCATCCTATGGATATAGTGGGGCTTTGCGTGAGCAAAGACGGACCCCGCATAGGTCATGATGGGACGAATGCACGCCGTGTAGGTACGCAATTTGCACTTGAGTGACAATTTGCTTCGTGCATTCAGAACGGAGTGGAGTCTACCTAGAGCGAAAGCGGCACGCGAGCGCACCTGCTTTATGTGCTCTTGAAATGAGAGTTTATCGTCCAGCGTTACACCTAGATATTTAGCTCGCTTCTCCCAAGGGATCGGCTTGCCAAACATGGTGAGCGGACTGGGGACGGGGGCTCTAAAACGATTACGCGATTTCTGGAAGAGAACCGCTTGACTTTTATCGGGATTTACTTCGATTCGCCATTTTCGAAACCAGGCGCCGAGCTTGTCGACCGCTGCCTGGAGAGCTAGGCGAATCTGATCGGGTCGACGCCCCCCTTGAGTAAATGGCCGTATCGTCTGCGAACAGAGCCAACTGCGCCTTTTTACTTTTGGGAATGTCGCCGGTGAACAAAGTGAAAATGAGGGGAGACAGCACGGAGCCCTGAGGGACTCCTGCTCGTATGGGTCGGGGGGAGGAGAGGGCACCTTCGATACGGTAGCGAAAGGTGCGGTTCGACAGAAAGTCTCGAATGATGAGCACGAGACGGTCTGGCACTCCGAGTTGGTACAACTTGTATAACAAGCCATTGTGCCAGACTTTGTCGAAAGCTTTCGCTATATCGAAGAATACCGCACCGGTCAACTCACTGCGTTGGAAACCAAAGCTTATGTGTTCGATGATCCGGTGTACCTGATGCACGCTAGAGTGCTGAGTTCGAAAGCCGAACTGCTCGTTGGGGATGAGGCCCTTGGTCTCTGCATAGTCTCTGAGACGCTTATAAATAAGCCTCTCGTAGATTTTGCCGAGAACCTTGAGCAGACTGATTGGGCGGTAACTCGAAGGATCCGACCTGGGCTTGCCGGGTTTCGGGATACCAATGACGGTGGCTTCTTTCCACGCTTGGGGGAAGATATTATTGCTCAGAGCACCATTGAAGATGGTGGTCAATAGCATTTTAAGATGGGCGGGGAACAATTGAACCACCCTATTGGTGATTCCGTCTGAACCGGGGGCTTTACGATTTTTAAGATCCTTGATGATCCCGTGCACCTCGTCTGGGGTGACGGGGGGCAAGGGGTCATCAGGGTCTTCTACGGAGGGAAGGGAGGTTCCACGATAAAGCGAGGTTGATACTAATAAAGCGTTCCGAGCCCAAAAAAAATGTATTCGTTCAATGACTAAAGCACAACCATTACAAAGCTGTGTCCCAATCTTTAAAAAGCTCAAAATATTACCATTCCCATCTTTATATATATTTGAACTGTGTATCTTTGTACGTAAGAAAATAGCTTTATTTCAAGTATATAACGATGTTTTTGTAAGAAAAAGCAGAAATACTTATAAAATGTGTGCACCTCAACAAAGAATTGAACTATTTTCTAATAATGTTTACTGCATGGCAATTAAAATATATAATAAATTACCCAATGCATTTAAGATTCTTAACTTTATGACATTTAAAAAGAAATTATTTAACTTCCTATTACAAAAGTGTTACTACTAAACGACTGAGTTTTTAAATGAAAGATTTGATTCTAAATTTAAATTAGATGACTACTGACATTTGTGCGAATTGAATAGAATTTTATTATTTATTTGACATTGTATACCTCCTAACAAATAACTCCTAAAACGTGCATGTAACGGTAATTATTTTTTCCCTTTTTCTTGACATTTGTTTATTTGTTAATGTTTAATTTTGGCATTGTCTTCTAATCCTTATCATTTAAATTATTTTCAATATTTGTACGCTGGAAACAGCAGAATATTATGGACATCATATTATAATTTGTAACACCTTGTAAAACAATATTCTGACAAATAAATTATTACTTACTTACTTACTTACGTTCGACTTCCGCGTCGACCTCATGGAGGTGAGCTTGGTCTACTGGTAGAGAGCTGGGAGAGCATTGAGCCTCTAGGCTGTCTGCTAGGCATTCTGTCTTTTCTAAATCCTCGAAGGCGATGGATTTATCGGGACGTACTAGGGGGGGCATGGCAGCTTCCTGCGGGGATTTGAGTTTCCTCTGAAGGTCCCAGAATGCTAGATGAGTTGGCTCTAGGTCGCTCAACATCTTATCCCAACCCGCGTTTCGCAGCTCTTGTACACGTTTCTTTACAGTTATCTGTAAATAGCGCATATGAGCTTTGTTGGCGGAGCAGGGAAAGGTGGTGTACGCACGGACAGACGCGTTCTTCTCAGTTATCAGATCACGCACTTCCTGTGGGAGCCTCCAGCGACGGTCGTCCGTCGCCGGAGCCTCCTTTGAACATTCGTTCAAAACAGATTGTACGTGATCAGTAAGTGAGTCGATCGCGGCCGTCGTGTCCGCGGTAGAGTCAAACTTATCGGGAATAGAATCCAATTGGGGGGACGTGTTGGATTTCAGCTTTTCGCTTACTTTCTTCCAGTCCGTTACCCTTTTGGTGGCCAGGGGAGATTGGGAGGCGTCGTCCGGGAGACCTATGCGGGGGGCCAGTCTTATAACTATTGGACGGTGGTCAGAGTTAAGCTCGTCTACCGTTTCTATCGTGTCTAGACGTAGGCTGACGTTCTTAAGGAGCGCCAGGTCGAGTACGTCGGGGGTATGATTGGGGTCGTGAGGGAAGTGAGTGGGAGTCATCGGAGCGATGACATCAAAGTTCTTGGAGGAAGAGAGGTCGAACAAGTGTCGCCCTCTAGTGGAGGTAGTGGAACTATTCCACGCGGGATGTTTGGCATTGAAATCGCCTGCTATTATAGCGGAATTACTAAGGCCTAATAGGGCAGAGAGGTCGTCCGAGAGGGATTGAAAGTCCTCAGCGGCACTCTGGGGGGGGAGGTAAGCTGACACTAGGGTAATCGGTTCGTGACCTGACATGCCTAGACGGCATATAAAGACTTCTAAACGAGACAGGGTGGGAGGGTCCATAGGGATGCAATAAAGTTCCTTTTTATAATAAATGAGGGTTCCGCCCTTGTGGCAACGCGTTCTATCGTTACGGACTATACGATAGTTGGCTATGGAGGGATTGCGGTTACTAGGTTTGAGGAACGTTTCCTGAACAAGGAGAATATCTAATTGATGGTCGCGGAGGAAGAGAGAGATCTCATCTCGTTGACCGTTGATGCCATTGGCATTGAAGATACCTAGCCTGAGGGATCGGGGTTTAAACCTAGCTAAGATGGCTTTATCCATTATGAGTTGGATTAGCGAGGGAAATTAGGGCTTGCGCAACGTCCGAGTACGCATTGTAGATCACTTGGATCTGAGCTAGATCGCATCTATCCCTGGCTGCCTGGATTTCGGCGACCATTCGGATAGCGCGGGGGGAGTAAAAGATCATGAACGTGGATGCTAACACGTTAAAGGGATCTTTACCTACGTTAAGGTTTTGGGGAGCCACAGAAGTGGGAGCGGGGTGAGAGTTAGCTGGCGCGGGAGCGCGTTTTGCGAGAGGCGCGGAGGGTGCGGGAGGTGCGGGGGGAGCAAAACGCGCGGGGGGCGCGAGGTGCGCTGGGGGGTGGGCACGGATACGCGGGTCCATGAGAGAGTAGAGAGGGGTGTGGGGGGCAGGGGGTTTCGCGGAGGCTAACTTTGGGAATGATTGCTGGTGTTGCAGCATATTCCAGGGACTGGGGCGCTGAGGGCTAAGTTTCTCTGGAATTTGAGAGGAAGGAATGGGAGGGAATTCCCTATACTGACGATTGTCAGCACGCTTATTAAGCTTGGGAGAGCTAGATTTAGGGGCTTTGGGACAGCCACGGTAATTGGCTGGGTGCCCTTCTTGGCCACATAGCACACAGCTGGGAGGGCTGAGGCAGAGGAAACGGTCCTTAGGACGTGCGCAATCGGCAGTGCCGTGCTCTCCCAGGCACTTTACGCACCTGGGAGTCGCATGGCAATGCTTTTGCGAATGGCCATAGAGCTGACAACGGTGGCATTACCCTATATTCCCGTTTTTACGGGGTTTCTCTATGATGAAACCGGTCAGGTTACAGAGGGACCTGATGTTGAATATGGGGTGATGCCCCTCTACTGGTTAGCACACGACAAGTAGCATGTCGTATGCTTCACCGCCACGCGAGCGGTGCATGCGGTGGACTTTGTCCACGGGGACATTTTGCGACTGCTTTTATGTCGGCGGGGGCTAGTGCTTTAGGGATACGTTTAATAACGACCCTTATCTGTTTTTCTTCTGGGAGCGAGAAGGTGTGGAATGAGATTCCTCTAGCTCGCAGAAGCTTAGTTAGTTCGCGATAATCGTTCGCGGTCGGGACAGTGATTTTAATACCCTGTAGGGTAGACTTGGCGTTGGTGAAGCCGATTTTCTTATCGACACACCATTTGGACACATCTGTCCACTTCCCCTTGTCCTGAAGGAACACGGGGGGTGGGGGACGGGGCTTTCTAGTGCCCGAAGTGATAGGGACGGCGGGAGCAACTTGTGCATCGGTCGCGGCGGGGGAGGTGGAGGGGGAAGCTACTGTCGCAACGGTAGCGCTACTAGGCGCTATACCGGCTACTTGCGCTACGGGGGTAGGGGTGGGGGAAATTACGTCATCGACGGCGATGACTTTGTTTGCCTGACTGGATGTTTGCCTCTTCTTCTTCCTTTTGCTCCCCTTTCCTGAGACTGGGGTAAACCCGTCGTCCTCGGAATGGGAGGAAGAGGAAGCAGCGGAGGCATTCTCAGTGTCTGAGGCATAATTGAAAGGTGTAGCGGCTCGCTTTGAGGAAGCGGCCGGCTCGGTAGTGTCCATTGACTCTACCGCTGGGCTGAAGGCCGGGCTGAAGGCCGGACTGGGGGACCTATTAAAGGGGTCTTCCAGCTCTATAGCTGGAAGAGACTGTGTTTGGGGAATAACATTGCTGAAACCAGCGATGTTAGAGTCAGAGGGACTGGGCTTAGGATCGAGTAGCGGCGCTAACTCGTCTATTTCTTTTCTAATAGCGGCCTTTTCTTCCGCAGTAGGCTTGGCTAATAGCCTAAGAATAATAGAGAAAAGTTTCCTAATTAAAGGATCCATCTCTCTAAGTCTATCTAGTAATAAATTACCTACTTTCTCCTAACATAAATCCTAACTTTAACTCCCCGGGAGGAATGCCCGGGGATGTGTAAACCCTCCCTGTCGGGTATAGACAGGGAGGTTGAGTACCTAAGGTGAGCCCTAAGCTTGCTTTTGCCCGTTGCCTATCTTATTTGTGCAACGGGGTCCTAACAGGGTCTGTTGTGTCGGGGTAGACACACCCGACCACAACAGGTGTGTTGCTGTGAAAGGAAAACTGTCACCAATGCCGAACACTGGGACCCGTCCAACTTTCTGCCTCACCCTGAAGGGGATTGGCGGGTGCGTTTGGGTCAACACCCCCTCGGCTTCGTTGGCACCGTATAGGTATCCACCGAGGACCACGAAACTGTGGTTTTACCCAGAAGGGGCCAACAACACGACGTACGTTTGATAGGACGTATACTGTTAACAGAATACTTTACAAGCTGTGCCTTGAAAAAGGCACACAGCAAGTAGCTGAAGATAGTCACTATAATTTTATTATAAATAATAAAATATAGTACTATGAAGTCTTGATATTCAGGAACGCTTGGTTCCGGAATCGGGAGAGCACTCGTACCGCACTGCGCACACGTCCGACCGCTGCCGCTGGCGCGCGTCGAGTGTGTGGCACGGTTTTTTTTTTTTTTTTTTTGTTTGGCATCTCGTAGGGTTACCACTAGGGGTATTTGCTACTCAACCGGACTTTCCTGCGGAGATGCTCTAAGCTACTAACTTAAAGCCTCCAGCCAGGGGCATAAAAACTAAAACTGCTTACTATTTGCCGACGACCTCAAACTTTGTCTCCCGATAACAAGCATGGATGACTGTGAAAGACTGCAGAGAGATATAGATAGGGTAGTAACTTGGAGCAAGAGTAATCTCCTGCAGTTTAACACATCTAAATGTGTGACCATAACTTTCTCACGCGCACGCACGCCCATTAGATATAGTTATACAGTGGACGGGGTATCGATGGCTAGGGTCACTGAAGTGAAGGACTTGGGTGTCCGTTTCACCACGGGGCTAACGTTTCGTGATCATATAGTTAAGGTTTGCAAAAAAGCATATAGAAACCTAGGATTTGTCCTGAGAATGGTTAAAGGCTTCACAAATATGAAAGCTATAACGGCATTGTATAATGCCTTAGTCAGGAGCCAATTAGAATGTAATGCAGTTATCTGGTCTCCACATGGAACTAAATATAGTCTCATGTTGGAGCGCGTACAAAATAAATTTATAAGATATATATATATGAGGGAATACGGGGTGTATCCATTTTATCCGTTGATGTATCCAACACTATTTGTCTTAGGTATGGTCGGATATAATGAACTAAGGGTCAGGAGGCAACTAACACTTGTTACTTATATCTTTAAGATAATTAGAGGGAAGATACACAATGCGGATATATTGCGCAGGGTGGAACTAGTCGTGCCAGACGGGTATGTGGGTCGTCGTCGTCAGCCACGGTTGCTGGCGGTACCGCGCGCGCGAACGAACTTGCTGCGGGAGGCGCCGCTAACGAGCGCGCTCCGCTCTCTCAACCTCATTGCTGATGACGTCGACATATTCTGTTGCGCTTTGGGTGAATTTGAAAAAATACACCCAAAGCGCAACAGAATAGAATTTGTTACAGTACAAGCAGTGGAACTATTTAAGTTAAGGGTGCTACAATATCGTATTGGGTCTAGCCTGTAAGGATATTTGTATGTTTGGAGTGAATAAATAAAATAAATAAATAAATAAATAAAAACTAACTTAAACTAAGCGACTGCTCGCTAAGGGCACCCCCTGTGGGGTACGGACCTCGGCTTAGGGCGTCGCTGGAGGGAGGGCAGCAAGTCGGGACAGGCTGGATCGGGGAGTTTAAAACTACTGACGGCTCTACATCAGCCCGGGCTGGTGTTTGAGCGTCGAGCAAGAGTCGGGGAGGAGTAGTATCGGATCGGGGTCGCGGTCGCGGGGGACCTCGGCGGCGAGGTCGGAAGGACGGGCGGCGTCTGGTTTTAAGAACCGTACTAGTTGCCCTATTGCTCTCCTGTAGGAGAGTTATGGGGTCGTCGGGGTCGGTAAGAGCGTGCCTGGGACGGCGGGTACGGCTAATGCGGGAGGGGGTATAGTTGGCCGCCTCGACAACCAGAGGGTTGCGATGTTTGGCGGCAGAGTCGAAGAAACGCTTGGAAAGGCGTTTCATGAACTGGACTATTGTGGGGATTTTAAGGTCGAGGTGGAGGGCCTCGTTACGGACATAATAGGGGGCACCCGTAGCTCTACGGAGGAAACGGTTTTGGAGGGCTTGCAACCTATGGATATGGCGGGGCCTAGCGTGGGCAAAGACGGCACAGGCATAAGTCATGATGGGACGGATACACGCCGTGTAAATACGCAATTTGCACCTAAGTGACAATTTGCTACGAGCGTGGAGGACGGAATGAAGCCTAGCTAGAGCGAAAGCAGCCCGCGAACGGACCTGCTTTATGTGCTCTTGGAAGGTAAGGTGGTTGTCTAGGACGACACCTAGGTATTTGGCTCGCTTTCCCCAAGGGATCTGCTTGCCGAACATGGTAAGGGGCTCGGGGAGGGGGGGGAACATCCGCGGCTTGGAGAATAGTACCGCCTGACTTTTGTCGGGATTGACTTCGATTCGCCACTTCCTGAACCATTCGCCGAGCTTGTCGACTGAGGCCTGGAGAGTGCGGCGAATCGCATCGGGGCTACGACCCTTGGAGCCAACTGCGCCTTCTTACTCTTTGGGATATCGCTGGTGAACAGCGTGAAGATGAGTGGGGAGATGACAGAGCCCTGGGGGACACCTGCACGTATGGGACGGGGGGAGGATATGGCACCCTCTATGCGATAGCGGAAGGTACGATTTGACAGAAAGTCTCGTATGATGAGCACGAGACGAGCACGAGGGGTGAAGAAAGTCATAAATGACGTGGTGATCACGCTGAAGGGATCAAAGGATTGCGCGGGGGTAGGGGGAGGGGGGCGCGTTGCTACCGGAGTAGGTAGCGGTTGGATTAGGGGCGCAGGAGCGCAGATGCGGGGGTCCATCAGAGGGGGGATGCGTGAGGGGGGGTTTTGGGGTTTGGGGTTACCCAGTGCAGGGAAAGCCTGCTGGTGATGGAGTTGGTTCCAGGGGGGCTAGGCCTTTGGGGGCTAAGCCTCTCTGGGATTTGGGCGGAGGGGGCCTTGTAGGCAGAGGGAGCCTCCCTCTGCTGGCGAGCGTCAGAGCGCTTAGCCAGTTTGGAGGGAGCAGCCTTGGGGGCTTTCGGGCAGCCTCTGTAGTTTGCAGGGTGCCCTGTTTGGCCGCATAGCACACAGCTGGGCGGCTCAGTGCAGAGTGCGCGGTCTTTGGGGCGAGTACACTCAGCAGTGCCGTGCTCGCCCAGGCACTTGACGCACCTGGGTTTTGCGTAGCAGTGCTTCTGTGAGTGCCCGTATAACTGGCACCGGTGGCACTGCCCAACGGTGGTATTCTTGTGGGGCTTTTCTATGTCAAAGCCCATCAGATTGCAGATGGCTTTGACATTGAAGATCGGGTGGAGGCGGGACTCGGTTGGGGGACAGACCACAAGGATCATGTCGAAGGCTTCGCCGCTGCGAGCGCGGTGCATGCGATGCACCTCGTCGACGGGGATGCCCTGTGACAAAAGATCCTCTTTAATGTCTTGTGCGGGGATTTTACGTGGGATCCTTTTGATCACCACGCGAGTTTGTTTCTCCTCAGGGAGAGAGAAGGTGTGGAATGCCACGCCTCTGGAACGGAGGAGTCTAGTGAGCTCCCGGTAGTCTTTCGACGTCGGGATGGTCACTTTGATACCCTGTTGGGTATTTCGGGCATTGGTGTATGCGATCTTTTGATCGCAGCACCATTTGGAGATATCGGTCCACTTTCCCTTGTCTTGGATGAAGACGGGGGGACGGGGGGGGATCTTCCTCTTCTGGGTGCCAGAAGTAGTAGGGACCCGGGACATGGGGGCATCCTGCGGGGAGGATGAAGCGGGGGTCAAGGCGGTGGGGGTGAGCACCGCGGGGGGTTGGTGAACTGGGGCCAGAAGCGGGTTCCTCGACCGCGACCACCTTGGTGGCCTGGGTGGTGCTCTGCTTCTTCTTCTTCCTCTTGTTGCCCTTCCCGGTGACGGGCAAGAAGCCTTCTTCGTCCGTGTGGGAAGAAGAGGAGAGATTAGCCTCAGTATCTGAGTGGAGAGGGGGGGGGAATGAGGTGGCTGCTCGTTTTGAGGAAGCGGGCATGGGAGTGTCCGCCCGCTTTGGGGGAGCGGGAGCATCAATGTTCATGTCTGGACTGAGCGGGCTCTCAGGAGAAGAGGGACTAACTAGGGCATCGCTGAAATCAGCGATGGCCTGGGACTCTCTGAAGATGGCCCGATCTAGGTCGGCGACCTCTTCAGCATATTTGGCCTCTAGACCTTCCTTTTCAAGGATGGTCTTGAGGCACTCCATTATGAGGAGCACCGTCCTGTTGGAGGCGCTCCCCATAGTCGGGAGGGAAGCCATGCTAGTGGGAGGGAATGTTGGGGGAACCTAACATTTGCCCTAACACCTAACTCCCCGGGTGGACTTACCCGGGGGTGTGTGACCCTCCCTGCCGGGTATAGACAGGGAGGTGAGTACCTACTGGTGAGCCCTAAGCTTGCTTTGGCCCGTTGCCTATTTTATTTGTGCAACGGGGTCCTAACAGGGTCTGGTGCGAAGGGGTAGACATACCCAACCGACACCAGGTGTGTAGCTGTGAAAGGAAAACTGTCACCAATGCCGACTAGGAGACCCCCCAAGGCCGAACACTGGGACCCGTCCAACTTTCTGCCTCACCCTGATGGAGATCGGCGGGTGCGTTTGGGTCAACACCCCACTCGGCTTCGTTGGCACCGTATGGTATCCACCGAGGACCACGAAACTGTGGTTTTTCCCTTAAGGGGACAAAATAACCCGACGACCGTTTTATCGACTATTACTGTTAATAGAAATACTATACTAGCTGTGCCTTGAAAAAGGCACACAGCTAGTAGCTGAAGATAGTCACTATTAAAAATAGGACTATAGAAGATCGTTGCGAGGTGCGACGAAATCTTGAGAGCAGGAACCCCAGAGCTTGGAAGCCCTGGGGTTCCTGCTCGGGAGCACTCGAACCACAAACACGTTCGTCCGCTACCGCTGCCGCGCGCCGAGTGTGGTGGCACTGCTACTCCACTCCCTCATTTTATACCTTTTTCATTCAAAAGCGGTTAGATGTATCTAACTTCTAACGCTTGTTTTAATTAATGTTACTTAGGTACATTTCAGATACGGATAATTTATAACATGGGTACTAAAAATTCTAGCACTAAATATTTGTGGAACAATGAACCTGGTATTACCGTTTAGCACCCAATATATGGGGCAACAGTGTCCGCTCATAAATTCGCTCTCTATAATAATGTCACGCTCGTTATTTAGGACGCGTTTCTAATGAAAAATATTATTTTGAGCCCATTGTAACGTTTATTACGCTTTGTCCTCTGATGCTATGATGTTTTATGATTTATTACTTCATTCTCGTTGGGAAAATGGATTTGTAAGGACTCTTGTTTTGTCTTAGTTAAAGGTCTCATCCGCAGGGTACTTGTGTTACAGTAGCAATGGCTTCCATTTTGCCAGTTCAACAACATTGCGTTATTTTTACATTGTTGAGCGGACAATGTTTGCGAACTTAATTATGAAGCAATGTATTAGGAATAATCTTCAAAATCATTCAGATTGTGATTTTGAAGAATATTAGACAATTAGAGTAGGTACTGCACAGGTCTATTTGTCTATGTCACCGTTATATTTCGTTATACATTTTTTATTATTATTTAAAAAAAAAAACCTAAAGTCAGCCTTTGGAATTAAATAAAAAAATGTATTGATATAGCCTCCATTTTTTTTATTTTTACCCGACTACGGCGAAGAAAAAAGGACTGTTATGATTTTGACCGGTATGTATGTATGTATGTATGTATGTATGTTCATCTGTTCCCTCCTACATATCTTCCAAACCACTTAACACAATTTGACAAATGAGGTATCGTTAGAAGCGTGTTAAAAATCCGGAGTCACACGTAATTCGATTCTTTATGCCCTAACACGTGTGACTCCGGATTTTTAATTTGTCTGTCTGTGGTGTCTCTTTTAAGTCGTAGTTGGGTTTTAGTTTTTATTACTTGATTTTTTTTATTGTAATGTGTCATGTTGTTCGATCCTATCAAAATCTAAATTACTTGCAAGTAACATTCGCAATATAGTGGTTTTCCTCATCTGGTTTTAAAAAGATGCCGTGGGGCCAATAACTTTTTTTGGGCCTGAAAAGGTAGCGTGGGACCCCTCCTATCCGCCATTTTGATTTGGCATACGATGCACCAAACGAACCCTGTATAATATGTAGTTTCAACCTTAGTAAAACAATTTAAATAGTAATAATTATTGTTGTCAAAAGTGGCACAGTTTTTTTACATTCTGCCATGAAAAGCTTTGTTACCATTTTTAAATTAAATCCATTTTCCGGCATCCATCTTTATCCAGCAAAAATAATGCACATTGCATTCTGTTGTCGACAAAAATTAAAATTTTTGACTATGAGCAATCATCAACAATATCACAGATTAGTAATACCGTGTCCTTTGCTAAACATAATTTCAATAAAGCTTCAAACCATAATTTCAAACTAAGATGCTGTTAGCATGTATTAGTAGATAACATTAATTTGACTAAACAATGTTCCTAAATAACAATCAACATTAGATAATAGGTAGGTGTACCTACAATTTAAATGAACGCTATTTGAAAATACTAATCTAATGCAAATTGACATAATCGGTAAATATTGTTTCTTATTATCAGGGAAATACCAAAGAGAGATGAATGCATTGTATGTAGGTAGTTCACGTGTAAAAAACACTTCCGCACACCTGAATCGAGCCACCCTGCATTTTTTTGTATCAAGGTCTGTAACGTTTTAGATGGTCGTATGCGGAGCAATGATATTTATTTATTTATTAAACCAAACACTATCCTTAGAGGATGACCCCAATACAATAGTGCCTACCTTAAAACTTAACCTAAAATACAAAAACACATAATATTAATATTTAAATAAAACTAACAAAATTCAACAAAACTCTTGCGAATTCAAACAATAATTATTGATGATTGATCGATGACACCAATATTTAATGTAATGCTATGTATTGTAATGTCCTTCTATGTTCCCTCTTAAACTAACTGTTTTAGTTAGATAGAATAAAGGCTATTAGATTCTAATATTTTAAGCTTCAAAGAGAGGATTCCAAAATATTATAATACAATGCAAAAAGATTTACCACAAAAAGCTTTCCATAGATCCTATACAGTAGTATTAGCGTGAAGCATAATAATAATGTAATGATAAGATTCTATCCATACAACCTTAGGTTTCGCCGACCCAAACTTGAAAAGGGGTACATTATACTCATGATTCAACTCTAAATACTAGCGGCAATTGTTTTATAAATAGGTTTAATACTATGCCTCGATTCCTCACAATAAAAAAACCCGTTATTCTCGAAAACTTAGCTGCCTTGTTATCACGTTCCACGAAACTAAACCCCGAGACGTAAAACAAAAAAAAGGAAAAAGGGAAAGTAGGGCGCTGTCTGTTCGTGCGAATATGATTGCCCGCAGATTTGCTCGGTGTTCGAGAGGCGTCAAAATAGCATTATTTAGGGCATTTTGTACGTCCTTTTATACTGGCAGTCTGTGGGTGGATTATTCGCAGAAACAGTACAGCGCTCTACGCGTCCAATACAACAACGCGTTCAGGGTGCTCTTGAGGCTGCCTCGCTTCTGTAGCGCGTCGGGGATGTTTGCCGAGGCGCATGTCGATTGTTTCCACACAATCATGCGCAAGCGGTGTACATCCCTGGTGCGCAGGGTGCGGGTCAGCCGCAACAGTATCCTGAACCTTTTTTCTGAACGTTTCGATTGTCAGTACGTGAACCACTGCTGTATGGTTGAAATAAAGATAATAATAATAATAATAAGGCTCACGAGGTTGTCGACATGTGGGATGTGGACTCTGCGATCATTGTGCCGATAGTCGTATCAGCCAATGGCTTAATTGCCAAGAGCCTCGACCAACACCTAAGGAGGCTCTCGTTGGGCAGCTGGATTAAGGGCTTGATTCAGAAAGCTGTACTCCTGGACACGGCTCGCATCGTTAGGAGGTTCCTTTCTCTGGAGCCCTGACCGCCGGTAGCTTGGACCCTGTTCCCGATACCGGTGGGCTACTATTTTTTATATTTTTAAATGTTTTATATAATTTTTTAGTCTAATATTTAAAAATATAATTTATAAGTAAGAAAAATGAAATAAAGAACAAAAATAATAATAAAAATAAAATATAAGGAAAAATCTTTTTAAAAACAAGCTTTTAATAAACTAAAAAGTACTAAATAAAACTTACGTAAACATAGAACTTTAATTTCTTAAAACTTTGAAGCTTCTCTTCAAGTTTCGTGTCAGAAGGACATTTACGCCTCAAGCTCGTCGGGTGTATATTTTCTAAAGAATTTTTGTGTTTTTTTTAATACTAGTACTTACATATTTTAAATCTGTAAGTTTTAAATTATGTTATGTAAATGAATAAGTGCCTAAAATATTTCAAAATTTTATAAAATGTTGGTGATAATTTCTAGATATTATTATTTTGTGTAATGTTTCCGTATTGGGTAGGTGATGACCATTATACTTATAATACATGTATCCGGTAGATGTAGCCTGCCTGTATGTTTCTGTCTGAAGCACAACAATACACGTATACCTAACGAAGGTAAGTATTGTTTTAATCAGTATCAAATATTCTTATTATACATACGCATAGGATATGTATATAGCTATGTAAATGAAGACTGGTGGAAAAGTGTCTACCTACGGAAATAAATATAATTTCATCATCATTCCACATCAGTCTCCAAGGAAGGCCACCTGCACTACACGCATTCGGTGTAATCCCGAGACCAGCACTAGGTAGGTTATCGGTTTGTCTTGTAAGGGCCGGCGCACACCTGGTAAGGCGCAGCGCGACGCGGTTGTCACTGTTAAACAAATATGAACGTTGCGTGCCTAAAAATGAAGTTGAGAAGCTTACGGCGTGCTCTCGAGCTGATGGAAGTTTATTTATTATCAACTTTACTTCAATTGATACTAGGTAGATATTTGTTTGGCAGTGACAAATGCGCTGCGCTGCGCCTTGCCAAATGTGAGCCGGCCCTAAGCGACCTACGCACGCTGCACATTTCGGTACTTGAACTGGGACTGTTTGGCCCCTGATTTCTGATCACTGATGGAGACGACGAGTATAATAACTCATTACATTTTTACTAGAATTCAGTGCGCTTAGTACAAGTTTAAGGTATGAATTACAAAATCTCTTTCCTTACAGATGATGCGGAGACTTAACATTTACACAATATGTATCCTATTTGGTATCAGTGTTGTACTTATTATTGATATTAAGATTCGATACACTGATAACGAACGATGTCTCGTATCCATTGGAAGTCCGACAAATGCTAAGATTATTGTAAAAGTCAAGAATGGAGAGGAGATCTTCACGCAACAAATACCTATTATACTGAACGATGATACCCTTGTTTCAATAGAAATGGAAAACTTACCTGAAATCACGAATGAAAACCATTTCTTTAGTTCCACAGACATCAGAAATAAGCCCAAAAAAATGCAAGATGAGACCCACACTTCCTCAAACATCACAGACTTAATATTAGAAAAATCACGATTAAAAATCAAATATGACACTTACAACTATAATTTTTCACAATCTGGTGTCCATGGTTTAGAAGATTTAGTTATGGAATCCGGAGGACAGCCCCTGATAAATTTACTTGTATCAACATGGAGATCAGGATCTACATTCACAGCAGATCTAATAAATAATGTGCGTCCAAGTACATACTTTCATAGTGAGCCGTTGTATATGTATGGAATTAAACAATTTAGGACACCAAAAGAAGGGAGCGAACCCGTAAGCGTTATCAAACGAATGTTAAAGTGCAATTATGAAGGGTTAGAAAATTACTTTGAGTGGGAAAGAAAACATTTTAGTAAGGGTAGCCCGAGCACCACACTCTGGAAGTATTGCGAGTACGATAATAATGATGAACTATGTTTTAACGCAGAGGTCACTTCAAGGTTATGTAAGCTGTTTCCTTTCCAAAATGTGAAGCTTGAACGACTAAGATTACGGCTCGTTGAGGCGATATTGAACGATAGAACGTGAGTAGTTTTTAATATTTTTGAGTTTTCACAGGTGTAACATAGGTCCATAAAACTAGCATGTTTCTTGGCAGATCAAGTTGTTTTAACACTACATTCTTTTAAAGGCATTTGAATTATATAATAACTGGTTTTGTAGAACTACAATATTCGAAAGAATATTAAAGGCTATCAGTAAAATTCAGTCTTTAATTTCGGAAGTTGGTGCCAAAAAACGGAAATTTAAGTTTTTTTGCACTTTGTAGTGTTGTAACAGAAACTAACATAACGTGTTGTAACGGCTAATAATAATAATCTACAAGCTTCCTAAAAATAGACGACGCGCACCTTTTTTGACATTTATTGGTCTGACATCAAAACTGTAAAAAATCACAAAAGCATTTATTCGACCCGAGACATATTATAGTTTGATGTGAGTGTTTTTTTTTGTAAAAAGTTGTTCTGTATGTGTTATACAACTATTCTCCATAATCCGATCTCAGACTAAATAAAAACCAAGACAGAGCGCTGTCAACAGTGATGTGAGGCCGGTTTCGTAAACATGTGTGAACTTAGTGAGGTGTAGTTTCATTGTAAATGGTTGTAAATGTGTGTGTGTGAGCTTGTATGCACAGAGCGGAGATTAAGTTTTGGTATGCTTCACTGTATTGTTCGCAGCAGTACGTCTTGCTTTTTTATTTGGTGTGAGGTTCCGATTAAATTACGAATGAAGTAAAATTGAATCGTTTACAGACTCAACACGCAGGTGATACTGTTGATACGGGACCCCCGCGGAGTTATGCAGTCGAGGAGACAACGCACCTTCTGCAGGCTTTCTTCTGATTGTTGGGAGCCTTCCATGCTCTGTGCCGACATGGTCAGCGACTATATGGCAGCAAGAAGAATGCTGCAGCAATATCCAGACAAAATCATGTATGACCATAAATTCATAATGTACACTACCTCCACGTTAGTTTTGGTTAACCTATCAGTCGTGAATGTTCGGGGTATGTGACCACCAGTTTTTTTTGGAAAATACAATATGAACTGCTTGAGTCTACTGTTTATTGGTTGTGAGGTCCATGCCTCAGGATACTTGCCACACCAGTAGGTTCATCACCAGTATGTTGATTTTGAGCAGTTGTTATTTTGGCCAGTTTATCAATACTTTGGAGACTTAATTACCCAGGGTTGAACCAGTTTTATAATTTCATATTTAAATTCCAGTGTGGTGCGGTTTGAAGAATTAGCTCTACAACCTAATATTACAACTGATCGTATTCTAAACTTCTTAAAAGCTCAAAGAACACAGGCTTTTGATGACTTTCTGCAGTCGCATACCAATGTTGAGGTATCTGGAAAATACTCTACCTCTAAAGTCTCACGCAACATTCCCTTCAAATGGAAGACTGCACTGGAATTTGGTTACGTTACCATGGTACAGGTATGTTGAAATTTAACTTTAAAGTCTCACTTCCCAAACGTTGTACTGAGTTCACACAGCCTGCTTTATTTTCAGGTATTTTCTTAATGCAGAGCATCTGAATCAAAGAATAACCTCATCAGCTTCCTTGCTCTTGTTCCATATTAATTGGGGTCGGCGTATCATATATTCTTCTTCCATTCTTCCCAGTTAACCGTTTTTACACATTCACTCCCTTTTCATTCATATCATTCGTCACTCAATCCATCCATCTTTTCTTTGGCGTTCCTCTTCCTCTCCATCCATCAAAATTTATATGCATCACTATTCTAGTCACCTGTCTTTCATACCTCTTGATAACATGCCCCTACCAAGCCAATCGATTTCCCTTCAGCTTTTCTGTCACTGGCGCCACTTTCAAACTTCCTCTTTTATACTCATTTATTACTTTATCCATTCTTGTCACTCCTGACATCCATCTTAACATTCTCACTTCCGTTTCATGCAATATTTTTTCATCCGTTATCTTCACGACCCAGCATTCCGATCCATAAGTACAGTATAACAGGTCTTACCACGGACTTGTAGATGAGGGGAAACCTTTAATTTCCTGTGACCTGTTGCTTTAGTACCTAATATTACTCCTACCAAGTCATAATTATTAGAAAGTTATCTTACATTTCAGAAGGAGTGCAGATTAGCTATGCAGTTATGGGGATACAAGATGGCGCACAATAAGACCCATATGACGAGCACGGACTTCAACCCCGTCGATGATTATACCATCTCATAGATCATAATAATTTTGTATCGTCATTGAATTTTGAGATATAGATATATTAAACAAAATCCTAATCTTTGAATTGCACGTATTTTCTACTGTAACTAGCATTGAGTAGTGAGAGATTGAATGGGCGTGAAGAGACGGAAAGCTCCAGGTTATTTGTTAGAGGAAGCGCGTTGCACTGGTACAGTCGAACAATCTTCCTCATAACTGTGTCAGCACTAGAGGAAAAAAAAAACATGCCCCAACTGTGTCAGCACTACTTCAGTGCCGCTGCGACTTGACTTGATGTTTCTATGCTAATTTATTTTTATCTGTATTTTTGATGCTCAAAGTGTCACAAATTGTACGTAATTGTATGAATGAGAGAGACAAACAACGTGCCGCTACAATGGCGACATTAATTTAACACACGTATACGATTTCGCGTATTCGTTTTATGAAAATATTTTAATTTCATCAAAGTTCCCTATTTTTATATAAACAGTGAAAAGTATAAAGGCATTATTTTTATATTGCATACATTGGGATTTGTACGTTATTATTTATTGATTTATTTTCAATTTTCTAAATTACCATCCTGGAGCAACCTGGGTCATTTGCCGTGGTCACGGATCATAAGGTAGGCGAATAGAGGAAAGCCGCGCAATTTCTTAGAAATTATGCCGACAAAGCATAGTACCGATAGAACTGGTAGGTAGCTTCATGAATGTATCTTTTACACAGAGTGATCTCAATTTTGGTTATTTAGATTGTTTGAAAATTAATTTTTTTCAATTTACGAATTATTTTAATTTATTATAATTTTTATGTTTACTGGCCACCAGCCCTACCCGTGTGTTAAATTAATGTCGCCATTGTAGCGGCACGCTGTATACGCATTCAAAATTCAACATCCGACAATAATTTGGGCTGAATGTTTTATTTAATTTACTGTGGTCATATTGCGATAAAAAGAAGACGGGAGTGTTTATTTTTAGATTTTATTGAATTAGATAATGTTAATGTTGTTTGCCATCTTGTGCGTAGTGTTTTTCTAATAATATATAACATCCTACAGTGGAATGTAGCTTTAGAATTCAAAGAAGTGGCCAGTGAATTCTTCCGTGATTGAAATTGTTCGTGTAGTTTTACAGTAGTTTTGTAGTGAATCAGCGGCGGCGCCGTATTTGTGATGTGTCTGTAATAATTAGAACAGTTGAAATCCTGTTTGCCCATAAAGTAAAGTGCCAAACAATAGATAAGCTATCGTATAACAATGGCTTTGACTTTCGGCGACACTTGAAATTTCAAGTGCAAACCGGCTCTTTGTTCGACGGGACGCGATGGGTTGCGCTTTTTTGAGTCACTAGGTAAATAATAAAATGTTTTTTTTAATAAATTATTACAAAAGTCTGTTTTTTTATTTATTAGTGTTAAATAGTGTATCGATAAGTAAAAAACATAAAAACATTTTCAATTTACTTTTTAATTTTTTCCTATTTACTTTTATTTGACGGTATATTGAAAAAAAAACCCGCTTCAGGTTACATTAAAATTATCATAATTTCACCACCATACTAAACTGTATTTATCTATTTGAACGAAGCTATCGTTGCGTGCAAAAAGAGAATAAAGTTAATTTAAAAAAAGAAACAGGACAATAAATATTAAAAAATTAACTTAAATTAAAAACATATAACCCCTCTCTAGTCTGAATTTGATAAGTGTATGTGTAATGTGAATGTGTCGTGTATATGGTGTCGTGTATATTTGTCGTGTGTATGTGGCGTGTATGTGTGTCATGTGTGTGGTGTATGGTTGAGTTGTCTGACTAAGCAGGAATTGTTAAAAAAGCTTTCCAAGTAACTTTTCAATCTCCTAACGACTCACCTTCTTTTTACACTCGAAATTATTCAAGCCTTATATAATATATTGCATTGTTTGTTAACTGTATTGTTAATAGAACTGTTTTGTATTAGAACATAACCATAATGTTATATGATAGACAGCGTTGCAACGAGGTACTTGCAGGTGACATAAGAAGACTTCTATTAGTGACAATGACAGATGACAGATCGCGTATACAAAGATTCCCGCGTACCCCCGGCCATAGTGCAAGAACGTAAGGTAAAAGCAGAGGTATCTGGTAAAATTTATATACCCTACATAATATTTACTAATTTAAGGCAAAATCACAACCAACGCTGTGTTTTTACCCGACTGCGGCGAAACCAAAAAAAACAAAATTGCGGATTTATGGCACAAAAATGGACCTCAAAAAAAAAAAAATCTCTCGAACCTGTCGATTAGCCCGTATCGAAGTGAAGGATTTTAAAAGATGATTACAAAAATAATTATATACAAATTATGTATAAATGTTAGTTGGAATCAGAAATTATAAAAAACAAAAAAGCTGAAAATAAAAAAAAAGTAATTTAAAAACTAAAAAACCCGACTGCAAAAACACGTAAGTAACTGAAAAGAGAAACACAAGCATTATAATTTATAGAATTTGACGCGACAACAAACAATAGTTACACTATAATTATTTTTCAGCTTGTGCCTGCGATATCAAAATTCTATAAATTATAATGCTTATTAACGTTTTTCTCTTTTCAGTTATTTGTTTTTGCAGTCCGGTTTTTTAGTTTTTTAAATTACTTTTTCATTTATCATTTTGTGAAAATGCAAAACCTTTCTATTATGTTCATCCTTACAGATGATGCGGCCGCTCAACATTTACACAATATGTCTCTTA
Organism: Lithophane semibrunnea; assembly: GCA_947363905.1. Lineage (NCBI taxonomy): Eukaryota > Metazoa > Arthropoda > Insecta > Lepidoptera > Noctuidae > Lithophane > Lithophane semibrunnea. Next base: position 924,918 of record OX376192.1, on the reverse strand, counting down.
TTTGGTGTGATTATTCTACTTATTATTGATATTAAGAGTCGACATACTGATAACACATTTCTCATTACCATCAAGAGCCAGATAAATGATAAGATTATCATAAAGGTAGAAAATGGAGTGGAGACCCTCACGCAACAGAAATCTATTATACTGAGTGATAATACTCATAATATTTTAATAAGAAGGGAAAATAGATCTGTTAAAAAAGATAAAAACTATGCCTATGGTTTTCCAACCATCAAAAATAAAGCCACAATCATGCAAGATGAGACCAACAGCTCTACAGACATCACAAACATATTAGATAAAACACGATCGAAAATCAAATATGACTACTCCAACTATAACTTTTCACTATCTGGTGGTCATGGTTTAGAAGATTTCGTTATTGAATCTGGGGGAGAACCTCTGAGAAGTTTAATTATATCAACATGGAGATCAGGATCTAATTTTCTTGGAGACCTGATAAACAATGCAGTTCCAAGTACTTACTATAATTGTGAACCCCTTCTCATGTATGGAGCTAAACAATTTAGGACACCAATAGAAGCAAGCGAAACCCTGAGAATTATAAAACAAATATGTAAATGCAATTATGATGATTTAGAAGATTACTTTGAGTTTGAAAGAAATAACCTTTATGGGTTTAGCCACGAAGACAAACAGTGGGAGTATTGTAAGAACGAGAATGAAGTTGATATGTGTTATAACGCAGAGGTCACTTCAAGATTATGTCAGCTGTTTCCTATCCAAAATATGAAGCTAGTACGACTAAGATTAAGGCTTGTTGAGGAAATATTGGATGATAAAGAGTGAGTGGTTCATTGTATTTATAAACGCCGTTTACACAAAAGCTTCAGATTATAATTATTGCCAGTTAGGTTAAACTCACGACAATCATTCTAATTTATACTTTTTATCAATGAGATAATAATAATAGTCCTCCAGACCGTATTTTCGGCCACGGCAGCCAATCTCAACGGAGACTAGCCTTCGGCGCGGAAGATATTATAGTGCACAAGTGTTTGCGCAGACACAAGTGCACTCTCTCTTCCCTCACTCTCATAGTCCGATGGGACGGTAATCCGACACGACCGGAGAGAGATCAGGCGTAGGACCAACGGCTTAACGTGCTTTCCGAGGCACGGGGGATAAAATCAATGAGATAGAAGTTACATGGCAATGACTTACTAATAGTTTTACGTCATTATTTCATCATGATTGCACTGCTTAACTGCTTACTTAATATATTTGAAATACAGGGTGATGCGGTTTGAAAAATTAGCTCTACAGCCTAATATGACTTCTAGCCGAATTCTCAACTTCCTAAAAGTTCCAAGAACACAGGCGTTCGATTTGTTCCTGCACTCGCATACCAATTTTGAGGTGGCTGGTATATACGCTACCTCCAGAGTCTCTCGCAACATTCCTTCTAAATGGAAGACTGAGCTGGACTTTAATAACGTTAATGGTATACAGGTAAGTTGTCATTGTCATTTCTTAAACTTTCTGTCAATTTGAGTTAAATAATTACTATGAGCCAATGTTGGTAATGATAATCCAATCAAAAACATAAATGGGAGACAAATTCAGTATTAAGAATATAAGCGTAGTTGTCGACTTTGAAATCTAAATGGGTGCCAAGTTCTATAGATAATCCTGAAATGTATAAAGAACATACAACATTCTAAAATAAATTTAAAATAAAATTTCTTGTTTCTTCTGCTATAACAATGTTTGCTACTTAAAAATAATTATAACTTCATTGAATAGTCGAATTATTTACACGAAGCACTTAGGATGAATTTACTCGGCTACTTTTTACATACGAGTTCTTTCATTGATGTACAGATTGAAGAACTCGCGTTGGTGAACTCAATCACCCCGCACACCAACCTGTATGAGTCAGGCAGAGCTCCCAAACATTTCATCCTGGTTAAGATTGGACGTGGTTTCCGTATCAGTGCTGGAAGATCTTGACTTCTTCAGGAGTAAATATATCTAGTAGCTTTATCCACAAGACTTTGTATGACACCAGGTCAAATGCTCTGGACAAATCGAGAAAGCAGGCGTACCCTGCTGCGTTCCGATCCGTATAATATCTGACAGCATGCTCTAAACTCAATAAAGCACTATCAGTTTGGGTTCATGCAAAGTAAACTAAGATATGAATTAAGTATTTTTGCGATGACTGTAGCTGATGAGACCGGTCTGTTGTTATTTTTATCAGGTATGTAACCTGTTTTTAATCGACTTCAAAAAGAAGGAAGTTCTCAATTCGACTGGTTTTTTTTGTGTGTTTGTTACGCCATTACTCCGCCTGTTATGAATTGATTTCGATGGTTCTTTTTTTTTTTGGTAGGTCATGCTTCAGGGGTCGTCCCTAAATCAATTTTATTAACTTTGCTTGCATAGTTTTTGAGTTAGCTTCAATAATACGTATTTTTCCCACTTAGTCTATTATGGATATTGTTTTAAGTTCCCGTCACGGTTATTTACAGTGCAGATATTGCAGGTAGTGGTATTTGAGTTTGTGTGGGGTAGGTACTATGGCCGTGCTCATCTGTTCGTCTGGCAAGTAAGAGTGCCTGAGGCAAAACGTAAACAGCATAACCAAAACACGCGGCACATGGGGCCTACTGGGGACCTGCGTGCTGAACGTGCTCGATGCTGAGCGCGTCATGTCCTGGAAACTTACCCCAGGGAGCCTAGACACTGCCAGGGTTGCGGGTTAGTCCGAAAGGGATACCGGGACCTTGGCAACAGGCAACTGAAGGAACACGGGTGGGTTTTAGTCAGTAAAAGTCTGACACGCCCTTCCGCTCCGCCCAGAGCGGGAGAAGTCATTAGATGATCTCCCACCTTCAAAAAAAAAAAAAGGGGCCTAGACAACTCCATACAATTTAATCTTTCCGTTGGCATTTAACGCTTACAGAAAAGGGATTTTGTCTTCTGGTCATACACTATACTTCATTCTTTTAAACTCTTCACTTCTTTTAAAGGTTTACTTTTACGTTAATTCATGTTACGACAAGCTTATTCCTTACCTAATTTTGCACAAAATTGATTTTCACAATATTTGCGTAGGCTCAATGGTTCTGCAGTTATACAGTAAGCTTCATTAATGAATAAAAATCTAACATTTCAGATGAACTGCAAAGAAGCTATGCGTTTATGGGGATACAAGATGGCGCACAATGAGACCCATATGACGAGCACGGACTTCAATCCCGTCGATGATTATATCATCTCATAGTGAATAATTTACTAAAATGTGTTGTCGTGTCGGCATTGTATGTTGAGACATCTAGATTATATCTAAAATCTTTTCTAAGATACTTTTTGTTATTACTTTACCATCCAATCTATAATAATCCAAAGTAGCCAATGGCTACCAACAATGCATCACATCTCAAAAATAAGCCTTTGAAGTTGTTATCCTATATTATTAAATGGTAAGCAATGAGCAAAATTGAATGGTAAAGCAATATTTTTATATAACGAAGGCATTTCGGTCTCCTCGTCCAGTGCTTCGACATATTATAATTGTATATATGTCGGAGCGACGGGCTCACAATCGTCGTCAGAAGGGTAATTGTCCATTAAATTGTTCACTATATAACTGTCTGTCTACTTCGTGGGCAAAGGAAACGCGTATTATTACTCTAACTAGAAAAGTCTACATTAATTAGAAGGGCGCAACGAGTCCGTGGGTCGCGCTCAGTCAATCTCGTGGTCTGAGTGGAAGTGACTGTCTGCCAGGCTCCTCTGCTGCCAAAATCTTATCGTCATAAAACGTTCTTACGATAAAACCAAGCCTACCCCCGGCCACGTTCAACGCAATAAGGTTCACGTCTCGTCGCCTTTATATTAATATTAATTATTTAATATCAGTAAGCTCTACGCGCTAACAAAGACCATCATGATCGTGAGAGTTAGACGAGGAGTGACTGGCACCTTCGTCTCACGCCGTTAAAAACTGGACGAGGTGTGAGTTGACACCATCGCCTCACGCTGACATATAATATGTATATAATTATATAATTACCTACATAATTATAATTATTTGTAATCACTTTCTCGAAAACGGCTCTAACGATTTCGATGAAAGTTGCAATAAAGGGGTTTACGTGGGCGAAAAATCGATCTAGCTAGGTCTTAGGTATGTATTGGAAAATTAGTTTTCTCTATTTTCTCAGCCTCGGGAATATGATACAACGTTAATATACCTGGACGATGTGTTTATCTATTTTCGTCGACCAGGTACTAATACTAAAACAACTATTCCAACAAAAAACAATTTCCCCAATCGGACAATTGAACAGACCGATGTAACTTGTGTATTTGTGTTTTATGTCTACAAAAAATAATAAAATATGATCCGTACGTCATTCCACTTGTAGTGCAAGTTGTTGTAACAGAAAACAATTTTAATAACGTCTCTCAAAGACGTATGAGTGAGCACAGTTCGTGTGTTCAAGATTTAAATTAAAGTTCTGGTAGAACTCGGCTTACGCGGTTTGAAATGGAAACAATACTGCTACTAACTTGGAAACGGTACTGTAGGTAGGTACTGTATTTTTATAAAAGTTGTGTTAGCTAGATTGTGGAACACTTGAGAAGAGCGTCTATTGTGCGAGTTAAGAGACAATCATGTATACAATTTGTTCCCTAAGTACTGTCTGATCACATTTGGAGGCCCTGGGGAAAAAGTTAAGCGTAGAGCATAAGACTGTTTGGAGTGGTTTAGCAACGAAGAAGCCTTAACATACGTGGGCATAGGGAGCGATAACATTGAAATTGAAAATTCATGTAAATGAATGAATCATCAAAATTAAATCTCATTTCAAAATCTATTTCGAGAAACCAGTAACTTATACATTTGCATAAAATATTACCCTAAGTAATAATACACGAATTCTAGGCATGGCATTAGCATGCAACATGCTGTTTCAATCCTATTGCGTCCCAACATGTCGCCCCTTGCTTCGCCTTAATTGGGACACTGAAGAAATTCCAATTTAGTCGGCTTCGCAAGATGTTCAGTTTTAAACAAGTACTTACCTACCTACTGTTTATTTTGGAAAACAACAGTTGGCGATTGACGTATTCGGATGATATTCTTTGTCAAAACGTCTTGCTTACTTTAATCACGGTATCATTTTCTTGTAAATATTCCCAAATTATTTCTTGAACTTATCATCATCATTACTACTTTTAGGTTTATTTCTGTTTCTGACTAAAACAACTTTTAGAAGCCTTTAATTATAGCCAGTTGGCCTTATAAAGTCAGCCAGTAACTATTAATGTCGATTATAAATTAAAAAATATATTACTATACTAGCTGCGCCCCGCGGTTTATCGGGATAAAAAGTAGGTGATCCTAAGTCCTATTCCAGGTTCCGTTCCGTTCAGCCTATAACGAGTGGCGTGAAAGCGGCTGGCGTGAAAGCGGCTGGCGTGAAAGCGGCTGGCGTGAAAGCGGCTGGCGTGAAAGCGTAACAAACAAACTCACTTTTGCATTTATAATATTAGTTAAGAGAAGAAGAAAAGTAGGAAGGGCGTCTGCATTTAAAAGATAGAGTGCCGATCGTACAAGTAGCCGGAATTAATGCCAAGACGGTCAAAAGATAGAGCCATCTGGAACGGTTTTACCGCAAAAGGCGGCCCATACAACTAACAATACTAACCTTATAAAGTACAAAATTAACATTACTAACAAATAAATGACACAACAAAAAAGAGTAGATAAAAACCACGTGTAAGAGATAAAATAAAGCTAATGATAGGTAATAAATAATATTAGATATTATAATATTATTAAATAATATAATAATATAGGATATTAGTTAGGATTAGGATGGCAGACAATGGTTTGTCTACCTTAATGTCGAGTCTGATTCCTCGCACCATGTTGAGTTACTATCACTAACAAAGCACTAACTTGATTGAAACAATGTCTGACATGAACAAGATGGATCAAATAATTGATTGTGGTATCAATCAAATTAGTTATAATATATTGGATTGTAGTGTGGTCATAATGTCCAGCTATAGTAATGATAATAGTTTCAGGAGAGGGAGTTCAATTTAGACTAATGACTTTCCTAGAAATGGACTGTCAAATACTGATTTAAAAATCACCGAACCTTTAGACAAATATTTGATAACATCTGAGCAAAACTCTTTTTATCACTCATCCAATCAGGTCAGCTGCTCAGCCTACCAATTCTATTTAGTTTCCCCATTCATCAATGCTGACGTAATGGAGCTCTAGAAATGCATAAATCACATGGTCCAGTGGATTGACGGCCGCTTGATTATGGATTACCCGTGTAATCCGCTGCGATACCGCTCCGATACCACAGATTTGTCATACTGCTTTTATTTAGGCTGTGTCGTTTATTTGAACGAGGGATTGGACTCGTATGTGTTGAGAATTGTCGGATTTGGGATAATAATATGTTTACTTTTGTACTGTAAGCAGGTTTTGCAATTTTTTTCTGAGTAAATGAAGGAACTCATGAGCATTTTCTGGACCCCGTTGGCAGGGATCGGAAAAGCTTTAAATATGCCTAGCCTTTTCCCAACTATGTTGAGGTCTGCTTCCACTCTACAGCCAGGAGCAGCTTTAAAATAACTTATCTTAATACACTGACTGGGAAACGCTGTGTTTACATTCCATTACAGCTGAATACAATATTAGGAGACAAATGAGAATGCACCCCCACGCTACCTGGTGAATCTTCCCAGCACAGCAAATTGAAGACTAATCCAAATAACGGATAATGCTCAAAGAACAACAAAAAGATCCGTGCACTTGATGCCGAATCCAAAATGAGCGAGACTTCCATATTCATGGAACCTTCAAAAGCACTCATTTGCCGACCATTAGACGGTACCATTCAGTGCAATGGTATAACAAAGGGCACGTTCGCATTCAAATCAAACTGAATAACGTTTAATCTTCATAGAATATTCCAATGCTAACGAGATCTCGAGAGATTTCCAATGTCCGCCTTCGTTTCTCACTAGGACTCCAAATGAACTAATTCCATTATGAAAATCTTTTTCTCCGTCAAATTGGAATAATCCTGCTTTTTGTTCGGATTAAAAACGATTTATCAAAAGAATTGTTTGCTGTAAATAAAATAGGATCGGAACGAGATGAGGCTCGGATTGCCTGGGCAGCTGTTACAAGAAAAATTGTCTGTGCTGTAAGTAATTTGGGACGCTCCTCTTCCTCGTCAGCCTGTATCGTTTAGAATCGTATTAAATGCTATGAGGCTTGTTAATGTTTGTGTTAATGTGAAGGCCGGAATGAGGAAAACAGTGGATTTATGGTCTTGTTTGAACATAATTTTGTTTTGAGTACGTCAGACCTCTATGAATACCTAAATGGTAGGTATAAAAAAATATTGTTATGGAATTTATAATTTGATTTGTCATTCATTAATATAAGGTTATATTAACATAATAATGAAATAAGTTGACAGACTTAAAATATTAATAATAATAGGTACATGTGTAAAAAAAACGGCCAAGTGCGTGTCGGTCCACACACAATCGAGGGTTCCCTAGTTGGGATGAATTTATCCCAAGAACAAACTTAACATTGTAGTTGAAATATATGTTCTCCCATACATTCCAACTGCAAAAGTAATAAGATGGTCGCGTCTCTCTTACACAGAGTCAACCAACCGCTCGGCGTTTCACGTTCAAAAGTGCCATACATTTGCCATTCAAAAGTGCCTTATACGGGCCTATTTATATAAATAATTTGACTTAGCGTTGTCTCGAAAAACCCAAGTGGGCACTCGGACCTGATGGTGTTTCACCCCCAAACGGCTCCAACATAATTATAACTCCCAAAAAGCTTGGAACATTTTCGCTGTTTGAGGTTTTCCGCACCTGTAGCAGCCGCCCCAGCACTCAGCCCACCGTGCAAGAATTTCTTTTCTTGCACGGCGGGCTATGGGATGGTGCAAGGGTGTTGACATATATGTTGCATCCTACACCAAAGGCCCGCCCAACTTCCAAGGCAAGGTCATTTATGGTCATTTCGTCTGGTCTCTTCACCATCGTCACGTGCCAAGTCGTTGGGTTCAAAAACAGCTGGCACTCCGGCGCGGCAGTGACAACAGCACGATTTAGATCCAGCCTAGCCGCAGTAGCGTAGTACTTTAGATAGGCAGCGACTGAGAAGTTATTTCTTAGAATCATTCCAAGATAACGTTTATTTTTAAATTAAGCCAATAATACTTATCTACCTACCGAGTGAAATAAGCAAATACTCATACAAATAATCTTCATCAAAACCCTCGCATAAAGACAGGAAACAATTTGAAGTTGCATAATTTATATGTTACAACAAACTTTCAATGCTCGAAGACTACCTTGTATTTGGATTGGAAAAGATGGAAAAGATGCTCATGATTTTGGGAAATTTCGTAAGGTAGACGGGAGAGACTGAAAAGCAGTATTGGTTTGTGTTAAAGATAATTGGTTACGCAAATATTTATGTATGTTACAATCATTGTTTGGCGATAAATCCAATTATTCGACAACTAAATTCTAAATTCAACGTATGGTATTTGAATGACGGAACCCTAATGTAGACACAGTCTAAAAAGATTTAATCCTTTTAAAAGAAAAATCAGTTCCATTGGCCTAGACCTCACAAAATGTGAAATTTACCTTCCCCAAACCACTGGCAGACAGAGTACCATCGCAAAATTTAACACAATAGCACCAAACATCCGAAAGAAACTCACTTCACCTCCTGGGGTCCCCAATTTTTGACGAATCCTTTTCAACGTTCTTTCGTACGTTCGTAATTATAGACTTTATCTATTTTATTTGAATTATTAGCTTCTGCCCGCGACTTGGTCCGCGTTGCATTGCGCGGGCGCGCTCCGCGCGACCATGCATCGTCCGCCTGCGCTATTACTTCATTTGCACTTAGCGTTTTCTTTTTCCTCAGCTCCTAAGGGTAGTGTAGTGTTAAATAGTTATAACCTTTGAAAATTAGGCTATCAAATGCATTACATTTTTTTTTAATCCGACTAGATATTAGCGCGTACAAAAAACGAACAAACTCTTCAGGTATAAACTAATAGTATAATAGTCATATTAGTTTCATGTCTTATGCCCGAGTTCTGCGCGGAAAATCAAACAATTATTGTTATCCAATAGATGTTTATTTTTAGAAAAGATTTAGCGAAACTCGACCCTCAAGGGTCAAAATGTTGCCAAAACATCGGGGGGATAACTAAAATAATTACACACATCAGTAGTGGCTATCCAAATAATAAAGTTTAATTCCGTTTAATATTCTAGTGCAGTCGCCAAAACGTCCCGACATCGCTTTAGCATTTCAATAGCAACAAATTGTGAACGATATAAAATCCAGTTAGGCTGGTCGCAAAGTAGAGATTTTGCAACGGGCACGTTCGTTTAGCACGTGATAGTCGGATGTGAAATTATATGGATACTAACAGATGACGCGGGAGAGGATCTAGATTACAAAGCTTCTAGAAAAGTACCTAATGTCTACATTTAATATTTTTTAAATGAATGGAATTGCTGATAGTGTTTTCATAACTATGTTAATACACATCTTTTCAACATGAATGATGGGAAAAAGTTTTTGGTTGTTTATGTTTAGGTAGGTATTGTAAAACGGAAATATTTAACTGACCCTGTAAAAACTATTGACGCTTTTTTTATAAATGAGCCTCTTTTTAGCTTTAAAACCTTTTCTCACAGATCATTGCAGTAACTAAGCTAGGCCACTCCGACGGATTAGGTTAGGTAACAACTGTGACCAATCACGCGCTAGCTGAATTGGTCGCAGTAACTAAGCTAGGGTACCCCGGCTAAACGGGTTAGGTTAGGTCAGAACTGTGAGCAACCGCGCGCAAGCCGAGCGAGCGCTCATCCAAGTTGGTACAGGATCCTAAAATAGGAATTGTTTGGGTTCACAAAAAGGGGCGTGATCATTTTATTGAGAGTTCAATTTTTAGGAAAGGAAAATGGGAATTATTTCAGGTTCTTATACATGCCATTGAAAAATACTACGAAAAATAGTGAGAAGGCTACTGTTTAACTTTAATGATCGACGTATGGGCGCATATTTTGGATTATGGTCGTTTTCGATTCGAGTTTGATTAATTACTATACTATTCCATGTTTAAGCATGGAACCATAGTAATTAATCACTAAATAAACATACCTAAACTAAAAGTCGTGTTGAAGGAGAAAACTTTAGCCACATGCGATTCGGAACTAGTTTTTTGGGTTTAACTAGTGATTTGGGAGAGGGATTCAATTATGTGCGCTAATACATTTCATTGGGTAGGTACACAATTTGAGCGGAGGCAGAACTACGTATATAAAGAATAAAATGGTCTCTTGCCTAATGCAATACTAAACTTGAATATCGACGAAGATGTCATTATATGTAGTTCCATTCCGGTTTGTGATGATGGACGAAAAATTTATTTATTTATTTATAAAACTTACAGCTAAACAGATACAATAAGTATAAGTTTAAACAAAATATGGCCAAATACAAGTTTCCACAAGTAGTATTAAAAATCACATGAAACAGAAAATTTTCAAACGTTTGAGTTTGAATTAGAATTTGCTAATAGACTTTAACACAAAAACAGAAAAATGACTATTTACGCTCGAAGAAGCGATTAGAAAGAATTTTCTTCATTTTAGCAACACTGGTATTGAAAATGTCGATATCAGCTTCCTGACAGGTTGCGTTGTACATACGACTCGCTCTCAACATGAACGAGATCCGTCTGTACGTAGTGGCTACCACTGGGGTGTGCATTAAATGAGGTCTACGTAAGAAAACAGACGGCACTCGCAGCCCGATCTTGTGCAACAACTCGGTGACACCAGTTGTTCCATTGACAATCTTGGAAAGAAACACAAGATCAGATATTTTTCGCCTTTCGTAAAGTGGAAGGATATGCAACGTCCTACAACGGTTGGTATAATTCGTTGAAAACTTTTTAGACCGATATTGAATGTGCCTTAAAAACCTTTTTTGTATGCTCTCAATACGATTTATGTACACATTATAATTGGGGTTCCAGACCTGAGATGCATACTCCAAGTGACTACGAACAAAGGAACAGTATAAAATTTTAATAGTCTTGATATTTTTAAACTCCGAGGACACCCGGAGAATGAAACCAAGTGCTTTTGATGCCTTCTTGACTACATTGTCTATGTGTGTATCAAAGAGGAGCGTAGTGTTGACCCTATTTAGTGCTGTATCCAAAAGCGTGTAGTAATGGATGACCTGGGTTCCGTGTAAAGGAGCAAACATAACACTTGGAGACATTCAAATCATTCAATTTATTTTTAACACAATAGCCTTGAAAATTATTAAGGTCTGCCCGACAGATGAGTATCTGCCACAGTATTTATCTAGAGTTTATCTCTGAAATTACTGACATCTGGACTTCGCACTCTGACATCGCTAACCTGTCTTGAGCAAGCGTGGTGATCAGTGATCATACCTCTGTACGAGAAGAGACATTTGCCCTGAAGTGGGACTCAAACATCTACGTATGGGTTTATTTATACTTTTTTTAATTGACTGGAAAACATAATATTTGAAGTTTGGCTAGAAAGTTAGCAGGATAGCGTAATAATCAATAATAATGGTGGCATGACTCTGGTTAATGAAGATGATCGCTATTGAATTGTGTAATCGTCAATGGGGTTGAAGTCCTTGCTTGTCATATGGGTCTCGTTGTGTGCCATCTTGTAACCCCATAAATTCATAGCGTAGCTGCACGCCATCTGAAATTGTCAATTTTGTTGTTCTAAATAGACTAGAATTCTGAATATAAAGAAGATGGATGGAAAAAGATAGCAAATACCAGAAATGATAATGTTGAGATGGATGTGCGAGTGGTACGAATTGATAAAGTCATATTACTTATAGGAAATGGCGCTGGTGACAGAAAATAAATCATTTGTCTTGTTATATGTCTTGTCGTGTTTGTGTTGTTCTTTGTTTTGTTAAATTATCTAAAATAAATTATTCTATTCTATTCTAAATGGGATGAGAAAGGATCAAAATATGCAAGTAACTAAAAAAGTAATGAATGTTGATAGATGAACAATTGAGTTACTGGAAAATTAAGAAACCACCCACACCTGTATCTCATTTACATAATTAAAGTCCAGTGCAGTTCTCCATTTGTAAGGTACATTGCGGGAGACTCTTGAGGTGGAGTGAGGACCAGCCACCTCTACATTGGTATGCGACTGTAGAAAGTCATCAAACGCCTGTGTTCTTTGAGTTTTCAGGAACTTTAGAATTCGATCAGTAGTAATATTAGGTTGTAGAGCTAGTTCTTCAAACCGCATCACCCTGTAATTCATATACAAAAAAGGGATGTAAACAGCTGTTATCAGAGCATACAAGACCCTGTTTCGTAGTTTTGAAAAATGTTGTGTTATTTGATTTCATTCTTAGTTTTGTCATGTCTTTAGTTAAGTATTAATGATTTTTTTATTATGTATTACTTATTTTTTTCATGATTTTGTTTATTTATCTATTTTTATTTATTTATTTTTATTTATTTATTCACTCCAAACATACAAATATCCTTACAGGCTAGACCCAATACGATATTGTAGCACCCTTAACTTAAATAGTTCCACTGCTTGTACTGTAACAAATTCTATGCGTAGCTATTTTTTGTTAATTTAATTGTTTGTTTTCATTGTTTTATTTCCTGTGCGTGTCCCAAATAAAATATTTTTCTTTCTTTCTATGTTAGCGTCAGTCCACTGCTCGGTAGGTTTTCATTTTTAATACAGTTGGTTCATCAAGCTGGACTACACCACGCTTCCCATCCCAATACGCGGTATTCACTCCAGGCGATCTGTTCATATCACCGTGAAAACTTAGGTGAACTGAGCTGAAGCTAGGCACTTGAGCTCACTTCAAAACTCACTTCACCCAACTATTCACAGTGAGATTTTTCGGAATAGACCGGACTGGGTTCGTCTGCTAATCGGCTCTTGGTGTTTCTACACACCAGGGTGGCTCACTGCCCTAACTGATGCGGAGGAGTTGAAATATATCATGATTCACTTACATTAGTTTATCCGGATAATGCTGCAGTAATCTTCCAGCTGCCATATAGTCACTGACCATGTCGGCACAGAGCAGAGACGGGTCATTACATTCTGAGGAGCGCATGCAGGCGAGACGGTGTAGCCTCGACTGCATCACTCCACGAGGGTCACGCACCAGCAGTAACACCTTCACGTTGAGCCTGTAAGTTATTCATTTATAAACAATCGACATCGTAATCTTAGCTTTTTTTGTAAAGAAATAGTTTAACTAGCTTAAAACAAAAACTCACTCGTTATCATCCAATATTTCCTCAAAATGCTTTAACCTTAGTCGTAATATTTTCAAACTTTGGAAAGGATACAGTTGACATAACCGTGAAGTGACCTCTGGATTATAACATAGTTCGCCTTTATTCTCGTTTTTACATTTCTGGACGTACTGTACTGAAGTTGTTTGGTGCTGTCCGACGTTGTGGCTATTGTATTGTTCCCATTTTCCATCAAGGTATGTTCTTACAAACTCAAAGTAATCTTCGAATCCTCCATAATTGCAATTTAACATTCGTTTAAAAATGTTCAGGGCTTTATTTACTTCTTTTGGTTTTCTGAATTGTTTATATCCATACATAATAAAGGGTTCACGGGTATAATAAGTACTTGGAAATACATGAGTTATCAAGTCTCCAAGGAAATTAGATCCTGACCTCCATGTTGATATAACAACACTTCTCAGAGGCTGTCCTCCGGATTCCAAAACTAAATCTTCTAATCGATGAACATCAACTTCAGAAAAGTTATAGGTGGAGGTGTCATATTTAATTTTTGATCGTGTTTTTTCTATAATGTTTGTAATGTATATTGAACTGTTGGTTTCATCTTGCAGGATGGGTTTAATCTTGATGTCCGGCTGATCAAAGGAATAGTTGTCTTTCGTCATTACGGTTTCAGCATGTGCAGTCCCAATATCTACAAGAGTATTGAGACCAAATGCGAAACATATTGTGTATATGTTAAGTCGCCACATCATCTGTAAAGATATTAAAAACTTTTGTCTTTCGTAAAATGTTGAATACTAAAATATTAATTATAAACCAAAGGTACCGACTTACGAAATTAAAGTTATTTTTCACTTTGTAGTTTTATTTTGGAAATCGGTTGTATTTTTTTTAAGGTATTTTTTTATTATAGCTAAAACAAAACACACCTTAGCACTAACCAGATAGTTGGGAATCTCTTTATTAATCTATTGAATAAATCTGAAACTTTTCTACAACAAAGTTACAAAAACAAATGTGATTTGCACGACCACTATTATATGAAACTAAATCTAAACGTGCACATGCCACGATAGTAAAATCTTATTTGAATAATATTAATATATAAACTCGACTCGAATTAATCTATAGAATTAATCAGTTTAAAACGAGAATTGTTAAAATTATTTTTTAAACATAGCCAAGGTCGAGGCGTTCGCGCTCGCGAAACATTCACAAAAAAACATTCTGAAATCTCTAGTACGTGTCAAAAAATGTAGGGATCATTGACAGAAAATAGAGATTTCAACATGTTTTGTTGTTTCGCCAGTTGAGACGGGTCAGTAGGTACCTTGAGGTAGAGTCTGTTCTATGGAACCATGTCGTCGACTATACTCTTACGAAATTGTAACAGGTATATACCTACTGTATACCTCTTAATAAATAAAGAAACGAAAAAAAGTATGACGGCGTGAGTGACGGCTGAGCGATAGCGTCCGTCATCATCTCGATTCGTTAGTTCAGATAGTGGAATCCAGAGGAATGCAGGTTTACAATAAAACACTATGATACAGATTTTTGTATCCAGTACAGTAAACAGTATGAATATTAATAACTTCTGTTCTAAGTTTAGGCACACTGACAGTTTCATGTAGGAGCAGTGGAGGCCTGCACCGTTCGCTGCCCTCACACAAGTTTGACCCCTCTTTCAGTCACTTACCTTCACACGACTCTGCCCACGTGCCGTCTAACGAGCTCGTCGCGGCCTTTACCTTATTACTACAATAATCAATTTAGATACTATAATCGCTCAACTTTTATAATCTACGTCAATTATTTCTAACCTGCAATTAAAATTTAAATGAAACAAGGCAATAATCACAAAAAAAAACATGAATTATAACTTATAAACAAAGCAGAAACAATGATGTAATTATAAAACTATAGCAAACTTGTTCACAATCATTATCATTCTTCAAAAATTGTTGGTTATTGTACAAAATCAACAGCTTATGTCCGTTCGTCTATTCGTTCATATTCCTTCATGAACGAATAGACGAACGGACTAATAATCGTAATGACCATTTGGTACCAATTTGGCCAACACTTTGGTCACTATGTAGCTCAGCCAGCATTATCAGAATTCTGTGTCAACATACAATGTTGAAGGAAAAATTACGTTTACTATTAGATTGTATAATCCTCAATGGGATTGAAGTCCTTGCTTGTCATATGGGTCTCGTTGTGCGCCATCTTGTAACCCCACAGATGCATAGCTTCTCTGCACGATAACTGCAATGTTATGAATAAAAAAATTTGCATAAAAAGATGGTATATAGATGGCGAAAGAGGTTATGGCAAAATTAAAGCAACTTTGTATTTTTTTTTGGTCAAACATCTATAATGTCGATGAGAGAAAATCGTTCATAAATAAACCCACTATATAAATTTGTATTTTCGACAAGAGAAGGAAAACCGGCCAAATGTACATTACCTTTAATTTAAGCAATGATAAACATGTAAGGGACATAGATTTACAAAAGGCTTAAGACATTGAAGTTGTTACGCACCTGTAGGTTATTAACGTAATTAAAGTCTAGAGCAGTCTTCCATTTGAAAGGAATGTTGCGGCTGACTTTGAAGGTGGAGTGGACACCAGCTACTTCAACTGTAGTGTGCGACTGCAGAAACTCGTCAAAAGCCTGCCTACCATCCAGCTTTAAGAACTTTAGAATTCGGTCTGTAGTAATATTAGGCTTCAGTGCCAATTCTTCAAACCGTATCACCCTGTAAACATTTAACGACTTAGCAGTTTCAAACTAATGCTATTTTTGTGGAAATCGTTTTCTAGAAGCCTGCACGCGTAGCATGATCACTTCTGTCTACTCTAAGAAGAACATACATACTTGTAGCAACAAGGATCTTTTGCCGCTTGAATGACGTTGACAGGGGGACGTTGTTAAGCATTTATTTATGCAATAGTTCCGTAAAATGGCACTTGAAATATATTAAAATAACGAGATGGCGACGTTAGTTCTGACTTTGGCTACACCCTCAAATAACCTAGTAGCGCTATAGTTCTAGAAATCTTTCTACATTCTGTCATTTACCGACTTCAAAAAAGGAGGAGGTACTACGTTCGGATGATTGTTTTTTTTTTTTTTTTTTTTTTTATGTATGTTCACCGATTACTCCGCCGTTTGTGAACCGATTTTGAAAATTCTTTTTTAGTTCAAAAGGGTATACTCCCGAGATGGTCCCATATAAATTTTATTAAGTTTGCTTGCGTAGTTTTTGAGCTAGCTTCAATATTACGTATTTTTCCCACAGTCTATGTAGACGATATAATTATTAGACTCCTTCACTGTTATTTACATAGCAGGTAGTAACTTGTGTGGGGTAGGTACCACCACTAAAAAGTGAAAAATTAAAACTTTTTACAAAAAAAAACAACCGACTTCAAAAAAAACACTAAAAAAGTGAAAAATAACTTTAATTTCGGAAGTCGGTGGCAAAAAACGAAAATTAAAAAGCAAAGACACCGACTTCCGAAATTAAAGTTATTTTTCACTTTTTTAGTGTTTTTTTTGAAGTCGGTTGTTTTTTTTTGTAAAAAGTTTATAATTTTCGTTTTTTGCCATCGACTTTCGAAATCAAAGTTAATTTTCACTCTTTTAGTGTTTTTTTTTGAAGTCGGTTGTTTTTTTTTGTAAAAAGTTTTTATTTTGTATTTCGTTCCGATATTCAACGCGCGCTGATCGAGTATTTAAACCTCATGATAACTGTTGGGATTTTATGATTAGTTAACTGAAACTACAACAGATAGTAAAATAACCAACAGCAAGTAAACCGTATACCTAGGTTTGTACATTCATTAATTCTCCAAAAAGTCCCAACAGATATTCAAAATTACACTCATACTTAATCCATGGGATTTAAACCTACATCAGTCTGTCCGGATACTGCTGCAGTATCTGACCTGCTGCCACATAGTCGCTGACTAAGTCGGCACAGACCAGGGAGGGCTCCCAGCAATCTGAAGAGAGCTCGCAGAAGCGCCGATGTCGCCTCGACTGCATCAGGCCGCGGGGGTCACGGACCAACAGTAACACCTTCACATTGAGCCTGTAAATCATTCAGTTCTTCAAAATGGAAAGAATGTAAAGGATCAACAAACACTGGTTTGATACTTAGATTTAGATAAATAGTTAAACCATTTATTGTGCACACAAAATAACGTAACACTATGACACACTTTAAATCAAATAACGAATACACAAACTGTGGTGTGCATCTCAAGGTTGCCAAAAGACGAATACACAAAGTGCAGTATGCGTCTCAAGTTTGCCAAATGACGAATACACAAAGTGCGTTGTGCGTCTCAAGCTTGCCAAATGACGAATACACAAAGTGCAGTGTGCGTCTCAAGGTTGCCAAATGATGAATACACAAAGTGCGGTGTGTGTCTCAAGGTCGCCAAATGACGAATACACAAAGTGCGGTGTGCGTCTCAAGGTTGCCAAATGGGGGTCCAGCTCAACAAGCTCAGAATGTGTCAGTCAAATATACTAGACGCTGATAATCTGATGGATCCCTCCAGTGACGAGATAAGGACGTCGAGCAGTCGAGAGAAATACGCGAATTTATGGTGTTGAGAAGAAGTGTTACGTACGGAGTTGTAGCCGGAATTTAAATTATAATTATATTTATCAAAAGATCCACAAATTATTGAATTAATAGGTATACCTTTTGTTCACGGGTTTGTGACCATGAGTTATGCTAAAAATGCAGATTTGCTCGAAAAGGATATGACAGCAAATTATACACGTGTTCGAAACAGTCATACCCAGTTTTTTTTAGGTGATAAGAAACTGACTCAATCGAATTCTGAAGGTACACATACTACATAACAACTCACTCTTTATCGTTCAATATTTCCTCAATCAGCCGTAGCCTCAGTCGTACAAGTTTCATACTTTGGAACGGGAACAGCTTACATAACCGAGAACTGAACTCTGCATTAAAACATAGCTCGTTTTTATTCTCATCCTTACAATAGTCAAATAATCTGGTGCTATGGCTGAATAGATTCAAGTCTTTACTTTCAAACTCAAAGTAATCTTGTAAACCGTAAAAATTACATTTAAACATTCGTTTAATAATGCTCAGGGCTTCGCTTGCTTCTACTTGCTCCCTGATTTGTTTAGTACCGTACATGAGAAGAGGTTCATAATGATAGTATGTACTTGGAACTGCATTCACCAGGTCTCCCAGGAATGTAGAACCTGACCTCCATGATGATATTATTAAGCTTCGTAAGGGCTGTCCCCCGGATTTCATAACTAAATCTTCTAAACCATTAACTTCGGATTGCGAAAAATTATAGTTGGAGAGTTCATCTTTTATTTTTGTACTTGCTTTTTCTAATATCTTTTTGATTTTTTCATTTTGCGAATTTGTGCGTATGTTCTTTTTGTCTTGTCCTCCGTATGAATGGTTTTCATTCGTCATTACGGGAATATAATCCATGTCAGTTGAGCCATGGGTTCCATCATTCAGTACAATAGGTATCTGTTGCGTGTAGGTCTCCTCTCCATCCTCGACTTTTATGATAATCTTGATATTTCTACGGTCCTTGATGGATGTGAGATAATATACCGTATCAGCACGCTGAGTCCCAATATTAATAATAATAAGAATACTGAGACCAAATACTAGACATATTGTGTAAACGTTATGTCGCCGCATCATCTGTAACAATAGAGGTTTATAAAACTTTTTTTTGTTACCCTCTGCACTCTAATTGCCTAACACTGACTAACTTTCAACCACAATCTGAATTATTTGAAGGATATTTATTATCCATTGCTTCTTTGTTCGAAAAATTTGTCTGCTCAGCAACGTAAATAGCGCAATGAATGTTGTTGAAGTGTCAAAATGAAAGCTATTCCTACTGTTAGTGTGTTACACATATTTACCCCGCTGGTATCATTATCCTGAAGCTATTTTCTTCCAGTCCAACTAGATCCAACCGAAAACAAGCCAATAGATGAAAAGACGTGGTCCTTGAATGCCAAAACGATTTTTTTGTTATATTTCTAATACCAAGAAAAAGTTTAATACTCACACAATACCTACTTAATGTATTTGCTATCACAGAATTAAATAATTTCAAACTAGGATTTGACATTGACAATAGTAAAATAAAAAGTAATATGAGAAACAACTATTTCAAAAAGTAAACCAAACGTGTGTCTTCCGCAATTCTAAAATAATAATAGTTGTGGAATGTTAATAGCTACAAATGTTCTAAAAATATCAATATGTAGTTCAATTTACATAGTTGTTGGATTGTACTTGATATACTCATCGGAAATACTAGACTAACTTGTTTTAGTACTAACATAGGAGTCTCGGAGACGTGACCTCGAAGTTTAAGACTTTTTATTTATTGAAAATTCTGTGTTATTTTCAACACAATTGCTTCAACTGTTTTGGTCGGAAACATTGTCCTTTAGTAACCACAATTTCAATGTCACATGGGATCACACTTTGTTTGTGTTACAAAAAACCTTCTCATGAGTATTGTGAAGTAGTCTGATGGGACGGAAATAATATGCTCATGTACCTATTAGATTAGATGAATAAATTATGAAATATTATGATATCGCAAACAAATTGGATTTTATAAAGGACTAGCGACCGCTCTTGCTACGCATGATTTTTACGATTTGACAAAATATCGAGATTTCTTTAGTAATAAAAGTAAGTAGGTACAGTCCAACAAGCTATTCGGTATACAGGCAGATAACTTGCAACTACTTTAAACAATTTTATTAGTGTTTTTAGTAGTCAACAATCCTTGTACGTCACTCTCCTAAGTCATAAAAAAAAACTCAGATTAAAAGTACACTTTGTAGACAAGCTTATTACAAATTAAAAGGGTTATATCCAAGATAAGAATGCTTGGAAACATGCTGGTCTTGCTCCATAGGACAATTTAGAGTCTGGACACAATCAAACTGGTTGATAATTTAGTTGTATAATTTATTACTTGTATGTCATAGATTTTTACACTCTGAAATCACACACTGACTTGTTAATATTACTCGTAAAAATGTTACAAACATTGTGATATCGTTTAGTTTTAAAATGTTTGTAAATATGTGAACACCATGTATCTATCAATTAATTTATTTGTCATTGCTCCATTTTTAAATTCTGTTCACCTATTGTGGTACAGTAATCTTATTCTAGGTGCATCGTCTTCACATATAATTATGTAATTGATGTATACAAAATATTGTATAACATTTTTTGAAAGAGTAAAGGTGGAGTTTCTTATGCCTTGTATGTGCCTATTTGAAATAAATTATTTGACTTTTATTTGACTTTGACATAAGCTCAACAAGTTAAATTACCTACACATACAATAAAAACGAATTTTGGCAGTGTAGCGGAAAATGAATATATTTTGCCTGTATACCAAATAGCTTGTTCGACTGTACGTAATACACATTAACAAACCTTCTGGAATAAATATTCTAATTTTTTTTGAAAACCGCATCAAAGAAACTCCTTTGAGTATTTCAGAAAAACTAAGCGGTCACACAGACTTGCAGAGCGACTTTGTTGTAGTTATATACTTTTTATAGATAAAGAAGTAGTAAGACCTAAATATAAAAATACAATTTAAAAAGACAAACCCAAAAACGAAAGTAGTTACTTACATTATCTGGTATTGCGCGATTGCTTGGAGTTTTGGATTGCTTCGCTTGTGCATTTATTTTCAAAACTTATTTATTATTAACTCCCAACTTAATCGATCTATAACTTTGATTATTTTGTGAAATGTGAAAATAAACTAAGAAAAACGTGTGCCTCCCCCGAAGGTAGAATCATTCTGGTGGAAGGAAGTTTAAACTATTAAAAATCTTAAGCAAAATAATTTAATTCATAAGTCATCTTATTTTTGACTACACACTGAACTTACGCCTACTCTCCCGGCGATGGTTGGCAGGAACAGATCTCAGATGAAATAGCAGAAGGTAGATACAGTCCCATCAAAAATAATTATGTTCGTCACGATAAGGGCTATTTCTGTCTGTGCATTGCCCGATAGAATCAGCTTTACCGACTCAGATCGTGGTTTTATATAGGTATTGCATCGTATAATTTAAATACCGCTCAATATTTTCCTCTGAGTCAATTGAAGAATATGCACAAACAAAAGTCGTTTATATAAAATTATTACTGAACTAGTTCAAAAACAGGTTTTTTAGATAATTTCCAATGCGGTTTAATTAATTAAATACTTTCATACGTTTTAAAGTAGGTAACTTACAAATTTTTTTTAACCTCTTTAGATTGATAAAGTTCATTTTGTGAATTATTTTGTTAAGGAATGTTCTAGCAGTTAACAATGGACAAGAATTAGATTAGGATCATCTAAGAAGAAAGTGAAAGTAGGGGTTAACATGAGGAAATTGGACCGAACGAAAAAATAACGAACATGCCCCATAATGCCTAAACGACTACACTAACCCATTCCTCTAATTTCATAAACCAATATTCCCTCACAGAACACTTACTTTTACTACCAACTACCTACACAATACACTAAAGAAAAGAATCCCCATAACGCTTCCAAAATAACCCATAAATAAACACGCCATAAAAACTTCCTTTGATCCTTGAATTTTCGATCTCAGACCGCTATAAAATCGAAGGGTAATCTTTGTGAACTTTCATGGATAGTGTTATTAAACTATTAGTCGGGACCGGCGACGTTACTCACATTCCCTCGGGAAACTATATGCTAGCGGAACCGCCATTAATCGGGCCACGCAAGTGAATTTTGGTAAGACTAGATTAATGTTTTTGGACACTTACTCTCCTTTATTCTAGCGTATAGATTTAATCTTAATAGACTGGATGCGAATGGTGGAGAACCGAGTGTTGCGGCTAGACCATTGGGCCATATTATACAAGATTATTTGGACTGCATCGTGGGTCTAGTGGTTGCCAGCGCTATTGCTGAGCATGAGGTCATGGGCTCGATTCCCGGGTCGGGCAAATTTTCTATCTAGAATTTCTCAGTAGTAGCCCGGAGTCTAGATTTGTGTCCGGTTGATGGCAATAGGCTCACCACCTCCTATTACATAATGTGGTTGTACTAGGTACACCTCTGCCTAACCCTTCGGAGAAACAAGGCGTGATGTTATGTGTTATTTGGAGGTTTAAATATCCTCTTATGCTACGGCTACACTTCGCGTTATCGCGAACTTTTCTTCGTGCGCTCGCACACCCCTCGATTACTCGCTGAGCAACAGAGAGCGCACGAAGAAAAGTTCGCGATAACGCGAAGTGTAGCCGTAGCATTAGAATTAATGGAAAATTGCCGTATCTGACTGCTATAATTATTTATGTTTGTACGAATTTGTGAAATGTAAACAACGTAAGACTGATTCTAATAATTGCGTGGAGACGATTGTGGTGTGTTAGACAGTGTTATTAGGGGGAAATTATTAGTTATTAATTACGTATGAAAAACACTAGATAATTATATGAACAGGTAAGAACGACTACCTACTTTACTATAACTTGTTTGGTCAATTATTTCTGTCTTGACGCTGAGTATTCTAATGAAGATAACTAAGTGTGCAGTACGGATCTACTCCCTGACAATCCTGCCTATTTATTGGAACCAAAACTACAGAAGATACGTACTATTTTAAGAGCAGCAACTTTACTGGACCAAACAAACCTAGACCAAGGTTTCTTGAATCTTCTTAAACACAGAAGATAATGGATTAATCGTTTGTTTACAATAGTAGGTATTAAGAACCTCTTTTCGCACGTAATTTATTTACTTTCTTCGGGTTTAATTCCCTTTTAATTTCTTTCGTTGCGTGTATCACTTTAATTGCTTTCGTTCTTACTTATAAGAGTTTTAATTGTTGTGAAACTTCTTGGGAGTTATTTACGAGTTCAAAGGTGAAGTTTAAACGAAATAAGATTTTAATTAAGTAGTCTTTAATTTAAATAAGTTTGTGATTGCTTGAATTGTTTTCTTATGAAAACAAAAGTTTATGTACATTTGGTTTGTTTGTAAATGTGTTTTTATTAAATCAATTTTGACTATAAGATTAGAGGATTTTTTAGGCAACCCACACGCAATAATTTTTTTAACATTGATATAAAATACTTTTCATCCATTAAACAGACGGGAGAAGGTCGTTTCTAGGTCGGATCTTAGGCTATAATAGCTTTCTAGAGGTTAACGCAATTATTGAAACGATAATGCTGAATTAGAGAGCTATAATTGCGTTCTAATTGCGTTGCAACATTGAAAAAAAATCTTGTTGATAAAAAAAATCTGAAATGTCATTTCAAAATGAAATGATGGCGATGTTTTGAATTTGAATTTGAAAAGTAGGTAGGTTCGTCTAGACAAATGTTATCATTGACCCCCCTAAAGCAAATGAGATACTTAATCACTTTGTCATAAGCATGGGCTTCCAAAGCAACACATTTATTTATCATACCCATACAAGGGTTCTATGACTAGGGTTGCCCATAGAGCCATCGAGCGCCATAACCGGTCATTTTGAGCACTGAGCAGGACGTTAAAGAAATGTTCCTCAAGGCACTATGTTTGGGCCAACCTTATGAACTCACTAATGGTATAATTGAGCTGGATACAATGTAATTATAAGGGGTGACAAACGCAGGGCTAATGGGCTAATGCAATAGTTGGGTCAGTTCGGCCCTCGTGTATCGATAACGGATGGGATGTATTAATGGCACTGAGCGAGTGATATAAGTTCGGAGATTTATGAAAACTGAGTAACTAGCTTTACTTAATTATTCATACTAGATAGAATAGCAGTTATAAAATGAGGCCACCTTACTAAAATGATGAGTCTCTTATCTCAACTCTCTTATCACAACGGAAAACTGTTTATTATATTTTTTTCACAAACAACATATTTGTAAGAACTAATAGGCGAGAGTTTCAGTTGGTACATACTATTTAACGCACCTCCAGGGTTGAGCTCTTCTCACACCTGTCGAAGTTAATTGCCTATTAGAAATATATTAGTTTTTTTTTTTTTGAAATGACAGTAAATGTGCGTATTAAAAATGTAGATTTTAAATTCTACGAATAAATATAATAATATAACTCCAATAATAATTATTGGAGTTGGAAAAAGTCTAAGCAGATGATGATTAGCGGAAATTAAAACAAAAAGTGGAAAAGTCGCCTTCCATCATACAGTGCCGCCCTTGTGCCGCCATTGTGGAATGTACATTATGTCTGTCCGTATATTAGAACCAAAATTCTGTCTATGCTACAGTATTTCTGGAGTCAGTTCTGATCATAATATTACAAACATACATTTTTCTGAGAGTGAAAAAGGACGCTGTTTCTCGGCAACGGTTGCCTAGGCTCCACCGAAAAGACATACGGTCGCGCGGCGCCCCAGGCCGCCAGCGCGACTGCGCCGCTGTTATCGTGCGCGCTTCAAGTCGTTTTTTTTGTATGTGTCATTTTTGTCATTTATTTTAGATTTAATAGTTATATGGTGTATTGTGTTTGTGTGTAAGGTTTAAGGAAACATTGTAAGTAGTCTAGTGAGATGCCCTCATTTCCCCCAAGCACGCTTTTTTAAGGGTGAACGAGGTTTGAAGGTACATTGTGGTAAGAAACACAAACCCCACAATGTGTTTTCATCCTGCCCGACAATACCCACTCTCCTTACACCAGATTCACCCTCCCAACCCTTTTGGAAAACCCTTGCGAAATTAAAAACATCAACCCCCGTTTTAAAAAGACTTCCTCGTGGCGCGAGACCATCCGTGGCTTCAAGTTTAGCGCGTTGTATCCGCCTCGCCGCCCTCATCAATCTGATGCTCTCCGGCAATGTGAACGAAGCCGTCATTGATATCTTGTATGGGGCAAACCTATGTGCCCTGCCCAAAAAGGATGGCGGCATTCGTCCCATTGCCGTAGGATTTACTTATCGGCGTATTGCAGCCAAAATTTGCTGTGCTTTCTACAGCGAATCACTGGCCAGCAAATTCCAGCCCCTACAGCTAGGCTTCGGGTCCAAAGGGGGCTGTGAGGCTGCGGTACATGCACTATCCACTTACCTCAATAGCAATAAAGGGGAAGTCATCCTCAAGGTTGACATAAAGAACGCATTCAATTCCGTAAACAGGGACACATTGTTGACAGAAGTTCAAAAAAAAATTCCCAAAATTTACAGTTTTCTCTATCAATGTTACAGGCACCCTTCTAAATTACTTTATAAAGACAACCTTTTGGAATCGGCCGTTGGATGTCAACAGGGTGACCCTCTTGGGCCAGTCATTTTTAGTTTGGCAATAAATCCAATTATTCGACAACTAAATTCTAAATTCAACTTATGGTATTTGGATGACGGAACCCTAGGAGGTGATGTAGACACAGTCGTAAAAGACTTAACCTTTTTAAAAGATAAATTCAGCTCCATTGGCCTAGACCTTAACCTCTCAAAATGTGAAATTTACCTTCCCCAAACCACTGACAGACAGACTACCATCGCAAAATTTAACACAATAGCACCAAACATCAAAATTACCGAAAAGAACTCTCTTCACCTCCTGGGGTCCCCAATTTTCGACGAATCCTTTCCAACATTCATTGAGGAGAAGATACAAAATTTCATTGATGTCTCGGAAAGACTTTTCAAAATTAACATTCATTCGGCCTTCACCCTCATCCGGTATTGTTGCTTTGGACCAAAATTTACATATAGCCTTCGTTCCTCACACATCCAGATGTGTGAGGACTGGAGGAGAACTTTTTCTAAAAGTTGTGGATGCTTCCAGAAGCATCCACAACTTTTAGAAAAAGTAGACCAGATTATTAGAAACACACTAACCTCAATCCTAAATGTGGCTCTGGACGACCGAGGGTGGCAGCAAGCCACACTCCCCATTCGCTTGTGTGGTCTCGGCGTTCGCAAAATATCAAGTATAAGTTTACCGGCCTTCCTCTCCTCAGTCCACAGTATCGATAAATTAACCAGGAACATGTGACCCCTCCTCGTCCCTAAGAAGACTACTTATAGGTATACTCTCAACGTGGTGAGCTGCTTTTTCAGAAAGAAGGTCGAACTGCTCAAAGCTATCAGCAAAACGCCATTTAGAATTACCGAAGTCAACACAAACATTAAAATTTACCAAAAAGTCGATACCTAAAAGACTTTCATTATCGTCCGCGTCTGGAAAAATTTTAAAAACTTACGAGTCTGGTTCTGCCTTTAAGAGTCACATTTACCTCGGTCGTAAGTACATTCAACAACCTACAGATACCATCTGCCAGTTTAACATTTTCCATGCGCGAGGATATCCATAGGATAATCCTTGGCCTTTAGGAGAGCGTATAGCGTATGGCCAGCAACACAGCTTTTAGGTGCCGAATCTAACATCGCGGTACCGTTTTCACCTAAAATACTTACCTCTAGCACGGGCCGACAAAAGGATCGAACATTAGTACGATTACAAGCACTAACATATGAAGAAAAATAATATTGTTTGTGTTATCGGAAAAATGTGGAGAACCACCTGCATTCTCGATAAAATGTTGACCATCCCTTACCATCTCTGAAAAACGTTGAGAGTCGCTGGCATTGCTATTAAATGGTTTTAAACCACGAACATTTCTGGAAAAGGGCATAAAATCGCGAGCGCAAGATTTTGAACCATCGAAACTACCAGAAGATGATTGACCATTGAACATTACCGACCGTAGAGAGCCATCATTACTTACAACCTGTGACGGTGATACGAACTCCCCCTGGTGGCAAGCAGGACGAACACGCAACATTTTAGTTTTAGTACATACACAAGAAACACACTTATTAGTCTCAGTACAAAAACAAACATTTACCTTATTTACACAACAACAATTATCAAAACAAAAATGTCTATCAAAAGCAAAACTATTATGTAAAGAAGACGAAACAACACTAGCGGTGCGTACGGGACGCGAACGGTGGGTGCACGAGACCGATGTGCTGGCGTAAGAGAAAAGAACGCGGAATGTTCACCAGACTTATCGTTAGTAGAATTACACTTCGCACATTTTGACTTGATAACATTGGCGGCACCACAGCCGTAACACTTAATTTGCTTCCTTTCATTTGTCCTCAGTTGACTGAGTATTAACTCCTTTAACTAACTTTTGACAATTTTCTTTTGTGTGACCGCTACGTTTGCAGTAAACACAAAATGACCTCCCTGCCTTCTTCGTCGTTGAATCGCTCATGCGACTACAGGCGGCAGCAGTGGACGACCGGGAAACAGAACTCGACGTAGCGGCACGCGCAGGCTCGGCGACGGCAGCAGGAGTAGCAGCAGCGCAAGAACCTTCTTCGCGACCTGACGACGGTTTTTGAGCTCGTGTCTCACTCAGCGAGTCCTCTATGGCTCGGGCTTTTTTAAGCAACTCGTCGAACGTCTTTACCTCAGTTCTGTCGACACGCTTCCGGATACGGCGATCCAGCAAACAAAACACCATGTCTAACTGGACGCGTTCGCACAAATCCTCCTAAGGCAACTTAGCCAATAATGCTCGGACCTCGCAATAAACAAGTCCGTATTCTCTTTGCCTTGATCCAGCACGAACAACTCTCGGTAGACACGAAATGGTGGACGACGTGCGCCGTATGCACTACGTAACCTGGTTAACGCTTCATCCCAAGTTTTCGATGTGCCCTTTACACCTTGCCACCAAGTTCCCGCCGATGAAGACAACAGCATTGACATGCCCAAGAGCGCGTTCTCGTCGCTGATATTAAGGCATGACTTGTACACTTCAATGGCATCTATGAAGTTATCAACGGATTTGGATGAGAAATTTTTCCCTCGTAGGAAGACACCAACCCCTGGTTTATGACGAAAAACACATGTTGGGCGCCAGAATGTGGTCGGGGTGGGTCGGATAAAAGGAAACTGCTTCCATTGAGGGTAAACTTTTGTATTATCTCACGTTTCTTACATGCATACGTGCCGGTCGGGCCTCATGGCAAGCCCCTTGTCATTGCGACGTCTGTCACAGCCCGCCACAGAGCTCTGTAACTACGAAGGAGTTCGTACACCGCCGCTATAACCTGACGTATTTCATTTTCCGCAATATTACTACTTTCATCAGTTCCATCCATACCTCCGGCCAAATAAAAATGAAACCCATGCTTTTATTCTAAGCATATTTTTTCCACCGTTCGAATAGTTGTCGAACGTCGGAACAGCCATCCATTGGCCCCGTTGACCTTTCGGCCGACCACACTTAGCTCCAGCCGACGTTGCAATAAAAGTCGCATCGTCGCAAATTGTGCGATAGCTCCCACATTGCCGCCGCAATTCTCAAGTTAAACTTATTATTAAAAGGGAAAATGAGTCTATATGTTCCTAGGCGTATATCAGATGAGTTTCGTGATTAAGGCGTTTTTAAACAATAAATGGTTAGGGATCCTGTTACATAGGCGAATTGGGAAGTAGGTGTGTAAAATGAGGTCATTATCGGCAGTTATTGCTTTTACTGTCTCAATGTTGAAAAACTGAAAATGCAGTAAAGACATACCCTCTTAAAAAAAATAATTGTGTATAATTGTTTGTATAAACCTGCTTACACAAATAAAATCATTTTTCATTATTTTATCATCTTAATCACTTTGAAACCATTGGAGTAACGCCGTCTCGCGTCGCAAACTCACAAAACCTAGCTCTTCTAATTTATATTAACAACGCGAAAATGAAACGAGTCGGAAAATCTCGATCTAGAAACACGGAAAGTAAACAAAACTCAACAATCACTCAAATAATTATTCAATTACAATGTCGAAACGTACAAAATAGAATCATTCAAACCTTAACTGGCGTCACATCGGTCGTCGACGTACGATGAAAGCTCGGTTAATATCAGCTGAGTTTTACTGCCGCCATCTTTTATTATCACCGCCGTTATTATGACAAATACAATGTTTTTGTCGTAAAATTTCAATTTTGTTAGCAGTTAAAACGTTCAGATTAACGCTGTCGTAGTCATCATAAAATGGTTCGGTTCTAAAGAATTTATGAGTCTGTGTACTTAATAATGCGAAGGAACAAAAGAGTATTGAATAGTCTATTGTTGTGATTTTAATAGTGTTATTAAAGAACTTAAAGAGAAAACGAATGCTCGATTTTTTATATCTTACCAGTCGTTATCCTGTCGTGTCTACGTTAGCAATTTAGGGGTTTATTTATAAACGTTGCTTAAAGTTAAATGACGTTCAAATATCAAAAATGTATGGATAAACAGTCGCTAATCATTACTTAACTTTAAGCAACATTTGCTGCCCGTGCTGAGCAAAGGCTTCCCCAAAATCTTTCCAAACATCCTTTTCTAGGGCCACCTCGATCCACCCTTGCGGTACGTGTCTAGATCGTCTCGCCATCCCCTGGGCCGGCCACGGCGGCGCCGTCCATCCTCAGGCACCCACCGTGTGGAGACTGTTGCCCGGCGGTCGCTATGCATGTGGCTGACATGACCCACCCAATCCCATTTTAGCTTGGCAGCCTTTTTGCCTACGTCTAAGATCCCTGTTTTGGAGCGCAATGTGGTGTTTCGTATTCTGTCAGAAACGTCACGTGTATAAATAAACCCCTTAAACTTTTAGGTGTTTCCTTAATGTCTACTGTAAACTTTCCCCAAAAATTGTCTTTACCATAACATATTGTAAAAGCGTATTCAGCCTACAACGTTTTCACTGCCAAGAGAAGTCTTCTCAAAATCAAAATCAAAATATTTTATTTCACATAAGCCTATGTGGGCACTTATGAAACGTCAGAAGCTAGGTGCACGGTTCCAATTGGTCGTTTCCTATGGAGAAGAGCCGGCAAGAAGCTCCATGGTTACTTTTTACTTCTCTCTGTAAGAGAGCCCAGTGGAGGTTTTTGGACGTCTCATGTTTTCGAATTTTTTGTTCTAATACAAACCAGTTTCCACAGAATATTTTCCTTCGTCGTTTTGAGAGCAGTAAAATCATTTTTATTTCAGCAAAAGCCTGTTACAATTTCATCTCAGAACATTATAGGTACTTGCTATGTAAACTAGGCGGAATTGTAAATTTTTTACAATAAAACATTTTGAGCTCTAATTCCGTCGAAACAGTGGCAATTCAATTTAAACTACTGCTTTCGGATACTATTACTTGGATATATCACAAAAAAAAAACATAAGAAGGCCTACTTGCAACAAACTATAAACTACTATAAAATAAATTACCTATTAATAAATGTCGGTAATACGTGGACCAAGCAAATTGATAAACATCGATGCCTGCCATGAAGCCTAATAAGTATAACATATTGAGCTTCACTTTTATATATTCATGATTTAATTTGGTACCAAAACTGAAGGGCAATTTAAAAAAGGCAAAAAAAAAACAACTGACTTCCAAAAAAACACTTCTAAGTGAAAAATAACTTTTATAAAATACATTGCGAAAATAAATAAATTTAACACTATAAAACATACAATGGGCGGTTTTAGTGGGTCAATTTGTAATTTATTTAAGTTACAATAGCCTAATTACAACAGCTCATCACCTATTACAAAATATTGCTTTTCCTGATGCAGGGACGTTAATCGTTGAGGAGTTCACTTGGTACTTCACCATATACACTGTGACTTTGTGACGAGCATAAATTGCTTGGTTACCGTATTAAAGTAATCGAATGGGAAAACCCGTGAAATACTTATTATTGAGTAGTTCCGGTGGCCATAGTCATCAGTTCCCCTTCACCAAATGGTCCTTTCCAAGAGCAACTGCACGACTTCCTATAAAAAATATCCAAATCGCTATAGTGTGGCTATAATATTTGAAGAGTTCCCTCAATGTCTCCAGGATCCCATCATCAAACCCTGACTTGATGACAATGGAACCATCTCGGAAGTATACCCTTTCAAACAAAAAAAGAATTTTGCAAATCCGTGAATTAATAACGGAGTAACGCATGGACTTATAAAAATAAAATTAAAACATCCGAATTGATAACCTCCTCCTTTTAGAAGTCGGTTTAAAACAGTTAAATTCGTCATCCGTCATTTTTTTTTTTCTGGAAATAATAGTAGGTACCTATTGCCGTAATAATTATGTAAATGGCGTATCCAAACCAAAGCATCCAAGATCTATTCATCACCCAAACGCTGCAAGCGGCTATTATTATACTCATAATTTCGCCTTCATGGAACAGTGTAGTTTGCACTGGTGCACTACACGCCAATCACATTATTTATAGATGAAAGCCTTCATCATAGATAAAAATCAAAAATGTTATCTGTGGTCCGCTCGCGGGCGCACCATCCTGTCATCTGTCAAATCATTGTACTTTTTTGTGCCGCGCGCTGATCACGCTTCCGATAAAAAGTTCAGATATATTTATCGAAATGGGAAAACATCGAAGAAAACGAGACCAGGAAATGGAGAACCTGAATGAATATCTGCGAGAACTGGAAAATCGAGCGAATACATGAAAGCGGAGTCGTGATGGACACCGGTAAGTCTCTCGATATACCTACCAATTTGTCGTTAGCTGAGATAATTTTTACTTAAATTACCTTGGGTGTTGTAATATGCACATCAGTCTCTAGAGTTTCCACGTAAGGTGGACCTTGAGAACACTAACTGAGCCGTATACTTACAAAAGGACAACACCACACGAGTTTTCACTGTGAGGTCAACCGTTGGTGTATCGTTCAGTGTCACAAACACATCCCTGCTAGATCCCTAGCAGTCTCTAAGAGTTTTGACGAGAGCTTAACCAAGAGACCAATAACTATGCCACATAACTACAAAAGAACAACATCATACGAGCTTTCACCAGAGGTCAGCCCTAGGAATATCGTTCAGTTATAAAAACACATCCCTGCTAGATCCTTAACAGTCTCTAAGAGTTTTGACGAGAGCTTAACCAAGAGACCAATAACTATGCCGCATAACTACAAAAGAACAACACCATACGAGCTTTCACGAGAGGTCAGCCCTTGGAATATCGTTCAGTTATAAAAACACATCCCTGCTAGATCCCTAGTAGCCTCTAAGGACTTTTGACGAGAGGTTAATCATGAGATCATTAACTATGCCACATAACTACAAAAGAACAACAAGACAGAACTAACAAGTTAGCCAATGGTCTATCTATACATTCAGTGTTATAAACACGTCCCTGCACCATCACTTGAGGTAAGCCTTGGAATTGAGCAGTCTGGAACCTAACTCTTAGTGTGAAATTACAGTGGGAGCGGCGCGGGTAGCGGAATCCGCTGGCGTGTAAGACAAGCACATACTTGTGTACCAAGGTGCACCAAGTACGGGCGGGGCGGGCGAGCGGGTATCGCAGCGGGAGAAGCGTGTGTCGCGGGCGGGGCGGGTGGACGCAAGTCAGTTTGCGTTTTCCGCTCGGTTTGTTCATAACTGTGTTTGTACAGCATTTAATATGTAGTCAAAAGTTGTTACGGTCATTCGAGTGTATTCATAAAATTTATCTTCATGGTTTCGTAGCCTTTCGTATAAAGTATGAAATTCACCATGTCTATACCGATCACTATTAATATCGTGACGATTGCTTTTAGAAAAAAAAAGGTCCCACTTTATATAGGCGCTAGCTTCCAAATACTCGGATATTTTAATTTAAGCAAATATTAATTGCACACGAAACATAGAGAAACGTCCAAACCGCTCAAACGCTCCGTTGCTACTGTGTTCATCTATTGAAATGAGCGTTTTCCGCTCGACGCGTCACCCGCTCATCCGCCCCGCCCGCTGCCACTGTAATTTCACACTTATTATGAGTGCGAAGCCCACTTCCGTGAAAGACCCTGTAGTCGAACATGTTCAAGAGGCTGTGTGTCAGGTGACCGAAGCCAACGAATCCGGACACTGAATAGCCACACTCAATGCTGCCAATTATAATTTATTTACTTGAAAGTCAACAACTAGTGGTCTTCAAAAAATTTCAAAATACAATAATTTTAGATACCTACTCATATACAATTTAAATTAGATATGCTATGTTAGTATTTATTTCATTTCTACTACAGTCCAACCGGAAGGAGACTGAGAGTGAAACGGTATCCATACACCAACCTGAAATGCCTTACCTTCAAATGTTGAGAATCTGCGGAGGGTGCAGTTGATTACTTCACTTTGGTAGTCAGAAATTATGATAAATGAACTAAATGTGCAGGCGAAGCAACATTTAAGAGAGGTATGAAGCACCCATAATCTGTTGCCTGTTGAACCCACCAACGTTTTGGGGTGGGGGGTGGCAGCTGCAGTAAATGAAGGTGGAATCAAATGGGACCAAAGGATCAGGGGGCGGCAGAATAAAGTGGCTGTTGCCATTGGGTCCATTGGTAGGTAGGTGCCATGAAACATGTTTCCCTGCCAAGAATCATTTTTTATTAAGGACATTTTTACCGAAATCAGATGACAATTGGAGATACTTAAATATGGTGCTATATTCCACTTTAACAGTGGAATAAAGGACAGCTATAATGAAAGAGTTTACATGCGTCCAGGCTTGGCACAGAACCATGTGTGTTGGCAGGGATCATGAAGTTACAATATTCTACTCCTTGCCGATTTATATGCAAAGTGTTTAGAAAATGTGTCTAGTATTCTAACTATGTTATGAAAAATCTAGGATTTATTATAAATAAGTATTCAATACTAAAAAGAGCGCCCTATAACCCAGACAATGCTACTGGTATCTAAGATTTCTATTAGATTCAGTCCAGTTTGCCATTTCACTTAGACAGGAAAAGATAGTTTATTCTTTAGTCCATAAAGAATTTTAAATCTAATAAGGAAATGCAAATAGTAGAATTATCCTAATTACTAGGTATTCTTGTTGCTACATCCCAGCTGTACAGTTTGATTTACACCAAGATGATGAAACGTCACAGAACAGTAGCCTTAAAGAATAACAAGGTCATAACTAGTTTATAATTAAAATTTATAATAACATAACGCCTGTATTCCCCGAAGGGCTAGGCAGAGGTGTACCTACCTATTTCAAATTAAAGTAGAATCAAATTCTAAATCATTTATTTGCAACGGTTGCTCACATTTCAATAAACTGCAATAGAATTAAACAATTTGACTTTGTTCTTGAAACATTATCTGTTGCTTCTCAAACTGGCTGGTTCTGGTATGTAATTAAAAAAGTTCCATATAAATTACCTTGGACTATTAACAGCATTTATAGGGCTCAAAACATTTTCAAGCAAACTCAAATAGGTACTGTGAGGTGTTACCTACTAAGAATAGATATTATCACAATAGCCATTGCCTATATCAATAAGATGTTCTACTCACCTAAAGCTTAACTAGACAGTGATGGCAATAGTGCGAGGAAAAACAAATATGGGCCTATGCATCCTATTTTAGTTCCAAAGGAAACACTATGACAGATCTAGAATCTAGACGCCCAAATATAGAAATTGAATGGAAGTGAGGTGGATATACCTTCAAGCCAATTGTTGTTAAACTGGGTCAGCCCCAGATTTACCTGTTTGCAAACAGGTCAATTTCTAAGTGTCAGAATGGCATCATGGATCTAGGTGCATGCTCTGTAGATGCATTCACTGTCAAATGGGATCTCCACACCCATTGCGCAGTAGTCTCACACTGATTGCCGAAATATTATCAGGGACGCTTTCCTGACAAGATGAACACTAATCCCTTCAAATAATATAGTACAAACTTTCTTGTTTAGCAAAGCAAGAAAGCGATATGAATCTGCTGTGGATCAATGGACTATTGAGAGACAAGATATTGGCCCCTCCTAGGCTCAGTCACCATGGTGACAATATTATTGACTTGGCCACTAAGTTTAATGAAGGATTGCTATATAGCTAACTCAATACCTTAATGATATTGAATGAGGTATAATTATATAACAGAAACAGAAGAAATTGCTGAATACTAAGTCAGCAATTTTGCTCTAGTTTTAGGCCCCACATTGGCACAGATGACAGTGTCAAGGTTTCTTAGGGTAATTTGGTATCTATATTTAAATTAAGAGCCAAATATGAAATAATTTTGGGACAGTAACGTTCCAGGTTATCTCATGTCTTTCATAAATAACCCTGGGTCTAAAACTACTTTTACATTATATACCTAACCATATTAACTCTTGTAATTGCACACAGAATTCAAACCGTGTCACTTATTACACATAGATAACATTTCTATTAATGAGGATAATATTAACATAAAGATACCAGAAATATTTGAAATTTCTGCACCTGGTAGATCTCAACCCTTCTTGATATTACCATTTTCTTAGTTTTTACTAAGAGTAAAAGACAAAATTGTAAATCATTAATTATAACTTTATACGAAAATATTATCACCGCCTCTACTGTAACCATTAGTGGATGGATAAACCAAAATTTAAGTGCATAATAGTGGAATAGTTTTTTCTAAATTCACATATACAGACATGCCTCTACTTTAAAGGCCCTTGAGGGGGGGAAATTATTTCATATAATTAAGGATCGGACGTCAATAAGTAAGTTGGTCCGATCTGTATAATTATAACCCACAGACAGTAAGCTCTTAATGATAAAATGGACCTTCTAATTTTCTTATACTATGTTATTTCTCAAATAACTCATCTCAAACTGATAACTAAGTTAAGGACAAGTTGGTCCGCGATACGATCGACGTACGTACTTGAGAAGATTCCTCACTGCAGCCACTTGACCACAAGTTACTGGAGACGACATCATAGTGATGATAGGTTAGCGATAAGCGTTTTGGAAAAGTAGACTTTTGAGCACGTTCGAATAGTTACTACTGCTACACGGATCATTTGGCGCCCGAATGACGTTGACAGGGGGGCGCTGTTGGTAAACAGTTGTGCAGTATTGTTATGTGAAATGATTTGAAAAAACAAGATGGCGGCATTACTTCCAATTGCCCACGCGCTAACTATATACAACATGTGTTTTAGGTTATTTGCTTCAAAAATTTTGTTAATACGTAGATACGAAGGACAAGAAATAATATTTTGTATTACGTAGTTTGCTGTCTATTTTTTTATTCGGTTATTGGCCAGCTCTTGACCTCGATATTAATTATAGTTTGGCTCTTTTAGATATGGTTTTTTTATTTTTGTAGATTAGTTTGTAAGAACTCCAACAGAATGTCGTAGTTTGAAACTCCGCGAAAGTTAGATTTAATAAATAATGAGATATTCGCAAAATTGGAAGTAGGTAAGGTCAGCCTAAGAAAATAATAGAAAAAAAGTTGAGACAGAATAGTTTTGAACTAAATAAAGTTTGGGGGAAAACTAACAGAAGTTTTATACACGACTTATTTATTTGTTTTGCTATTAAATAGTTAGCAGCTGCCTTCTTGATATTTTATTGATAAATATTTAGTACTTTGAGCACTTAAGGCGGACTTTTGACAAGTATTTTTTACCAGTCAATCTTTGGGTGATGCAGAGACAAACAGTGTTATGTGCAATCATGAAGAATTAAGGAACAAATCTTTATTTAATACGAATATTCCTATAGTGACCGAATAGTGTCTTCTAGTATAATAGGTAATGAAGTTAATATTTTTATCGTTACAACAAACAAAAACAAACAAGTTTGTTAGTTACACACAATTGATTTTAAATGCCAATGTTCGGATGTAATAATAATGTATTCAATTAAATACTGCAACAGACTGCTTTACGGATTTGGTTGTGCACACACCCTGTTCATAGTATTATGTAAAACATTCAAACGACATCCTAAACGAGAGATGGTATAAACAAATAATCGCTCAGCGCTGTTTATATCCAACCACCCATTTTAGCTACTAGAATTATTTTTAACTGACTTCTCTCATCAAGCTTTAAATCTTATTTAGCTTTTCTTTATGTACTAATCCTAACTAATATTATAAATGAGAAAGTGGGTTTGTTTCTTTGTTTGTTACGCTTTCACGCGGCACATTTTTATCCCGATATTCCCACAGGATCGAGGCTTATGCGGGTGAAGCGCGAGGCGTAGCTAGTAAAATTATAAATGCAAAAGAAACTCTGCATGTCTATTTGCCAGTCTGCCTATCCGTTACCTTGTCACGCCTTGACGACTGAACGGATATAGACGGACGGACATAGGATCCTTTTTTATCCCAGTAATACGTTCCCGTGGGATAATTTCCGACCGACACGCGGGCGGAGCCGCTGGTTACAGTTAGTCTTCAATATTTTCTCTTTCCCCGCTTTTCAGTACCTACGGCCACACTTCCTAACGGATGCCGCGCTCTCAGCACGAAGCTGTTTTCAAACTAGCTCGCAATGTGGTCGCCGACTTATGTGACGTCACTAGTTAGTACTAACTGCTGTGTTAGTAAGTTGGGTAGTTACTCTGACTGGATTTAGTATGACTGTTTAGTTAAGTTTATTTATACTTGCATTTGATGAGGTTTATACCCAGTTGATAAGTGAAGACTGATGAAGGAAAAAAATAGTTGAATTTTAGAAAGAAAGAAAGAAAAATATTTTATTTGGGACTCGCACAGGATATACAAACAGTAAAATGGAGTATTAATTGATTGTTTTAGTTTTGATTGATTGACTAATCGCAGCACTTCAATACATTCAAGATTTTGAAGGCAAACTTGGTTCAATAAATTATTTTATAATTTATTTTAACGTTTTGATTATCTATTTATTTTATTTTAATTTGATTTGTTTTGTTTTTATTGATTTATTTTGATTTGATTTTATTTAATCGGATTTAATTTAATGTTTGATTTTATTTGTTTTTATTCTATTGTGATTTCTATTATTTTATGTCTGGCAATGGGTGTTATTTACCTGGAAATAAATGAATTTAATTAATTAATTAAAACTAATAAATTGAACATATTAAAAAAAAAAAAAATAGTTACCACGTATTGCTGCTATAAGTGTCAGTAGTGGGTACTAATGGATAGAAGAATAATAAACAGAAGAAATAATTGATAGTACAATAAGCAGTAGGTAGTCTTTATAGAGCTATGAATAATGAATGACCTACTTACATCTAGACACGCGGCCGCGTGTCAAGCCAAGTTCAAGAAAAGAACTGGCGACGCAGCAGCCGTGTGTTATATTACACGAACCATTTGGAGCTACTTTTCACCCCTCAATAACTCAAAATCTATTTAACATACACACATGAAACTTTGTTTATTTATTAATACCCCCTAGATTAACTAGAACCCCAAATTTCATAAATACAGCTTAAACGGTTTTTGAGATATCAACGTCTAAAAATCGTCATTTTTATCACTGACTGACATACCTACCTATAGATCAAAAACCTAACCCACTTCCAGATGACCTAGAAAGTTGTAATTGTGTGTATACAAAGGAAAAAATCAGAAAACAGATTTTTTTTAAGATTAAAAAAAAATTCAAGTAATCGATTTTTAGCGCCGAAATTATAATAGCAAAAATATTTTCTTTTGTAGGAGAATTGGTTCCAATATGAAAGGTAACTTTTATCGTTTTGTATTTAGGTACCAGATTATTTTATATAACTTAGACAACCAATAATTAATAATAATTGTTAATCATTGGCTGTTTAAGTTTTCCGCGAGGCGGGCAACAGGAGTGCGGCGCGTCCGGGGTCACGGGGATTTAAGGGTTTGGAAATATAGTCATAGTCCGTATCTTGAGGTGACATTTAGGCTTCCTGTACATGATGTCGGAGCCGCACCAGAGCCGGACCACAAGTCGAAAAAATAGCGGCGCGGCGCCGCCCGCACCGATGAGATTCCGGTGCATATCGCCCTTGCGCCATGTGGGCGATATTCATTCGTATATATTATGTTACCGATAATCTGTATAACTCAGGTATTTTATACAATACCTAGGCAATGTATAGAATACATTTTCCGCAGTAGCTAGAAGCCCATAAATAAAAAAAATATATAAAAAATTCGTACTTATACCGATACGTTACGTATGTTTTTGAGTGTGTCAAAGCGGATAGTGAGGTCAAAATGTAAATGAAAAATAGTGGCTGCGAAAATTAATTAATTAAAGCATACGTGGGGAAGGAACCGAAAGGGTCCATGTGAACTTTGCAACTATCATTTTAAGAGTTTGTACACACATGAGATATGCAATAAAGATTTGAATTCAATTGAATTGAACTTGTTCCTGACGGAGTTTCCCCGACGGCACACGTTTTTTTATAGAACTTCTACAACCAATATTAACACAAACTATAACGCCGGGCTCAGCAATCTGACATCACTGCGGATAAGTGTAACTAATTAAGTTACGAAAGAAATTCATTCTAACGCAATCTTGTTACTTTATCATCTGCCTAACCTTTTCCCAATTATGTTAGGGTCGGCTTCCAGTCTAACCGGATGCAGCTGAATACCAGTATTTTACATGGAGCGACTGCCTATCGGACCTCCACAACCCAGTAACTGGGTAATACGATACCCCTTGGCAAGACTGGTTGTCAGACTTTCGGGCTTCTGACGACCCGTAAAGACTGTCAAAGATCCACAAATGACAGCCAACGGCTTAAAGTGCTTTCCGAGGCACGGAGGAGTCTCGATATGTAAAGATGGTCACCCATCCACGGACCAACTTCGGCAAGCGTAGCTTAACCTGATGGATTTACCCGTGCGGCTGGTATTACTTAGCCACAATCTTGCTACTTATATTTGAAAAAAGATTTTACGGATCACTTCTAGTTGACGCATAATAATAATTTATTTACAAAAAGTAATGATATCCAATCAAAAACATAAATGTGAAATGGGAGCCAAATTCAAAGTGTGGTTATCGACTTCGCCGAAACAATAATTGAGATCTAAATGGGTGCCAAGTTCTATAGAGAATCCTGAAATTTATAAAGAACATACTAAAATAAATTTAAAACAAAATTTCTTGTTTTTGCGGTTATAACAATGTTTGCTATTTAAAAATATAACTTCATTGAATAGTCGAATAATTTACACAAAGTGGTGGTGGTGAAACAGGCTGCAAATAGCTCGGCTTCTGAATATTTCTCTGAGAATCCAGAACGTGCCTTACCCATCTTCTCATCCGACTCCACCTCTAATTTGACAAAATTAAGCAGCTTGAAAATATGACTAATATCAACTGATGCATATGTTTCTCGTGGCATATGTGAGCAATATTGCAGGAATATTGCCTGTTTCTGCACAGCCTATGTCGATAGCTAAAGACGACGAAAAGGAATAACGGTTTGGCAAAACGGATTGGTGAACGCGGAATACTATTGAATACTACTATACAGAATACCTACTGCCCCATTGAAAAAAAGAGATTTTCTCTGTTTTTTCTCATCGGTCTGCAAAAAGGAAAAATTCGTAGCGACGCTCTGAGGACGCTACGGCGACGCCGCGCCAGCCCGGCATCGGCTGCCAGGGCTGCTTCGTAATGCATCGGAGGCGCGGCGCCCTAGGCCGCCAGAGCACGACTCCGTCGCTCCCGTCACTGCTGTCACAAGTGTCACATACTCGTACATACATCATAGACGTTTTTGTGTTTTTTTAGTAATTTATTTTTGTATTGTCATATTCTCACATAAGTTAATTTATAAGTTTTAAACAATAAAATTAATGCTTAGTGACAGCAGCGATGTTGTGGATGTTGGTGGTAGTGCTTGTCAACCTTCGACATCACTGAGCATCCTGGAGAGATGTCCGCTGTGTACCCAGGCCCGGTTTTTAAAGGTAAGCGGGGTCTGAATGTGCATATTGGAAAGGTGCACAGACCATCAAATGCACTCTCTTCAGTCCCTGTCCCAACAGCCATACCTACAACACCAGACACACCCACATTTGAACCATTTTGGAAAACCCTTTCAAAATTCAAAAACTCTGTT
The DNA here is from genome assembly GCA_947363905.1 of Lithophane semibrunnea. Classification (NCBI taxonomy): domain Eukaryota; kingdom Metazoa; phylum Arthropoda; class Insecta; order Lepidoptera; family Noctuidae; genus Lithophane; species Lithophane semibrunnea. Next base: position 883,581 of record OX376192.1, on the reverse strand, counting down.
CCTGTTTTGAAGCGAGTTCCCCGCGGCGCTAGACCTCTAGTGGCACAACAGCTAGCAAGCTGCGTTCGTCTTGCCGCCCGGGAGAACTCGCAAAGTGCTTGGGAACAGCTGCTCACCTTCCCTTACAGGATTCTACATGTGCAAAAGAATTTGGCAACCAAAAAGACCTTAACCGCACAAATTAAAGAAAACTGTAATATTTCGGCTCTTAATTTAGATTCAAAATTTCCGACACAGAAATATGCCTCCTCAAGAGGTATATCTCATCTGGTAGAATCTAAGTTAGGGGAAGGTGACATCAGTGGAGCAGCCAGGATTCTCTTTAGTAGTGATGTGGTGGCACCATGTTCTCCAGAAACACTCGCAGCTCTGGAGAGCAAACACCCTGCCCCAGCGGATGGTCTTTCTTTTCCCGACCCCCCTGACTTGAATAATCACTCCCTCACCATCACAGGTCGAGAGTTGATCACAGCCGTCTGCTCCTTTCGTAGCAGCTCCGCTGGCGGCCTCGACGGCCTGAGTCCTCAGCACCTTAAGGACCTCATTTGTTCAGGTGCCGGGACAGCTGGTGAGTCGCTTGTGAAGGAGCTTACGACTCTGATCAACCTTATCCTCTCCGGCAAGGTGAATGAGTCCGTCATTGGCGTTCTTTATGGGGCCAATCTATGCGCCCTGCGTAAAAGGGATGGCGGTATTCGTCCCATTGCCGTGGGAACTACCTACCGTCGTATGGCAGCCAAGATCTGTTGTAAATTTTATGGTGAGGATGTTTCGAAAAAATTTCAGCCCCTGCAGCTAGGTTACGGCTCCAAAGGGGGCTGTGAGGCTGCTGTACACGCATTGTCGACCTATCTAAATTCTGAGAAAGGAGAGGTCATCCTGAAGGTTGACATAAAGAATGCCTTTAATTCTGTTAATAGGGACACCTTGCTGGCAGAAACTAAAAAAGAAATACCTCAAATTTATAGTTTTCTTTGGCAATGTTACAGACAACCCTCTAAATTATTGTTTCGGGACAACCTTCTGGAATCTGCTGTTGGCTGTCAACAAGGTGACCCCCTCGGGCCAGTGATTTTTAGCTTAGCCATTCACCCAATTATTCGGCAGCTAAATTCCAAATTTAATGTTTGGTACCTCGATGATGGAACCTTGGGAGGCGACGTAGAAACTGTTATAAATGACCTTAAATTTCTAAAAAATGAACTTCATTCCATTGGCCTTGATCTCAACCTTTCGAAATGTGAACTATACTTAGCGGACAGTACTGACAGACATCTGACACTTCCCAAATTTAACGCAATAGCCCCAGATATCAGAATTATTGAAAAAAGCTCTCTTCGTCTCCTTGGGTCTCCAATCTTTGAGGATTCCTTTCCCAGTTTCATTGAGGAAAAAATTCAAAATTTCAATGACGTTTCGGAAAGATTGTTCCAAATTAACATGCATTCGGCCATAACCCTAATCCGCTACTGCTGTTTCGGCCCTAAATTAACATATTTCCTTCGCGCTTCGCATTTATGGAAGCACACTAATCTTTTAGACCAAATGGACCAAATTATCCGTCATACATTAACGTTGATCCTAAATGTGGCCATGGACGACCGAGCTTGGGCGCAAGCTACTCTTCCCATCCGCATGGGAGGCCTCGGCGTCCGCAAAATTTCTAGTATTAGTTTACCGGCATTCATATCCTCGGTCCACGGTACTGAGAAATTAATCAGGAAAATCCTAGCTTCCACACTGATTAATTTTGACGTGCCGTGCTTCACCGAGGCTATGGATGCCTGGAGACTCGCTTGCCCGAATACAGATCCACCCGACTATCCATCTTCCCAGAGACGGTGGGATGAGCCGCTTTGCAGAGTAGTACAGAACAATTTACTTGACACGTCTGCTACTACTGCGGAGCGCGCGCGCCTGCTGGCTGTGGGTAAGTGGGAGTCGGGTCTGTGGCTTCACGCACTACCGTCATCGAACCTGGGAACTTTGTTCGACGACACTACGTTCCGCATCGCTGCTTCCCTGCGACTAGGAGCTCCATGTTGTTCTCCTCATCGCTGTCATTGTGGCGAAGTTGTCAACAGCCTCGGACACCACGGCCTGTCTTGCAGCCGAAGTGCGGGTCGCTTAGCACGTCACGCTAACATTAATGACATCATCCGACGAGCTCTTGTCACCGTCGGCGTTCCAGCTGTATTAGAACCCAATGGCTTGGCACGCGACGATGGCAAAAGACCGGACGGCATGTCCTTATTTCCATGGAAGATGGGTAGGCCTTTAGTGTGGGACGCAACGTGTGTCGATACTCTTGCGCCATCTCATCTTCCTGGCTCGGCGTGCTGTGTTGGCGCCGCCGCTGCGGCTGCGGAAAACCTCAAGTGGCGAAAGTATAATAGCCTTATAGGCAATTATATTTTCGAGCCGTTTGGGGTTGAAACCCTAGGGCCGTGGGGTCCAAGTGCTCATAGTTTATTTAATGAAATCTCGAAACGGCTGTTTGACACTTCCCGTGACCCAAGGGGTGGCTTTTACCTTGGTCAGAGGCTAAGCATTGCCATTCAACGTGGCAATGCCGCCAGTCTCTTGGGTACACTACCAGCCGACAGCGATGCGGAGGAATTTTTTGACGCCATATTTTAGATATTAGTTGTTTATTTGTACAGTTAGTTTTATTTAATATTAGTTAGAAAATTGTTTAGTGTTAGATTGTATATTTTATTGAAATAATAAATACTATACTTTGTAGTGTTCTTTTGGAAAAAAAAAAAAAAAAAAAAATTTACACAAACCACTTAGTATGAATTCAAGCTGAAAATTTTACTTGGCTAGTTTTTACATACAAGTTCTCTTATATTGGGCTAATCAACTTATCTTCTTTATTGAATGTCAATAGTCAAGATGTTTACCTTCACCGATGTCAGTAAGGTCTAACATAAACTCAAAAAGTACATAAATGAATTGATAAAGTCACATTGGTACTTGCCCGGATTTGAACCAACACGATAGTTGAGATAGCAACAAAGAAAATATAGGTAGGTAACATACAAACCCCATTATCATCCCACGAATCCAAGTGAATTTATCTTGAAATAAATTATATTCAGTCTAAATAAATCCAATTTATTTGACGTAAGAAGTGTTGAAATATGAAATAAATACAATTTCCGGGAAGGAAGGCATCGTACAGGAAGGTATCGTCTCTTACATTAGCGCTGGAAAAGGTACAGAAATCTTTCCTTAGATTTCTGTATAAAAAAACCTTTCACTTACCCTACTAACTACCTCCTGGGAGTTTTGGGCCTCAACTCGTTCAAGACGAGGCCTTCTACAGCTCACAGTAGCCTGCAAAACTCTAAGAGGACGCATCGACAGTCCTGAACTCCACGATCTTTTCTGTCGGCTATTAATTTGTTCCCGACAATTACATCGGACATCGCCAATGCCGGCGACGCAATCTGTTTGCGCCGCCGTTATGTAAAACTGTCGCCAGAGCTGAGTCCCCTGTGTGTCGTACCTTAAGGATGCTTAACGCCCTCCTGATCACCAATCCTGAGTGTGATCTGTTTGCGGATGAATGGAGCAGAATTATGCGTGTATGTCTGATGTTTTGCGAGAGTAAGTATGCTAGGTTGTCCTCTATTATAAGTTAGTATTTGAGATATTTCTGTTTACTACTATTATTTCTATGTTAATTAATGTAATTGGTGTTACCGTTTTAATTAACAATAAACAATAAACAAATGTAAACAAATTTAATGAGCGTTAGTGGATGTTTTACGTGGAAACGTTGACGAGAGCTTACCCTGTCCGACCCAGTTCCGCAATCATTAAACAAAAGCATGGTTACTACTTAGACCGGGAGCTCAGCTTGTGTTTAACTACTTGCAGATTATTATTTTTTTTCTTGAAATAAACTTATAATATCTACTTATTAATAATAATTATGACCACGGGAAAATGATCAAAAGGCATTTTAATTTATAACCGTCGAAAAAAACGAAGGAGGTTCTCAAGACGACCCGTATTTTTTTTTTTTTTTTATGTATGGCCACGCATAACTTTTTAATGAGTGGTCCGATTTGAACGATTTTTTTTTATTGGGAATGGTATTCCCCGAAGTTGGTCCCATTTAAAATTGAAAACTAAAATCCACCTCTAAGGGTTGAAAAAATGGGGTTGTTTGATTTTTCAGCTACTGTATTTTCAACGGTGGACCGATTCTGTTGAAATTTCGCACACGTACATAGTTCTGATGACACAACCACTCATCATCAACTCAAGGTCTTTAACCTGGAGTTGATCTGATGATGGAGTCGGAAGACAGTCGCAAGAGCTCCTTAGCAGTTTACAGCAGCTACATCGTGTTTGGGCTTATGTCATTCACTTTGATGAGAACTATGACTGTCATCGAGGGTCTGATGATGGAGACAGAAGGCAGTTGAAGGAATTCCTTACTTGAGGAAAATAATATAACTCAAAAGCGAAAAATAAAAAACTTTTTTACAAAAAAGTAAACCGACGAAAAAAGTTAACTGAAAAGCGAAAAATAAACCTTTTAGTGTAACTAAGCTCATAAACTAATTTAAGTTACAAATTTTGAGGCGGCGCCGAACAAACAAACAAATAAATTAATTAGGTAGGTACTTAATTATAGCGTATAATGGCAGCTTGATGAATCTTCGTTGAATGTGTGTAGGTACCTAAAGTTAACTTACCACTGAAATTATAATATATTTATTTTCAATTATCTCATTCTGAAATCAACTTAATGTAAGAATGTGAAGATGAACCAGGATTTGAATAGCTTGTTTAACCAACAGCAGCAGCAGCAACAGCTGCTACAGGCATCTACTGTAGAAGATTAAACAAGCTCGACTAAACAAAACATTATTGTTTTTGTTGCCTTTTGTTCTCAATTTCATTGATAATACATTGCTTACAACCGGCGGCGGCGTGCACGTTTAACCAGGTGCCGTATTACGAAGTATTAATGCCACCATTTTTCCAGTGTGAGAGAGAGACGGAGCTATACAAGGCCGCTAGCACAATCCCATTTTCGCAGTGGATTAATGATGGCATTAATACTTCATAATACTACCCCAGATGTATGAACGTAAACGAAGCAAAAGGTGTATGGAAGGATCGTAGCAGGTGGCGTTCTGTCATTTTTGCCTACCTGCATGGGAAGAGGCGTGAGTTTAATATGTATGTATGTAAGTAGGCACACAACTAAACAAGCAAGTTTGGATTCCAGTTTGAGTTTCTCCTGCAAAAAGTCAGACATATAAATGTAACTAAGCTAGTAAAAGCTTATGTCTGGCTTTAATAACGGCTAAGGCTTACTTCAACTATATAATACATCTTAATATTTTCTCTTAGAAAGATTAACCTAAACTCATTGTTACTTTAATAATAATAAAAATGAGACTAATAGACCAGCATTCATCAGCTATAATTTAACTAAGTATTTTATTTCAAACTAAGATTAATATTCATATTCCTAATTCTGTTATTATAATAAAGTGAGAGCGCCCATTTAAATCTCCATAACTAACGACGTTTCTGTTTAAATTGTAGATATTAAATTCATAAAAGGTCGTTTATAAGAATAAAAGGTATTACCGTCAAAACCTGATTTACATTACAGCAGTGACTTAAAATTAAGCTATTAATTTAAATATTATAAAGTAATTAGTTTTACCGTAAGGTGTCATGAAATAACTCTAATTTTATTACGTGGTTTCCGTTATATATTAATAATTTAGTTCTTAGGCGTACTATTGTAAGGTCATTTATATACTGATGAAAAACTAAGAGAAAATCATCATTACTTTTTTTTAATATTCCTACAAATTTTAGCTTATAAACTTTATTATGTACAAACTTACGTTTTTCTACTTCAAATTATTGCAGTTTTGCATGAAAATACAGAGTGTAGGTAATCATGACATCGACGCGCAAACTGTTACCATGAATTTAGTACATGATTCTAAATCCACCAGTTTTCATAACTTATTTTAAAACCTGTGGTTGCTAGCAGTTTGGCCGGCCGAGTAGGTTTTGTATGAAACAGCAGATTTTTCTAGACTCATATAAATATAATTCATGATAACAGTTGGTGCGTTGATGTCCTTTTCATTGTGTTTAAGGTTATCAATATTTCTTGGTGGTTATTCATGGCGCACATTCTTAGTAGTTATTTTCAATAGAAAAAAAAACATTCATTCATTCATTGACAAAACAAACATGTTTCAGCATTTATGTTTTAACATGCCAGTAGCTCCCTGCCTAACCGCAGCCCTGCACAGCAAGGTTGTCGATAATTCAGCAAGCACCTACATTACGCTGCGGAAGTACGCGATTGTTTCCGCTACAGTCGGCCGCACAAATGTGTTGCCTTTTTATATCATAACGTACCTACGGCGTGGGTTGTAGCTATTTCCTCGGCTACGTATGCATGTGTCAAATGTTTCTTTGGCCTACACAGTTTTCTGGGAATAAATGTACCTATTTGCATACGTGTATGAAGACCACATTATAGAATATTAAGGGCGCACCCAACCTCAGATTTTAGCTCGCACCATACTACTGGCGACCTGAGTGAGAACGAGACGGAGTGGGGCGCTAGCAGCTCTAAAGCGTCGAAAAATTTAGGTAATTGCTTTTTGCGGTGAAAATAATGTTAATTAAAAAAAAAAAAACATAAGACCTGCTATATAGATAGTTCAGTTATTATGCAAAGTTTCATGATCTAATTTGAAGTATTTTTTTAATACCAGCGGTTTATATTTCTGTTTAGAGGTAACTTTGGATTTTTTTTCTATCGAGAAAATTGTATGTAGGTAATCGTGTTTTCGCCAAACATAGGACCTAGATCAACCCTCAACTTTAACATAATATTTATTTCAAAATTAATGCTGCAGTATTTTCGGCATAACGGAGGATCATGCTAAGCAATTTGAGGTAGGGTGCGCCCTTGCCCTTAAAGTAAGGTAAAGAAAAAAGGGTGGGCAAAGATCGTCGCTCACTCGAAGCCTCAGGGAGGACATCGCCGTCGAGTTGGACTGCGGCGAAGGTGGTGTGACGATCTGATATTGTTTGCAGAAATCGCATAAGACGCCAGGTTTATAATTCTTTTTACCTTTTGTGGTACAGTAATCTTATTGTAGGTGCATCGTCTTCACATATAATTATATAATTCATGTATACAAAATATTGTAAAACATTTTTAAAAGAGTAACGTTGGAGTTTCTTGCCCATTCTTCTCCATACGAAAACTACCTTTTGGAAGGGGCAACTAGAATCAGTTCTATTTCTTTGTTTTGACGTTCAAAAGTGCCATATATGTGCCTATTTGAAATAAATTATTTGACTTTGACTTTGGTTTAGACGAGATGAGACAATAGAGGATAAAAAAATAAAAACAAACACGACAACTGTTCACTGTAGTGTAAACTATTGTAGCGGGTGTTAATTTTACTTTCCAGCTACTAAAAATCATTGCAAAATTTTAACGTGCGTAATTTAATCAGTATTGCACAAATAATTAATGTTCGTATTGAATAAATACATCGCCGGCAGCCAATTAGGGAACCATCGGAGTGCTTCGACAAATATCAATGTACGACAAATGTACATGAATACATTTATTCAGATACCGTTAATTAGTCAGGATTGTTCATTAAAATATATGCAAATGTTTCACGTTATCACTGCTTGTGATAGAATGAGATATAAGATAAGTAATTTAAGTGAACGAATTACAAGTCATTTTGGCCAATTTATTGGTTTTGATACAATTATTAAATTATTTGTTGTAGCAGTCCATGAAATGTCATCACGTTGTCATCCTTCGATGCAATCTAAATTCCAACTGAACTCGATGTGGAATTTGATTGAATAAATTCCGGAACTGCATGGAATTTGATATTGTTTTCAAATAATTATTGTTTCGAATAGAACTCAATGCACTCACATGGAAGTGGAGATAATCCAATAATAACAAATTGACAGTTCGCTCATAGTGTTCTAATCGGGATGAGAGGAAAAAAATATTGTACATAAAGCAACTGAGAGGTAAGTTAGTGGTCAGTGGTTATGTTCAATTATGAACAAGAAATGAAGTTTCAAGATGAGTAGTTAAACTTCATCTTCTATATATTTTTTGGAAATTGTTATTTTCCCAATTGTCTTACAGGACATAGGCACGAACAAAACTATTCATGAATATTCAATTCTTTCGTCAGTGATTCTGGCAGGTGACTGTACCTACTTGGCACCTCACGCGATCACGAGGTCAGTACTCGGAGCATGCCACGAACTACCAACTACTACCGAGTACCGAGTACCGTCTGAACTATACACTAACACACCAGCAGACAACGCAGCTATTAATTGCAGACAACGCAGCTATTAAATGAGCTGATTTGACTTAACGGAAAATAGAAAACTGTGGAGTGGGAAGTTGTAAAGAAAAACAGCAAGGATGAAATTAGTTGTATTGTGCTGTCAGGGAAATAAATTGTGTATAAAATAGTTGATACCGTTACATTTGCCGTGTTATAGCCATTTCATACAACTTTCAAAGAATGGCAGTTGTGATTTGAATAAACGAACAATTTAAGATGGAAGTCAATTTTATAAACAATCCATTTTCCCGATTTTGTACATAAAGCAAAATCTGGCAACGTTAAAAAGTAGGTTTCTAAGAAATTAAAATTGTTGAAAATAAACTTGCAATGAAACGGTCTTCTTTCATTCAATACAATCTTTGACTTTACTAAACGGACCATTAGATGTTTGCTAAAGTCAACCAAGAATCATAAACTATACATTTTTATTGTAGTATGCCTTTCTGACCTCCGCCAAGATTATGCAGTAAAGTTGTCAACTGTTCTCGAAAATTCATACATTATGCTCATACTCATTTACTTAAGGGTTTCCGGGGCCGACTCCGGAACCGGTCCCTGCAGATTGATCTTTGGAAAACAACGGTTACATGTTTTAGCTGTTTCTTCATATGTGAGTGCATAAATTTCACCCCACCAATCGGTACCGACTTGTCTTGACCATGAACCCGCTTCTTTATACAAACAAACCCATACCCATTACTATCTTAGACTCTCGACAATCTAAGAAGTCCGTTTTTACAGCTATTATAACGCATGTGTAGCGATGAAAAAAAAAAGGTTTCTTATAAACTGATTCTCGAGACATATCGATTGATCATACTTAGAGAGTTTGTAATCGACGACTTATCTACATTGCTTAAAACTGATTCTCAAGGCATAACGTTTTATTACATGTATGTATGAGAACGTAACGTCAAACCGGACTTCTTAGATTGTCGCGAGTGTAAGTCACAAAATAGCATAGCTTTAAGCGTGTGTTGAAGACTATTTCCTTCATAAACCTAGATAGTAATAGCAATCCCGAAGAGCATGTACCAACGTAGAACAACAGTGTTGCCATAGTACAGCCATCACGGATTCGTCAGGCAAACGAGTCGACTTCGTGTTAATAATTGTTGCCGGCGCCCGGTAAACTGCGTTAGTGGTGGTGTTGCCAGGGTTGATGCGAAATTATTAGAGGATGAGGGAAAATATTCTGGATAGAACTACTTACTTCGAATATTGTGGTTTAGTGTAATTATTTTATTCTACGACTGGTACTATTTTGAACATGGTTGTCAATCCTACTGGTATTCGTAAAGTTTTTATTTTGGTAAGTAAATCTTAATAAATTGCAAAATGATCACTGATAGGTACAATGTTTATAGAATGTATTCTCATATTATCATTCGTGAAATTCTACGATTAAAGGAGTCCTCATTGCTGTCAATCATTTTGTTGCTTTACATGAAAATATTAAGTGGCCCTAAACCACGAAATGCCTTGTTAACATGATGATGATGAAAACCAAACAAAATAAAGCTAACCCCGATCCCAGACAATAGGTCCAAATAGGGAACAAATTTTCTCCGTCGCAACTCTAATCAGCAACTATCTTAAGATTCGCTTTACCTTCCCCCCACACCCCCCCCCCTCACCCGTCCTATTTACTGCATACAAAGTAATAACACTGCGCAATCTATTTTTCATCGCGAAATAACCGATTAGCATTTTGTTTTTCTCACGTTTTATAGCAAAACGTTTTACACTGGAAAATAAGCTTAATAGGGTTGATGAAATTGTGAGATGGAGAGGCGTTTATTAGTTTTTCTGAAGGTTGGACGTCAGTTTATTGGTTTGTCAGTTGATTGGTTGGTTATTGGAAAGCACGTTAAGCCGTTGTTACCGGCTGTAATTTGTAGATCTTTGACATTTGTTACGGGTCGTCAGAAGCCTGAAAGTCCGACAACGTCTTACCAAGGGATATCGTGTTACCCAGTAACTGGGTTGTGGAGATCAGATAGGCAGTCGTTCCATGTAAAATACTGGTATTCGGCTGCATCTGGTTAAACTGGAAGCCGACCCCAACATTGTTGGGAAAAGCCTAGGCAGATGATGGACGTCAGTTTATTGGTAAAAGGATAAAATTGTTTTTGTTGAAATAACTAAGAGCTCCAGGGATTAAATTCATTAAATGATGGGTCTATTAATTAAGTACCTCGTTCTTTGATCAATGCTCTACTAACACTGAATGGAAGTGAGAATTACGGGTCCCTGCACAGAGACCTTTGCCAAAAACGGACACAGGACCGGATGCCCTAATGGTGACCGCAGAACCAATCCATCTGCACCAAAGGATTCCCCGAAATTCATTTAATCTGGCGTGTATATTTGAACACCTGTGATTGGGAGTACCTACGCCAAAATTGCTCAATCGGATCAGATTGAAAAGGACTCTAAATGTTTGGGCAACGCAATGCCTACGATAGTGCTACGCCAGCTACGAAATCGTAGCATACCTGGTACGCGTAGAGTTTTTGGGTCAAAAATGTTGTTCATATAAAATCGTATCTTTTCTTTTAAACGCCAAGACACACAATTTAAACGTTATTTTTCAAAGGAACAGCAAACTACCAATATCTCTTACAGCTCTATTATAGTCTAAATTGAAAAGTCCATGTGTCACGCTGAGATCAGTGGAGCGTGTAGCGTGCTTAGCGAACTCTCGAACGTCCTCCGACACGTGACGGGGCGCTCCGAACTAGGGACTTTTTTCAATTGAATATGCCACAGAATATAATATGTTTTTGGAGAAATATCATTTATAAATACACTTCTTCTTAGTTTCACTAAGAAGAAGTGTATTTTATAACTTAATTCCTGTGGTTAGACTAAGAATAATTTGTGATTTATACTTGAATAAATTAACTTATTAAGAATACAAAAAAAAGGATATCTTCTTCAAAAACGTCATGAATTATATATAATATAATTATTTTAATTATTAAAAAAATCTTTCTCGCAAAGCTTGAGAGGTGTTTGCGAAATAAATAAAATAATTTCTTATTTTTGTAAGCGTTTGAAGTAGAATACTTTTTGGGTGTATAGTCGTTTGGCAAATTATTACACAGGTTTAAAAAAAAACAAAACGCCAATATAACACGGTCTTATGTCTCTTGAAATCCCAGTGGAGATGTCTTGTAGTGCTCTCGTCCCTCCTACCTCCACCGCTACCTCTAATCTGACACTCAACGAGTTCGAGTACCAAGCGCCATACATCACTATCTATACGGACTATATTCTATACCTTTTTAATTGACTTTTTTGACGTAGTTGGTGTAAATTCATCTTGTTATTTCGGATATTATATTATTATTATGTGTATATCTTGTATATCCTTATTATTATTTTAAGTTTTCAAGTGTAGGTAGTTCTTTTGAGCAAGAAAGGACCCGATATGCGGCACACACATCATTATAATAATATGAAAGTGAAAAGTTTTGTCTAACCGTGTGTAGGACATACAAGCGACTTGTCAAGTTGTTTTTGTCACTTAATCTATCTATCACTTCACTAATTACTGTCAAAAGTTTTCCATTTACGTATGTAGGGTAGACGCAACAAGGTATGTTTGAAGATGTCATACCTACTTACTTACATGTTACCTTACATAATTACTAATCCACATATATTACCCTGTTTAAGAAAAAAATATTTTTCCACAAAGAGCTTTTATAATAAGACAGGACCCAAAGGGAATCTTTAAAGTTTATCTTTATATACACACAATAATAATATAATCCCGTTTTCAAATGGAGTATAAACACCGGGATCAACCGATAAGTTTATAGACAAAAGATCCTCATTGCTTCTATATTTAGCCGGTAATGTCGCATTTCACGGATCACTTCTCGCAAAGATTAAGAACCGAGCCTCTACTGATTACAAGCGTTTTGTTGGGAAGCCCTCTGAACGGATATCATCATTTTTCTTGCTATTTGGATCAGATTATTAAAGAATATATTTCTATTTGGCGCTTCTAGAGATAAGTAATGTGGCTTAAATGTAAGAACAATAATAAATAATAATGGAAGTTGCGGAACATAGTTTCAATAGTTCTTTGTTATAGCAAAAATCGTTTGTTAGCTACACAGATCTCTTCTCATTACTATTTTACTTATTAATCTCTATAAAAGGTTATCACTATACTCATAATATAGCCTGTGACGTCAATGGTGCAATTAAATAGGGACCGAATATCGATCACAGCCACGACAAGTATATCCGGTGTGACGTCTAAGCCTAGACCTCGAGCGCGCCGGTCCGACAGGCCCCGAGTGGTCCGCGGTGGGCGCTGAAGCAGCTGGACCGGGAGCTTCTCCTGGAAGCCTCGATCGAGCAGGCCTGGGTGGTATCACCGGACAAGCCTGCCGACATCAACGAAGAGGCGGAGTGGTTCCGGGAGGCCATGTCCAATGTTTGTGACATGGCAATGCCCCGGGTCCGGCCCGGACGTGCTTCGCGCCAGGTGAGCTGGTGGTCGCAGGAGCTGACAGTGCTGCGCCATGCGTGGGTTGCTGCGCGACACCGGTACACCAGGCACCGCAGGCTCCGTATCCACCCTCCGGATACCGAAACCATTCAGGCGGAGCAATACGAGGGGTACAGAGCGGCGAAGACCGCCCTCTAGGCAGAGATCCTGCGGGCTAGGGCTGTGGACCGCGAGGAGATGCTGGAGACTCTGAACAGAGATCCGTGGGGACGCCCATACAAGATGGTGCGGGAAAAACTCCGCCCATGGGCTCCCCCGCTGACGCAGAGTCTCCGGCCTCAGCTTGTGGAGGACGTGGTGAGCGCTCTGTTCCCTTCGAGAGGGGAACATGCCCCGCTCAAGGCTCCGCCTACTGCGGTGCTCGATGCGGACCACACCACCGACGACGACGACGATGCTCCGGAGGTGACCGAGGTAGAAATGAGAGGGGCGGTACGAAGGCTGAATGCCAGGAATACCGCCCCAGGACCCGACGGCTTACCTGGGAAGGCCTGGGTCCTGGCCATGGAGGCTCTCGGGCCTCGACTACGGGGTCTCCTGAGTGCATGTATGGAGAGGGGCCAGTTCCCACTTCGTTGGAAGACGGGGAAACTGGTCCTCATAAAGAAGCCGAGGCGCCCTGCGGACTCTCCGTCCGCTTATCGGCCCATCGTGCTGCTCGACGAGGTGGGCAAGCGCTTTGAAAGAGTTATTGCAAACCGCCTTGTCGGGCGGCTGGTGCGGGTGGGGCTGGATTTGGCGGAGAGCCAGTTTGGTTTCCGTAGAGGGCGCTCTACGGTGGACGCCATCATGCGCGTAACACGACGAGGGATGCTGTGGCCCGGGGCGAGGTTGTCTTGGCGGTGTCTCTAGACATCGCCAACGCCTTCCAACACCCTGCCTTGGAGTTGCATAAGGGAGGCACTCCGGTACCACCGGATGCCAACCTACTTCTGTCGTGTGATCGAGGCCTATTTGACGGACAGGGCCGTCATCTACCCCGGTCACCAGGGAGTGTGGAACCGGCGAGAGATGTCGTGCGGTGTCCCACAGGGATCGGTTCTGGGGCCGCATATGTGGGACATCTGTTACGACTGGGTGCTGCGCACCGACCTCTCTAGCGGCGTCAGCGTAGTTTGCTACGCTGACGACACGCTGGTCCTGGCGCAGGGGGGGTCTGACCAGGCAGCGGCCGAACTAGCGACATGCGGGGTTGCGACAATCGTCGATAGAATCCGGCAGCTGGGACTCGAGGTGGCCTTGCACAAGTCCGAGGTCATGGGCTTTCATGGCCCTCGGAACGCGCCACCGTCGGGTTCCCAAATTACGGTAGGAGGGGTTCACATCCGCGTCGAGTCGATGATGAAGTACCTAGGTCTCGTCCTCGACAGCCGGTGGAACTTTGTGGTGCACTTCCGACATTTGGCTCCCAGGCTGGACCAGGCTGGGGCCGCCTTGGGCGGCTCCTGCCCAATATAGGGGGGCCAAACGCCTCCTGCCGGAGGCTCTACGCGGGGGTCGTGCGGTCCATGGCCCTTTACGGGGCAACGATGTGGGCGCGTTCCCTTAGGCTACGGCCAGCCCGCCGGTTGAACGCGTCCCAAAGGGTCATGGCCATTCGGCTGGTCCGGGGATACCGCACGGTCTCCCGTGAGGTGGCGAGCCTCCTTGCCGGATTACCGCCATGAGATCTGGAGGCGAAAGTCCTCGCGCACATCTGGTAGTGGCGCAAGGAGGTGAAGCGCCGGGGCGTAACTCCGCTGCAGCGAGAAATCGCGGCTCAGCGGACGGAGCTCCGGCAGGATCTCATGGCGATATGGAGAGTGCGATTGTCGCAACCCAGTGCTGGGCACGCCACAATTGCGGCGATAAGTCCCCTCTTTGAAGAGTGGCTTGAGAGGCGCCACGGCATCCTCACCTTCGGCCTGACGCAGGTCCTCACCGGACACGGTTGCTTCGGGAGGTTCCTGTTTCGGATAGGGCGGGAGGAAACGCCCGGGTGTAACCACTGTGTGGATCGCCCGGAGGACACGGTGGAGCATACGGTGGAGGTTTGCCCTGCTTGGGCGGAGCCCCGCCGTGTCCTCTTGGAGGCGATTGGCGGCGATGACCTCTCGCGTCCGGCCCTGGCACAGGCCATGGTTCAGAGAGAGAGGGCATGGGAAGCAGTTACCTCCTTCTGCGAAGCAGTAATGGTCGCGAAGGAGGCGGAACGCGTGAGGGAGAGGCAAAGTCTGCGCCCTCACGCCCCTAATCACCGCCGCTGGAGACGCCCTGGGCGTCGGGAATCCCAGGCGGATTCCCGGCCACCATAGGCGTGGGCTTGCGGACGGCGAGCAATGGGTAGCTCGCCGTTCGATTAGGACCAGGCCCGGGTCGATGGCGCGTCGTGTTCTACGCGCGCCTCAAAGAGATGTCAGCACAATTGGCAGGGTCCGCTAGGACCGATGCCTGCCAGGGTTGCGGGTTAGTCCGAAAGGGATACCGGGACCTTGGCAACAGGCAACTGAAGGAACACGGGTAGGTTTTAGTCAGTAAAAGTCTGACACGCCCTTCCGCTCTACCCAGAGCGGGAGAAGTCATTGGATGATTTCCCACTATCAAAAAAAAAAAAGGCCACGACATGTTGCTCATCGGTCGGGTACAACTGCCACTTGTACAAATTGTAAACACACATAGCAATTTTCTTCGAGGATCTGGTTTGTAATAAGACTTTTACAGCTACAAACGGTTTTTAATGAACTGATTCTTTTGACACCCTCTTCATTTTCCCTACTATGTAGGCGCTTTACACCACCCCAAGGAAGAGGCATTCTCCAGAGAAATGTTCGGTAAGCAATACACCATCCCAACTTAATGGTGCAAGCAACAAACCGTTCCAGAACACCTAACCCTATAACCAATGTGCTGTCAACCACAAGGACGTATCAACTAAACAGAGTTCCTTAATTAAAACGGGAGACCAGGCAAACTAGATTAATTTTAATTTAGTTCAGGCATCCGAATCAGGAAACACCACAACACACCGCCTGCGGTCTAACGCGTAATTGTATCAACCGTAGATAGCACAGTTACGACCAAATTCAATTCGACCGATATTAGTAACTACCTAGAGGGTTTTTCCTTTTCAGTTGAAAGTCAAAGGTTTTGATGATGTCGAAGATGGTTAGGGGGCTCGTACATATTTTATGGGCGTGTGGGCAAAGTAATGAGTGTTTCGGCCATTTTTTTGTTAAGGTTAATGAAAAGCGAGTGAGCAATGGAAATGTGTTTTCATAAAATAATGAAAACACATTTCCATCGCTTGTTCCAATTTCCTCGAACGAACCTAAAAACAAATGAATTAACAGTGATTCAATTATATTCCATTAAAATGGTACAACCCTTTTATAATAAATACATTCTGATTAATGCAAAGATAGCAGTTGTTAAATATTAAAAAGATATGAAATCATATTTCTAGAGGAACATGAAGTTGAGAGCTAATACTTTAGCTGTTCTATTTAAAGTCAACAGCGAGCTATCCGGTAACAGTTTATTCTTGATTTCTGTTGACTTTTTCTTTTGACTTCCACTCTAACCGGGTGCAGCTGAATAACAGTATTTTACACAGTAATTATTTTTTATAACTCCAGTAAATACTAATAGTTAAATGTGAAAATCATAATAAGAAACAAAAACCATCATCTAACAACTGCAACCGAAGAAAGACTTCACAAAAAAATATCGACGAAATAAACTAATAACCATCTCTCTCATACATTACGCTACGAAAAGCCTTATATTACGTAAAAGTGGAACAGTTCGGTGCTATCATCCTATTGATTCCCCATAAGTCGGCCGTTTACTGAGGTCTTGGGAACCATCCAGATCGTTTCCTAGATATTCGAGACGGAGCGAAGAATTTATAACATTACGCACAGATTATTTAGGAGCGAATTGTTTATTTTTATATGAATTGTAAGTGATAGCGGCTTCCTCTTTTGCATAAAAAATAGCGTTTTCCAATGATTAAATTAAATAAAAATATTCCTAGATATTCGAGACGGAGCGAAGAATTTATAACATTACGCACAGATTATTTAGGAGCGAATTGTTTATTTTTATATGAATTGTAAGTGATAGCGGCTTCCTCTTTTGCATAAAAAAATAGCGTTTTCCAATGATTAAATTAAACGTTTAAATACCGTATAGTTTCTTGATTGTAGGCATACCTAGTACAAACAGCATCGCAAAACACGGACTCTTCATGTGTAACGGACGCATTTGAGTCGATGCAAGAGACGAACATACCGTATAAGGTGTGAAAGTGTTGTCGGAATCCAAAACGACTGTGTAGACTTAAATATGGCTCCCTGAAAACCTGAAACTTTGGCTAGGGGAAGGAATGTTACATATAGTTTACTAGCGGTTGCCCACGACTTTGTCTGCGATCCAGGATGAAAACTAGCCTATGTCCTTTTTCAAGTCAGGGTCTACCCCTTTTTTTTTTTTTTTTTGGGTTGGAAATCATCAAATGACTTCTCCCGGTCTGGGCGGAGCGGAAGGGCGTGTCAGACTCTTACTGACTAAAACCCACCCGTGTTCCTTCAGTTGCCTGTTGCCAGGGTCACGGTATCCCTTTCGGACTATTCCGCAACCCCGGCAGGCATCGGTCCTAACGGACCCCGTCAGGTGTGCTGACATCTCTTTGAGGCGCGCGTGGAACACGACGCGTTATCGACCCGGGCCTGGTCCTTATCGGACGGCGAGCTACCCATTGCTCGCCGTCCGCAAGCCCGCGCCTATGGTGGCCGGGAATCCGCCTGGGATTCCCGACGCCCAGGGTGTCTCCAGCGGCGGCGATTAGGGGCGTGAGGGCGCAGGCCTTGCCTCTCCCTCACGCGTTCCGCCTCCTCCTTCGCGAGCATCACTGCTTCGCAGAAGGAGGTGACCGCCTCCCATGCCCTCTCGCTCCGTACCATGGCCTGGAACAGGGCCGGACGCGAGAGGTCAGTGCCGCCAATCGCCTCCACGAGGACACGGCGGTGCTCCGCCCAAGCAGGGCACATCTCCACCGTATGCTCCACCGTGTCCTCCGGACGATCCGCACAGTGGTGACACCCGGGCGTTTCCTCCCGCCTAATCCTACACAGGTACCTCCCGAAGCTGCCATGTCTGGTGAGGACCTGCGTCAGGCGGAAGGTGAGGACGCCGTGGCGCCTCTCCAACCACTCCTCAAAGAGGGGACTTATCGCCGCAATTGTGGCGTGCCCACAGGGTCTACCCCTGTGCCAAATTTCATCCAAATCCGTTCAGCCGTTTCAGCGTGAAAGCAAACAAAAAAACAAACTCACTTTCGCATTTATAATATTAGTTAGGATTAATTATCTTTGGTAGTCCTCTTGATAATTAGTAATCTGTACCAAAAAAAAAAGTGAGTAAAATAAACGTCAGCTACCCGACACTTCATTTCTCCTACATAAGTCATAGGCCTTCACCTTCCGTAATATCTACATACGTATCACAATGATACTATCTAGTCCTAGGATAGGCAGCCTTTATGGTGTTACTGGGACTCAGCTGAATGCATGGTGGTTTAAATATTTCTGTAAAAATACATCAGAATTCAAAGCTCCATTTCGATTGCCAAGGGCATCAAAACACAGCAAAAAAAGAAACACGATCCAAGGCCACGAACAAATCGCTACCTTAAACAAGGTTAATACTTAGAATCAATATCATAAATCCACACAGTAACGGCATAAGTAGAGAATTCGCTCGAAGGAGATCTTATAAAATATTTAAGGAGACTCTCGGCTGCCGAGCGTGAGGAGAACTCTATTACGCTTTCTAACCGTTTTATGGAATGTTATACGTTTTGTTTTTATTGTTCTGGTGTTATTTTATTGAATGTTTATATGCAGGCTGTGTGGTTGATATGAACGGGACACTTGTCTTTCTTGGGCTTTCCGATCGGATTTCACATCGGCAAAAATGTCGAACATCTATACAAATCATCCCCTATTGAACCCCTTCAAGGCATGAATTTTCGAAAATTCTTCATTTATTTTTGTGCAAAATTTCAAACTTAAAGCGTTTTTTTTTCTTCATTTAAACCATTTATTTACATACAATGGTCAAAGGAGACGGTCAGTGATGAAGCCCATGCTTCTAGACCCAGCGGTTTAAACTGTTGGTCGTCCGTCAGTGAACTTGAACATAACTCAAGTTATGTTTTTTTTTAAGAATTGTTTCTATTTGTTAATATTACCACCTATATGTGTACATTATGGATTGCAATAAAGATTTGAAATTTAAATTGATTAGTTATCAATTGTAGATTATAAACATTTGGCGATATCTCATACTTTGATAGTGACCAATTCAATTTGTTACTGTAAATACTTCGTGAGCCCGAATAGCTTAAAGAAACAAGTGAGGAAAGCAGAAGGAAACAAAATAAAAGCTTTCTACAAGCAGGTTTGCAGTTACTAAACCAAGAGCCAGTATTTCATGTTTGTTGTACTTGGAGCTCCAAAAATAACACAAACGCAATCAAGTAAAAACATCGCCCGACTAAATAAAGCGCGCTTTAAAAAGCAAAAATGTAAAATCTTAAGCATTTTTAAAGTTCACAAAGGAATGGAGGCGGGGGGCGAATAAATCTTCCAGCGCTGCACCGCTAACTTGATTTAGCACTGGATCCTACAAGCGTTATAAGAATTTTCTGCACGCGCTACAGCGAAAGCGATTAACGCTGCAAGCGCTTTCCTGTGAAGAAATTGAATTTTGGTGTGGCGCTGCTGTACTGTGGTTCTAAGAGAGAAGTTGCTTTGTTTATTAGTGACTTGGTTTTATTTTGTTTTAGAAAAAGAAAAGGAAGTGACTGAAGTTTTCATTATTTTGAACACGGTATATTTTTACTCCTCTTCAATTAATCAAAATACAGACACAAGCAAACACACGACGTTTTTTAATTAAATATTCATTTAGATTTTTTATATTATATCGATTACAAATGCAAAATTGTAGTATTTATTTTTTAAAGTTTGCGCATTATATAGGTACAAAGACGGACATAATGCCTTAGGCATTCTCTACGGATCAACCAAGGGTGGTGGAGAGATAGCATGTTGTATTGTTGTTTATTGTTGTATTATATTGTTGTGTTGGAAATTGATTGCAAAATTGATTAAATTAACAATTAATCAATCAAAAAAGCTATAAGCAATATCTTAGTGGTCACTGTCGCTGTGTTTCCAGCCTATTCTATTTGAAGTGTGAAGGACTGGAGCCGTTAAAGTTGGATTTCGACGAACGACTAGCGACGCCGACGGCTCGAGACTCGAGCCAACCTTTGATTACGTCACAATGGAGTTACCTGATCACTGGCCTCTTGTGACTGTCTGTTTGGAAATGTTGCTAGCAGAGACATAACAGGTAAATGCATTACAGGTAACGTTAGCCACTGCAACTTGAACATTATTCAAAGATTTTGTTATTTAAAAAACCAGTAGGATAACAGGAAATTGGGCTGGCGAGCGAGTGATCGCGACTATGTTACAAGCGTTTGCATTATTCACTTAAAAAATGGTATATACTTACTCCAAAAATATCACTTAGAGAATTTTATGTTTTCTAATTAATCTACCAGGCTTAGCTAGTCGTTTGAAGTTTGCTTCAAGTTAATTTTGCTGTAAACAATTTCCAGAATATAAAACATTGCCCTATTAATATTTTGTAAATCTATTGAGGGTCATAAGCTTTTACGTCGCATAAATATTTATTAAACACCCGGAAGTTTGAAACATAAGCCATTGGACTCACTTTATTATTGAATCCATTGTTTTCAAGGAAACGGCTTTAAGGACTATAATATATCGTTCTTGCGGACACCAGGACCGTTGGAGCTAGGACCAACATTCATAAACACGTCAGGTTTGCGGTACGAATGTCCTATAAATACTGCTGAGGCGGTAACGTGTGTTTCGGAATTGTTATGGCCTTGTATGGGCACATTTAGCCGTAGTTTTGAGCCTCGATGCGGATGGAAGATTGATGTTTATGTGGTTTTATTTGCTTGTGAATTGTGTTCGTTAATGGCTTAAATGGAAATTTACTTCAAACTTCAATCAAGGCGATACGGGTTTAAGTTTTAATACATTCGTCAGTTCTAATAACATAACTTTATTAATATGTACTTTAGTAGTAATATTCAATGTAATATTTTTATTATAGTACTTATACAATAATTTAATTTTAAATATCAAATTACTTTATGACAAGTCTACAACGTTTTGTATGAACGATTATGTTGTTGATTCTCTATAAAAACCGTTAGTTGTAAATCCGGTAAAGCCGGGTTGACAAATGTGATTGATATCTTATCGCGCATTGGAGCGGAATGGATACGATTTGGTTTTATTTAGTCAGTGATTGGAATGTGTCATAAATGACATGATGAAAAGATATGAATATTGTTCTAGTCGTACACAGAAAAAATATTCTGAAATACATACTAATAGATGCTAATATTATTAATGCGAAATTAACTCTGTATGTCTGTTACGTTTTCTAGCCTTAACAGATGAATGGATTTCGATGAAGCTTGGCATACAGGTAGACCATGACCTCGTTAGGACGTAGGATACATTTATTCCGGTTGTACGTTCCCGTGGTATATTTTCCTTCCGCCCTCCACGCGGGCGAAGCCGTGTGCAAGAGCTTTTTAATATATTTTTTCTAGGAAAATGCACAATAGAGAAAGGTACAATAAATTCACGACGCTCAATACAAATAAGAGAAATCAACATAGTTTGTTCGATAAAGAAGAAACCCCTTTGTCGTTCAAGATCCGTTCAAAGATTGTCTGAAAGCGGACATTGAAAGTCACAGAATGGCTTGAAATACACGATTTATTTTGAAAAGATTGGGTATAGTCAAAGAAAATAATAGTTCCCTTTTATTTTGTCATATTTATTCTTAGTTTCTAGTTAATAAACCAAAATAATTTTTTACATAGATTACTCGTCCATCGGATGGTGTACATAAATGGGCACAGTTTAAATGGCTATGGCGGACAATAAATATGACTATTTGTCAATATTATTGTGTAAACTGCACCGAGTTACATTGATTGGTTTGTTAGTTGATATCGACGGATTGTGACTGGTTCGAATATGTGTTTATTCAATCAAAATATGTTTCAAAGTTAATACAGGGTGGCCAACTCGGATGTACTTATAGGTACAAATTTGTATAGCTACCATTTTGATGTTAAGCCAAATTTTGCAGTTGTTTATTACCTGTTATTTAGCTAAAATGTGCTAATAAAATGCAACAGCAAAAATGTTATTTTGGATGGAATTGTTTTATAAAAAAGGCATGAATACAATGAATACTAATAATATACAATTCAATTTACGCCGCTCATGAAAACAGCTGAAACAATGGACAGTACAAAAGCTGTTTTTTCTACTTTTAAAATAACAAACCACTCTTTAAATATTGTATTTTCATAAATAATAATTAATAAAGCTGGCGAGGGATCGAATGTAATGGTGAATGTTTTCCAATATTCCCGTATTGGAACACCCTACACCTACATGTGTTTGGAACCCAGAATTTAAATATAAGCGTTATTATTTTGTTGCTCCGTTGTATTATTTTTAAATTTAAAGCGCGGTGAAGGGAAAATTGTGTCGTGTTTTGTTTTCAATTTCAGCCAGGATTTACGTTATGAAACTAGGTTTGCTTGAAAGGACCACAAAGCATTTCGTAATATTTATATTACGAAATGCTTTGTGGTCCTTTTGAACAGGAAATTAAAATACTGGATTTAGAACACGCACAATGAGTACGGTGACATAAAAATAACACGTATTTGTTTGACGCGTTACTTGTATGATCCTGACGTTGAAGAAGAAAAGTAAATGCTTGACTAAAAATTATAAACTTCTTTACTTATTTTGTTCAATGTTATTTGAGGCCCGAAGACTTATGTTTGTCCTAAAAAATGCACTTAATTTGATTGTGACATTGACATCATTACCAATCAAATACTCAGTGCAGTTTTTATGGCAATGATAATTATTGTCCTAACCAAGGTAAGTGGTTCATGCTATAATAGAACATTAAAGAGCTTAAAGTAGGTAATGAAAAACAAGAAAAAAACATCAAAAGCAACGCAAGTCAGTTAAAATGTTAAAACCCCTAAAAAGACAATTGTCCTCCTTTATACCGTAGGTACAATTATTGTAATAAAAAGCCACCACTTGATAAGTACAGCCAAAATTACTCGATCCCCCAAATGCCTGACTTACGGCGGTAATAAAGAAGCTTGTAAAAATAATGTGCTCGTTCCACTGACATACGTTTTACAGCAGCGAGGATGACTAAGATCCGGTATTAAAAAGCGTTACATACCACACTGGTTTAAACATATCTGGCGTTATGTGGGTGTACTACGGGTACTGCCCTGCCTAACCATTCGGGGAATACAGGTGTATGGTTTCATTTTGATTGTGTGTTGAAAGGCTATTAAGTAACCTGATTGGTCCTTTGTGACGGACCGACCATTTTGTTCATGCATTCCTAGAATAGGTGGGTAGTAAGAACATTTCTTTAATTAATCTGTATTGCGTGGATAATGGTATTTGGTCCCATGTATAAGGCTGCGGGCCGAATTGGTTCTGATTTATGGCTTATTCCGATCGGATCCCACAATCGGATCCCACATCTTTATTTTTTCCACGTTCCTAACAATCCCACAATTACCTCCTCCATCAAGCCTTCATCTGCAGGCACAGTTTTCGCTTATATTAATATTCAAAATTATTAATTGTAATAATTATACCTAAATCTATTTTCGATAACCGCACAAACATTACAACCATTACAATGCTCCGATAGATCCTGTACTTTACGGTTTGAAAGTAATAAAATGCTAAAATTATTCACACTCGGCCAAATCCGCAACATAACGGCACACTACATCATAAAGTACAAGCAGATTACTCAATCCCCTCAAATGGGTGACTTATGAGGGCAGTAAATGTCCTCTGAAGTGCCATACGTTTTACAGCATCGTACGTAGGTACTCTCGAGGTGTGTGATGTAGCGGTGCCGCGATCTGCACTCGTGTAGAATTTATAATGCAACCGTTGTAGAACATGGTTAGAGATGGTGAAGGGTTTTATTAGGTTTTGAGTTTGGTTCAGAAGTGTTTTTTATTTATCTAGTATCCTACTGAAATATTAGTTTTTTTGTTTCTTTTAATTTATTTTGAATCAATTTGTACTTGGTTGTCATTTTATGTGGCAAGTATGTGTAAACTTTTGAAACTATTACCTGTATATTTTCTGACATCCGATAATTTTATCGAAAGAGCTTTATATCTTAAATGAGCTTCGTAGTTTACCGAATATAAATTTATAACTAACTTCGCAGTAAACTCGCCAGCAACGCTTTAGATTTCGACATAATACGAACATAATATCAATCAGGTACTAATTACCTACGCACTATTTTACGCTTTCGTGGAACTGTGGAACCAACAGCAATAAAATATTTATCATCTACCGTTACGGCCAAATAATGTTTGGTATTTGCATTTCAAATTAATACCGTTAGCAAACATGTCCTTCAAAAGAATGAATAAGTAATCTAGTTGGATTTTATCAAAATAATATACTTACCAAATAGGTTTCACGCAGTTCATAACGATGTGTGAAGGCTACAGCAGGCAAGTTTCGGAACTCTCATATTCCTTAGTTACGGAACTTTTTGTTTAAGATCTTCACAAAGTTAGGAGTTCTGAACATTTTTCAATCCCTATCTAAAAAATGTAAAAGATATTTCCGTAACAGAGTTATTGGATTTTTCAATCAGTAATTTCTCAGTAGCAGCCCAGAGGCTGGATTTGTACCTACTCGGTTGACAGCAATAGGCGGCCCCTATTTACTCGGGACTAACTGACAAAATGACAATGAATGAATGTCGGATATAACTGGCAAAAGTGGATATTTATACTATTGGTACACCCTTGCCTATCCTTTCGGTGAAATCAGGCATGATAATAAGTTAAGTTATTTAAAAAAATATAAAAACAATAGTAACTTATTGGGAACTGTCAAATAATAAATCCCGTCGCGACCACACACCACACAACAACCCAATAATCAGTAAAGAATGAAGAAACTCAACCACTTGAGCTTGTCTGGTCAGCCTGCCCACTGAATAAAACATGGCGGCCGCTGGAGTAAATGAACGTGTCGTGAAACAATGAGGAACACGTCACCGCGATTAATAAATGATGTGTTGTGTTTTAAAATGACGGGACACGGTGGGTGGATAATGACTGTTGAAGCTTGAGTTTTGTTGATAGTTTGCCACGTAAGTTTCTGCAAAATGTGTGAATGAGCTTTTGAATAAAATTACGTTTCGATATTTTTTTCGGACACTTAAAATCATGGCACGTGTCTTAGGTTCCCGAAAGTTAAGGACTGGTATTTTTTAAGTTGTCGCATTGTTCGTGTATAGTCTTTGGCAATCTGAAAAAACCTTAAGTCGGAAAAGATGGATTTATTATCATGATTTGTATTATTTTATTAGAATGAACGTATGACAAACATTACCCTTAAACGTGTTGTAAAAAATTTCGAAAAATCAAAAAATACGGTTATTTTTATAAGCTTCGAAGACATTTTGCAGTCTCTACAGCGTGAGATAAGGTATCGGCCCTCAGAGAGTGCGAAAAATATACTAGACCCTCTTCTGAAAATAAAGGCATTTTACGGTTAAAATAAAAAGAGCTTGATAACGAAGAATAAGGGAATATTGAACAAAATGGAGTTTTCACATCTCTTTCATTTTTAGCATAGGAACATTAAAAATCTAAGTATTAATAAAATCTTTGTTTCTTTCCTTGACAGTTGATACTTTGTTTTTAAAAACTAGTCGGTAAAAAAACCCTCATTATTCGTTCATTATTTTTAACAATGGCCACTAGTTCCATTTTATGTCGTGACCTTTCGAAAGGTCACAGAAACAACCAGCCCAAAAGTCTAATAAAACAAACAACCCTTTTAAAAAAGAGCCCGTAACACAAAGTATTCACTACGAAAATTGCAACTTTCTACTTTCAATAATAACTCGATAGCACAATATTTGCCACAAACTCTTGTCCAGGTGCCGTCTATTTCGTGCTCGTACCGGTACGAGTGCAAACCGATGAGCACGAAAATAGTTCTATTTGTCAGCTATCGAGTTATGGCGCATGCCGCAATCTTCCATCTTGAGGATGCTTTTGATTTTTATGCCGGAAATATTGCGGTTCAGATGTGTGAAATGTTTTCGGGATATGTTTTGAAGTTAAAATGGATAAATCTATGGTAATTTGTTGCAAACGTAGTTGACAACGTCTAACACAGCTCAATGAATGCAATGGTTTCAATATTTGTGCATGTCTAACGCCACAGAAGTCAAATCTAGTAGAATTATTCAAAATGTTTTTTTTTTCTTTGTTGAGTTCCCATTAGAAGCCTTCCTAGAATTGATTTTCTTGATGCATATCTTAGACGAAATCAATTCTGGGTAGTTCTTTGTTATAAGTTTCTCCCTCACTTTACTTAAGTACCTTATATTGTAAGGAAGCATGCTCCCAAGTAAAATTCTGCATAAAGAAATAATACCTCACCGTGATTCAAAACTCTATTACAAAATCAGTTTTCAAGTAACTCCAACTTTATAACTAAAACAAATCCGAGACAGTCGTCTGTTCTACCTAATAATATTAATGGGAGAGGATTATCAACAAGTTGATAGCAGCGCAAGTTCGAAGCTGCAGAACTGCAGAGCTGCAGAGCTGCCGGGCTGCACCTAGATTCAAATGAAACTATCACTAAGATGAACCACTTACGGGATTAAAAGAGAATACTTGGAGACGTGACGCAAGTTTCTTTTTTGTTTTAGCGCTTGCATAAAAGCGAGTGAATACAATTCTGGACTTGTATTTGAGTAGGGCTTTAGTTTACTCTGTAGTCTTTTTGTATGTTTCAAGACTTTAAAGGAAAGCGAAGAAACAAACGAACGTCTCTGTTATGATATTCGACTTATCCTCACACTTACAAGTCTAGCTTTATTTATTGAAACGCTCAAGGATAACAATTTAAAAGTTAGTTTACCCCACAGTTAGTTTCTCAAAGGACTAAGCCTTAGTTTACTCAACAACCCGGTAAATAATAACAAAATTATCATTCCTTATCTTCAAAATTTTACAATAACTCAACCTCGACCCTTAATTAACAAAGTTCAAAGATATTTTCCACCATGAAATATTTTAAGATCCGAGTTCAGTCTAAACTGAACAGTTTTCTCTGAAACTTTGAAGTTTAGCTCTGTTCTTTGTTATAGTAGACTTAGATCTTAATAAAACTTGATTGGGTACAAAAGTTAGAACATTTGGATCTTGTTTGGGTGCTGGGAACAGGATGTAACATAGTCCTTGAGAATATTCATTGAATATTTTGCGTTTTAAAATGAAAGTAAGATACCACTGATCGACGATTTAAATATTGCAAGCCGACTTTCTTCTTTTTACAAGCTTTATATTAGCTTGCTCTGTTCGTATGTCGTTCCGGTTACTCCTTTTGTCATCAATTTTTCAAGCACTTCCAGGCATCCGATTGAGCTGAAACTTGGCATACGTATACAACTACCGAGACATTTTGAAAAAAATATACCATAGAGCTGGTCTGATGATGGAGTCGGAAGTTGGGCATGGGAACTCCTCAATCAAACAAGATAGCACCATCGTGTTTGGACTCATTGGTTAGGTACTTATTAACTAGTACTTTGATACTAGGTGGTGTTCAGGGCCTGATGATGGAGCAGGAAGGTGGCCATATGTGTTTCTAGGTACTCCAATTGTCCTCCATTTTTCAAGCACTTCCTGGCATCCGATCGAGCTGAAACAGCACCATCGTCTTTAGACTCATTGGTTATGTATTAACAAGTGCTTTGACACTAGGTGGTGTTCAGGGCCTGATGATGGACCCGGAAGGTGGCCATGGGAAAACCTCAATCAAACAAAATAGCACCATCGTGTTTGGTTGGACTCATTGGTTATGGATTGATAAGTGCTTTAACACTAGGTGGTGTTCAGGGCTGATGATGGAGCCGAAAGGTTGCCATAGGAACTCCTCAACCAAATAAGATAGCATCGTCGTGTTTGGACTCATTGGATATGTATTGACAAGTGCTATTAAACTAGCTGGTGTTCAAGGACTGATGATGGATCCGGAAGGTAGTCACGAGCACACCTCAACCAAATAAGATAGCATTATCGTGTTTGGACTCGTTTGCGTTGTCTTGGCAAGGACTATAGCCCAAGGTAGTATCCAGGGTCTGATGATGAATCCAGAAGGCGGCCACAGAGACTCCTCGACCTTAAAAGATAGCCGCGTAGTGTTGGGTTCGAGTTGTGAAGGTGATAGAACAGCTGATATTTAAACAAATTCTAATGCTTAAAAGTACAAAATAAAATAAAAGTAAAAATCTTTTTAAAAACAAGCTTTAAATGAACTAAAAAGATTTTTACTTTTATTTTATTGTAGCTTTAATTTACACAACAAAGCAATGTGCAAACCGGACCGTCTGTCCGGGGTGCGACGACGTAGGTACATAGTAAACCTTCTTGATCTTAAATGACCAATTCAAAGCAAGATTAAAATTCAAAGCAAGCAAGATTAGTGAATAATGCACATTCTTGCACTCAAGAGGCATGCATTACGTATGTACGTATATCCCGTTAACAAAAAATGCTCAAAACACTGTAAGTTACGCTGTAAGGGTTATTATCACTCCATGTTAGAGGCTATTATAATGACATGAGCTCCGAAAATTCAGACGCATTGCAGTGACATTATTATGCCAACATTAAAATTTATGCATTTCATAAAATTTATGCGAATCCACTCTATTATTGTGCTCATTTTATTGAGACTTTAAGTTGACTTTATAATTGGTAAATGAGCTAAATTAACATAGCTGTTTCTATATTTTATGGAGCTTTTATGAGCCGTTCGATTGTTCTATTTAGATTACGAGATCGTATCGTGTTTTATATTTTTGATTTCAGGAATTGTAAATGCAGCTATACAAAAAGATTTCTCCTTATATCGATTTCAGTGTTTTATCATGTTAATCTTAGTCAGAGCGCCTGTTGCTGCGAACATGATCCTGATTAGACTTATACAAGAATGATAAAAAGAAAATACGGCCATTATCAAAACAGTCTCCCAACTAGATATTATGATGTGTACATAAACGAAGCAAGTGTTAAGCTAGCTTCATTTATGTACTCATCATAAAGTAAGATAAAGTTCTAATAATGACACAACTCTGCTTATCTTAATCGATTACGTCAAACATGGTCTAGATAATATCATCTGCCACGTAGATATAAAGTTTAAAAGTTTCATGTGCCTGTAATATAATAAAACTGTGCAGGATATCGAATGGTATATAATTATAACCATTCGATATCCTGCATAGTTCTATTGCAGATACGACAAAGTTAAAGCCTCTTGTATGAGACTTTTTATAGTACTCCAAGGCTGCGGTCTTAACAGGCCTGGCGACTCTTGCCGCATCCGCGATGACCTCTTGCAACTTTATTGCGAAGAGGTCCGCAATTGTGCCTCGCTGCTCCCCCGAGAACTCGAAAATTCGAGCCCCGGTTAGAGTTCGGCGGCACGTGATATTGCTGATCCCCAGCTGGGTGGGATCAGCATTGGTACGAGCCCGTCTTAGGACGGACTCGTACGTCTCGCCCCGCTCCGCGGCCTCCGGGGTGATGGTCACCACGACGGCCGCAGTTTTGGGAAGAACCAGCTTCCTCCCCGCCTTCTTTTTGCCGACTGCAGGACCAGTCGCAGCAGGCTTGGGGGCCGACTTTTTGCCTTTTTTCCCTTTTTCCCTCCTGACCACTTCCGTCCACGACCGGTTGGATGGGGTGGTAGAGGGAAGAAAGGCGTCTTCCTCCTGCGAGTTCTGGGGCGCTGCTGGAGTGGCAGACGACCCAGAAGCTACCTCCGCGCTTGTGGTGGGCGTATGAGGAGCCGCCTTGGTCCTCTTGCCCTTGCCTTTGCCCTTGGAGGGCTGCGATACTGGGCCTGCTAGAGACGCAGGTTCCGGCTCCCTCGGCGGTGGACTCTTGTCCGCCGCTAGCGGTGGGCGGAGCCGCCTTTCCGGCAAGAGCCGGTCCTCGATGCCTGCGAAGCAGGCTCGGATGAAGGCCCTCTCCTCCAATATCACCCCGCGAATTGTTGCCTCAAGGCTGGCAGAGGAGGAGGAGCCTCCTACCACCGGACAGACTGGGGCAGATTGGGCAGGCCTGGCCGTAGCCTCAGCCAGCTTCTGGTGTAGCTGGCTGACCTCCGCCTGCAGGCGATCCACCTTCGCCTGCAGCTGCCGCGTCTCGTCCGTGGCCGTTCGCTTCACCAGTTCCGTTATAATGCCGTACATGCTGGCGGCCCGGCATTTGAGGGCCTTCTGGAAGGTCCCCTTCAAATTGGATGACTTAGAGGCGACCTCCAAAACCTCCTGCCGATCCTCCTGCGCCATGTGCTCCAGTTCTGCCAGGGAGTGGTCGGCATATACAGTACACTGGATGCACCATAGCCAGCCCTCGACCTGGCAACTTGCGCCTGCTGCTCCTTGGCGGCGACCCTCTCCTCCAGGTCCAACTGGAGTTGCGCCCTTTTTGCCAGATTTAATTGGCGCTCGGCGTCCACCAAGCCCACATTGTGGGAAGAAGGCGCAGCAGAAGTCGAAGTCTTTTTAGGCTTCGACCTCTTCTTCGCCTTACCTCCGGTCGACTCCGAGGAGACCTTGGACCTTTTCCGCTTGAAGAGGTTATTTTCAGCCGCCGACGTGTCCATATCGGAGTCGTCGGAGTCCGACAACTCATATGGCCTTCTAAATAAGCTGGCCGCAGATGACGCGCGGTCAGCTTCCGACGCCAAAGCGCCGTCGGCGTGGCCCTGAAAAGGGCCGTTGGATTGGCCCTGAGAAGGGCCGTTAGATTGGCCCTGAGAAGGGCCGTTTAAATCGCCCTGGGAGGAGCGATTCGAGATAAAACGCTCCGAAGGGTCACGACTTGGCTTGTTCGTTCGTCATATTCGCGGACGACCGCATCAAATGTCTACGAATCACAGCGCACTTTAGCCGCCGGTCTGCCGTTACGGTGGTCAGACACGGCGTTGCCCGGGGGAAACTACGAGGAAGTATGCACTGTGGGGGATCCCCTACAGTTATGCCTACCTGACCCTACCTCCCCAACCCAGTTACTGGGTAACACGATACCCCTTGGTAAGAGTCATTATCAGACTTTTGGGTTTCTGACTACCCGTAACGACTGTCAAAGATCTATGAATGACAGCAACGGCTTAAGGTGCTTTCCAAGGTACGAAAGAGTCTCGTGATATTTAATGGATGATCACCCATCTACGAACCGATCACAGCAAGTGTAGCTTAACTTGGGAAGGCCCAAGTAAATCCCACTAACACAAGAAAAATATAGTAAGGAGTATTCAGCTTTTACCGAACTTTCATGTCGTCATTTTGATGTCTTGTTTGCCTGTAAGAGAAAGTTTACCAACAGTTTTAATTAAATTTCGTCGTTTACATACAGACCCGCCTTCACTACTACTATTACTTTTCTTGTGAATTCTATTTCGCTGCACTTTTTGAAAACTTCTTTGCAAAAAATGTACAACATGGAGTCCGCTGTAACAAACTAAAGCAAACACAAACTACCTGACTTCGAAGTCCATCCATAAAGTTAGTATTTCTTAATGAAAATCTTAATTTAAAACTAAATAAGACATCGAGGAGTGGCAGTAATGAGAAACAGTAATCAGTTAGAAAGTAATTAAAGTTGAAATCTAGTTTACTGGTTAGTTGAGAGCTACCCTGACTCCGTTGTTACGTTTATGGACTGCTCGACTTGAGTATTTATTAGTTTGTAATTCCTAACAAACCATGCTGCCCTGGTAGTTGTGCTTTTGAACTTGGATAAGGAAATGGATGGGAAATAAGGACGTGATGAATGTCGTTATTTAAGTATTCGTCTCAGAAAAATATCTTTTGAATACTTTATAACACTTATTTAAAAAAAATAGGTCTCCAATTTTGAAAACTAATCATGTGTTCATAGCCGCATAGAATAGTTGTGTAAAAAGAACATCATTATGCCCAGCTTTTTTAACCCCCGACGGAAAAAGAGGGGTGTTATGAGTTTAACGTGTGTATCTGTGTGTCTGTCTGCGCCATCGTAGCTGCCAAACGGCTGAACCGATTTTGATGTTTTTGGTATTGTTTGAAAGGTGACTTGATCGAGAGTGTTCTTAGCTATGATTCAAGAAAATTGGTTCAGCCGTTTTAAGATTATCAGCTCTTTTCTAGTTGATGAATGGATGTGAGCATCTTCCACAGGTCTATTCGATTGGAAATATAGAATTCTCTTATTTCAATGATATAAAAAGAATATAGTAACCTTGAGATGATGCTGCAGCATCAGCTGGAATTTGCAGGATACCCAACTCCCTCACCAACTTACAGCAGAGGTATCGTGTTTGGACTCAATGGAAAGGTATCAACAAATAGGTTACAGATAGATGGTGATCAGTCTGATGATGGAGTAGGAAAGATAAATGAGAGTAAATTAGTAACAAGCTTCACTGTAGCAAAAATACGTACAGCTACGCAGATTTCAGCGACGTGCGTGTTGATCGTAGCGTTTCTACTAATAATATAATATAAAATTTAAAAAGCTGGAAATAAAAATTAAATTAAAAATTTAACAAACCCCCGACAAAAAAAAGCATCTAAAAAGTAAAAAAATAATATTTAATGGCCCTTTAAGTTTAACATCATCCTGACGCAGACGTTTTTCCCAACTAAGTTTGGGTGGAAAACTGGAAGCTGTCCAGTTTAACCGGATGCAGCTGAATAACAGTATTTATTTACATGGAGCGATTGCCTATCTGACCTCCACAATCTCCTGTAAATACACAAATCTGTATAATGAATATTCAGGCATATGTATAACGTAGTCTGATAAAAATACCTAATTCGAATA
This sequence comes from Lithophane semibrunnea, assembly GCA_947363905.1. NCBI lineage: Eukaryota > Metazoa > Arthropoda > Insecta > Lepidoptera > Noctuidae > Lithophane > Lithophane semibrunnea. The sequence goes on along the minus strand of OX376192.1, from coordinate 850,535 downwards.
TGTGATTCTACAATACAATTCTAGATAAAGAAACAGCTGGAACCTCGCTAAAATTGAAACATACATATTCATCCTTCACTAACGAATTGATACGAAATGCACAAAGCGAGCGTTTCGAACCAACTGTTTATGAATTAGAATAGTCGACCTCGTAATTGTTTTGCCACTTTTGACAACAATATAGTAATTTTATTATAATAATACAAGCCTATTAATGTCCCACTATAGGTCAAATGCCTCTTCTCATACAGAGAAAGCACGAACATTTATCACCACACTTGCTCAAGACAGGTTGGTGATGTCAGACTTTTATTATCTGGGGGTATGGTAGTGACCCCGCCAAGACGAGACCCAGAGTCTCGACTTGTGCCCAGTTGATGGCAATAGGCGCGCCCCCTATTACATGATACTTAAACGTGCTATAGGTAAACCATTGCCTAACCTTACGGGGCATACAGGCATGATGTTAAGTATGTATTTCCCAGTAAATTGAAACCTCACTAAGTTTGAAATCATGTATCTGACACATTAACAAATATAGACTTTTTATGACTTGCAATAGACATTCAAGCTAAGCGTGATAAAGCAATTATGAGGGCAAGTATACAACAGTCTGTGGTCGCATGAAATGGATCTGTGCGCACTTACGTAGGCTGTGGCCACGTGGTTGCAACGTATTGGCTTCCAAAGGAAGGATTAGGTCCCTACCCACCATATTGGATATTAGAGATTTGCATATGTTATCTCTCTGAATGGAAGACTTCGGTTTATATTAGGCAGAGGGAATTGATGTATAAGTAATTGCGGATTAGGCGAGGTAAGGGTTGAAAGATATTGTGGGGAACATATTAAAAATGATTGATTAGTTTCTACGTACTTTGGTTCTTTGCGGTCGGGGATTACAAGGAGTGGAGTTAGTAACTCAGTAGGTACGAGTACCTACCTACCTGAATATGGTCTATTTTTTTATTTAGTTTAGTGAGTTATTCTGAAAGAGCCTTTGTATGTAACAAGGTTTGCAGATTCTGCATGAAAGACAGGTAATGTGTTACACAGATGAAGATAAAGTATGTACGTCTTATATTCTTCGTGTGCTCAGTAGACTAGATCAAGCTTAAGCAAACTAAAGTTGGATAACAGCTTACTTTAATCGCCAGAACTAAAAACGAGTTCACACTGGCCTTTTCAAATCACACCAATTAACAAATAAACAAACGAATCACATAAATAGTCCAAAGTGCTCCAAACTATTGAGTAGGGGCGGGTTAAATGGTTCCATTGACATCTCTACTCTCCCCAAAACGGCAACAGGTCTTCACGTCCCGCGTCCCCTCGCTTCGAATACTTCGGATTAAATACATCAACTCTACCCCTTCGACTGTGTAAACGGGGAAAATGAATATGTATTTTGAATACGGCTGCTTTCAAATGTACGGGAGTATTTGAATGATTAAATAGAAATACAGCCTGTGTAATAACGGAATTTAACGGATGTCGGATCGGATGAGATTATTGGTTCTGGTTTCATTCGGTATGTGTTTAGGTTTCGGGTCTATGACATGTTATTGTGTACCTCAAATAGAAGCCGATTACGACAGCATTGCTTTCTATTCAGATGATTGATGCTTTGTTTGATGACAAACCTTTGAGAAATAATCCGCTGTCAAATTCCCTATATTATAGGCAATCGAGTGGTTGACTGTAATGCAAAGTTTAAGGAATAATATAATTATTATAAATAACTATTATCATAGTCTTGCTAATAAAGACAACAAACTAATTCACTTATCTGCTTTGCTTTAAACGTCACTGCCAAATGCATTATCCAAAGTTTCTGATTAACAAAACAACTTATAACAACCCAACCTGACGGCTGAAAGTGACTCCAAAAGCCTTTTCCAAGGCAAAAACGCATAAAGCCGTGCCCAGACATGCCGAGTACACCGAGTACGACAATTCGTTTTCAGTTCAGCCAAGTCTAACTTGCATAACTTTATTCACCTCTAAACTGGCTTAAACAAGCGAAGTTGGTACACAAACAATGCTCCAAGCATTTTGTTCAACACGAGTTTATTGCGGACGCCATTTATCCGCTAAGTTTGGACGTAATTCTTGGCAAAGTGTGTTTCTTTGGTCGTCTGTACTTGGCATGGCCCGGGGTGAGGTGTTGATGGTGAACTTAAGAGTGCTGTTCTGTTGTCGTGTTTTTTTGTTCATGGTTCACGCGGTGCAAGTAAGTTTGCTGTGAAGGTGGGAGGAAAAGGGAAAAGTTTTGATACTGTTATGTGGAACATGATGTCAACATTTATTTTTATATTCATACGTCTGATCTTTCGACAAGTTTACGGTTATTTGTATAAACATTGACAAAACATGTAGTAAAAGTCGCGTAAGAGAGTGATCGCGTCTTTTTGGCAAAGTTCACAAAATGCTGTTACGCTCCGGTAACAGCATTTTGAGGGTTGTCTCGTGCAATCTAGCAAGTCCCTTATTATGCACTGGATTTCTGTTCACCCAAGCGAGAACAAAAAATGGTGCCTATACATACCTCCATGTTTTAATTTTTTTTTATGTTTGTAATGTTTCCTATTTGTTCTCTTTTTGTATTATGGATATTTTGCCTGCAATAAAAGACTTTATTTTATTTAAAATCTGTGTAATTACAGCTGCACCTAATTGCTACGGTACCGTTCCCTTTTCTTTGCTAATAGGGGAATCCTGTAAATGCAGCCGTTTGTACGTTGTATTATTTAGCTTGATTGTAATATTATTCCTCGCCAACTCTGAACCACTTCCGCCTGCTTCCAGGTCCTAAAACAAAACACAGAAATTTAAACCTACCTGGGGAGGTCCATAATTTTTGGCATAGCTACTGGAACAGGGCAGTAACTGGTCCAATCTGGGTACTAGCCACCTGCTCCGAAATTTATCGTCAACTTTACAACGAGCTGGCGAGTTGCCACTCCCCTGTTACCTTGCCGTCCAATTGTGTATTCTTGGCTTAAGCAGCGTTGCTAATCTGGCCTATTTGTGTTGCTTAGTTTCTTGTGCGGATATTGTGACTGGAATGCATGAATGCGGGTATTGGTATTAGCTATTGCCCATAATGTGGATTGTCTAAGTTTCAGAAAAATTGTGACTCAGTGGCAAAATCTCTCAAAATGTAGTAGATAAGTTTAGTTTAAAATCTGTTGTTTAATTTTTGTTGGTTATAGTAGGATACTGTTTCTTGTATATCAGTTGGATATATGTCCATAATTATTAGCCTAAAATGAAACACTAGCACAAAGGCATTATAACACAATCAACAACAGAAAGGCCATCATAGATGGTAATGAAGGCAGTTTGTAACTCAATTTATATTAAACCGCGCTATTGTTTACAGAAACTCCTGTTATCGTTCCGTCGTTACAGAATTAAAATAGACTGAAATACGTTTTGGATTATTAATATTATCGGTGGAGCATAAATTGAAACATTTGTTTAGATTCTCACGGCAGTAAGTAGGTACCTAGCTATTGTTCGTCATAGATTTAGATCGTGTTAGTTCAGAGTTATAGAGCTAATATTTACTCATTTAGGTTCAGTGGAAGTTTAGTGGAACAGTGCGGGGTAATTCCGTTACATACTTAAAATGGCAATGCTATTCATTTTGACAATTCAAGCATATTCATTGTGATAATTAAGTTATTGAGCATAGGAATTTTTCAATCTTATGAAGCAATGGAACAATCCATTGCTTCATAAGATACTTCATAATTTCCTTCAAAATGCTTCGAATTGTGATTCAAAGTGTTTCGCAATGGGGTGCAGATGTTTGGGAGGATTAACTGAATAACTACTGGATGTCCCTTGAGCAATCTGTTACGAGGTAGTTCTATAATCCATTGACTTCGGATATTTTTAATAAAGATATATTTGGCTGTTCACTTTCAGCCTTAAGTTTTCGCACATCCACTAGACTAAAATTATTTAGTCATTCGATTTACGTACCTATAGTCACTAGACGGTCGTCTAATGAATGAATGTTTATTTGCAAAACATAGACATGTTACTTTTAGGACATAAGATTCTCGACTTAATTCCTGTACTAAACTAAGACTGACAAACCTCTACCTTTAAAAAGCCAGGGCCTGTCGCCTCGAGGGTAGCCGTATTTGCCAAGCAGGTGGGGATTGGCGATCATTCAGATGTACCAAACCTGAAAGGGTGATAAATAAATTCTGTGATACCTAAGACATAATTAATAATGTTTATAGTTTCTTTAAAAGGGCTGGCTAACCTTTTCCATTCTTAGATAAAACGAATTTTTTCAGCCTCCTACCACATCAGAGATACACATAAAATAAGCTACAGTATTTCAGGTCGATCGGATCGCACCGCCTCATCCGTCCTGTGAAGAGTTACGAAGGTTATCACCTAACATATGGCCCATCTGCACCGGTTTATGACGGGTCAATACCTGCCAACTTACTTACATACATTGCTAACCCTTACATTGAAAGTAATAAAGAAGATTATTGCATGTGTGGTTCGGCGGGGGTAATGTGAAATAAATATGGTGGAAAACTTTGTGCTAGGAACCATAAATTAAGTATGTATTGATGTAATGGCGTAAATGGTGTTGAATTATGATGAAAACAATAACAATAATGAACTGAAAGGATATTGACCATCCATATATGGGAGTTGGACCAAGTGCTGCCCAGAATGGACACATAGTGCATTATGTTCCTTGGGCTTATACTAGTCTGTACACCAAAGCTCAATAAAATCTATCCGAGGAGTTTCGAGAAAAATGAATTTTTGTTGAGCATTTTTTATTGATGAATACCAACCAACCGGTGGCGCATTTGATTAAATAATGACAGTAATTATGTTAAACAACACATTATTATTTCATTCGTATGCATATCATTTACATGTTAAATATTTTTTACTGACCATCCATATATGGGAGCTGGGCCAAGTGCTGCCCAGAATGGACACATAGTGCATTATGTTCCTTGGGTTTGTACTAGTCTGTACACTAAAGCTCAATAAAATCTATCCGCGGAGTTTTGAGAAAAACTATTTTTTGTTGAGCATTTTTTATTGATGAATACCAACCAACCGGTGGCGCATTTGATTAAATAATGACAGTAATTATGTTAAACAACACATTATTATTTCATTTGTTTACATGTTAAATATTTTTTACTGACCATCCATATATGGGAGCTGGGCCAAGTGCTGCCTAGAATGGACACATAGTGCATTATATTCCTTGGGCTTGTACTAGTCTGTACACTAAAGGTCAGTAAAATCTATCCGCGGAGTTTTGAGAAAAACTATTTTTTGTTGAGTATTTTTTAAATAAATACCAACCAACCGATGCCGCATTTAATTAAAAATAATGACAGTAATTATATTAAACTACACATTATTATTTCATTTGTATGCATATCATTAACTTGTTAAATATTTTTTACTGATAATCTATTTATGGGAGCTGGGCAAAGTGCTGCCCAGAATGGACACATAGTGCATTATGATCCTTGGGCTTGTACTAGTCTGTACACCAAAGCTCAATAAAATCTATCCGCGGAGTTTTGAGAAAAACTATTTTTTGTTGAGTATTTTTTATTGATGAATACCAACAAACCGGTGGCGCATTTGATTAAATAATTACAGTAATTATGTTAAACAACACATTCTTATTCCATTTTTATGCATATCATGTACATTGTAGTGTAAAGCACTTGTCAATGCATATTCAACGAGTCCAAACACGATGTTGCTGTCTTGTTTGGTTGAGGAGTTCCTATGGGTACTTTCCGGCTCCATCACCAGACTCTGGATACTACCTTGGACGATACTAGATACTTTTCAAGACAAAGCCAACGAGTCCAAACACGATTGTGCTATCTTGTTTGGTTGAAGAGTTCCTATGGCCACCTTCCGGCTTCATCATCAGACCTTGGACACTGCCTAGTATAACGCACTTGTCAATGCATATTCAACGAGTCCAAACACGACGGTGCTGTCTTGTTTGGTCGAGGAGTTCCTATCGGTACCTTCCGGCTCCATCACCAGACCCTCGATGCAACCTTGGCCTATACTAGGTAATTATCAAGAAAAAGCCAACGAGTTCAAACACGATGGTGCTGTCTTGTTTGGTTGAGGAGTTCCTATAGCCACCTTCTGGCTCCATCATCAGACCCTGGACACTGCCTAGTATAAGGCACTTGTCAGTGCAAATTCAACGAGTCCAAACCCGACGGTGCTGTCTTGTATGGTTAAGGAGTTCCTATCGGTATCTTCTGGCTCCATCACCAGACCCTGGATGCAACCTTGGGCTATACTAGGTACTTATCAAGACAAAACCAACGAGTTCAAATACGATTGTGCTATCTTGTTTGGTTGAGGAGTTCCTATAGCCACCTTCCGGCTCCATCATCAGACCCTGGACACTGCCTAGTATAAAGCACTTGTCAATGCATATTCAACGAGTCCAAACTCGATGGTGCTGTCTTGTTTGGTTGAGGAGTTCCTATGGATACCTGCCGACTCCGTATAAAGGCAATAACTTTTTAACCCTGGGACCGATTTTTTTTTTTTTAATTTTTGTATGTATAAATTGATGCAAGGAACCATTTGGAAGCACTCCCATGGCTGGGCAGCATTTGGTCCAAATTGGTCAATATCCTTTGGAAACTAGATGGGTGAAAGCCATTAAAGTTTTGAACACACGTAGTCTACCATACGTCAAAAGTAAGTAGGTAAGTATAGCGCTACAAGGTTCTTATGGCAGGTGGCCAAAATCGGAACAAACGCCGCCATCTTGGTTTTTCAAAATATTTTTACAATTTCAACGTCCAAAAGTTCCTTGTAGCAGTGTAACATTTGAATTATGAAAACCGCGTTTATACCTAAGTACTTATGGATTAAAAGCATTTCGAATCAAAGAACTAATGAATTTAAATTACGTTTACGTCAATTTCAGACTTACCATTACCTTGTGGTTGTTAATACGTATTCGTAGAAAATTAATAATGACTCTTACTTCTGACTTTGTCAGTCGTACTTTGAAGATTTTTTAATTTTTCGTTCGTAGTATAAAAATAAGTAGGTAGCTTATAAACAGTTCTTAGTAAACGTTCTTATTATCAAAAAAAACTCGCGAGTCTGAGATTTACAAAAATAATTACACATACATTCATAAGCTTACGCCTTCTTCCCATTGGGGTAGGCAGAAACTATAGAACGCTACCAGCTACGATCCCTACATACTTCTTTTTCCATGTTTACGTACCTACATACATCTTGTCATACACGCACGCTGGTTGCGAGAACTACGCACCTGAACTTTCTGAAGAACATCACCAATAAGGTCACTATGCTCTCCTTGTCCTGGTCTGTTGTACTGGTCCTTGGAAATAGCTTTTGTTAGTCGCCTTTCATTCATCCTGTCAACATGAGCAAACCATCTAAGCGTAGGTACTTTTTTAATTTTTGTCACTACATCTTCTTTTAAAATGTATCGCTGCCGCGTTGCCTTATCCCATCCTTCGTTCCTCATTCCTTCGTCAATCAATCAAATTTAAAAATATATATGTAGGTAGGTATGTAAGCTTTCATTTGGCCCTGAATAATGTTCTATTTTTAATTTTATTACTTTTACATAGAAAAGCAGTTAAAAACATAGTCTAATATAATTTATATGCATAGAACACTTTCCATGATTCAAAGAAACAAAAAACGCCAAAAAAGTCTCAACGGCCTCAGTTTATTGTTAAAATATTCGCGAAAATTCAAAATTGAATTCTAGAGGCACATCGTAGGTACTTTATTTATGCAAATCAAAGGGAGGAAGTTTCAAGAAAAAAATGGAATAAAAAGCTTCTTTGTTAACTTTTAAATTAATTACGATAGGATTTTTAAATGATAACAGATAATTCTGGGGTCCTACCTAGTGAACTTCACTTTTTACGAAGAAGTGACAAGCTATCGTCTATTTTCTCGCTCAATTATTTTATTGACACGGGATCTGCCGTGTCAATAAAAAAAAAAAAAAAATAATATTAATAGTTGAACACTGACTGTTCGCACTGCCTGCGAAAACTCTCTGTTGTACATTTCTTGAGCGAGAAAATTTTCGATCACTTCCTCGTCGGCGCGAGCGGTACGCAAGGTACGGTATGGTATGGAAGCCCTCTGGTATCAATGCTGTCATATTGAATTGTTGGCTTGACGTTTCGCGCTGCAAAATCAACCCTTGTCAATTTCTCACACGAACGATTACCTTTATGATGTAAATATACGGGATGCGATTCTGATGTTCGGGGGTAAAAATCTATCAATCAGTCGTATTTGCATGAGTTTGGGGTGTTCCCCAACTTATTTTAATGACGTTGATTTCTAATGTTTACGTTTTTTTTATTTCTGACTGCCTATGATACTCAGCGATAGCGTAGCTTTCTATAAGTGAAAGAGTTTCCGTAATCGGATCAGTACTTCTAGAAATTAGATACCTTTTCTTCTTCAGTTAGCTCTTGACGCAGTGGGTTTGGTCACAATGAACTGTGTCCAATCACAGGTGTAGTCGTTGCTTGCCTCACGAGCTCTCTCCATCTGGTTCTGTTAGAAGACATGGCTTCCAACCGCGGATTTATTGTTTTATTTTTACCTTTTACAATCAGTTAAACGAACAAAAACACAAACAAACGATTTTACCTCTTTATTCTATTAAAAGAATACAATATTATTATTTATTTCTATTAAATATTTGGGAAATCCAGCATTATTCATACAAAAACTCAAGCTACCTTTGAACTTCTCCAAAAATATAAAAACATCAAATAACTCCTTGTGCATAATGAGTAGCTATCCCAATGATACCAGCTGCTAATATAACTACTTATAAACTTTGCTAATGTTAAACATCCAGCACTTTATAGCTCTCTGTGGCTTCCAAAGTTTTCTTATTTTCGTACTCGTGTTATTACAGAAATAAATAACAAACGAAGTAATATAAAATCTCGTAGATTCATTATTTAACTTTGATTTATGTTGAAATAATTTTTACGAAGTTCTTGGAGGTCAACATTTTACTTCATCCTATCTCTACGATTTAAAGACAGCTACTACTACTACTCCTACTACTGTTATTTCATTAGTTAATTAGTCCTCGGTTTCTGACTATATCAGTGCAAGAAAAACCCTGTCAATTTAGGTATAGTCTTATTAAATAATTCTCAAAAGAAATCAGGGTAAGATTTTTTTCCCGTCAGTCACGCCTCTATGAGGCTGGTCGAAGGGACGCACTTGTCCGGTCCAAGTGGTCCTGTTGAGTTGAGATGGTCGGAAGGTCGCATACTTTCAGTGTCTTATAACGTTTATAACGGTGATGAATAAGACTACTGGGCCATGGATGCTGTGACTCTTGGGCATCCTGCTTGTCAAGATGGATGAGCGGACAATCGAGTGATTGAGACTTTCTATATTCGATTTGAAATATTTGAAGCTGTGAATAATGTTAATAATACCGGATAAACATAAACTACTGAATCTCTCTCCCATCTCGCACTCTTTCCTCAAACGTATAAGGGAACGGCTTAATCCGAACTATCTTAGCATTACCTTTACCTTAGAAATCACAATTTGATACATTACTCTGGTGATTAATTTCAGTATATTATGCGAACGCTGAACACAACCTCGCGTGCCGAGCACTAGTTTGTTATGTTTCCTGAACAAAAAGCAAAAAATACATATTCTGTAGGCTGAATGTGGAATGTGTATTAGAGGAATTTATGGCTGAAGGTTTAACGCACGTAGTTTATTTAGTGTTTTGTAGTTCCTTATGTATGGCTCGTGTGACGGTGATAGGTAGGGCGATTTTTTGGTTTATAGGGTTTCGTACGTCCGAATTAAAAAACGGAACCTATAAAGGATCAGCTAAGTTACAGGGCTACAGCTAAGTTGCTCCGAATCTACTGGACTAATTAAGTTGATTTTTGTTACACGTATGAATTTTGAATAATATGGAAAAGTTATGAGAAAATCTTGTGAGATTTTCATTTTCAAAATATGAAAAATGTATGCCAATGATTCTAAATATATTTTATCCCAATGCAACCTTAGCACTTCGCCGCCATCTATCGAATCACGTACAAACTACTTAGTAGCTATGTAAGTGTAACAAGCCACATTCTATATTCATACCTGTGTGTTGCACTGAAATCCAATGAAACGCAAGCTAATGAAATGGTGATTGGAAATCAAGCGACTAATTGGCTTAGCATTGGTAATGACGTGTGCGCTGCTTATGTTAAGGGGGGTACAGTAGTTACCCAAGTTCATTAATACAGTTGGTGGCAGTTATTTTAGTTCAATCTCAGATTTGATACCACCAGCTGTATAAGACTGCTTAAAAATTACATTACTTATTGACGCCTAAAATATTCCGTTTTGGTTTTTTTTTAACGATGGCGCGACCTATGTAGATTATTTTGACGATAAACAACTCATTATATTAAAATCCATCCAACCATTAGGATGCTTCGAGGATGCTTAAAGAATCCCACATGCTGCATGCTGCATGTGCTGTCTTTTGTGTGCACCAAATAAACGTTTTATCTATATATCTATCTATCTACATAAAATACACTGAACGTAAAATCCCATATAAGAAGATACCTCTGATACATCGCATAGCTAAATGTATAAGAACGTGAAAAACAACCCAATCTTTATTGTCACGTAGTCGTGTGACAAGAGTAATAACCTGTTTTGGCTCATGCATGTCAATGACAGACAATTTTTAAAGGCTTTTTTAAAATTCTGCGTTCATGTCCTATTCATCATCTTCCTGGCTTGTCCCATGATACTTGGAGTCGGCGCAACACGTTTTCTTTTTCCACTCTACCCTGTCAACCGTCACGCGGTTCTGATAATATTATTATTATTAATTTATTACTAGCTCTCCCGACAGACTTGTCCTGTCAAAATTTCAATACGGTTTTAAGTTCAGCTTTTCCGAATCTTCCAATTTTCCGGGTAACTTTTCCAATTTTTAGTACCTGATGCGTGTTTCAAATAGCTTGAAGATATTTAATCTCTCCACTATGTTGAAACTACATGATTTATGAACTAGGCACATACCATCCACTCCATTTCATAGTCCCACATAGAAAGCGCCATTGATTATTCAAATTGAGGATGCGGTTCACCCACGGGGACTAAGGGATCACTTATCAAAACTGGAATTGAATTTAGGGATATTTTAGGGCTTTGACGTAAATATTTGTTTATGTGCCCCTTCATATACGCAGATACCCTTTCCACGTCACCTTGGGATCCAACATCTATATTCTCTTTGCGAAGAATGTTTATATTGAGAGCTTTTGTTGGGACGCATACTTTATTGAATTGTATTAAAAAGGAAACGCGTGGTAACGATGGAGAGTGGGGACATATTTCCGGAACGCTTAAGGTAAAGGAATGGCGAAAGTTTGGGGATAAGAAAAATCTATCAACAGGTTCCAATTCTTTTCACACGGGCCAGATATTTATTTTCGGGTTTAAAGTTGTGTAATCGAGCGGGGGAAGGGTTTAAGTTATTTCAGTAGCTTAACTAGATCTTACAAAACTTTGGTTATGCTTATACTTGAATGTTGTTTGACAATGCTTACTTTCATTTCATCTCTTGAATTTGAGTAACACATACTTTACACGATAAACTTATGATAATATATTCCATTTTTGCATTTTAGGTATTTCAGGCAGGTTCGGATGTTTGGCACACAGATAGTTTATAACCTGGATTAACACAAAGGACATAAAGCCAGTAAGTTAACTGGCTTTTGCCCGCGTGGATGTCGGAAAATGTCCTTTATAAATAATATAAACTATCTGTGTGCCAAACATCCGAACACACAAACTTTCACACTTACAATTTTAGTACGAAAACTGTAATCAATCTTGCTTAGTCATTGAAAACTACATCAAAATTATAAAGTATGTTAGTCTCTCATTCCAGTTACAAAATAGCCGCTTTTTCAACACTTATATATATATATTTTATTTCAACTTGCATGAGAGAAGTGCAAAATGATTTTAAAAACGTTTTACGTGCTCATAAAGGAGGTCAGGCGCAGTCGCAAGCCGCGCTTCTGAGCTTGTGGGGCTGTGATCGCATTACGGCCTAGTGTTCATCAGGAAGATGCTAGGGCTGTCATCGGTTGGTGGAAAGAACAGGCAGAATAAAAATAAAAATACATCTTGGTTACGCTTTTATTTTTACCCTTAGACTATAATTATGGCAGATCTTTGGCCAACTACTCAAAAGATCTGCCTAGCAATAATAGTAATCCCATCAAAGTCATTTTAGTAATGAAAAAAAATACCAGTACTTAGTTCTAAAAAAAAACTGTAAGTACTCCTGAGCCAGTCCAAAAAGTGTTTTCTTTTTAAATTAAAAACCTAGTTAGTTAATCCAATTCAGGGTGATTTATTATTCGTAAAGTGTGCCTTCACACATAACGGGACAATATTTAGAAGAATGCTGCACCAAATAAAATAAAAACAATTTCTTGGCAAAGACAACACAAGACAAGAGTGAACACCAGTGACAATCCTGAGCTCACAAGCTACACTCATTAGCTTCCTAATAGCTGCAGCGCCTTCACTTACGCCTCAGTGACTGTCAACGTTCTGAACTCAAGTAGATTTTTACATTATCATCTGCCTAGTCTTTTTTCAACTATGTTATAGCATCGAGTCTAACTGAATGCTGCTAAATAATAAGTTCCATTTTACATGTGAGCTCCACAACAAATGGATTTTTTCTCGACATTTGGAAATAGTTATTTACCTTAGCTAGGAGATGAGACTCAGTATCAGAACAATTTGTTGTCTTAACTAAGCTTAAGTCACTGTTTCGATTCCGGCACGGTACAATTGTTTAGGTCTAGAATATTCGGGTACTTAAGAGAAAGAAATTTTTAAGCACATTATTGATTTTTGCTGTCATTTATATACAACATGGTTATGAACATGAACATTATTATGTATGTAGTATTTATATTTGTATGTAAGTGTATGATCATATTATTTGTTCTAGTTTATTAAGTGAATTGTGTTGGTTTTATGTATTTTATTTTCTCTTGAATTTTACACACGGTGTCTACATCTTATCTACTTTCCTATCGCAGGTGTGCTGGAAGAGATTTCTTTAGAAATAAGCATCACCTTTGTACGTTTTTTTCTGTTCTTTTCTTCTTGTCTGTTTATTATGTGTGTACATAAATAGTTAAATAAATAAATAAATTATTATTGTCCTTATGTTAAACAAATGAATAAATGTTTTCCTTTACAGTTTTGAGAGCAGTAGTGATGAAATAATTTATAAAAACTAGAGCCGCCTGGCAGGGTTCGAACCTACGACATACAACTATTAAATTGCCACTGCTCTTAAATTAATGTCATTCAAGAAAAATATAATAATTTAACGTTTATAAAATCAGACGCTCCACTTTGAGCGCCACAGTCTAAAGGTGTTCGGAGAGCTTGCCAATTTCCTTACCGGCGCGACGAACTACTAATGGAGTTATAAAGTTAAAATATAGCGCTATTTATTTATTGTCGAAGCTATGGTCACGTCTGTTCGGCAGGCACTTTATTTATGTTACTTTAATGACTTTGGGTTTATTGATTCCTCTTCAATTTGGAACGATTGTGTTTTTTTATATCTACATTAATATAATTCAACAGAATTACAAATCGATGCGATTCTTTAGTAGAAAATTGTTTTTAGATACTATAGTAAGCTGGCACAGCGGTGCCACGCCGTAGCACCCGCGTAGGCAATCAGCTTGTTCATAAAGTAAGTAGGTTATAATTATATACGCTTAAATCGATTAGAAACTTAAATGCTTGAAAAATTAAATGTATCCATGAATTTGCCTAAAACTGCTAGATTTATATTTGCTAATTTCTTCTGTTATTCGATCACTATCAAATCAACACACTTTCTAGTTCTACTATAACTTAGTCCTACTTTCATTATCACCAGATCTTCGTGTAGTTGCTCGTGTAGATCGGAATCTGGTAACGAATGTGCTCTGTACTTCGTTAAGGGCGCTATCAGGCTGCATTAGTTAATGTAAGGCATTCTAATCTGCGCCCGTTCAGGACTTTACGAGACTTTGTCACGCTTACTATTACTATTTTTCCTTACTCTTTTTCGGAGTCGTGTTTACCAAAGTATACTTACATGGTGCTAATAGGTGCCACATGATTGGGCATTCAGAATAACACATTTTTTTAAGGTGAACCTGTTTGCCTACGACGTTGTTCACGTTTGGAAACACAGTCAATTATAAGGGGTTTATTTGGAGAATGTTTGTTGAGTACCACTCCTCACTTTGTTGAGTACACCTCCCTTTCAGTAATACATCTTCCTTTCATGTTTCACTCTACAGTGCCTGAGGCTGTTGTCTTTCAATCAGTCAGTGACAAAACCCCTTCTTAAAATACCGCGACAAATACAATCATTGAAGAGAGTGTATTTGACATCATCCTAATAAATGACTACATAGTGTTAGTTATTCGTAATTTCAAAGGTCCCTGATATACTAAATCGCTCTCAGTTTAGCGACTGAAAGCAGAATCCCAAGAAAAACTGTCAAAATGTAAATGTTACTTAATAAATAGAATCTGCATCTTGATTAGCAGATTTCACGTGGGACTAAACAATTCTAGAGATTAGCAATCTCTTTAGGATCATTGTTTTCTAAAAATACAAAAGTATTTTTAACCAAGCTTAAGAACACAAAAATCACCATAAAAGCCACCATAGTAGGTAACAGCCTCGCCATTAATATTCAAATCTCCATTCTAAACACCCCCTTCAATTATTATGCAAATATTGATGAGTAACGACCGTCTTATGACGCATCGATGGAACAACGTCGTCAAAGGGACGCCGTGTAGGGCGAACTCCTTTCATTTAATAGGTAATCAAATTACTCATAGAAACAGCTTGAATGGTTTTACTTGGGATTTTGGCATAATACAATTTGGTACGAACCTGCGTTAACGTAACCTTCTTTTGTAAGAAGGAAGACAGTTACAGTCGTTGTTAATACAGAGACATGAATAAACAAAATGTTACCGATTGAAAATGATGATTCAGTCCATGTAAGGGTTGTGTCTGTAAAAGTGTCCACCGTCACGACATAGAAGAGATCCAAGTGTGTATGACTCATCTGTAGCGTAGTATTATAATATCTGTGTCTGTAGTATGTATCTAACCATAACCGTGTACCCATAGGTTACGGTTACGGTTTACGGATAAGTTTATGTCCTATGTGATAGGGGGCGAGCCAATTGAAAGTAAATTATTTTAGCTTATTTGAATTTATTTTATATTAACGACAATAAGTAATCAAACTGCTACGTAGAATATCAAATTACATTCCATAAACGCCTAAAATGAATATTTTGCTTGTGATTTTCCAAAATGAAATTAAGCTGGGCTGTTTTCTCTGGGGGCGTAAACGTCCGTCATTTAATTTTAGCACGTCAAGGGTCCCAATCGGCGGTTATTGTTTTTTGTGATAACGTCAAAATAAAATTAATGAGGGACCCGTTCCACCGGCGGGCGGCGTAATCTTATTGTGAAATAAAAGTGCCCCTAGTTTGGTAAATTGTTGTTAAGTATAGTGTTGTGAAGGTAATTGTTAGCTTTTAAAGTGGTGTCGTGTGGAATTATTTTGGTAGAGTCGGGGTTATTGACTAGAAACATATTATGTGAATAGAGTTTAAAGTGTTGAAGACAAATCTTTTTTGTATAATAATTTTCAATCACAGTATTTTTTTTGTCGTAACCAAAATGAAGTTTGTCTTTAAGTCATTCTTCTAAAGGTATATGGTATTAAATTGTTTCTCTATTTAAAAAGAGAACTGCATGATCCAATGGGATAGATAGTAAAAAAAACTCTTTTTAACACTAACTGCCGAAACTTTACACAACTATGTTAGGGTCAGCTTCCAGTCTAACCGAATGCTAAATACCAGTATTTTACATGGAGCGATTGCCTATCTGACCTCCACAACCCAGTTACTGAGTAACAGGATAGCGCTTGGTAAGACTGATTGTCAGACTTACAACCTACTGACGACCCGTAAGGACTTTAAAAAATCCAAGAATGACAGCTGGTTCCAACGGCTCGTGCTTTCCGAGACAAGGAGGACGGTATATTAAGATGGTCACCCATGCACGGACTGACCACGGCAAGCGTAGATTAACCTTAACGATCGACCCGTGTGACTGTTATTACTAAACCACGAGCCACTCTATAATATGATTTCCAAAAGTTGCACCTTTGTATAATTTCAGCGCAATGCATAAAAAATCCTTAAACAGACACACGTTTTGTTAACAAAACCATTGCTAACCCACATCCTTGTACCTCCCGATACCCAAAGCAAACAGGGACCCTGTTTGCTTTGGGTATAGAGAGCGGAAGGTGTGCACACACTGTCCTATGGTAAAAAAAAACAACGATATTGAACAAACACGACGATGACATAGCAAACACTCTCATCATGGTATTGTAGGGTGAAGGGTGAAGGTAAATTCTTTAGAGAGAACATAAGTCTATCTGTTCTCCTTTATTTTGAAACAGTGTTTGTACAAGACCTTTTTATTGTGCTTCTTTGGAATATGTCCTATATTTTTTTGGAGTGTATCTAAGGGCCTAAAGCGTTTAATTATAGGATTAGCAGAGATAAAGCTATTATTTTTTCTCACGGATTAAAAAGGAAATGTGTGGGAGTTATTTTCATGTTTTCTTTTGCTTGAACCGTTTATTAAGAAAAAGTTTTTCGTAGAGTATTTTGAAACAAACAGCACCCATTACTTTTAAGTGAACATAACATTAATTTTTTTTTTCAAGATTTCGTTTTCTCTGAGATTTTAAAGAAGAAATGTTGCTTTTTCCACTTTGCAAACAAAACATTTCTAATTTACTTTCAAAAGAAAACTCACCTTGACCCGAAAGCTAAATTAATAAAGGGTCCTTTTTCAATTTAGAATGACGTTGTTAATACGAAGTCTTTAAGACAATAAACAGGTTTGCAAATAAATTAATTATGAAGTTAATACACGCCTAGAAGAGAACTGTAAGCAAATTAATGAGCCATTTGTTCGCTCAGTGATCTAAGTTGTTGAAAGAAAGTCTGGATTAATTTTATAAAATCGAGTTAGCTCTATATACAAGGTGAAATTGAATGCATAGGCATCCTCTTAAGGTGTCATTGAACTCATCGTCAAAAAAAAAAACAAGTGTACCCTACATTTATATTCGCATAGCTCGCCAAAATGTAGGGAACAGCAGATTTTTTATTCACGATTTCACGGTTGGTCTTGCTTGGTTGGTTGGTTAAGCGCCTGGGTGCGAAACCACGACCTACAACTCGACGTCGGGCCGTTACCACTGGGTCACCACTGCTTTCAATTTTAATATTGATATTGTTATAAAAGGAGTTTTTTTTCTATAGAAGACTTGTCACCTAGTAAGGCTTGTGTGACTAGGTGAAAAATATAGCCTCTTCTCACACAGCAAAGGTGGAGGCATTGCAAGTCACTGATGTTCAAGATAAGCTCGGAAAGTAGGTACATTAATAATCTGATTCAAACATCACATTGGTACTGGTTCAATACCGTAATCTATTCCTTGGGAACCGGGTCATCACGGCAGGATAACTGTAGCCTACGAAACAGTACAAACAAGCCAACCCTTTGTTTACATTCGCCATGCTCGTATGTACAGAGTGGAATAGCCTCTTGGGTCATATTTCGTTGGGTCGGTCTGTCCGTCAATTTGTATCTTGACTCGAGAACTGGATCAAGGACGAGGGAAAAATCATACAATATTTCCTTATGGTAAATTCATTGAGGCATTACATGAAAACAATACGAAAGTAGAAACATACTATGTTTATGTATTGAAATATAAATTAGCGAATTTTATCAACATTTTCCGTCCTAGTGCTTTTTATAAATGTCTGTGAATACAATAGTCACTAAGCGGTCAACGTACGCTAATGTACCTGTATCGTAATTTTTGGTGCCACCCGGTCGCTTAGATTAATACAATCCGCCATTGTTAGGTTATATCTTAGTGTTTAACACACAATTATGTATAGTCAAAACAAACGAACTGATCCCATTCAAAAAATCTCAACAAGCTCTTGCGGCCTACACTTTAATCCAAAATCCCTACATTCTAAACGCACAAACTGCTCACTGCCCTCAACACATTTAACGCTAAGCCAACAATAAATCACGTAGACGAACTAAAACCTAAAACCTTCTGGACCTAAGCTCGGTCTAAATCGAGCCTATCATTAATTCTTTTACAACAAACAGAAGGATAATGTAGTTAAACATTTTGAAAAACTTTTTGAGTAGAAAAAAATATAAGAAAATTATGCAGTGGAAAACAGGTTTATTTATTTGGTTTAGAAAATTCTGGAATGTGATTTTTCCTTATCTGTAACCTCATTTTCTGAATGTGAGATTTTTTCCAATAGTTTTCTTCTTGAATTTATTATTATTCGTTCAAGTCACGACTTTTTAAAGGTAATGACTACTGTTATCGTTAGACATCCAAAAACCTTATCAGACTACTTTTATTTCTGTGATAGGTACTGCAATACTTAGTGAATGAATAAAATAGCTGAATATTTCGCAAACTACTTACAAATTGAGTTTAAATTCGATATAACTATTGTTAATTATCTATGTTCAAGTGTCACTCAGATAGATTGGTATCACTTAGTCCACTTCTCCTAACTGAGGCACTTGTATCAAAGTGCGTCACGAGATCGATCCCTCTAGGTCACGTTCACGCATGCACTTAAGTGCGTGATAAGTGGAAGGGAGATATGCTCGGAGTATAGAAAACATTCTCGCTTTGG
Source organism: Lithophane semibrunnea (assembly GCA_947363905.1). Lineage (NCBI taxonomy): Eukaryota > Metazoa > Arthropoda > Insecta > Lepidoptera > Noctuidae > Lithophane > Lithophane semibrunnea. The sequence continues at coordinate 831,566 of OX376192.1, read as the reverse complement.
TATGCCCCAAAATGGAATGCGTCTTTTTATGAATCAGTCTTCATAGCTGCTACGCCGTAGCAGTGCTACGCTGGCTACGCAAATTGTAGGCTTTATGATGATTTAGTTCTCAAATAATAGGTACTGGTAATTTGAATAGACTAATGATCCATTCATACATAGTAATGTTGTGGCACGTATGTGTTATGTTAAGGTAGTGTGTGCATGCAATGTATCCTTTTTTTTTTTTTTTTTTTGAGGGTGGGAAATCATCCAATGACTTCTCCCGCTCTGGGTGGAGCGGAAGGACGTGTCAGACTTTTACTGACTAAAACCCACCCGTGTTCCTTCAGTTGCCTGTTGCCAAGGTCCCGGTATCCCTTTCGGACTAACCCGCAACCCTGGCAGGCATCGGTCCTAGCGGACCCCGCCAATTGTGCTGACATCTCTTTGAGGCGCGCGTGGAACACGACGCGCCATCGACCCGGGCCTGGTCCTGATCGGACGGCGAGCTACCCATTGCTCGCCGTCCGCAAGCCCGCGCCTATGGTGGCCGGGAATCCGCCTGGGATTCCCGACGCCCAGGGCGTCTCCAGCGGCGGCGGCGGTTAGGGGCGTGAGGGCGCAAACTTTGCCTCTCCCTCACGCGTTCCGCCTCCTCCTTCGCGAGCATTACTGCTTCGCAGAAGGAGGTGACTGCTTCCCATGCCCTCTCGCTCCGTACCATGGCCTGGACCAGAGCCGGACGCGAGAGGTCACCGCCGCCAATCGCCTCCAAGAGGACACGGCGGGGCTCCGCCCAAGCGGGGCAGACCTCCGTGTACATTGCATAGCTAGGCTTATTAAGATGGTTGGCTTATTCGTTTAGATATAAGAGATATAAGATTTAACACAATGTTATTACAGTTTATCTACCATCATACCACCCTTGTTCCTTCAGTCCCCACACGACCTCAAGGCTAATGACACGCCCTGTAGGAAACTGCACACTTTGTCACGCCAAACGTTTGTTTGTTTCGGTAATGACGGCGATGCGAGCTTGTTTTTACCCGAAAGGGTGAGAGTTTGTCAAATGTAGGGAGAGAGCGTAGAATTGTGATTTGTACAAATGAGGAACGCTTTGGGTGCATAATTTTTTTGGTGTCAATTTTCCGGGTTATTTGTGAGAATGTGTCGTAAATGGGAATGACGATTTTTTCTTGATGACCTGCAGTTCTCTTATGTTGTTTTTTTGTCGTTTCGACTGAACTATACGTGGACTACGGATAGGTATCAGTTCTGTAATTATCCGATTGCGGGACGACTGAGACGGGATTATGTTTTTTCCCGCGTATCCGCGTATGTATGTGGGATTATTTATTTAACTGATCTTCTTTAAAAAAAACTGGCCAAGTGCGTGTGTACGCACAATGAAGAGGTCCGTAGTTGGAATGAATTTATCCCAAGAAGTAACATTGTACATGCATTCCAACTGCAAAATAATGTAAGTTTGTACGCACAATATTGAGAGATTTACCATGTTATTTTAAGACCGACAGAGCCTAACATTTTGAAAAAAAAAGTGAATACGTCTATACTAATTAATTATAGATTACAGGAAAACCTATAAGAATAGATATCGTATAGGTATTCCTGTAATATATAGTTTCAGAGAATATATAGTTTCAGAGTCTCCCTGTAGTCAATTTTCAAATCAAAATTCATGTATTTACGTAGCATGTCCATGTCCGTGTCATGTAGAGTCGGAGCAAATAGGTTGTGACAGGGATAGACAGACAGAGACACGAATGGTCCTATATGGGTTCTGTTTTTTCATTCGGACGTACGGAACCCTAAAAATAATAACGTTCAGGTTTTACAAGTATCAAGGGATTAACGAGAAACAAGGAAGACTTATCTGGATTTAAATGACTTTGAATGCGATTGACGCTCACGTCTTATTCCTTGAGATTCCCTCGAGGAAGTACGAGCCAAAGACTACTGATGCTCATTTGTCAAGGATTTACAGATATTAGCTATTTACCTAAATATGGAAAGCGTTATGTTTGTGAAATATTTCTTTTAATAAATTGACATCAATAACAAATACCAACGTATGAGCTTTTAGTGATTCTTACGAAAGTAATATTATCTTCATAATCTAACAAACAATTTAGCTTGTCTATGAATCAGAGATTTAAAGTTGAATAATATTCCGAATTCTAAAATATCCTTCAAGCAGTTAAATCATAATTTTCGTAATAAGACGATGTTAAATAAATTATCTGGGAGACTAGATAATTTATTATCGTTCAGCCAGCAATAATAAATTACGAAGCTATTGTAAAAATACAATTATTATAATAATATTATTATTTATCGGAGACGAGATAATGAAAAAACGAGTCTTGGTAAAGGGTATAAAATATTTTATAGATAATAGCTTTTATTTATGAGCCTAGATTACAAAACTGGAGCCTTTTGGTTCTTCTTATCAGGTTTTAAAAGTATATTATTCTAGTCTGCTGAAATGAAGCTAATAGCTATTTTTTTACACGTCTAGCTAGTATAATCTGTAATGCTCCAGATAGGTAAGCCTAATGATATTGGTTGTAATTCTAGATAGTTTTCCTTCTTTTCATATCGACATTAGGTACTTTGTTTTCTGTTTAAAATTATAGTAGATTTTATCATAAATGTATTTTTTATTGTTGTGTTTTGTGTGGCCGTCATAATGGTTTCTTTGGAATGGTGCGTGTAAAATTCCTAGCTTTGTATAAAGTGAACAAGAAAATTACTATACGAATAGTTACATCCGTAATAGCATACTTACCTACTTGCTTTGTATTTAACAAGACGCTGGATATCTTTTTGTTAAAGGCTACGTTTGTAAAAACAATCTAGTTGTCATAGTTTCCTTGTCACTTTCTAACCTTATACGGGGACACCCAAAGCATCAAAATTAACTAACGAAATCAATACCCAATTACCAGAAATAAAGCATACAATACAAACCTTACAAAGGCACGAACAATCATAGCTACAAATTAATCCTTTCTGAATTATAATGGCTTCACAAGTGCCGAAAGCGTGGACTAAAGGACGCGTATGAAAGGGATACGATATTAATTAAAACTTGAGCTCCCGCGGGCCTCGCAGTAACAATTAGTGGGATGGAGGATGCCTCGTACGTCCAGCGGTTCATTTTAAAAGCTGGACAGGCTTCTGCGAATAGATTAGTCCCGAGGGTGTCATAAGATCTGAGATGAAGTATCATTTCTGGATTGGATCAAGAGCGTCTTTGTGCGGTGAGCTTTTGGATCTAGTTTTGAATATGAAGTTTAAACGTGGTGTTCCATGCAACAATATATTTAAATTTATCAGGATGAGACTAGATCTCATCCTGATAAATATATTTTAATTGTAGGTCGTAATTACTACGTATACTGTGTGTCCCTCAGGACCATCGATGGAATAACTGTGACGATATACAAATAGAAAGGTATCCATTTGAGTAGTCGTTTTTTTGGAAATGAGTTAGATGAAAGACTCTTCGTACAATTACAAAGGTAGAAACCAATCAAGAGAAACAAATGCTGTGAACGCCTTAATGAAATAGACAGCCCTTATGAAAACCTCGTGAGGAAAGACATTTTGTATGAATGTTACTCAATCAACAACGCTACCTATTATTTTCAGAGAGAAGTAGAAGAATAAACAAACAGGACAGTCCACGGCAGGCAGAATGTTTGTCCACAACACAGAAACCTTAGTTAAAATGAATCCCGGTATTTATTTATCCGGACACAACAACTTACATTTTCATTACAGATAAGTTTCATTTTACTCATTGTATTTGAAACGTGTCTTCAGTGTTTCAAGATACACACATTTATGGCTAGATAGAAATATTAAATTAAGTTCATTTTAAATAACCTAATCTAGATTTAGAAGTCTTCATTGTGGTCTTCAGAAGTAAATGTGTTCAGAAGATGATATTATTACAAGAACTCAAAAAATTGTTGCTTCGTCGTCTACAGGTAGTAGTAATTTATCATCACCGTGGTGTAACGTTGTGGCTTCACACCTGAACTTAGTCGAGTAGTTACTATGTTACTAAGTGGTTGAGCACAACACTAAATTACATGCCCAACACTAGTTGACAGACATTAGTCATGTATTTCATCTGCAACCAGCCATACTAGCGGTTCAAACTCAAACTCAAACTCAAAGCATTTATTTCAAATAAACCAATTACAGGCACTTTTGAATTGTCAAAGGGTCGGTCAGTCAGAAAATATGAAGCTAGTTGCCCATTCCAAAGCGTAGTAGGTTCCTATGGAGAAGAACGGGCAAGAAACTCCACGGAAACTCTTTTAAATCAGAATATTGTTACAATATGTTGTTTACATATGTAGAATTCAATATGTAGAACCCCTAGATTTACCACGTGCCCCGAGTCTAGGGGTTCTATGGATCGGCGATTCTACATCCCGGCTTCTACACCTCGGCTTCTACACCTCGGCTTCTACATCCCGGATTCTACACCCCGGCTACTACGTCCCGGCTCTTACGTCCGGCTAAGGACAGGACGCGTTGGCATGCTGCCAATGCCCGCTACCGAGTCCTTGCCGAGGCCAGGCTTACCTGCGGCCTACCGCCGCGAGCTACCTCCGGCCTAACGCCGAGTACCACCTGCAGACCCGTGCCGGCCCTACTGTTTCCGCCGAGCCTGCGCTGGCGGCCCCCTCCTACTACAACGGATGATCAAGGACGGTACCCTTCTACCTACCTAAGTGTGCGAGTGCTCGGAAAGATCAGTGACCTTACCCGCGACCTAGCTGTGGATCTACTACCTAATATATGTATCAAACTACCCAGCTGGTTTCACTCCTCTCTCTACACTACCTACCTACCTACCTATCCGTTAACGGCCTGCGCAACCTACCTGCAAAGCCCTAGCCGTTACAGTGGTATGGTTAATGGATCAAAAACTACGGGAATATGGATGATGGAGCTGTTTTAAAAATATCAATTTCCTACTTTGTGTAAAGTCCCGCGCATTCGCGTCTGCGTGGGTTAACAATAAAGCAATGCAAGTGGGTCCCACAGGCCCGCTCAGCGCATTACAGCTTAGCGAAGGCGAACCACGGGTATCTTGGCACAATGAACGCAAGGTTAATTATGAGGATGACTTGTGGGTTGTTGGTGAAACATTTTCTTAGATTTTATTGTAAGACAACGTTCTATAATATCTAAACACAATTGCGTTTTCATGTTGCTGTTATTTCGTAGAATGCAGTATTCTTCGAACCAAACTAATTGTAATTATGTAAGCAACATTGTTATTATAATGTTTAGTATCGAAATAACAATTCCCGCTACTGTTATTTTCTAGTCTAACGAATACTTCCAAGAACAATAAGTATGTAATTTCATCAGTCTACCAGATTGTGTCCCTACCTTTTGGAGCCTAGCTATAAAATCCACAAAAATTGTGGGTATTCCGCTTACTTAACAACAAAACACAATCGTAAACAATCTTACGTAAAAAACCAATCGCAATTTCAGCGACGATTTACTGTCCAATATCGGATTTACTAGGATTTTATTTGAAAACACGCGAGGCTAGTCGTTACTCAGTCGACTGGTAACAATTGGCACGCGGAGATGGGAAATGGTCAATTGTACCCGCACTGCACGAGGGGGTCGCATGTGCCTTTGATGATGAACATATTTATTATATAGGTGATGGGAAATAGGCCGTCTTGGAGAAATTTCCAGAAATCAAAGTTGAATAAATAGGTAGCATACGATAATTTTACTCAACTGCCCAAGACAGAATTTTTTTACGCTGATATAACGGAATTATAATCTATACATATAATAAAATCGTAAACTTTCCGTGTCTGTACATTCAAGATTTTGGCCAAAAAAGTACTGGAAGACTCGATAAATAAGTAGTAGAACGTAAAAAATTTTTTTTTGACATTTTTGTCTGTTTGTTTGTTTGTTTGTTTGTGGGAGCATCACGTCACAACCACTAATTGAATTCAAAATCGAATTACTGAAGGATAAGAAGCTTTATTGGGAGTAACATTTAGCGTTTATTTCGTCAAAATCGATCTGCAGAATCAAAAGATATTACTTTTTAAAATTTAGTTAGAATCATAGCGCCACATGCCGCGTCGACTCACGCCTGGTGACGGTTGTGGCTCGGTGAAATGTACTGTATGTACCACTGATTTCTATGATTCTCTTATTTATCTGTCTTTTTTTCAATCAAATATTTGTTTTTTGTACGTTACGTACGTAAATAGGGTAATAGTATTTTTTTTTCGTTTTGTTTCCGGTGAGTGAAATTTTTTGTTTTGTGATTATGTAAAAATTGGTTGTCAATACTTTGTTGTGTAAACGATTTCCATCATTATATTATTTTGTAAACATTTATTGTAGTTTTAGGTGTAAATAGGGTTTAGTCGTTTATTATAGGTTTCGGGAATAGATGAAACTTATTTTGTTTTATTTTTCCTTTTATCTTTACTCTTTGTGACTTACCTAATTGACAGTTTTTTTTGTAGTTGTAAAGTGTTAGTAATAATAGTTGTTGTGTGTTGTTTATCATATAAAATGCCTTCCAGAAAAAGGTCGAATCTGTCGCAGTATAGCAAAAATGCTAAACTTATGAGACTAAGTAGGTCTCAAGAAAGTGAAGAAGACCAAGAAACAAGACTCGCTGCAGCTAGAGACAGGCAGGCCAGATCTCGCGCATTAGAAAATTGTACTCAACGTGAGTCTCGGCTAAGTACGCAACGTGCTCGCATGTCAAATTCTAGGTCTTACGAGAGTAACCAGGAACGCGAAGCGCGTCTGTCCACAGAACATGTACGCATAACATTGTCGCGAGAATCGGAAACATTCACAGATAGAGAGGCTCGCTTGAGTTCTCAACGGGCTCGAACGGCAGCTTTTCGAGAACTTGAAAATAGTGAAGAACGTGTTGTACGATTAACCAAAGATCGTCAGCGTCACAACGATGCTAGAGCTCTCGCAAATGATGATCAACATCAACAACGATTAGAATTGGCTAGGGTTAATTATGAACGCAGACGCCAAGAGATTGACAATGCTTTAATAGCTGAAAGGGAAAGGTTAGAAGAAATACGACAAGCGGAAACGCCGGAACAACGTCATCTACGATTATACTCATAATGTCCCCTTCATGGAAAACAGTGTAGTTTGCACTGGTGCACTACACGCCAATCACATTATTTAAAGATGAAAGCTTTCATCATAGATAAAAATCAAAAATGTTATCTGTGGTCCGATCGCGGGCGCACCATCCTGTCATCTGTCAAATCATTGTACTTTTTTGTGCCGTGCGCTGATTACGCTTCCGATAAAAAGTTCAGATATATTTATCGAAATGGGAAAACATCGAAGAAAACGAGACCAGGAAATGGAGGACCTGAACGAATATCTGCGAGAACTGGAAAATCGAGCGAATACATGAAAGCGGAGTCGTGATGGACACCGGTAAGTCTCTCGATATACCTACCAATTTGTCGTTAGCTGAGATAATTTTTACTTAAATTACCGTGGAGCCGTAATATGCACATCAGTCTCTAGAGTTTCCACGTGAGCACGGCACTAACTAAGCCGTATACTTACACAAGGACAACACCACACGAGTTTTCACTGTGAGGTCAACCGCTGGTGTATCGGTCAGTGTTACAAACACATCCCTGCTAGAATCCTAGCAGTCTCTAAGACTTTTGACGGGAGCTTAACCAAGAGACCAATAACTATGCCGCATAACTACAAAAGAACAACACCATACGAGCTTTCACCAGAGGTCAGCCCTTGGAATATCGTTCAGTTATAAAAATACATCCCTGCTAGATCCCTAGCAGTCTCTAAGAGTTTTGACGACAGCTTAACCAAGAGACCAATAACTATTCCGCATAACTACAAAAGAACAACACCATACGAGCTTTCACCAGAGGTCAGCCCTTGGAATATCGTTCAGTTAGAAAAACACATCCCTGCTAGATCCCTAGCATTCTCTAAGAGTTTTGACGGGAGCTTAACCAAGAGACCAATAACTATGCCGCATAACTACAAAAGAACAACACCATACGAGCTTTCACGAGAGGTCAGCCCTTGGAATATCGTTCAGTTATAAAAACACATCCCTGCTAGATCCCTAGCAGTCTCTAAGAGTTTTGACGAAAGCTTAATCAAGAGACCAATAACTATGCCACATAGCTACAAAAGAACAACGCTTTCACGACAAGTTAGCCAATAGTCTATATATAATAAATAGTCTATTATAAACACGTCCCCGCACCATCACTTGAGGTATACCTTGGAATTGAGCAGTCTGGAACCTAACTCTTATTATGAGTGTGAAGCCCACTTCCGTGAAAGACACTGTAGTCAAACATGTTCAAGAGGCTGTGTGTCAGGTGTCAGGTGACTGAAGCCAACGAATCCGGACACTGAATAGCCACACTCAATGCTGCCAATTATAATTTATTTACTTGAAAGACAACAACTAGTGGTCTTCAAAAAATGTCAAAATACTTACATTAATTTTAGATACCTACTAGTATACAATTTAAATTAGATATGCTATGTTAGTATTTATTTCAATTCTACTACAGTCCAACCGGAAGGAGACGGAGAGTGAAATGGTATCCATACCACCAACCTGAAATGCTTTACCATCAAATGTTGAGAATCTGCGGAGGGTGCAGTTGATTACTTCACTTTGGTGGTTAGAAATTCTGATAAATGAACTAAATGTGCAGGCGAAGCAACATTTAAGAGAGGTATGAAGCACCCATAATCTGTTGCCTGTTGAACCCACCAACGTTTTGGGGTGGGGAGTGGCAGCTGCAGTAAATGAAGGTGGAATCAAATGGGAACAAAGGACCAGGGGGCGGCAGAATAAAGTGGCTGTTGCCATTGGGTCCATTGACAAGGGTCTTAACAGTTTAATAGCTTCCTAAAGGAGTGTAGATCAAATCTTAACAGCTGAACTACTGTGTGTAATCTATCATGATTGCATCACACAAGTATCTTTGATCCTACCCAGCCTTAATAAAGAAATGAAAGAACTGATGGAGCGGGCACCAATATCTAAATACCTGTTCAGCTATATGCCTCAAAGATAAATTCAACGTCATCAAATGTTGCCGAGTCATGATTGTCACTAGCTTAAGTATGCATTGATGGATTGCAGTATTTCCCTGAATTTTGGAGAGTATTACTACTAATCCAACCATACATGGTGGATCAAGGGTTATAAACTATCCTTTATAGAGTTTCCAGTTCAAACTTCTGAATAAAAACTTCAGTCGAAAAGAAAGCCACCCTATATCCATAGAAATCAATAATGTCTTAGGTGCCATGAAACATGTTTCCCTGCCAAGAATCATTTTTTATTTAGTATATTTTTACCAAAATCAGATGACAATTGGAGATACATAAATATGTTGCTACATTCCACTTTAACAGTGGAATAAAGGACAGCTATAATGAAAGAGTTTACATGCCTCCAGGCTTGGCACAGAACCATGTGTGTTGGCAGGGATCATGAAGCCAGTTGTCTGTCATCTGAGGTCATAAAGGTTGCTCTATGTCATATATCCTCACAATATTCTATGCCTTGCCGATTTATATGCAAAGTGTTTAGAAAATGTGTCTAGTATTCAAACTATGTTATGAAAAATCTAGAATTTATTATAAATAAGTATTCAAAACTAAAAAGAGCGCCCTATAACCCAGACAATGCTACTGGTAGATTTCTATTAGATTCAGTCCAGTTTGCCATTTCACTTACACAGGAAAAGATAGTTTATTCTTTAGTCCATAAAGAATTTTAAGTCTAATAAGGAAATGCAAATAGTAGAATTATCCTAATTACTAGGTATTCTTGTTGCTACATCCCAGCTGTACAGTTTGATTTACACCAAGATGATGAAACGTCACAGAACAGTAGCCTTAAAGAATAACAAGGTCATAACTAGTTTATAATTAAAATTCATAATAACATAACGCCTGTATTCCCCGAAGGGCTAGGCAGAGGTGTACCTACCTATTTCAAATTAAAACTAGAATCAAATTCTAAATCATTTATTTGCAACGGTGGCTCACATTTCAATAAACTACAATAGAATTAAACAATTTGACTTTGTTCTTGAAACATTATCTGTTGCTTCTCAAACTGGATGGTTCTGGTATGTAATTAAAAAAGTTCCATATAAATTACCTTGGACTATTAACATTTATAGGGCTCAAAACATTTTCAAGCAAACTCAGATTGGTACTGTGAGGTGTTACCTACTAAGAATAGATATTATCACAATAGCCAATTGCCTATATCAATAAGATGGGTGGTACTCGTTCTACTCAACTAAAGCTTAACTAGACAGTGGTGGCAATAGTGCGAAGAAAAACAAATATGGGCCTATGCATCCTATTTTAGTTCCAAAGGAAACACTATGACAGATCTAGAATCTAGACGCCCAAATATGGAAATTGAATGGAAGTGAGGTGGATATACCTTCAAGTCAATTGTTGTTAAACTGGGTCAGCCCCAGATTAACCTGTTTGCAAACAGGTCAAATTCTAAGTGTCAGAATGGCATCATGGATCTAGGTGCATGCTCTGTAGATGCATTCACTATCAAATGGGATCTCCACACCCATTGCACAGGAGTCTCACACTGATTGCCAATATATTATCAGGGACGCTTTCCTGACAAGATGAACACTAATCCCTTGTCTAGCAAAGCAAGAAAGCGATATGAATCTGCTCTGGATCAATGGACTATTGAGAGTCAAGATATTGGCCCCTCCTAGGCTCAGTCACCATGGTGACATTATTATTGACCACTAAGTTTAATGAAGGATTGCTATATAGCTAACTCAATACCTTAAAGATATTGAATGAGTTATAATTATATAACAGAAACAGAAGAAAATGCTGAATACTAAGTCAGCAATTGCTCCAGTTTTAGGCCCCACATTAGCACAGATGACAGTGTCAAGGTTTCTTAGGGTAATTTGGTATATTTAAATTAAGAGTCAAATATGAAATAATTTTGGGACAGTAACGTTCCAGGTTATCTCATGTCTTTCATAAATAACGCTGGGTCTAAAACTACTTTTACATTATATACCTAACCATATTAACTCTTGTAATTGCACACAGAATTCAAACCGTGTCACTTATTACACATAGATAACATTTCTATTAATGAGGATAATATTAACATAAAGATACCAGAAATATTTGAAATTTCTGCCTGGTAGATCTCAACCCTTCTTGATATTACCATTTTCTTAGTTTTTACTAAGAGTAAGACAACATTGTAAATCATTAATCATAACTTTATACAAAAATATTATCACCGCCTCTACTGTAACCATTAGTGGATGGATAAACCAAAATTGAAGTGCATAATAGTGGAATAGTTTTTTCTAAATTCACATATACAGACATGCCTCTACTTTAAAGGCCCTTGAGGGGGGGGGAGGTATCAATGTTGAGGTCATAAGAAATGCTGCTGGTTGGACCACTTTCTCAACCTTTTCTCGCTTTTATATGTGACCACTATTAATCCTAATGCATTTGCACAGGTTGTGTGCTCTATAGAAAGTGGCTGTTCATAAAACTTATTATATTTTTATGTCAATTTTAATTGTCTGCTTATAAGTAATTGATGTGTGTATTAGATTATGGTTTGGTTGATTCAAGACTGAATACGAATTCCAGGAACTAATAGTCTGTCTTTACCTTACTGGAATACTTACTGATTCTTATAATAACATGGTTTAGCTACAATGTTTAGTTGTTAAATAATGTTGAAATGATTACCAACACAACTTTGTTCTTTGAACATCTACACTGTTCCATGAAGGCGAAATTATGAGTATAATTATACAGATCGGACTAACTTACCTAGTGACGTCCGATCCTTAATTATATGAAATAATTTCGCCTTCATGGCATCCCAACCCTTCCCAGATAATCAACCTACATATGTGTACTGGATTATCAAAACCCCTTCTAAAAGTTGTGCCGGGACTATGCCGGGACACTTTACTCCTTGGCTAGGACTAAACGATGCCCCTATAGGTCATCGTAAATTCCCGTTTTTAGGTTCTTTAGCTTTGAAGAAATGATTTGACAGATGACAGGATGGTGCGCCCGCGATCGGACCACAGATAACATTTTTGATTTTTATCTATGATGAAGGCTTTCATCTTTAAATAATGTGATTGGCGTGTAGTGCACCAGTGCAAAGTACACTGTTTTCCATGAAGGCGAAATTATTTCATATAATTAAGGATCGGACGTCACTAGGTAAGTTAGTCCGATCTGTATAATTAGACGCTGATTGGATTCGTCAAAGTGTTTATAGAATGTCAATTTCATCTGACGATTTCGATGAGCCACAAGAATATGATGCAGGTCATGGTATTCCTTGGATTAATAAAGAGAGAGCAGGTTTTACATATTTATCTAGGATTAACTATGCTGGAGCAGCTTCCATAGGTGGTATGGTCATATGCTGTAATTTCTGTGGCGCTCTCAAATGGAGAAAAGAGTCAAATGGATTATGCTGCTCAAATGGAAAAGTTCATATTGAAATTTTTCAAGACCCTCCAGAACTTATGAAATCACTTTTAAGTGGTGAACATCCACAATCGAAACACTTTTTAGACAATATCCGCTTATACAATGGCGCATTTCAAATGACGTCTTTCGGGGCGAAAGAAATTACAGAGGGGCCATTTATGCCAACCTTTAAGATACAAGGCCAAGTTTATCATCTAATTGGATCTTTACTACCACAAGATGAGCCAAAATTTCTTCAGATCTATTTTGTATCGGACTATATTCAACAATCTAATACCAGAAATAGCAATTTCCCTCAACTGAACAATGAACTTATATCTCAACTCCAAAACATGCTGCATCAAGTCAATCGTTACGAACACAGTTTTAAAGTTGCATTGCACTCAATACCGCAAGTACCAGGAAATGATTACAAAATTGTCATCAGCGCCGATAAACGTCCCGTCACTGAACATCGTGGTAGGTACAACGCTCCTGTCACAGATGAGGTTGCAGTCGTTTTGGCAGACCAGGAAAATGATAAACGTGATATCGTATTGCGCACTCACGATAATCATCTCAAACGCATTATGGAAACACACAGAGCTTACGACGCCCTACAATACCCATTAATTTATGGTCGCGGAGAAGATGGCTATAATTTCGGACTCTACCAAATAAACCCCATTACTAGAGCTTCAAACTATAACAAAAAAATATCAGCACTGCAATTTTATTCATATTTGCTGCAAATACGGCGTAATCAATTTATTTACCTGCAATGATTTCGAGGATTATTCAGTCAATTTATTGTCGACATGTATGCGAAAGTATAGACTGAGCGCTTAGTGTACATACGAACTAACCAGAGACGTTTACGCGCTGAAGATTACGTGCATCTCCGGGACGCCATGCAAGAAGACAACAACGCTGAAAACTTAGGTCAGTTGGTTATCCTTCCGTCCAGTTTTACGGGTGGGCCACGTTATATGCACGAGCGTACGCAAGATGCATTTTGTTATGTTCGAAAATACGGCCGACCTGACCTCTTTATAACTGTAACGACTAATCCGAAATGGAATGAAATTTTCAAAGAACTTCTTCCAGGACAGGCACCTCACGTGAGACACGATGTTATAGCTAGAGTTTTTGAATTAAAATTAAAGCTTATGATGAACTTGCTCACAAAAGAAAAACTTTTTGGCACAGCATTGTGTCACATGTATAGCATTGAATGGCAGAAACGTGGATTACCACACGCGCACATTTTACTGTGGCTGCAAGAAAAAATTCGCCCCGATGCCGTTGATACGGTTATAAGTGCTGAATTTCCTGACCAAAACCAAGACCCAATATTGCACGATACAATAAAAACACACATGGTTCATGGGCCGTGCGGCACCCTAAATAGGAACTCTCCTTGCATGCAGGAAAATCGTTGTTCTAAAAGGTACCCTAGAGCTCTGACCAATTCCACGATATCAGGCGAAAACGGGTACCCTTTATACCGTTGAAGATCACCTCAAGAAGGCGGTTTTACAGCTACAAGTAGGCTACGTGGTCAGGAAATAATTTTGGACAATAGATGGGTCGTACCTTATTCTCCGGTATTATCAAGAATATTTGAAGCTCATATTAACGTCGAAATGTGCAACAGTGTTGAATCTATCAAATATATATGTAAATATGTCAATAAAGGAAGCGATCAAGCCACTTTTGCGTTAAAAAATGAACGTGACGAAGTTACAAGGTTTCAATCAGGCCGATACATAAGTTCTTCTGAAGCAGTTTGGCGCCTTTTAAGTTTTCCTATCCACGAGAGACATCCACCAGTCGTACATCTAGATGTCCATCTTGAAAGCGGCCAAAGAGTTTACTTCAATCCTGAAAATGTGACAGAACGGTTAGAAAACCCGAGGCAAACAACTTTGCTGGCATTTTTCCGACTTTGTGAAACAGATAATTTCGCAAAAACGCTGTTATACGACGAAGTACCGTCATATTACACTTATAACAAGCAACAAGGTACGTTCAACCGTAGAAAACGTGGGACAGCTGTGGATAGAGAGCCTGGCATTTTCAAAGAACATGTCGTAGGAAGAGTGTATGCCGTGCATCTAAACAACTTCGAGTGCTATTATTTACGCTTACTTCTACATACACTTCGAGGGCCTACTTCTTTTGCCGAACTGCGAAAGGTTGATGGTTTTCTGTATCCCACTTACTAAGCTGCCTGCAATGCGCGTCATTTGCTTGATGGAGATCAACACTGGGATAACGCAATGGCCGAAGCATGTATCAGCGACAGTCCGCAACGCTTGCGGCATTTGTTTGCAATTTTATTGGTATTTTGTGGACTTTCGGATGCTGCACAGTTATGGCAAAAGTACCAAGAAAAATTGTCGGAAGACTTTATCAGAAATATGCAGTTAAACAATGATAGCGAGCTCAACGATGGGTTACGTGAGAGTAACTTGAATCGATGCTTGCTGGATATCCAAGACAAAGTTACGACTATGGGGGGAAATAGTCTGTCGCAGTATGGCATGCCCACTCCAAGTTTAAATTGCGAACGCATTAATAGAGAGTACACAGCGGAAATAAATTATAATGCATCGGAACTAGCTGAAATATTGCAGAATGATCTCACAAATTTGAAGCGGAACAACGAACAATATTCGAGCGAGTATGTCAAAGCGTATCTGTTGATTTGGGGGAAATCCTATTTTTAGATGCACCCGGTGGTACGGGAAAAACATTTCTCACCAAAGTTATCTTGGCCCAAATATGCAATCAATGCAAAATTGCTCTCGCTGTTGCCTCATCGGGTATAGCAGCGACATTGTTACCAGGAGGGAAAACCGCCCATACAATGTTTAAAATACCAATCAACTTGGACAATACGGAAAGCCCAGTTTTCTAGAAACAGCGACAAAGCAAAGGTTTTACGTGATTGCTGCTTAGTAATATGGGATGAATGCACAATGGCAAACCGTAAAGCAGTTGAAGCGGTGGACAGAACTTTGCGAGATATTAGGCAAAACGATCGGCCCATGAGTGGCGTCACAATGCTCTTCTGTGGTGATTTTAGACAGACATTACCAGTAATACCTCGAGGAACGAGGGCTGATGAAATTAAAGCATGTCTTAAGAGTTCGATTTTATGGCGTAACGTCATACCAATGCATTTAACATTAAATATGAGGGCACACACAGTAGGTAACCTAAATGCACAAGAGTTTTCGGATTTTTTACTAAAAATTGGTGACGGAACATATCCACAAGAAGAAGGAAAAGTTATTTTACCGGAAAATCTATGTAATACTGTTACATCACTGCAGGACCTTATATCATATGTGTATGGTGACCCAACATTATTGACAAATCAACCAAATTCATGGCTATGCGAAAGAGCAATTCTGACACCACGCAACGATCAGGCCACAGCAATTAATGATAGAATATTGACGAGTGTCCCGGGGGAAAGCACTGAATATCGCTCTATTAACAGAGTAATGGAACAAGAAGACGCTACCAACTATCCTATAGAATTTTTAGAGTCTCTCAGTGCCCCCGGTTTGCCATCACACAATATCAAATTAAAAGTAGGAGTACCTATTATCCTTTTAAGAAATATAGGTCCTCCTAAATTATGTAACGGCACCAGATTGAAAATCAAGAGTTTACAGCCAAACGTTATTGAAGCAGAGATTCTGACAGGTTGCGGCACAGGAGAAAGCGTGTTCATACCTCGAATTCCTAATAATTTCCCATTTAATTTTAAACGCGTACAGTTTCCGGTGAGCTTATGTTACGCAATGACCATTAATAAAGCCCAAGGACAAACTCTTACGGTAGTGGGCGTAGATTTGAGTGTCAGTTGCTTTTCGCACGGTCAGCTATACGTGGCTCTTTCCCGTATTAGTAATTCAAATAATTTGTATGCGCACATTCCTGGAAATTCAACTTCTAATATAGTGTATAGAGAAGCGTTATTGTAGATATCAGAGGTACTCGTAAGTACAATAACATTGGTTGCGGTTTTAATTACGTAGGTATAAATGGTGTAAATTATCATACTAACGAATAGACAAAGTCATGTTGGGTTTTCAGGCTGAGATAGAAGTGCGGACCACGCGGACCAAGTCGCGGGCTCAGCTAGTTTGTGAATAAATCTTCTATTCTTGTTATTGCAGTTTTACTGAATTTATGTTAATTTATGACATGTGATTTTCTTAGCCCAAAGACGAAGAATAAGCAAAATTTCTGCATCCATCCCCATACAAGCAGACGATGTTCTAAACTTATGACCACTGCATGTAGACACTTAGAACTTCCGCATTCGACTCACAAAGTTCACCCCATATTTGATATTCCTTTTTCGACCCACATTTAATTCGTTTGTTTAAAACTATCATTGTCTCTATGATTTACAGACGATGAAATCCTAAGTGCCATGACACATAAAAACAGATCAGAGTAGTACTGTTCATCGCCAGGAACAAAACTACTATTAAATGTTTTGCAAAGCGAAGTAGTGTGTTTATCTACGTTGTATGGGAATATCCTCAGTTATTCTGTCCTGTGTGTGCGAGTTAGCGAGAAGTCGTTCAATGAGCTAGTGTTTGTTTGCGCGCAGACGGCTGTGCAAAGCGACGGAAACGCCACGACAGCCGCGCGACTCGATTCCTATACACAGTTTCTGTATGGTCCAAGATGCGGAATGATGCGGAGACACATCTCACATCTTACTCACCTCAACCAACACCCTGACTCTGAATAAGGCACTTAAAATCAACCCATATAAATACCGTATTAATCACCTTATCAAAATGGTTAAGTATTGTGCTGCCATTCCGACATGTGTCATTTTCCTAAATGTGTTTGTCTATGTAAGAGCATAGTCGAACTAATAACTTAATTATTAAAGGTTTTTCTTTTATAAAACTATTCATCCTTTCTCGTTAAACCCGCTACCACTTCTACTTGAGCCTGTCCTCACAAGGGCTAGTTAAAGGCAGACCAGAGCGTATCCTGGAGCATAGTAGCAGGCGTTTGTTCTGCACTCATTGTTCAGTGCGCTTTGTTCAGAAAGTTGTACCTGCAATGAGAGCAGGCGCCTGGTTGTGCAGCTTATGATTGGCTTCGTTTGTCGCCTGATTGAGTTACTGATGTGGTTACTAAGCAGGTGCATTCTGTAGTGAAACAATAGCAAACTTTCAATGCTTACTTTGGTTGTTTGTAATCGAGTTACTGGTTCTTGTGAATGGGATGGAAGATGAAAATGTTGACTTAAAATCGTAGTATCGGGCCGTAAACGTTCAAAAACATGGGCATCCAGATACCGAGATAAATGAAGGTGTTCATTGATTCAGGAAGTTGTTTTTTTTGTGCAGTTATGGCTGAATCCGCGGAGTAGAATAATATAGATAATCGCATAACTGACAAAAATAAATGCTTATAATGATGTATGTGCAATTGTGCATGTTATGTTTGTGTATTAGTCGGTTTTTGATTCGATGTTTTCATTATCTTGCTCTTAACCCAATTTATTTCGACGTAATGTTATGTTAATAAATAGGTACCTACTACATAAATAATGAAGTCCTTAAAACATCTAAAAAACAGCCGCTGAATAAATGTTTATAATAATATTTAATTTAACTATTCCAGAAAGTGTTAGATCACAGATAATTATTATTCAAATAGCGTTTCGAGCAAAAACCGTTTCATAGTAATATTTATTTGCGTATAGAAATAGTTGCTATCGGAAATAAAAGTGAGAATTGATATTACAGTTTATTTATTTTTTATTTACTGGGTAATAAGTTAGAGAGTCAACGTTTGCATCGCTAGAAGTGAGAGAAACCAATTATTATTTGTAAGTGATTCTACAATTTGCGCCATTAATTTAAGGTGGCACACCTGCAATTTTAAAACTATTGTAAAAATTTTTTGATTCATGATGGAAATGTTTAGCAACTTAATTTCTCAGATTAATTATTTGATCAGAATGTGAATACCTACCTGGAGAGTTTCGTTTGTATAAAAACTGTTTCATCATTTTTGTAGTAAACACGAGACATTAAAATTTATGTAACGTGAAAAGTGGAACTGGATATTATTTGAATGATTATAATCCAAAAGTTGTCTTTAAAATATTACTTTGAGCTCTATGATTATGGTTTTTCTACATTCATTTTATAGGGTGTGCATTATATGGAGTATTCTATCTTTCTGTCTTTCTATCGGCAGAATAGTAGTGTTGTAATATATCATCGTCGTTAGTAGGTATACTAATGACAGTTATATATTATTACAACACTCTTACAAAAAAAGGTAATTGTATTCAAAGCCTTGACTATATTTTATCAGCTTTACAACGTCTATAATAATTTTGTTTAAGCAAAAGTGGCAAGCAAATGAAAAAAAATACTCGTCCAAACGTTCCGTCGACGCAGAAGTAATTATTTTTTTAACGATTTTTTTTCCCATTTGCTGTCGCTTTTACAAGTAGATGAGAGCTCTTTCATTGTGTTTTTGTACTCGAGACCGTTTTAATTGTGATAGTGTTTTATAATGACAATAGCATTACTTTTAATCTTCACATGCAAATTAATTATAACTTTGGATTGTTGGCAAGTTTTTGATTTTTCAAATGTATTAGGTTTTGATGATGATTCGATGGGACGCCCTAGAAGGACAAACAGTGACATATTGGTGCTGTAATTCAGAAAGGTCAGATTCGTAGTACTCGCAACCGGCGCGTGCGTGTTTGACTAGATGTATGAACGAGTAAGCAAATAAGGTGTATGTAGGATTGCAGCTGGCGGGGTTTTGTAGTTTCTGCCTAGCCAGGAGGGTCATGGGAAAAAGCCCGAGTTTATGTATATGTATAATGAAGAATCTAGAATCTTGCCTTTAGGAAAATTAATATTTTTGAACAGTAAATATTTTATGTAGCAATATTTATTTCCCTCCTATTTCCTTAAAATTTTAGCATTCTGTTGTCCCCTCACTCCAATACCGGGGGACTCACCTATGTAGGTCACAGCATACATCAGCCAACATTGAAAAATAAAGCTGAAACAATTTTATTAATTGAAAACAATTAGGTAAATTAACAATTTTAAATAAAATATATAATCTAACACTAAACAATTTTCTAACTAATATTAAATAAAACTAAGTGTACAAATAAACAACTAATATCTAAAATATGGCGTCGAAAAATTCCTCCGCATCGAACTGTTTTTTGTTCAAACTCCAGCTGAAACTGTTTTTTATTCCACTTTTCCTGCTTCATTAATATTTTGCTTTATTAGATTGGAAGTAAATTTGCATACATTTCGTTTTTAGCATAATTCATTTAGAAGCCAAACAGCCAGGCTTATTTTATTGTATTTTGTGTAAGTACATTTTTTATTTAACGCCTTAATTTTTGGCCAATAAACAGTCAGATGAACCCCGTATGGTTATCGTGAAATCTGATCTAGATTTAATAATAAAAAATACACATTGATATTGTTGTATGCACGTATTTCTGTGACAAATAAAACTTTTTATTTCTTTCTTTCAAAAGGTATTATCTCTAAACTGACTGATTTGGTGCTCCGTATCCTGTGTAAAAGTCCTAAAAACTAATGGTCCTAATAGCAAAATGTCCTATTAGCAAATCACAATCTTATGTCTTTGTACTGTATCGACTAAGATATTAGCAAATTCCACTTTAAAATAGCAGAATCAACATGCAATACCAGGAAAAAATAACATTGAAAAGAGGTGCAAAAATAATAACAAAGAGAACCGGACAGCCAGGGGAACATCACGAACTAAGGAAAAAAGTGTTCCTGAGCTCTTGTTTAAAGACTTGCCTCATTTTATTATTTTATACAGCTTTAAGTTGGATCGTAGAGAGGTAAGGACTGAAGAACTTTAGTTGAATTTTTATGGCCGCGTTAATGGAAGTAGATTTTTCTTAGTTTTTCCTTCTTTCACTTAGACTTACGAGTCAAAGAAAAACGTGGAAATGAAGGTACTTATTATCTGGACGATCTGTAAGTCGTCTGAGAAAAGGACTTGACTCAAACGAGATTTTAAAAAGCTATTTAATATTTCCTTTAGCAGAATTTCTTGTAGTCGGAAAAATAACTTTTCTTTCTATTTCATCTGCGAGTAAAATATTACAGTAAATGTTTAAAGATAACTCGGTTCACAACAGAATTGGAGCCAATGAATCGAAAAGCTGAGCTATAAAATTGTTCAGTTATCCAGTTACATAAAAAATTATATCTTCCAAGTTTCCTTGTACAAAATTTAAACAAAAATAGCTCGCAAACTAACAAACAAGGGTAAAACGAACGGAATATTAAACTAATAACAGGGTTATCTTTCTAAACTAAGTTTGCTTTGTAAGCGTCCATTTTGTGCATAAAGCGTAGCTTTCTAACGCAAGCTTTCCGTTATAACCCCTTGTTATAAATTAAATTAATAGCGTTATAATAACAGCGTTTTCTATAAACTGTTTTAAAGGTAGGTTATGTGAAAAGTACGTATATTGTGGGAAACCCTGGCTTTGAAGTGTGTATGCGGCTTTTAGCTGCAGGACAAGGTTTTCTTTCCTAGAGGCAACCGAATTGTTTTTATACTAATTCTGAAAAGCAAAAGAAAAGTCTTAATATTTCTTAGTTTAAGTTTATTTTCATGATGGCTAAAGTGTAAGGGTAATTTCACAGTGCTTAAATATACGACGATTTGATCGAATTTAAAGCCAATCACGTTATTGATCGGCAAAGGACCAATTTTACGTCGCAATGTGGCGCAAAATGAAATCATGTGCAACGGTGTATGAAACCAAACGTAATGACAATTATACACATCTCTTTGTGAAGCGTATATCTGCCCAGTAATAAGTCGAATTGCAATATTTGGTCAATACAGTCGTGGTCAATAGTTTAATATTTTCTAGGACACAACATCATTTCTGTATTCCCTGGGTAGGCAGAGAGATTACCTACACCTACATATTATCAGGTATGTGATAAACCAACGTATTTATATTGTATTTCTTGATGTTTAATTTAATCATTAATTGGACTTATTACTGAGCGGTAACAAGCGTAAATCTCTTTCTTCCTCTTCTTTGTATTATATGTTCTCTTATTATTTATCTATATGTACGTCACGAACCCAACAAGGGTACTTCCTCATAATTCCTCCTTCCTTCCCAAAGACAAAATAAAAAAAAATATAATGAAAGCACTCGAAATATATTATTTTTGACGGAGAATATAACTTCCCTATGTAATAAATCATTTTATAAGGAAAACTAAAGAGCTCACAATATTTTCATAATAAGTACCTTTAATTGGCCATGGAGATACGGCATCAAACTACTCGTACTTTGTTTGCAAGGAGTTGTTAACACAATGAAATCTGTTGTCTTCAAATTATGGTAGAAGCGAGTAACACGATCAAAAAAAACCTAATAATGGTTAATATATTATCCTGCTAGTCACCAATTGCCTGTACAATAGGGATTATTATAGCTACAAATGTACCCAATAGGTGTTCATAACCCTCGCACAAGCAAAATTGATACTTAAATGCAAATACAACATTAAGGGTATTACTGCCAAAAATTTACAAAATGTTGTTACAAAATATCGTAACATAATATGCCTAATAAAGTATCGTTATCAAAGTGAGGGTGTTTCGCAAAGTGAACGCTGCATTTTCATAATAGGTGCAATTTGGTCCGGGGCGTTGCGGGTCGGTGCGGGACGATGCGGGGCGGTGCGGAACCGTGCGATCTAGCCACTTTATGTTCGTAACGTGTGATTCTTCCGCCCCATAATGTAAAGGAAAATGGTGCTGTGTTTTGTTCCTGCATATTTTTCAAGATTTTGTTTTTTCTTTAAGTTTACAAGTTTTAACGGTGACAAGGCAAACTATGCTTGCATTTTTACGTTTTGTAATGCCTTGCAGTTTTTAGTTATTACAGACATGGGTCTGACCAGGTAGGGTTGGGAATCTTAGAATTAAAGATCGCTGCAATGGTTTTACGAATAAATGTTTTAGCACTTCGAATAATGTAAGGCTTTTCACTTTGAGCGTCATAATCTCTGAGGTGAAAAGTTCATTCAGCTTGTTTTATCTTAGTACAGACATGCTAATCATTAACCACGTTTTAAAATAACTGAAGCCAGTTCTCACTTCCAAGCGAGACTTTTTAAAATCGCAAGAACCTATCCCAAGAAATAATTTCCACATACTTAGGGCCTACTTATCTAAATAACAACATATATACATAACATTACGCCTGTATTTCCCGTAGGGTAAGGCAGAGGTGTAGGTGCCCATAGTACACCTACATTTCGTCAGTTATGTTTAAGTCCCATGTAACAGGGGACGAGCCTATTGCCATTAACTGGGCACAAATCCAGATTCTAGGCTGCTACTGAAAAATTGCAGCTGGAAAACCCCAATAATACTTTGCCCGACCCGGAAACCGAACCCGGACCTCATGCTCAGCCATAGCGCTTGCGACCCCTAGATCAACGAGACAGAGTTCAGAATAATGTTATGAAAATGTGAGTGTGACGTAAGTTTCTTTTTAAAATCACATTAATAAGTGGAACACCAACTCCAACTTATTCGCCATTACGAATCGTCACCGGAATCTGTTCGACTAATATTAAAATCATAAATTTTCTTTATGTCTACGAAAAAGGTTAACGAGCGCTTTATACCAGATTAAGGGCTAGTCTTCTTAAAAGCTCTTTTCTGTTATAGCCACGTCACAAGTTTCAAGTTAAGGGGAGGAATGGTTAGCATGATAACTAACGATTTTTTTGTCGACTATGAAAAAGATGTTGACATAAGATCAAGCAATGTCAGAATAAAAATAGGTACAATCGGATAGTTTACTGAAGTTCCTTAATTCAATTGCAAGAGTGCTAGAGCTTAGTAGAGTAGACAAGTTGGGTAGATCTCTTTAACCTACTTATATAATATTTATTAAAGAGTAATTATAAGATTATAACCTCCTTCTTTTAGAAGTCTGTTCAAAAGAGTACATTCGTTTTCTTGAAGGGTATAGATGTAAATTAGCATGAATGAACTATACATAGTAGAGTGTGGCATACATCTAATGACTAACCTTGATTTTCGACTCCAATTCCCGGAACTTAATATACACGCTGTATTCCACCCCAATCTTCATCCAATCTTCAATTAAATTAATACGAAACTACCAAACCACATGTTCAATTTAGAGGAACATAGTCGTAACAGAGACTACAAATTTATGAAGGTGTCCCTATGTCGTGAGAACTGTAAACCACAAATTAGATAGGTACAGAAGGCCAGGTCCATCACCAGCGAAAACAGGCGGACGCATACATAGACTCGTACGTGAGACACTCTGAACCAAATCCCAGTCGCGAGCACCCTCACTATATGTACACAGGTGTTTATAATCTGTTCCAGAAGTATCAGATGAAAGATAAAACAAACCCCATTCAGGTTAAATTCTTACGCAATCACTTACTCAAAGGAATTAGTAACAAATTAATCTGTATTTAGATTTCAAATTTATATTTTACGTTTTCCTATAATTATTCTTTGAATATCTGATTTACAATTGTAAAATCATCGACGAAAATTCAGGTTATAAAACCACAATATTGAAATAAAAAACATCTAATGTTGATTTGAAATTAGAATTACGGTTTTAAGTATTTAAATGATCAAAACAAGGCATTCGAATCAAAATTATAAGTGGTTTCACAGGTACGCACCATTTGTTTACATTTTGCACCATTTGTTTAGATGTTCAACAAATACCTTCGGAACAGACTATGGGTGCATACGATTTCGCTAATTGTATCGAGCCGGCCTTCTGTCTGTACCTAGCTATTTTACGTTGGTGCCACAATGGCCGCCCCGGTTCGTTTGATACGGACCCTTTTTTATTTGTAACTGTATTGTTTTACTTGTTCCTTGTTTGGTGTATCGCCTAACTTTTCCACTTTAACGGTTACGAATAGATGTAGTTAAACGTGTGTGTTAACGGGAGGGTTGGTTTGGCTTTTATAAAACAGAATGAATTTATCATGTTGATAAAAGAAAGTATAACAATAATTTTACAATGTTCTATTTGTATTTATCCTTTTAGCTAAGTTAAAAGCTACAAATAATATTGCATGCAACACTTATTTATATCCTAAAATAGTCTATGATAGTTAAGACAATTTTCGTAACACAAAGTTCTTGAAGGTGTAAGCAGGGAAACAGTGTCACATCAAAATAATCCGGGAATCAGTTCTCCATGTTTATAGTTAAGAATTTATTATAAAATTTTATTACATCACATTACATTGTATTTATTTAAATTAAACCAAAAACTGGCGCTTTTGAATTGCCAATGAATCAGTCAGAAAGATGAAGCTAGTTTCCGATTCCAAATGGGACAAAAGGGTAGTGCGCTCAACGTTTAGGGACATCCAAGTTAGTCGGAGTGCACTCAGCAACTAATCGACGTAACGACGCCGTCAAGAAGATAGAGAGAACTATTTCATGGCCAGAATACACGAGACCGGGTAATGGGTAGCAGTGACTTACGTGGCAGTGTCCTGACTCTTATGTCACCAAAGACAGCTGGATATTTTACGGGTATTATCACCTGACGTTGAGGTAATGGACTATAAATCCTTTTTGATTGCTAGTCTCGAAATTTAAAACAGAAAGACGCAGATGTGTCCATTAGACATTTAAGCCTAATTGGTCTCAGTTACAACTAAAATAAACTGAAGTATCGCCAGGACCCAGGACTGAATTTCTCAACAGAAAAACTAGAGCACCCTTAAAACGCTTTAGCATTTTACTTTTTAAACTCATAATTAATGTAAAATTTCTACTTAAGTACATATAGTATGCCCTTCAAACACCTCTATCATTTGAAAGACTCTAAAAAAACAATGTCACCTCAAAAGAAACTTGTGTCCCAATCTTCATAACCACTTACCTAGAAAAACCGAAGTTCGACTTTGTGACAAACATTCATAAATTGTAAACAAGAGCCATAACTCACTACACCGAAAGACAATTTATATGTTCTGTGTGTTGTATCTGTGACGTCATTCATCTTACTTGCTTTTAGTTCGGGCTAAGTTCCCTCACACGTGTTTAGGAATTGAGCTGCTGTGTGTATGAGGGAGGTACTGGAGTGAGTGTTGTAAATCTATACAGATGTTTTTCAATGATGTGTTTGATCAGCACTCACATAATAGTCATGCTGAGTGGAAGCCTTCTTGTGACAGTCATGACGTGCAGCTGCCGACTATTTATTTTTATACTCGTGATCTCATATTTGTACTCCGATCTTTTTTGTTTAATTTTGCTGATTTCTGTTATCTTTTTGTATGCATGTTTTCCTAATTATTAAATTAATTCGTAATCATTTCTAGCATTATTTACCGCACGTAAAACGTCGATGCGCAAACGAACACGAAGCTAAATTAATTCTACTTAGCAATAAATAAACGATCTGACATTTTCTATCAAAACTTTTAACAATTCCTATCTAGTTGAAAATAACACGTTAACAACGCTAACTTGACCAAAAGCTGAAATCTTCGGGGAACACCTGAGGTTACCCAATATTGATTACAGCTCAAATGATTAAACTTTGCTAATTAAAATATATGGTATTTTGTTATCTGACGGAATTTAGTCTTTGAATAATAGTGAAGTAAATATTTGGGTCGTAAATTTTACGAAATTCTCGGGAACGAGTTGAGCAAACGATAAATAATTTGAACGTTATTTAAAAATTATGTCATCGCAATAAAAAGGGTTTGTTTTATTGCTGGTGTCTTTTGGCCGAACCGCGATGACAAATGGCTTTTGATTATACTTTTTAATTGATACCCAAGAAATGAATGCAGGACTCATATATTAGATTTAATTTTCTTATAGTTTTGACGAAGAGAAGCCTCTCAACCTTTCACAAAAAGCTCATTGGTCTTTTTTCTGACTTCTTCATTGGAATTACAATCCTATTTTTGCTGACGTTATTGGACTCGCCTAAAAAGTTACCCATCAACCAAAGGCTACATTTCTCCACCGCCCC
The DNA here is from genome assembly GCA_947363905.1 of Lithophane semibrunnea. Lineage (NCBI taxonomy): Eukaryota > Metazoa > Arthropoda > Insecta > Lepidoptera > Noctuidae > Lithophane > Lithophane semibrunnea. Next base: position 804,844 of record OX376192.1, on the reverse strand, counting down.
AACTTACACCCTTTAAATATTCATACAAACGAATCCTTCGGATCCCGCACAATTTATGGAGCCCATTACCAGTGCATCCTCAAGTGTTCGGACAGAGGCGGTGCAGGGCCCATAAAGTGATGCAAATGGTGCATAAATCTGAGTGAGGCATTAAAGCATAGCAGTAAAACTAAGACCCACTTTCGCTGGTGTAAAACTTTCCAAGTACCACACATGACGGTGGATGGTTGAATTAAAAAGATTTGTGTAAATGCTAACAAAATGTGGAGACGTTGCTCAAATGAAATTAATGAGGGTTTGAGGAGCGCCCATGAATTTACGTCTTTGCCAAATTGTACTTTGGTATCTTGTGGTGTCGCTAGTCAATGGAAATAAGAGATGAATCATTCTAGTCATAAGTTTTCAGTGGCCAGTTAGCTCTAGCGACTAGGTTTATTCATTTGGGGTTCCACTTCCCACTCAAAGACTCGCTGTTGGTCCTTCAGCACTCAAATACTTATGTCCAGCCCGCTTCTACTTTACGCGACTAACTGTATTAACCATCCAGAAAGACTTTTTTACAACCCCACGAATGCAAAAACAGACTTTGATTAATGAAATTCTCTTCAGAGCTTTCTCTAAAATTATGTCAGACGCACTTTTTACTTGGCAAACATTCCTTCACATTTCTCAAGCTTGTAAGTACTCCTTTGAAGAACTTGAAAATTTAATCGGAAGAAAATCACACAGAATTTGCGAGACATTTTATACCATCTAATCCAACTGCATTCTAGAATGAAAAGCTTTCAAATGTTCTGAGAACAAGCAGAGTCTATTCCGTTTGTAAAAAAACAAGTTCTTCTTTCTCGCTATCCTATCTAAACTTTGAAGTCTGCGGAAACAGAAACATGTCGAGATTCTTAAGTTTAAAGCGAACTCCACAGTCAACAGTGTCGGTACAGAGGCGCACAATGTTAACATTGCTGTACTATTCAAAGAAGCGAAATGTTATTACTTTGACGGTCGGGGCACGGATGCTGAATTTTGTCAGAGAGAAAATTAAAGGGGAAGATGAAATGGGGACGAAGTTTTTCTCATACATCTCTTTGGGAAATATAGATACCTACATGTGTGAATATGACGCACGAATTTAGACATGAGTGAAAGAAATCGGAGTGAAATTTTGCTATGGACTTGTAAATAATTTATGATGTTGAACAACAGTTTGGACAAAATTAGTTGGAACCTATGAGATACATATTATTTCTAGCTGATCCGACAGACGTTGTCCAGTCAAAGTTTATATTGTCAAAGCGCTAAGGTTAGATTAGAAATAATTTTATATGGTGGTTAATTATTCTTACATTTTATAACTTTCCGCGCAATTTTCTTAATTTTTTCTTTCATAAAAACCTTCTCCTGACAGTAAAAAACACAACAGAAAAAGAATTAGCGAAATCGGTCTAGCCGTTCACGCGTGATGGCGTGACCAAGGGAAATAGGGATTCATTTTTATAAATATAGATTAGGTCTTACGATCCGCTTAGGTGCTGCACCCAAAACAAGACAGTATTCCGTTCTCGCAAATATACCATGAAACATTTATAAATACACATCAGTTGTGCCACAAGACTCCAGACTCATTCATACCCCACGAACAATGGACAATCAGCGCCGTAAAAACGCAGCCGATGTGATGCAGCACGAATTTGACGGCACCAGGTGTACCGCGTGTCGTCAGGTGGTATATATTTCTGGACAAAAGGATTTTTCCTCCGTGTAGGAAGTCATAAAATGCCTATGGAAACTAGTACATAAACAGTCATGGTTTATTTATACAGGTTGGAATGAACTTAGAACGTAGACCTGCGAACAAAACAAATCTAAATTATAAAAATAAATCATTTAGATTTCTTTTAAGCCAAAAAATTGGAAGTTGGCTTCTCTCTACAGGGTGGCCGGAACATTGAAGTCCAAAAAAAAAAATTCGGGCCCTCGAGAGTTATGATTTTTTCGGAATTTTTAACTTAGGAACTTTTTCTATTGCCTACTTTAGAGAATTTTCCACCTCGCTGTCTTTGAAGGCCAATTTTAGCCAACGTACCCACATTAAGTATGACTTTTTTATTTGATTATGAAAACTGAGAGTCTGGCGCATTCTTTCAAGAATGCGCCAGACTCTCAGCCTTCTTAGGAACCATGAAGTCACCTGTTTAGATTTTTAATTTGAAGTTGAAAATTTAAGTCATAATTCACCGAACATAAATCTATCAATTTATGTTCGAAAACTAAGCAAAATCGCGGAACATACATAGGGGTGATTCGGATACCCCACGTAAAGAGGGACCACAATTTTTTTTTTGGACGTCGACTTTCCGGCCACCCTGTATATGTGATTGTGTTGTTACAAGTTCAGAAATGGTATAGAATGGTTGAGCTAAAATATAAGCAATTTGTTTGTAAAAGTTTATCTATCGTAAGTAAGGCTCACATAATACTAAAAAATACATACTACAGCAAAATAAACCGTTTCACATTTATACCTGAAGATAATCTTCAAAAATTTTCTATAATATCCTTTTCTTTATCCATTCGTTTTGTAAAAGAGAAGCCGACACAATTTTTCAATGCCACTTGAACGAACCAACTTGACCAATTAAACCCAGACGTTCTTAAACGGAAGATTAATTTGTATTCTCAACTCTCATTACCCTCAAACGATCTGGAAACTTCTGCAGATAGTTTTTCAATAGGTTGTAACATGTAATAAAGAAAAAAAAGGAGATTGTCACAAAAAGCTAGCTTTTCAAAAATAAAAGTCGATATTCGGTGCATTTATTAATGAAAAACTGTTGATGTGTGTGCCACCCGGTGTCTTGGAGGTTAAAGATGTGCACACCATTATTGTTTATAGCATCACTTTACATTGTGTATATGTCACTGCACATAATCATGGTTCTGTGCTTTAAAGATAGCAAGACGTTATTGATTGTAGGACACGGGTAACCAAAGCGATCGCCGCGCGAACCCAGCAAGTGGACGCGACTACAGAGGGCGCCTTCCAGCTTTCTGAAAAAATAACAGACCTATGAACGCAATGATCACGTATCACGTATTCACGCGACCGATCGCGACCGATCGCTTTGGTTAGGACACGGAGTGCGGCGTGACAGTTTGTCCGAACCGGAAAAGAACAACATCGGAAGATGCGGCCCACAACTAGATTTTTGGCAAGTTTACACTTACTTTGGTCATCATTATATATTACGAGCTTCCGCCCGCGGCTTCCCCCGCCTGGTATGTCGATAAAAAGTAGCCTATGTCCTTTCTCAGGCTCAAAACTATCTGTGAAGCAAACATTTAAATCGGTTCTGTAGTTTTGGCGTGAAAGCGCCACAGACAGACAGAGTTACTTATATTATAGTAAGGATAACGACAATCACAGTATTATTTTCTTATTTTCGCATAAGTCTCCAATACAATTATTGTTCAGTTAAGTTCAGGCGAGCGTATCGAACGGGAATGTAAATTGCATGCAATTATGTGTAAGAACAAGTTTCAGAAAGTTCGCGTAACTGTTGTATAGCCTAGTTGAATCTATCGGCTTACCTTATGGAGGGCTTGGAAAGAAGCGGTTTCTGGGTTCTTCCTTTCCCTATTGCTATCATTCTTTATTATCATGTTTCCTTTGTTTTTGCTGCTCATTTGCTGACATAGAAAAAAGTCGGTAAAGCCGTAAAATTCTATCGCGCATGGAGCAATAAAAATACCTATACCTATCCTACTAATCCTCCTCCTCCTCCTAATTAATGTGAAAGTTTGTATGTTTGTGTGTTAGGATGTTTCAAAAACGGCTGAATGGATTTGGATGAAATTTGGAACACATATAAACACCCGGATAAACTTAAAGGATACTTGTTATCCCGGTTATTTGGCAATCTACTTGTTATCCCGGTTATTTGGCAACCTCCACACGGGCGAAAGCTAGTTACCTTTAAATGTATTCAAATAAGTGAATAAGGGTGCCTTCGCATTAAGCATTAGTCAACTTTGCGTACACGCTGAGCTAGCATCGCGTAGACGTAGAATTATCAGCCTATAATATTCCCACTGCTGGGACATAATCTACTACGTGGGCCCAATGCGGGTTGGTAAATATCACCTGTCTTTGAATTTCTAACGACTATATCCTACGCAGGGTTTCCAAGAATAACTTTGTCTCACTAGCCTTGACTTTGATTGATATTATAAAAATACTGCCCTTTCCCGCTGTCTTCGTGGCTCAACACGAACAGACAATGGACAGACCTCGTCCTGTTTCGAAGAAACTTTTCAATTTACAAGGAATATTCTAGACAGGTTTTTTATCACGACAGGAATAAAACAGAGCCGGGTGCTTCATTCTACAGACGATCTTGTTGAATTGTGATTTATTCACTTTACTTAAGAACATTTTTGTATTTTATGGAGGAAATTTTTGAAATCCGGTTAGACTGGAAGCTGACCCCAACATAGTTGGGAAAAGGCTAGGCAGATGATGATGAAGGAAATTTTTGATGTGCATCGACTTTACGTTGTAATAAGATTACAACAAAATAATAATTAAATAAAATCGAATCAAGGTTTCGTCTGATAAGTTTTGTCCAATGGTTTATCTTCAGATATTGTTAATGAACCAACAACAACTAAACATTTAAACTTTTTGTAATGTATCATCTCTTAATGTCGAATACGAGCTTTTGACAACTTAGGTTGCTGATTTGCTTTCTGGCTTTTGGCTGTAATTTTTTTTTATGTACAGTCACGGACTTTAATTGATGAGCCACCTGGCACTGTTCGTATTTTAGCCGTGTAATGCAAATCGGGTTTATTCGGTTCCTGACACGCAAAGTCATATGTCTTCGTATTAGAAGAAGAAAATTATATTTCATATCTTTACCGGTTGGCTAACCTGCCTGAGAGCAGAACTACAAACTTGACAGCAGTGACTACTCAAATTCAACCAATTGCAGGTCTAGCAACAGTAACCTAGCAACGATAAACGATTGTTGCTAGGTTACTGTTGCGATAGCGTACGGAGAAATTCTCTGACATCGATATTTCAACTGTCACTGTCTTCAGTTAATTTTTCAGAATTATTGACTTAATGAGCTATGATTCAAAGGAGGTCAGTATCAAATAGATTGGATAAACTTAATACAACATTGTATTTATTTTTATCATTGAGAACTTATTAGTCAACCTCTATGGATATTTCCGATTAAAAGTAATTTATTTGTCATCTTGATATTTCAACAGTCACTGTCTTCAGTTATGTTTTCATAATTATCGAGTTAATGAGCTATGATTGAAAGGAGGTCGGTATCAAATAGATTGGATAAACTTAATGCAACATTGTATTTATGTTTATCATTAAGAATTTATTAGTCAACCTCGATGGATAAGACTATTTCCGATTAAAAGTAATTTATTTGTCATCTTGATATTTCAACAGTCACTGTCTTCAGTTAAGTTTTCATAATTATCGAGTTAATGAGCTATGATTGAAAGGAGGTCGGTATCAAATAGATTGGATAAACTTAATGCAACATTGTATTTATTTTTATCATTGAGAACTTATTATAGTCAACCTCTATGGATATTTCCGATTAAAAGTAATTTATTTGTCATCTTGTTTACGAGCTTGCGATTTGAGTTCGTGTTTAATCGTGTAATCTCGTGAATGTATGAAACTGCAAAATTGAAAAGTTTGAAGGTGGCTCATCAATTAAAGTCCGTGACTGTACGTCTTTTTTGAGCAGAACAAAGTTTTTCTTTCTTTATTTGTTCTTGAGTACGTCCGTCGATATTGAAACAAGATTAAAATTGCTAATAGATTGCTTGCACCCTCCTGCAGCATCGATTTGTCTACAACGTAGAACAATTAATAAGCTGACACTAACTAATTGCCCAGGACGACAAGCACCTGATACTAAATATCTTTTTTTACCTTCGGGCTGTATTCTTAATTTAGATATTATTTTACAGATTAATTGTTTCATTTATGAATTGTTAATTTACATTATTTTAATAGGTACTAACTATTTACAATACGCAGTAATTAAAGATTAATGATAATATTGGGCGCTTTTAAATTCTATTGACTATCAATAATTTATTAAAGTATCTTATTTAAGTAGCTGTTCATAATGGTTGCGCTCGTGCATAATATTTTTGTGAAAAAACATAATAATATTTTTGCCTTTGTTAGTACCAACATACTTTTTTGAATAATAGCATAATATTCTTCGCCTTATTGAAACTTGCTATAGACCTTTCCCCATATAACTTGTCACAAATAAAATTGTTGATAATTTTGTTGATCTGGATCTTTTTGTCTACTTGTACTTGTACAACAACAACCGACAGCTACCATCGCTTCAATGAGTACCTGATGCATAATACTAAAATCCAACGATTTATTACTCACTATAAAACTAAGATCAATATCAGAGTAGACTGCGCTGTCAAACTTAAGCTGCAGATGTAAATAATTGTCGCTGGTAAGGCAGTTACGAAGAAAACTGATCAACTTTGAAAGTTAGATTTTGCAAATTGTACACCAATTAATATACGTCCAATTGGCCGAGTTGTGAGATTCAGAACATACGGGAATGAAATAAGTAAAGACACGCTACATAAAATGGTTTGTGTTGTGTATACGGACTACAAACTTTATTTTAATAATTATCTAAATTAACCAAAACACTTTCCATAGTTTTTCAAAACCAGTTTTTTTATTAAGATAAGAAATATAATTTTAAATAAGTTATTTTCGCGGTATTCTAATTTTGTTTGTTTTTAAATATAATATCATAATTATTTCAAGAACTTAGAAAATTTCTAAGAGGTCTGTCTATTGATTTACTGTCTGCCCATCCTGGGATATCAGACTTCTTTATTTATTTATTATTTAAGTACACACAGCAAAATACACAGTATTCTATGTGGTTGTCAGGTAATTTTCTAAAAATAACTTAACAATAATTTAAAAAAAAATCAAATAAAAATAATGCCAAAATTGCCTATTACTTTCCGAAATATCATGTCATCTGTCAAACTATGATGCAGTAGGTCTGAATTTCCATAAAGAATAATTAATTATTCAGACGCTGACCTCAGGGAGCTTCCGCCACCTTCCTGATTATTAGCGTCAATCATGGTTTCAATATAGCTAATGGCCTTCTCACAATGATTGCATCGTCGTTTATCGACAATTTGGAATATTTTTGGAGGAAAAGTCGATCATAATCAGCAAATTTATTCGTATGAGTGAAGTAGATATTTTCGCCGGAAGTGTAATATACTTAGTTACTTATGAGTGACGCATATTATGCATGGCTCGAGATTACTCGATCGTATGAATCCCATTCGAGACGTCTTAACTTCAACTTTCATACGAGCAAGTTACCGCTATATTGCTGGGCTACCATCATTTGCGGGGCAGATTATGACCTGGGCAAGTCGAGGTAACAGGAACTGGTTGCACCTCGTAATTGCTATAAATCACCTTAAGGTTGAATGTCACTTGCACATCATAAAACAACAAGGTATATTTTTCTACGTGACAGTTCTCAGAAACTATCTTTCAACCATATTGACGTTTCAAATAATAGGAATTGTTTTTAAAAGTTGTAAGGTAATTACGAGGTCGACTAGGCAACATTGCTTAACACTTCACATGACACCACACATTTTGTCTATTATTGACCAACTGTGGTAGTGTACGGAAATTCCTAGCCTGTATGACGATTCGGCACCAAAACTAGCCACCCGTATGTTCCACAACCGAGCCGCTCCGTGCCGAAATATCTCACAAAACGTCTGAGAATTTAATTTAGAAACTTGTTCTCTGAAAACTAATTATACGTTCAAATACGACGCGATTAATTTCGTTATCTTAAACTGTTTCACCTCCTAAACGTTTGTTTGTGAGAATTATGCGTCATTTGAGAGAACCTACTTTTTCAATTAGTATTTTTTTGCTCGCGGATTAAATTCTGAGCGCTGGATTTAAAATAAATGTATTTGAAAGAGATACAAAATCGGTCGGTGTATTTTATGGAAGGAATGCCTATTATTTTACTTTTCATTTTATAATTTGGAACTCATACTTATTCTATTTCAATTTATGAACCGTACATAAGTTTATGAAGGCAGCATATTTTCGAGTATAACAAACATTTTACAACTAAATTACTAAAACTAGTGATGAATATTAATGTGTACTAAGTATCGCATTACGGGTAACCTGTAAAGATAGATGTAAGGCGTTATAAATAAATATAGTGGAACACAATAATGGTGATGTAGAATTTCGACAAAAAGAACAAAACAAAAGATAAATTGTTACTAAGAACAAGTTTTTAAAAACAATTACTACAGGGTCCACTGTACTTTACGATACGTAGAACGCTTTTGCAAAATGTCACGCATAGTTTTTGAGAAAAAATCTTAAAGTTTCAAAATATTAAACCTATTTACGTAAAAAACTTTTTACAATAAAAGCGACATTTGGACATTGGCCTTTGATTTTGTATTTTCGTTTTTTGGGTTTATTATTATTGCTTAGAAACAAAAGACCCACCACGTGATCTTCCCCATCGGCACCTATGGTTTTGCTGGCTCTGTAGTTTTCAAAAATAAACTAAAAAGGGTCTATTTACCCAAAAAAAAATGGTTACTATAAAAAATCGCCAGGTCATAAAGCATAGTGTTTCAAAACTAAATTCTAATTTTACCCGAAGTATGTAGAACTTACCAACAAGACCGGTGTCACAGTCTTTATATAGAATGTGTTTAACACGGACGGGTACAAAAATAGTCTCCCCATGTTTATAAACCCTTGGTTTAAATATAAATGTGAATACGTAGTTAAGAAATTGTGGGTGTTAGTTTGTTTATAAAGACATCGTAGCAAAACGTGGGGTTAGTTATTAAAAACATAACTATTCTGTAGTTACTTTTGAATTATTTTTGGCTTTAACCAGTTACCTGGTAACACCCACGCGGTAAACACGAAAGGAAAAATATCTGACAGCAATTCACGAAGTTACGTCTCTGAAATGAAAGTTTATTTTTAAAACAGAATGACAGAATTTTCAGCGAGCGGGTATTTTACAAAATCGCTTTAAAATTCTCAACTCTTTGACACTTTAAATTACAAACTCACATTATCCGTGAAATAAAGTCCTAAGTATCTAAAACGTGTTTGGTGATGTTTCGTTTGATAAGGGCCCGGGCCGCTGTCAGATCGATCCGCCTCGAACTGTCACTTCGAGATTAAAACGTAGCTCAAGTACAACCATAATAAATCTCCGGATAAAAAACGAACCTGAAATTAAAGTATCAAAACTCTCCGTATATATCAAAAGGACTGATTGTATTTCTTTTTTTTTGATCTGAAAATGTATTGGTCCTATTGTGCTGTGTATTTCAAGTGATAGAATTTATAATATCTTTAGAAAAGACTTATTGATTGGATTGAATGTGGATATAAGTATCTGTATAATATTATGAATATGACGAAGGACTATATTCTTTGAAGACTATGGGTACCTATACATACCTCCATGTATTATTTTTTATGTTTTTGCTATTTTTACATTTTTTTCTATTTCTATTTCTATTTTTGTATACGGGTATTTTGCCTGCAATAAAAGATTATTTATTTATTTTATGACACAGTGATCCTTGCCCTTTTCAGGTGTATACGACTACAAGTTGTTTCTATCGTGTGTCATATGATTTGAGCACCCACTGTCTAAATACCACTTATCTTTGTTTATCGCCTCCTTCGTATTCAGGCAGGTATTCGCGGTTTTGATCTGCTCCTGGCATTCGGACGCCTTGTGTCATCGCATTTGCGTAAATCTTTACTTTGTCTATAAATATATATTTATATATCTATACAAATAAATAAAATAACAGCTTTTTACAAAATGCATTATATGAAAGTATGCGGTACTTAAAACAAACAAACATTCTTTTTTGTCCGTCTGTCCGTTTGTTCCGGCTAATCTCCGAAATTTTGACGGGGATTTCACAGGCAGATAGCTGATGTTTTATGTGGTATCGAAGGCTACTTTTATTGTAGAAAAAGAATTAGGTTCCAAGCGGGTGAAGCCGAGGGAGAGCAGCAGCTTGTAATAATAATAATCAGTAAAAATGTGCGTCTGTCCATGAATAAACTGTATAATATACCGATCTTGACTAACTGTAGATGACTCCTTAGTTATTTGAAATAAAAAGTAGAGGCTAATTTAGGCCACCTAATACCCGATCTGCTACTCATTACCAGTAACCGTTAACATGGCAGGCGAATATTCGCCAGCAGCTGTAGTGCCTCTGATCTCCACAAAGAGAGAATGAACACCGAATATAAAACGCCCCCACGTGCATTAACGTGAAAATTAATTTATAATGAGATATTCGGCGTAACGCGTTCGAAATTCACTTTATTAATACGATCGCGAGGGATGTTATAATGAACGTGGGACGTGTTGACGTACGATAGAGGTTACATGTTCAGTGTTGTGGGTTTTTTGGCTTTGTAATTCGATTGTTGGTTTTAATTTACGTTTTATATTGTATTTCAGTTGATAGGTAATGAAATGCGACGTTCTTAATAAGCGTTCGTTTCAAAATGCTTCAATACTATTTCATCAGACAGATGTCTAGCTTCATCACATTCTAAACCATCTTATCCCACAAAAGTGAAAAGTAAGATTGGAGTTTTTTCAAGTCATAAATCAGCATAGAAATTGTTCGCTTGCAATTCACGACTTTCAGTAATTTTTTAGAAAATTTCCGTGTATTCATTTCACAAAGTCCTTGGCAGGTTGCTGTATTAAATTATGCCAAAAAAGAAGATATACCAGCTCCCGTAACTTGTGCCTCTCATCCTCGTGACGTCACGTCGTCCCGATGGCAATATCTTAATGCAAATTGTAAGGCATTCGCAAAATGTAGGCAATTCAATTTGCCACCAGCCACCAGACGCATGGGTACTTAAAACTTGGAGAATTTCTACAATTGTTTATTTATAGGCATTTTAAACTTTAGGAATTGTTTTATTTAATTTACGTAACTTTATATGGATTCTCTGAGCACATAAATTGTTAAAGACTTTAAACAACTAAAAAGTATTTAACTTGTCACAATGATTATAATTTATTCAAAAAGAGTTTGATGTAAAAATGGTTTATATCATTATTAGGGCCGAAAACAAAGTACATAAATTCGGAGGACCTTTTGACAAAAATTACACGCCTTTGTAAAAAATAACATCATCCCCCGATACAGTAATAATTTATCACACCATAACATCGTCCTCAACAAATTGTAAATAACGATAAAGAGTGTTTCAATGGGAAATCAGAACGCCATACATATTGATGGAGAGAAATCAATGGCGAATGAATTAATGAGCATCGGCGAGCGATGGCGGAGCTGTAAGCAAATACGTGACGTCACAGACCAATATGGTGGCAGGACGGGACTTTGTTTCCACTTTTCATTAATTTTCTTTTGAAGTTTTCTGAATTGCAATCGCTTTGGTGAAAGGTTAGCAAATTGTTTCTATTTTTAGACCTGAAACGAGGGTAGCCAGCATTTCAATTTTTTATTTTTTATTTAAAAAATAAAGAGAATAAAATATACATTGTCTTTCTTAAACTAATCACTTTGATAACAAGTTTCCTTAACAAAATCATGAAAAAAGTTATTATAACATGAAATTGATATTCTTCGATCTAAATTAAGAAAGAACTTTTCTATTAAGAAGAAAGGAGAATTCACGTTAATACCAGAAAGTAATAAAAAAATCATCTGAACTAAGAACTCTCATTAAAATCTTTGAAATGAGTCCTTTTCAAGGATGGATGAAGGCGAGTACTATCAATTTCTTTTTACTCTCTCTGGGACGTAATGGGAACTTCACGTTTAATCCTCTAATTGGTTTGTGAAAGCCATTGTAAGTACGAGCTGCTTCGATATAAAGATTTAAGGTTTAAGAACACGTTCAGCAACAGGTACAACAACAACAAGTATTTATAAGGGCTCCGTGCCCTTATATTACCTACCGGGATTATCAACGAAATGAAAGGCATAATATTATTATATTTATAACTCGTTGTTGCCCGCGACTTACTCTGCGATCCAGAATGAGACGTGATGAATCCAGATGATCCAGAGAGAGCCTATATCCTTCTCCAAGTCATGATCTACCCCTGTGCCAAATTTCATCCAAATCTGTTCAACCGTTTTATCGTGAAAGCATAACAAACAAACAAACTCAATTTCGCATTTTTAATATTAGTTAGGATTATAAGTAGGATGAATAGCTCATACCTACCTACCTAATTTCTATAATTCAATATCAATAATTTATATCATGACGCGCACTCTATCTGCTCTCCCAGCTGAGTCTCTGTAGACATGATAAGTGTTTACCTCATCAAACATGCCATCAACTTACATAATATAAATATTCGTGAAGATGGTGAAATTTTGTTCGGCGGTAAAAGGCAACTGGACTAAAGCTCTAATAACCAACAACTACATTCATAAATATAAGTAATGTTGTTTTTTTTATTTCAATCATCACCATATACAGGCCAGGTTCACCCACTGCTCAGCACAGGCCTCTCTTTAATTATTAACTATATTAAATTTTTATTATTTGTTGATATAGCGGCAAAAGAAATACAAAATCTGTGAAAATTATAACTGTTTACCTATTACAGTTCATGAGATACAGTTCGCTGACAGACAGACGGACAGCGGTGGCTTAGTAATAGGGTTCCGTTTGGCCCCCTTCAGGTATGGGGCCCGAACTAAATGAGGACTACTCTAAGAAGAAACACCGAAACAAATTCAGAGTTAAGATATTATTATACCTTCTATGTGATGTCAAAGAGGAATTCGCTATTATCATAAATAGCGAATTCCTCTTTGACTCTAATTCTTTGGCGGGTAATGTGAGTCCATGCTCACTGGCAGATCATTCGAACAATTTTAATTAATATCTTCCAACTCATCCTAACAGACATAAATGCAAAACTTCATATAGAAACACGCGCTAGGCTCGGCGCTTTGTTGGTTTTACAACCAGCGTATTGCAAGTGATAAAAATTTACGCGCCACTAAAATATGTTCGTAGAGTGAATCCATACGGAGAGGTTATTACCTGTAAAACGGTTTACGTCAGTGTAAATCTCGAGTCCTACAACTTAAACGGAACGGTTTTATTGAGTGGACTTCACCTGCGCTTGGATGAGGGAGAAATATAGTTGAGATAAGTTTGTTTGGTTTTCACAAACGTTCAACTTCGTCGAATCTTTTATGTTAGAATATTTACCTGCATAATATCACTAACCGATTATTTTGCTTATTTATCTATATACTGCATACTTTAAACTTGTTTTCTAGGAATTTATTGGCTTCATTTTATTCAACCTCGTGTGTTAGGCTTCTCAAAAATATTATACAGTCTGTGAAGTTTCGCTAATCAACTAACAAGCGGCGGCCACTTAGCTAGCTTACTCTGTTGTTGTGTCGTTTGACTTATTAACAAGTTTCTGGGTATGTAACTAAAACAAAATAAAAAGAGCGTCTAAGTAAAGTAAAACGTATCGCTAAACTATTTTTAAAAGGAATTCATTATTTCTAATTTAACTAACCTATACCTGATGTTTGATTACTTGTTATGAATAACCTGATGGATCGACCCGTGCGGTTGTTATTACTTAGCCACGAGCTCATCGATCAAGCTCCTTATTTAACGTATATTTAAAAATAAAATTAAAATACGCTAAATAAGGTTTGGTAATTTATTCATATTTCTTCTTTCTTTCTACGAAGCTAAAGTATAAAGAGGGGTAGGTTTACTTTGAAATTAAATACAATAAATTAGACCAAGAAAAATAAATTAATAACTGAATGTAATGAACAACAGAGATATTATTTACATTTCTTCACGAAAATACAATTGGAATTTAAATAAATGCCAGTAATTAAACGCCTCGCATTTAAGTATCGAGTTTCAAATATCTATAAGGCCCACCGTCCACAAGCCACTCAGAAGAGTCAAAACTAACCAGTTTCAAACTCAAAACACCAATGAGTAGCCAAAATTTCACAGCACTAATAGTTCAATGGCGGTCCGTACACGGTGCAATCAATCTATATTCTGTAATAAAAAAATTAGTCACTTAGTATTCCGTTCCGGATTGGCGCAAAAACGGCTCAACGGATTACGATGAAATTCGGCACACAGATAATTTATAACCAGGATTAATACATAGGATACTTTTAATTCCGGTGGTACGTCCCCGTGCGATATTTTTCGACATCCACGCGGGCGAAGCCGCGGGCAGAAGTCACAAATAAGTTAATCACGCGTTAGTAAGTTGCGTGCTGGGTAATCATTGGTGATTTGAGTCTGAAACACGTTCAAACGATGATCGTGAACGATGGGTCTAAAGAAATAAAATACCCTAACAAAGAGTATCAAAGGCTTAGTTTGACAATAGTTATTCAGTAGACATCTAAGTATTTACTAGTTAGAATACAAGACGGTGCCAAACCTCAATACATTTACATGGAGTTAAATATTCATGCTCATTCATTTATCGAAGTACACGTCTCTGAATAAAGATAGTGTTTTGTTTCTTTCTTTGGTATTGCTTTGTGATCGTGGTTGGCATTTGTAAATGGAGTGTGGCACATTCGAGGAGCAGTAGAGATTTAAGGTTCTGAGCATGAAATTTGGGTAAAGGCTCTTACATACTGCCGCGATTCGCCGCGCGACGCGAATTTTAACAAAACAATTTCTGAGAAAACTTCACGACGAACAAGGCGGCGGCGTATCGCGCCAGTATGTAAGAGCCTTAAGTGTTATTCCTTTGACTGTCGAGTGTCACACAACTGTGAAACTACAAGTGCGCACGGAAGCAATCGCCTAGTTATGTTAATGGATCTCGGCCTAAGTGTCGTGGCGCAGTTTTAGAAGATTTAGGCTAAGATAGAGTGAGTCCTGTCCCGAAAATATCTGGCTACATAAAACACACATTGTGTTGGTGCATGTTAATGAAAAAGAAGTGAGAGGACCTGAGGAATGGGAAAGGGTTGAATGTTGTGTCACAGATTTAGAGGGTTTAGGCTGAGATTGGTTCAGTTTCCTCTCAAAAATATCTGGCCATAGCCTAATACATTGTTTTAGGAGACATGATAATAAAAGAGTACACAGAGTAGAGTACAGAGTGTTTTCAAACGTAGACTTTATGAGGTTTTGCTTAATTTGTTTACCTCACTCTGCAAATGTCGGGAAAATGCAAATGTGAAAAGTAAATACTAAACTAAAAAATCATTCCTAGAACAGTAAACAGGCAATCTTAAGCTCAGCACTTTTCTCAAAACAATCTCCAACTGCATCAGTTCTGACACACAACATTCTTTCCACCAAGCTTGCACATTTATTCCCGTTGTCACCTGCAATTTTCATCTCTTTCTAACACCAGCAAAATATCACCCTGTCCTTCTCTTAATTTTTCACCCAGACCACTAGCGTTCCTTTTTTAAAAGAGTGATGGATCTAATGAGAAAGTTCCTTAGAAATGTAGGAACAACGTGTAGTAAAGGAAAAACTAGGGTTTTATTTTTTTCTTTCTTTTCAGCTTTGTTGTTACTAACAATGGCGAATGCAAAGGTGTGAAAGAATGAAAAGGTTTTATTTTATTATTTCGTAGTGCGTGTGAAATGTGTGCCGTGCTTTATTTTCTATGAAAGAGTTCTGTAGGAGCAGTAAGTTCTAAGGAGTAGTTACTTATATTGTCGCTAAAAAGAAACTATTGTAAGGAGGTCACTTTATTGTTTAGTTGGTTCGCATTTGCGAGCGCAGGCTAGTGAAGTGGGCTGTCAATCACTAGCATCAGGTGGAATGACAGCTAACTTCAAGCTCACCTATGTTTTTTTTTATTCGGTGACTAGCATTCCCTTTACGTCGATTTCCGATATGTTGACCGGTATGCCAAGCAAGGCTTGACCCCAAAATGACTAACGTATTGGTTTCCGATAGGTATTACCTAATTTGGATGGTCATGTGCGGGAAAAATAATTAAAGCATTCATAATTTACAAAGTCATTATAAAAACCGGAGCCTCCTTGAAACTACAAAACATATCGATATTAAATAACTTCCTGTAGTCACAAACTTGGCAATGATACTCCAGCTTTACCATTGCAATTTCAACTCAAAACCTATCTTGCTAGGGTTGTTTATTCAACAGCAGTAGGTGCTTGCATTCGTGCAGTATAGTCCTAATGAGGTGCTTTCGTATAAACTAGGCGTATACTTAAAGCTTTATATTCTGTAATTCCTTTTTTGTTGGAAACTCCGGATTCAGTTAGAGGAGTTTAATTTAACACGTAGTTTTATTTTCAAAGTGATTTGGAACATTATTCTGTGTGGTAAAAGGATAAAAGAAAATGTGTAGTTTTATTTAGCTAGCTTCTATTACTATTTATATTCAGTACATGGTAAAAGCCTTATGGACTAAGTGAGAGGTGGTGTGTTTCAATATCAGCCATTGCACTTTTTACCAGGAACTGACTTTTAGCGTTATTACAAGTAATTATAGCTTAGCTAACCCTCCTAGATTAAAAATATAGATTCGAATTGTACATCCTATAAAGCAAATAAACTTTGCAATAGGTACCTAATATGCGCTAATAAAATAAAACATGATTGGTTAATCATCATTATGATTAACCAATACTCTTACCATACTTTATTAATAATAATATGCCCCATTATATTAAAAATAGGCCTCTACGAGTTGGCTTCGGCCCCTCGTACGCCTTTGGAAGGCGCCCGGATCCCGAGCAAGTTGAAAGACATTTAAAAATATATTTATATATATATTAGTCGTCATCTCGGTAGTCACTCCCTTTCTAGTCAAGTAGTCACATCATCTTTCACACAGTCCATCCATCATTTCCTTAGTTATATCCATCCACATTCATACTCAAAACATTCCTCACAATATTTTTCTCATTCCTCCGCAACTCATTTTGCAACCGATTTTCACACAACTTTTTAGTCACGGGTCAACTAATTATATCTATAAATTAAAGTCGCTTTTCATGTCTGTGTTTGACCGCGTTGCCGCGTTGTTCCTAAACTCCGCAACAGATTACGATGCTGTTTTCAACATAATTTAGAGAATATAATCATGTAATAAAAAGTTACTAGTATAATCATCATAATAATTAAATTCCGCCGGGTACCGGGTATACCGGGTGAGCTGATGGTTGCAAAACTTTACAATATAATAAATTCTTGTTGCGAATAATAGCCCCTATTTATCTCTGTGTAAACCTATAACGGTAACCAATAAATTGATTATCAAAACGTGGTGAAAGGTTTCCGACCATTCAATGAAGCGGATTATTGAGCCCCTGATACAAACCGAACTGATCATAATAATTTGTGATTATAGCAACGATATCATTATTCTCATAAAACATTGTTCCTGTATTCGTTTGCAATTTACTTTTGTTTATACAACGGAACAAAACAAATTATGAATTGTGTAATCCCCAAGTAAATTGTAAATACCCTGAGATTTCTTCTTAATTCTTGCGAATCTTGGCTCCTTGCCAGGGTTTGAATTATTTAAACTGACTGTTTGTGTGCTCATTAGTAAGTGATAATAATATGAAGAATTTGTAGATTTATTCAGAATAACTGAAAATAAATAACTGTTGAAACATTCGAGAAGTGTAATATGCTGCCTTTTAATTGCTGTCTTAATTTTTCACCACCACCGTTAAAGAGACGTCAACGAGAAACGAGATTATTCGAACAGAACGTGGCGTCAGCTAAGGGTGCTCTTTAGCGCCGTCATTTCGTTCTCGTTGACGTCCCGTTGACGGTGGTTATGGACAAACGCCCTAACCATGTTTAATAGTTTTTTTTTAACAAGCTTTATATTAGCTTGCTCTGTTCGAATGAGTTTCCGATTATTTATCTTAAGGCGAAAATCACAAAACTTTTATACCGAATATAAGTCTTATCCTACGAATAAATTTTGAATTTTTGACATTTTTTCCATACAAAAACTGTCAGACGACAATTTTATTCCACGGATAAAAGATATCGGACTTTGATGAAATCAGCCCTTAGTCCTCTCTCCTATCACACGCCATTCATGTAAACGTTTTGTTTACGTGGCAGTGTCAATGGCCTTTATTCGTTGCTTTGACACAATTATGCGTGAGAGCATTGAGTAAAATTCAAAGTCTCATAATATTAATTTTAATGTAACTCCACAAACTAAACACAAGCAGAATACGAAATTAAGCTACAAGATCAAAAGGTGTGAAAGTTTCCGAGATCTGTAGCTGTGAATGAGATCATGATAATATTGTAAATAAAACTTCTTGCTGGCTCTCTCGCGAGCTACAACTGAACTAGATCCTGCGACGCAATTCATGGCAGGCAGCGGACCAGCTACATATCAAAACATTTGTCTTTAGGCACGTATAGACATAATGGCTTTTTAATTGTTTCTGTAATTACGGCATAAGAAAGGGTTAATACATTTACCGCTAAACGTTTTTGAAATATCATTCTGTCTCTATCATCTTTAAACAATTGACAGAAACAGAACATTTGTTTGGCGTTAAAAGTGTCTAGTGATCTATGGTGTAAGCGGCCTTAGTGTTTTAGTTTTTATTTAAAACTTTTTTGATATCGCTTTTATAAGCATACTATTTATCTTTCATTCAAAAATAATCTAGACACATTTCACAGAAATGCTAACATAAATACTGTTTCGCGTATGACAAGGTCATTCAATTATTAGAAGGAATACATGCTACTATGACCGTTAATAATGTTTGCACGAGTATTCTCATGTCCTAGTGATTTCGTAGCATCGTAGCCGCTCTACGAAGTCAATCCGCGTAGCACCTCTACGAGAAAAAGCTTAGTACTTTATGCTTATTGCTCGTAGGCACGAATATATCGACCCTGTATCGCATTCTACCCATAGCACACCCATATTTCGCCAGTTATGTTTAAGTCCGATGTAGTAGGGTGTGAGCCTATTGCCATCAGGTGGGTGCAAATACAGGCTCACTTACAGTTTGCCTGACTTGGGAATCGAACCCAGGACCTCATGCTCAGCAGTAGCGCTTGCGACCACTAAACCTACTGACGAGGCAGTGAAAAGTTACTTATTTTAAGATTACTTCAAGCCTTGGTTACACTCTTTGGCTCATTTATTTAGATAATATTACTAAGTTAGAAAAGAAACTGACTCTCCAGCGGCCTTTACTACTCGTGGAGGGTATTTTAACACGGAACATATTTAATTGATCTTCTAAAAACGTTATGATCTTCTAATAATAAGCTTTTCTTCTCAAATACGCTTCTTTATATTTGTTTGGCCTTTTTTCTGAGTTGGTCGCAGTAAAGGCCTAGATTGTCCTCCCATACCTATTATCACGGTCAAGTATTTGAAAATATTGTAAAAGCCAATTACTTTTAAAAGAGTAACCGTAGAGTTTCTTGCCACGTTTCAAAAGTGCCCATGTAGGTTTATGTGAAAGTAATTATTTTGATTTGAACGAAGCTTAGGAACCCCGAACAAATGGGTAAGGTTAGAAATTATTTGGTGCACGATTAAATACATGCCTTTAACACCCAAGTTTGAAGTGAAAGTTCCAACTACATCTATGACTTAGACCGCGAAGTCCATTTGCATAAGACTTCCCGACGATGCTTTTAGCGCGAAACTAACTTGAACTGCGAATGTGTTTGTGCATGTATGTCTGAAGCCGTAATCACATTAAAACATGTACTGCACACATGTAAAGTTTTTGCACGTGCACTGTGCATATTTCATGCATTTAGACACAGACATAAATAGATCCTGTTAAATTGGTGTGTGTGCTTGCAAGTTTGTAAATTATAATTATTATTTGAATGATGTCTATGAAGTTTAACAGTTTGTACTTCGGATGCTTGATTGATAGACGTAGATTATATTTAGTAACGTAAAGAGCGCCGGAAGCAGACCCCGCAGTGACCCGCGGTCTCTGCGTCCAGCGCTGGACGTGACAACACGTCGTGTTCGGGTTCGCGACAAGTCAATCGTCATCCTGAGGAAGCCTCGTTGAGAGTTGAAACACGTGTCGATTTCTTACAGGGTTTTTTATGACTCTTTTGGGAATAGTTAAGTAGAATATGATACTAAATATCGACATCTATTGTATTTATTTGTTCTGTAGCTTTTATAACAAAATAAAAATAGGCAGGCACTATAAGTACGCCTCTGCCTAACCCTTCGGGGAATACAGGCGTGAAGTTATGTTATGTAACAATCAAATAGGAAAACATTCATTCACCTGGTGGAACGTCAAGTACAATAATTTATTTTCTGTTCGAATTAACTTCAAAACCAGAATACCCCATTATGGATACAGATTAAGAAATATAAACATTTTAATTTCTCGGTGTTAGGCGAGATTTAAGAATGGCATCTAATCCCGTCACGTCCGCGGCCGCTAACAGCATCATTAGCAGGATTTGTACCAAATGACGGATTTACGGAGTTCCGGAGTTGAAGCGCACGGAATTTATTATACCTACAAAATGTTTTAAGGCTTTTAATGTGAGTTTAAATCTTTTTTTGTGGAGTTTATGGTAATTTCTAGGTGTATTCCAAAAATTATGTAACTGCACGAAATCATTAAATGGAGACCGGCACCTTTTTATTTTAAAATATTTACTTGAGTAAAGAATCCCACAACTGTCTCAAAGAGGAAACTAAAAAAAAACAACCGTCTTCCAAAAATCACTATCACTACAATAACGTGTAAAAAGTTGTGTGTGACGGTGTCTTTAATTGGTTTTGAATTTCCGTTTTTGGAACCAACTTCCGAAATTACAGTTATTTATCACTTTGAAGTGTTTTTTTGGAAGTCGGTTGTTTTATTTTGTAAAAATGTTTATAAGGGACCACCATGCAAGTTTCCTCTACTTTTTTTTAAATCGGACCACGATTGACGAAAATATCAAATTATCATACATAAAAATAAAAACATACATAAAGTCGAACATAGAACCTCCTCCTTTTGGAAGTCGGTTAAAAACCCTACAGTGCAAAAATTTAAAAGCAGATATGACGTAGGAGTGTTACTCAGAAACATGCAAATCCCGTTGCTTTAATGCACTCTAACGTTCAAATAAAACCCTGACGGAAGATACGCTAAGACTGTACCAACGTAAGCCTTTGAAAGCTTGAAGTGGAAATACCAATCCAATCTTTAATAACTCTGTAGTATGTACAGTCACGGACTTTAATTGATGAGCCACCTTCAAACTTTTCAATTTTGCAGTTTCATACATTCACGAGATTACACGATTAAACACGAACTCAAATCGCAAGCTCGTAAACAAGATAACAAATAAATTACTTTTAATCGGAAATATCCATAGAGGTTGACTTTATTAGTTAACCTCTATGGATATTTCCGATTAAAAGTAATTCATTTGTCATCTTGTTTACTTTCATACATTCACGAGATTACACGATTAAACACGAACCCAAATCGCAAGCTCGTAAACAAGATGACAAATAAATTACTCTTAATCGGAAATATCCATAGAGGTTGACTAATAATTTCTCAATGATAAAAATAAATATAATGTTGCATTAAGTTTATCCAATCTATTTGATACCGACCTCCTTTGAATCATAGCTCATTAACTCGATAATTATGAAAACATAACTGAAGACAGTGACAGTTGAAATATCAAGATGACAAATAAATTACTTTTAATCGGAAATAGTCTTATCCATAGAGGTTGACTAAAAGTTCTCAATGATAAAAAAATAAAAATAAATACAATGTTGCATTAAGTTAATTAAATCTATTTGATACCAACCTCCTTTGAATCATAGCTCATTAACTCAATAATTATGAAAACTTAACTGAAGACAGTGACAGTAGAAATATCGATGTCAGAGAATTTCTCCGTACGGTAACGTTACTATTCAGCAGTAACCTAGCAACAGTTGTTTATCGTTGCTAGGTTACTGTTGCTAGACCTGCAATTGGTTGACTTTGAGTAGTCACTGCTGTCAAGTTTGTAGTTCTGCTCTCAGGTTAGCCAACCGGTAAAGATATGAAATATAATTTTCTTCTTCTAATACGAAGACATATGACTTTGCGTGTCGGAACCGAATAAACCCGATTTGCATTACACGGCTAAAATGCGAACAGTACCAGGTGGCTCATCAATTAAAGTCCGTGACTGTACCTAACCCCACAATACAAACTAACATCACAGTACAAACCTACCTCAACAAGTATAGATTAAACCTTAGAAAATTTAATAACATCTCCCTTATTGATATTAATGGTATTCCAAGATTTACGCACAATCACTGGATATTAAACGTTTATAAACGTTGATAATACACAGCGGGGTTCCGCGCCGCCCATTAAGCCTGATAGCTTTTGTTTTGCGTCAGATTAATAAATCAAGACCCACCCTTGCCATCCGGGCAAAAAATGTAGCAATATACATAGGTGAATGTAGCAATATACACAGCACGAATGTTGCTGGATTATAATTACTTTTCCTGTGTAATAATACATGTCTGTGATATATAATTTAATAACTTCTGCATAAACCATGGAACATTTATTAGTCCAACGTCCTATCAATGATCACTACGTAACAATGAGCAGTTGACATCATGTTTTCAAAATAATACCACACTTTTGATGGACCGAAATGGCTGACACTTGACAACAAGAGGGCCTAGACAGACAAGTGGCAATCCCTTTCAAGGCGTTTTGTATGTTTTCTACAATGACTTTCGACGGACTCACATAAGCTTTTCGTTAGTTAAATAATAATTATGTCAATTCAATACATTTTAGATAGATTTTTCCCAATTTGTCCAGGTTGTATATAGTACTGTTGTCTGTCTATACATGTCTGTTGTCATTTCTATACACATTTTCCATTCCAGTTTTCTTATTACAAAAAACTTCCAAAAATATCCGAAAACCTATGAATAAAAAAAATTGGGATTATCACGACTTTACAAAACAATAACATCATAAAAGTATCTAAGTTTCATATAACATTAACCAGCCACAACTCCACTACATGCTTGTTTACCCCACACCTTAGGATCTGTGTTCCGCGGAGTTAAGAACTGCAAAGTTATGAGCAGCTGAACACAGGAGAAACACGGATCTTCTTCATAATACGGAACACGTTAAGTAACATCATAAAGTATAACATTCATACCTAGATCTTTCTTGCTAGTTTAGAGTATTATGGAAATAAGTTTTTACAATAATAATATTGAGAAAGCTGGAGCAAAGTTTTGAAACACTTACTTGTAGAAACAGTACTTTTTTAATATGTATTAAGTATATTTTTAAATAAAAATATACAATATAATTATAATAAACGATTTTTTATTTTTAAAAGTAAAAAGTAATAGTCACCACTAAACAAGACAACCTATCTTCTTTAGTGGCGTAACAGGAAGGTTTAGCTGCTGTTTACTTTAATTTTCTTCGACAGTTCAATCATAATTCCCCTCACATTCACAAATTAGAAACTAAATTATAAAAATTAAAATAAAACTTCTCGTTTTATATTCGTCTGCAAGTTAACTGAAACACCAGTCTTTTGAAGAGCACCTCGTAATTAAGGAGACGTACTCAGTCCGTCGTGTCGACCACTGCGCCTCAGCGCACCGCATTCATAACTTTACCTGGAGTTAATTACACTCAGCTACGTGCTTTATAAGTTTTCTTTTAATGGTGTTAAAGTTGAAAAGTATCGTCCCACAGTTGTATGTTCTGCATAAATATTATAAATTATGGTTTTCGTTAAAGATGATAATGATCACCAATTAAAATAAAAATGATTCAGTAGTGGACTATATTGCCGTTTTAATTTAGGTAGCCATACTTACGTATCTACTTACGTATTTACTCGTATAACAGCAAAACAACCAAAATAATAAAACACTAACTTATCCCAAAAATGTATTACATTCGAAAACACTGGAACAGCCTATGCACTTGTTTGCCAAAGTATGTATATTATGCAGAGTTATGCATGGGCCACTTGCTATGAAATTACTGGAGCCCCAGTAAAACATTGGCTTTGCTAAAAATTAGGCGCACTATTTTACAAAATTGCTTGTCGGCTATGCATCACCGGAACTCGCTTGCCTAAACTAGCTATAAAATTAAGGCTGGATACTGTACTAAGTCACAAACGACAGCGATTTGTTGACGGCACACAAAAATTGTAGTTGCTGTCTACTTATGCGATGGTTTTAAACTCAATTTAGTTAAGAGATGTTCTATCAGATTTGCCGTTACTTGGTGTGTTAAAATGTTGTTCATCGAAATAATTTATAGATTCAAGTATTTAGATTCTTCATGAAGATTGAAAATCTTCTTTATGAAGCTTAGTATGTGGATGGAAAATCAACATGCATGCCCGTAGATACAAAAACAGGACTCCTACACAAAACATTTTCACAGCTTAAACAAAGGACTTACTACTTTAATGCATGCACATGCCACAGGCCGCGTGCTACCGGTCAGTGCGCGTCCAACGATACGTTCCGCCGTCACGCTGCCAACGCGCACCTCTGTTACATAACTGCGCTGAAATACAAGCACCGAACGCCTTCGGACACGCAATTATGGCAAATTTCAGACTTTGAAAACTACAACATTTTACTATTTTTATGTAATAAATGCACCCGTAAAATTGCATGATAAAAACGCTTGTGGTGGAACTTTGCAGTAGCTTTTTTACAAGTGTTTAGAAACTTGATCTTATCAAACAATATTACTTTAACTTCACTTTTATTTTGTTCGTTTAATGTGTTTATCCAACTACACTCTTAACGTAAAGTTCTTATAATGAAATCAAAAATAGTTACATAATGACAGACTCTTTGATTATTTAGGTATACCTATGTCTAGATAGAGTGTCGCGCTGCAAAAGAGCATCACTACTAGATGGCTCTGCTAGTATCGTTCGTAACTTATATCAACTTCGCGAGTGAAATATTAATTATTATTGTACCTTTATGTTATAATTGATTAGTTTTGAATACATAGTCACTTGCTATCTGTGAATATTATTTTATCCCTCCGTAGAAAATTAGTATTACGGTTAAAAACAGTACTTCTGTTGAGAGATTAACTTATGAGAAGATTAAAAAAGTGGTGCGAATATCTGTGGTGTTTGGTATGTGTACCCAACAAACATTTTTGTCATATAATCAAACTTTTATATGACCTTAAGTCTTTTTAAAGTTATTTTATAGTCATTATTTTAACTCTTCGTCATGTACTGGTGTATTATATGTCCGAATAGTCATAAACATTTTTTGTCGTATAATAATGTCATATGACGTTATTTCGACATTTATAAAACTTACTTATACAACTTTTCGTTCTCTAAACGTTTTCGTAGTATAAACGTCATAAAACTGTACATTTTGTCATATAATTACCTTTTAAACATCTGCTAAACGGATAATAATTGTTTACACGTAGTATTTGTTACCATTATATATAAGTCGAATAAGTGTTACGAGTGCGACCTGTATACATCCTAAAGTATCACAAACATAATAATACGACCGCTACTTAATTAATACTCATATTAAAGGTTTATAATAACCTTGTATACAATTTTCGCGTACTTTAATACAAAGTAATAGAGCTCAAGCTGAGAGTGAGGAAAATAAGAAAGGTTCCGTATCACATTTAAATGCAAATTTAACTAATCAATTTAACCAAAATACTACAAGTGTGCCCCGCAGTTCATTTTCCAAAGTTCAGGACTCTTGTTGATTTTTCGAAGTTGAAGTCATCTAAAATGAAGATAATGTTGATAAAGAAGACACTTCAACCAACAATGATGACTTCAGAGACGATTAAAAAAGTGGGCTATTGATTTTAATATTCCACAAGTTGCATTAAAGCCAAATAAATCTACAGGATGTAAGGGTAAACACTCTTGTCATTCAAACCATGGGTAGTTGACTTAAATATAAAAACAAATGACCGAACACTACAAAAAAAAAGGTTATTTTCATTAAAAGATTTTAAAAAGTTTCTATCTGACACCGTGCTTGCTAGCGAAACAGCTGACTGACTAAGGGAGGGGCCGCGCTCGCTGCCGGTCAGGTCACATCCCGTACCCACCGCCCGTGTTGAGACGCAAGTTCGTTGCCCTAGCGCATAGGGCAACGAACTTGCGTCCCTTGTGGTAAAATTTAGATCTAAAAATATTTTTAAAAAAGTTGTAATTTTCCATTGATTTTACGTTCTATAAATGAAACCAAACCACTGGTTGCAAGGATAACGGTGTTTACCCTAACACCCTGTATATGAAGGAGGTAATAAAAAAAGGCGGTCAAGTCAGGTCAAGTCAGGTCAAGTCAGGTCAAGTCAGGTCAAGTCAGGTCAAGTCAGGTCAAGTCAGGTCAAGTCAGGTCAAGTCAGGTCAAGTCAGGTCAAGTCAGGTCAAGTCAGGTCAAGTCAGGTCAAGTCAGGTCAAGTCAGGTCAAGTCAGGTCAAGTCAGGTCAAGTCAGGTCAAGTCAGGTCAAGTCAGGTCAAGTCAGGTCAAGTCAGGTCAAGTCAGGTCAAGTCAGGTCAAGTCAGGTCAAGTCAGGTCAAGTCAGGTCAAGTCAGGTCAAGTCAGGTCAAGTCAGGTCAAGTCAGGTCAAGTCAGGTCAAGTCAGGTCAAGTCAGGTCAAGTCAGGTCAAGTCAGGTCAAGTCTATTTTTTTTTTTTTTTTTTGTTTGGCAGGAGTGGGAAATCCTCATGGACGCCCAGATTGACGCACTGCTGAGCCAATCTGGGCAGTGCCGGACTTTTACCGGCTAAAAACCACTCCTGCCTTTCTAAATGTCCCTCTGACATTATCAGAGCCCTTATTTTTGCAAATTTTAATTATTCTTCTATGATTTTACACACATATGAAAACAAATATTGATAATTCGGGTTTCCTGTGGAATGGCCACCAACAATAACACGACTTAATCCAAATCCTGAAGCTGAAATCTTTAAATTCAAATTTGTTCATTTAATACTATTTTATGTTACTCATTCTTTAAGTTCTATTTTTCTTATTTGCTTATATTCTTTATTATATTTATGCCTACACCAATTTTTATGATACATAAACTATATACTTACTATACATTTAGTATCATACTTTCTTATGCAATCTTATTTCTTTTATTAACTATTGATGCTATTTTACAACAGTATTTTAAAAACTCTTCTCTCTTCTTTCCCTTCATTAGGTTGGTAAGATTATCGGCAGCTAAAGCGATGGCGAGTTGCTGTTCTGTTTCAAAGCGCATCTGAGCGGTGATGGGGCATTCCAGCAATATGTGCAGGACGGTCTCTTCCACACCAGGCTCACAGGCGCACGAAGGATTCTCTTTACACTTGAAGCGTTTCAGGTATGCAGAGAATCCCCCGTGCCCCGTCAGTATTTGTGTGGTCAAGCTTGTTGGAGCCATTTTACGTACCACGCTATACGCAATCACCGCGTCTGGGAAGAAATGCTTGGTGCCCGAAGCCGTGTCACCCGATCTATATCTCCCGTTCCACTCGTCAAGCGTTTCCGACCGGATTCTTCGCTTGACGAATGATACGGGACACAAGTCGTAGTCCGGCTTTTTCTTCGACCCCAGGGCGGCCTCCTTCGCGAGCTGGTCGGCTCTCTCGTTTCCCTCCAAACCTGCGTGGGCCTTGATCCAGAACAAGGAGACACTCTTGTTCTGGAGCTTGCAGCGTCGAATGGTGTCCCTTGTTTCCACGGCCAAGGGGTGGGGGGAACTTACATTGATCACTGACTGAAGAGCCGCCATGGAGTCGCTGAAGATGCCGAACGTGGCTTCACTGCGCTTGAGCACTTCCCTCACTGCTCTTTGTAGAGCCAGGAGTTCGGCCTGGTAGACGGTACAGTAGAACGGCAGAGCAAGCTTGAGGGCCTTCGTTTCGGCGGTGCCATTCCACAATGATAGTGCCGCTCCGACTTTGCCCTCAATCTTGCTGCCGTCGGTCAAAATCCGCACAGCAAAATTGCTGTGGTTACTATATTGTTTCTCGTCTACCAGGCTTCCATACTCCAAACTCACTTGCTCTGCGGGGTGCGGGGCTTCTGTCGCTGGCGCCATCCGCTCAACCTCCCTGTCTCCCAGTACGGGCTGAGGCACCCCCCTCTTGGCTTCGTACAGTGCGGCTGCTTCCCGAATACGGAGGTCAAGTGGGAGTATCCCAGCCAGAACCAGTGCCGAGTTCAGGGAGACCGTGCGGTATGCTCGGCACAGCTTTTGTGCAAACCCCCTTTGGACGACGTTTAGCTGCTTCTTGACCCCCAACTTATTGGCTGCCGGTGCCCATGCACTTGCGGCGTACAGCACAGTCGGCTCCACTGCTGCAGTGTATATTGCCCTTATCACCTCCGAGTGCAAACCCCAACTGACCCGGGCTGCCCTGGCCAGCTGCTTGTACATAGCTATCGCCTTCTTACAGACGACAGCTATGTGTTTGCTGAAGGTGAGTTTGGCGTCAATGACTAGCCCTAATATTTTAACATCTTGGGACATTCCAATGTCGATCCCCCCCATGCTCAAGCGCGGTGTGTCATACTTCAGCCTCCGCGTTAGCACCATCGCACAGGTTTTGTGCGGCGCGAATTTCAGCCGATTTCTGACACCCCACGCTCGAACATGTTCGAGAGCGGCATTGGCTTGTCCCTCGATTTCTTGCGCTGTATCGCCGCAGAACACCAACACCACATCGTCGGCAAATGCCTGGCAGTAGTCGCCCCTGCTCTCCAGCTGTTTCAGAAGCGGGTCAAGAAGCAGATTCCAAAATATGGGTCCCCCTATGGATCCCTGGACGCATCCCTGGCTGGTCTGTCTCCTGCTCTCCTCCCCGGCGTACCTCACGGTGACCACCCTGTCACTGAGGTAGCTGCTGACTACCCGTCTCAAATTTACCGGACACTTTTCCTCAGCCAATCGTACCTTAATGGCAGGCCACCAAGCGCTGTCAAAAGCTCCCTCAATATCCAGCGACACAAGCGTAACTATCTTTTTCTGTGCCAACTGTGTGCGGATGTACTGCACGAGAGTATAGAGGGAGTCTTCTGTGCTAGTCAGGTCAAGTCAGGTCTGTCAGTGATTAATGATAACATTACCACAGATATTATAATACTACACAGATAACATTACTATGTAGTTGAAAGAAAAAATTGTTTCATTTTTTTAATTATCCCAGGAACGTAATTAACATTTCAAATGTGCGCATATCATTTCAATGAGGTCCATCTTTGATAAAAACTTATCAACATCCGCATAATTAGAGATCACTGTGGGGTTTACCTAAAACAAATATATTATTTAGACTTAACCGCTTGAGTCCTAATGATGCACGCGATGCATCAATCGGAAATATCCTTCAAGCCCCACTGATGAATAAAATGCATCAGTCGATGCCACGCAACTTGGGTCTCTATTTCTACTGAAATACGGGTTAATAGTGTCTATGGGCAGTAGCACTCTAGAGTTGGATGATATTCACGTCAAATTAATCTACTAAATGCTTAATCTGTGCATGGAACGTTTGACAGTGTCATCTGTCAGAGCGCCTGCGCGGGTGTGCGCGGACGGTCTCCGTGCATATTTTAATAATTATTTCGTGTTTTTACTGCCGTAATCGTCGTGAAGTGATATTAAATCAAATTAATAATAGTTTATACATCGTGTGTGATAATAATATTACCAAAATACATAAGTTGAGTGTGCAAAATTAGCGTATCAAAAAAATGCCGTGAAAGTACTGAGTGTGGTGGTGATTATGTGAATAGTGTTTGTTTTATGATGTTTACAGCGTGGGAAGCTACTATAAAATATTAATTAGTGTAATTGAATCAATTTGTAAGTGATTTTCACTACTATAACGTCATAATAACAACATTTTGTCGTCAAAACACGGTCCTTGATATCAAGGTCAAGATGACCTCTAGTTACGTAATAATTTTGTTTTTTATTTTCTGTTATTATCTCAAACTGTAATTTTTTTTAGATTCTTTATCTATTCATAATACTGCCTGTAAAATTTTATAACAATAGAAACAGTATTTTTAACAGAAATCGTCAAAACATAAGAACAAATAAACTACCACGCACTTTACGATAATATTGTAAATCCTATTGTATTCATCCGTTCACCGTATATAGATAAGTATGTACGGTCTGTTTATTCAAGAATCCAAATTACTTTACGTTATCGAGCTACGATAAGTATAACTCAAGATATTGAGGTTTTACCCGGAGCCGCTGACACGCGGTGGGCCTCCGGGGCGCGATGTCGGGCGAGGAGCGGGCCCTAAAAGAATTACGCGTTCCAGCAAGGAACCTGAGTTAACTAAGTTATAAGTCACGCAAACAAATTTTCTATTTTTTTAATATAAATTCTTTGAACTAAGTTAGCTAAACGTTTTTAATTTTATCACTGATCCCTAAATCAACTGTAATGGCGTAAACATTTACAATGAACACGCAGTTTATAGGTCGGGAAGTTATGTAGTTGTCGTATAACGCAGTCACTTAATAAAATTATTAATAAAATATGTGAAAACGTTAGAGTTTTAAAAGCGCATAAAAAAATTCTTCCAAACCTACCTCACATTAATCAGTAAACTTGATTGCACAATGGTTTACGACTGATGAAATGGTTTTATCACCTCAAATAACAAAGAAAAAATGCAATATTAACTCAGCTGTCAAAAACACCGCCATATTAAATTAACGTGATATAATCTGTTACAATATAATTTCGTTCAATATGAGCATCATCTTTAAATGACAATAACACAACGATTACATTATATAAAAGTCGTATTGTGTACCATAAGTCGACCCGAAGTCGAATACACGCCGCGACAGCTATCATTACATGATATTTAGTCAAATCGCCGACGTGTATATGACTACTATGCGACTAAGTAGGTATTTATATGACTGTTACACGAAACTCTTAGCAACTTAAGTAGAATAAAATGGGCCCTAATGCCGTAGAGTAAACGTCCTTATGAAATTTATACGATTATACTGAATAACATTAAGTTGCCACCAAAACGTCTACTCAACGTCGTAAATGTTTGTTGGGTATATATCGTAGGATGATTTAATAATTCGAATTGTCGCGAAAGCCCTAGGGATATTATGAAAACACGGATAATTAGAAAATGGTGAAAACATTTCTGCGAGCAACTTGGAAGTAGCACTCGCCGGCCGCTCTGCCGCGGCACCAAACATTTGACCAAACATATGATATTATAAAATGCTATGTTTTACATGTGTCAATTATCATATTTATATCAAAAACATTTTTATATAAACGAGCTCGCTTGTATAAACGAACCATATTTTTATTTAATTAATTTATCAATTTCGCGGTCTAAAAACAGAAAATTCAAGTTTTTTTGGAGTCTCAATATCCTTAAGATATCTGTTTTGTTTTTAAATGCAAAATTATTCATCACCTATTTAACTAGTAAGTTGACTAATAAAATTAAAACTAACTACTCAATATAAATTACGAAAAATAAAAATCTAACACACGTTTTTACGTAAGCGTGAAACACTTGGTTTTTCAATTGCTTTCATAGCTTACTGGTAGCAAATATCAATCTGAGAAAAATCCTAAATACTTGTCATATACCTAGTATATTAGTAAGGCGACTGATCATTTTTCCAAAGTTTATTGAACTAGTACTTGAAAAAAAATGTGATCCACGCTGAAAAAGCGCAATAATACCATGTGCAAAATCGTCGTCTACGCGTAAGAATTTCTTACATATTAACAATAAGTCATAAATATTTTAAAATTTTAGTTATTTATCTACCAAATTCAGTTTTTATATTTTATTTTTGACTGCTAATTTAATTATAATAAAAGATCTAAATAATGCCTTATAAACAGATGCGCTCGCTCGAGGCAATCAGTCGCGCCCGAGGGCTTCTCGACGTCGGACCTGTGTCGCCTGCGACGTTCGCCGCTGCCGCCGCTCCCGACGTAATTCGCGGAATCGGGCGTACTTTTGTACTAGAGCTAACCAGTTTTGAGACTGGGAGTACCTATATAATGTATGGTGTAACACTTTGTGATTTGCTAATGATATTTATACATATTAATGTTTTGTATTATACTTACAGTAAAATAGTGTTTAATTTTTAGAAAATGGGTCGAATAATTGAACTTTATTATCACGGAAGAATGAAAGGTAATAAAAAGAAAAAAATTAAAAGAACTTTTTGCCATCATCTTACTAATTAAGAAAATTGTTGTAGTTTACTATTATTTATTTAATCTAATAATGTGTTAATTATATTAGTAGAGAATTAAGTAGGCAGAAATCTGCCGAAAATCAAATATTACCTGACATCATCGATGAGCGAAAAGGATCGGGACACACGGTAATTCTTTTTTACCCGACTACGGCGAAGAAAAAAGGAGGGTTATGAGTTTGACCGGTATGTATGTATGTATGTTCATCTGTTCCCTCCTATCTTCTAAACCACTCGAGCGCTAGAATCAAAGTGATTTTAACTTAAGTTTTCACTTTGCGTCCAGCGCTCGGTGTGGTAACACGTCGCGTTTTGGTTTGCAATTGGTCAATCGTCATCCTGAGGATGCCTCGTTGAGAGGTGAAACACGTGTCGATTTCTTACGGGGTTTTTATGACTCTTGGAGAATAGTCAAGCGGAATAGGTAACTAAATATATCTACGTCTATTGTATTTTACTTAAATTTTTTACATAGTAATTATTATAGTTACATAAATGTAAATAATAAAACATTAAATAAATAAATATAAATGTAAATAATAAAGGACTAATTAATCTAAATAATAAAGGAGTACAATAACATGTGTAATTCGTTTCAGACTTATGTTATATACGCTGGTCACACTTTATAGTTTGCTTTTACTTCAGTGAATGCCATACTAGGTAACCATATTTTTATAAGGTACCTAAACATAGCACGTCATAATCACAAAATAAAATCCATCCAGTATTATGGAACCTAGTAAGTAAAAACTCCTAATAATAGCAGTTACGGACCAAGATTATTAGTTCGCGCTGCACCGTGCGCACAGCGCACACTACGACTGTCAGCGATACGTCGACCGCACACAGACAAACTGCGCTCCGATAGTTACCTAAACTCGTAGCGCGCCGAAATTGATAGGGACTCTTAAGGCTCTTACATACTGGGGCGATTCGCCGCGCGACGCGACGCCGCCGCATTGTTCGCCGTGAAGTTTTCTCAGAAATTGTTTTGTTAAAATTCGCATCGCGCGGCGAATCGCCCCTGTATGTAAGAGCCTTTAAACCTTTCGCGACTTAGCACCGTTCTGCGATTAGTCGAGTCGCTCGTGTGGGTCGGTGCTAGGCTATTGATTGGTTGAATCATTTAGGTGTGATTTGGAAACCGGTTGCAACTTTTGTCGTATAATTGCAGTAAAAAGCCTAAATGATTTATGGACAAGGCAAAGAAGTGAAGGGTTAATGTTTTTTCAAATGTTTATAAGTGCATCATTTTCAACTTATTATTTTCAACTTTTCCTGTTTGGTAGTTTGATACGTTGTGATATCTTTCATAAACATAGGTAAAGGTAGGTAGGTAGGTGTAGGTAAATATATTTACTATTTTTATAGCAAGCTAATATTTCAATGTGTTATGACCAAAACACATTATACATTCATGACATAACTCACGCAACATACCAAAGAGCTATTCCCCCGTAAACAGCGTTTATTCTACCACTCCAGCGTAATAAAACTCGTTACTCACGCATTCAACTACCACATAAACGTACACCGACACTCGCAAAACTAACACAACTCCCAAATTTTATTCAAAGAATGGCGCGCCCGAGATATTAACGATCTTCTACCATCGGTAATCCTTCCTTTAGTTAACGAGAATAATATTATTTGTTATACAAACTTAGTTTTACACTTCTATCCACCCGTATTACAAAGCAGTAAGGAAGAATACGTTTTTGAGTAAAGTAGCAAAGTAGGGTTGCAAATTTTTTACGAGCAGTACCGTTTACATATGTCTTGGCGAATTGGCATCGTAAAAAGCCTACAGTGGGTACAGCACGGATTCATAATAAAACCTTGAATATACGCAGAATAAGAATGAAGATGGATCCTGTACGTTTTATGTCTTTCAAAAGACTGAATTTTAACAGCTTTAAAGAGAAAATGTGAAACATGTATCACTTTTAAACGTTTAAACTGAATATATACAGGTTTTGTTTCGTGGAGGAGCGGCTTTTAATAAAAGGGCTTGTCTGTAGGGGCTTTTATGTTTTGTGAACCGAGATTTATAAGTTTTTTATGTTTTCACAGTGACAAAATTGTTAGGCTGTAGTCAAATGTCAGTAAAAGTGACGACTTCTTAAAAGGTCTTTCGTTTCAAACATTAATTTAATAACTCACCGTATTTACTTTGCTCCACCTTATACTGAGCTGAAGTTATATAAAATGTATTTCCAGTTTCTAAACTAATAAAGGAATGACAAGGAATGGGGTGTGGAGTTGTTAATGATCCCACTCAAGTTGTAAGAAACACACTGTTCTGTGTTATTTTTCTTCTGTATTTTTGGTAACTTTAGTACACACAAAAGGGTCGTGACATCTTAGAAAACTTAATAAGGGCTTCTTATAGCAGCTATATATCAAACTATTTGGCCTTATATATGTTGCTGAAAGTTTCATAAGGTCAATATTTTATCTTGTAGGTGTAAAAGTGCTGAACAATGTCTACAAACAGAAGTAAACATTTTATAGACAAACATTTGATCACTTGACTGATTAGTGTTAGAAAATGTTTGTAAACATTTTTTACAGTAGGGACTGAGCACCCTAACACCAGCCCATAC
Source organism: Lithophane semibrunnea (assembly GCA_947363905.1). Lineage (NCBI taxonomy): Eukaryota > Metazoa > Arthropoda > Insecta > Lepidoptera > Noctuidae > Lithophane > Lithophane semibrunnea. Next base: position 769,766 of record OX376192.1, on the reverse strand, counting down.
TTTGTTCTCATGTCATACTAACATTATGTGAAGTGCTCCTATTTATTTAAAGCCACAACACAGTCAGGTCCAACTTTATTGTTGACTGCCGACGAGGCTAGGCTGTTAAAAAAAACAACATTTCTCACGTTTACCGGACTACACAGTATTTTGTCAAAAGCCTAGTAATTACGAAAGAGCTCACAACGAAATTGTTTCAGTTTTTAATTTGAAACAAAAATTACTACATTTTTATTATGATGTAGGTCGACAGGGTTTTTGTTAGCAGTCTGTTACATCATATATTTTTATACCGTTCATATACGTCAGGACTCAGGTAGGCTTTGTCTGAGTTTGATATATTTTCGGTAATAATCCACGAAAAGGCTGACTCATTGTCTGTGGTGGAATTTTGTGATACAAAATGCTAGATTCTTAGTATTGAAATTGCTTGAAGTACACACAACATGCCAAAAATTAATATTAAATACTCGATCTATTTTTTATTTATTTTATGTAACACTGCTATGTTATATTTGTAAGCTACGGTTCAGAAATACAGGGATTCGCAATAGAAAACTAAACAAGCTATTTAAACTCAAACATATTTATTTCCTTTTCCACAATATTATTTGTAAAAACACTCAGATCACCAAAATAATAATTCCTGTACTTACGCGCTAAGATTTTAAATTAGGTACACCAATTTGATAGGCTTTATAGCTTACACGTCTTCACTGCTCGGTGTCTTGAACCAGAAGGCCGGCTGTCAGTTGTCTCCGAGAGTGAATGACAGTGAATGTGATGGTGAACGAATAATCGATTTAGTGACATAATAGTATTAGTCGATTAATTAAGTAGGGTTACCAGGTACAAGCTAACAGCTCGGCCATCCTGTTCAAAGTGCGTCCTCGCGCTTACAATCTATATACTTATATTGTACAGAGAGAAACAAAATAAAAAAAATAAAAAAAGAGAAAAATATTATACAATCCATTGCCATCTTATCAACAACCAAAAGTAATAGCAATTAAATTTCAGTTCATTACCCATAACAATAATTAATAATCCTTATTCAATATTTTATGATTACATTTGAAATAAATGCTCAATTTTACTTACTGTTCCTTATACTTAAACTCAATTCATATTCTAAGAAATCAATATTGTTATACAATACAAATAATTTAATTTAATTCTCTACTTCATTCCGGTCCGTACCAGTAATAATATCAGTATCCTCATCATCACTGCTTTCTAAGTTTCTACTAAATGTTAGCCAAGGTTGGATTTTATCTATAGCTACCACGGCTTCATATCGACGGCCGTGTTTGCGCGTCATAGGGGTGTCCTCAATAATATCTTTCATTGGGAAGCACTTTCGTTACACGATATGGACCTTGGAATTTAACCACTAACTTTTGGGATTGGCCATCATGAGGAACTTGCCTCTCAACGCGGACTAGGTCTCCTACCTTATAAGTTTTGGCCGTTTTCCTATGTCTATTAAACCTTTCTACGTCTTTTAATTGCTGTGTCTTTATACTGCAACTTGCCTTATCTCTTATGCTATTCAAATCTTCCGGGTCAATCAAATTAGTGGTATCGGATATAACGGGGTTCAAAATACCTTCTGACCTACTAGTTATATTAAACCCAAATAATAATTCGGAAGGGCTTTTCTTTGTAGTCTTATGTACTGTGGTATTGATACCTACTTGAATGTCATAGATAAAGTCATCCCAGGATTTGTCATCTTTGTTATGAGTACACGTCGAAAGAGCATCTAAGATAGTCCTATTAAACCGTTCAACTTGCCCGTTTGCTCTGGGTGTTGCTACGGCGTTAATAATGTGTTTTATTCCATATAGTGTTGTAAATTCATGAAACGTTTTGCTAGTGAAACTAGATCCTTTATCTGATATAAGTCGTGTGGGGACCCCGAAATAACTTATGTGTTCTTTTATTACGCGTATACTAGTGAGAGACTTAGTGTTTTTGACAGCATTTATATTTATAAATTTCGTGAAACTATCCACCAAGACCAGTAAATAACAGTTACCCCTTTTGCTCTTGATAAAAGGACCTAAGTGGTCAACGTGTACCGTATGGAAAGGGACGCTGACCTTTTCAATCGGGTGTAGTACGCCCTCTCGTTTACCACCAGGAGTCTTATGATGGGCACATTCTAAACAAGACTGCACGTATTTTTTGACAAAACGACGCATTTTTGGAAACCAATAATGCTGTTGTATACGCTGTAAAGTTTTATCGAACCCGTAATGTCCTATGTCGTCATGGTTACGTTTCAATATCTGCCAACGTACACCCTTTGGAACCAACCACCTAATCTCGTCTCCTACCATACGATATATACGACCATTCTTCATTTTGTAATTTTTGTGAATATCCTTGACCAAATCCGCAGTTTTATCCTCTAATATATTTTTAATCCTCTGTACCTCATCATCTGCGTCTTGCACGGTGGCGATCCAGTCCTGATCGGAACTGTCAATAGTTAGGATGTCTAATACGTGTGTTTCGGCTTCAAGACCCGCAACCGGTCCACGGCTCAGCGCATCAACATGCGTCATTCGGGGGCCGGGTCGGTATTCGATAGTACAATCAAACTCTTGTATTTGGACCCACCAACGTGCAACTCGCGGGATCAGATCGCGTTTTACGAATGTAGATCTTAAAGCACTACAGTCACTATAAATTGTGAATGGTATCCCCAGCAAATATACCCTGAACCTACTCAAAGATGCTACTACTGCCAGGGTTTCAAGCTCATACGAGTGCAACTTGCGTTCATCGGGAGAAGTTTTACGGCTAAAGTATGAAACTGGATGAAATGCGCCTAAAGAGTCGCTCTGTAGCAGTATACCTGCAAGCCCATCTTTACATGCGTCGGTGTGCAATTGTGTAACTGCTTTAGGGTCATATAAAGCCAATAACGGTCGTTGTGTAAGCAACGTTTTAACCAAGTTGAAAGATTCTTCTTGATTGCTACCCCAGGCCCAAACAACATCTTTTTTTAATAGGTTCGTCAACGAGGAAGTTATTAAAGCATAATCTTTAATAAACCGCCTAAAGAAACCGGATAACCCCAGAAATTGTCTTAATTCGTGTATGTTTTTGGGTGTTGAAAATTTAGAGATAGCCTCGGTTTTCCTACCACCCGGACGAATACCCGACGAGTTTACTTCGAACCCTAAAAAATCAATAGTATCTAGGAAGAAGTTACATTTACCGAGCCTGAGTGTTAAGCCTCCTTGCTTTAAGAGTTGTAAAACTTCCTCTAATCTATTCAAACCCTCGGAGACATCTCTACATGGGATAAGAATATCATCCATGTAGACTATTGCGTATTTGATTTTAGCGTCATGAAGAATTTTATTAATCGTCCTTTGGAAGACGGAGGGCGCATTAACAAGACCAAACGGCATGCGGTTATACTCAAATTGCCCGTCTGGGGTAACAAAGGCTGTTTTATGACAGGACTCCTTACTAATTGGTATTTGGTAATAGCCTGAAGCTAAATCAAGAGACGTGAATAGTTGGTTGCCTGCCAGTTGGTCTAATTGGTCCTCGACACGTGGGAGGGGATAATGATCCTTTTTTGTTTTCCTATTAAGCGCTCGATAATCGACGCATAACCGTTTTTCCCCCGTCTTTTTCTGGACTAAAACTATGGGGCTAGCATAAGGCGAAGAAGACTCCCTCACAATGCCACTATCTATCATCTCTTGAACCATATCGTTTACTAATGATCTTTCAGCATGAGACAAACGATACGGTCTATAAACGATTGGTTCGGCGTCTTCCAGTTCAATAACCATTTCTGTTATTGTAGTAAATCCGAGATCTTTTAGGCCTTTAGAAAAACAGTCTTGATATTTATTTAGTAGCTGTTGTAACCGTAAACGTTCCTCGTCATTGAGTTTTTCCCCGCACTTAATTAGTTCATTGGAATTGTCAGAATCGAAAGACATTTCACAGCAATCAAGAACTTGTGAAGTGTCTAAACATTCACTTTTAATAGAACGAGTCAACAAAGAATTTTTAGAGATGGTTATTTCGCTTCCAGACACGTTATATATAAGTATCGAACCGTTTCCTTCCTTAATGTTATATGCACCCGATAAAAGATAATAGTGTTTTCCATTCAACTCCCTAAGAGACGCCCGCACGTAAACTTCACCACTAAAAGATGGCTCAGATTTTACCGGTATTACACATAATGAAGACGGTGGAATAGAAACACCATCATCACATAACAGATGTATTTTTGTAGGATCTATTTTTTTAAATATTAATTTAGTTGGGGTTTTAGTAATTATAAGATCGGACATTTCAGTAAATGAGTGCCCCAAGAGAGCAGGGTGGCTCAATACGTGATCTTCAACTACATAAATATCTATAACTTTTCTAATGCCCTGGACTTCGACATCGGCAGTTATTACACCCAATGGAATAGTCAGATTTGAACCTATACCTCTCAATACAGGTAGATTAGGCGGGCATTTAATATTCATGGCAAGTTCTTTAGCTTTGCTTATTGTAACAAGCGTACACTGGCTTCCTAAATCTATGTGGCATTTTACTGTTTTACCATTAATTTTAATGTCTAAAATGTATTTATCAATAGACCTATCAATTGTCAACTCTGATACCTGCTTTTCAATCTTGTCTTTCGATTGAGTTTCGTTTTTAGGGGATTCAGTTTTATTCTTATTTTTAAAACAAAAAGAAGCTTGATGACCTAATTTGTCACATAAGGGACATTTAACAGAGGTTTTATTGCATCTAAAACTGGGGTGACCCAGTTCACTACAATTAAAACACTGGATGTTAGAACTCAGCGTACTAGATTTCGGATTTTGAGCCCGAGACATTGTATTAGTAGCGACATTACGGTCTTTCCTATTTCTAACATTAGCTTCATACGCTTCTCTATTTTGGCCTACTTTTACCGTTCGAAAATATTTCAAAATTTGTTCTGGTTCACTAAATTGAGCTGCTTGCGCACCAACTCTAATAGCACGGTCATCTACTCCGTATAAGACACAATCTACTGCTTGTTTACCGTAAATCTTGCATCTATTTAATAGATTCAATTTCGCGTAATAATAGTGCTCCAATGATTCGCCGTATTTGACACGTTTAGCCAACATTTCCGTCAAGAGTTCGGCGTAGTCCTCGCGACAAGGGAATGATTCAATCAGTTTTTTCTTCCATTCACCCCAAGTATAAAGAAGAGAAGGTAAACCTTGGTACCAAGTTTTTGCTACTCCCGAAAGTTTGGGAAGAGCGTAGTGAATTATTTCATTTTCAGACCAATCGTATATTTCCGCACATTCTTCTACTTTAGTGAGCCATACTAACATAGTTTGCTCTTTACTTAGAGGGTCAAAATTTGGCAAAACATTACTATTAAATGACAGCTTGGGCTTCTCCGAACTCTTGACGTTACTTAAGATTGACAAAAATTTATCTAATAATACATTTGTTTCAGATTCCCTATTCCTATTCCGTCTACATTTATAAGCTCGGGTTGACTCACGGTTATCCGAGCTGTCGCTGCTATGCTCCGTCCGCCTGGAGCCGCCTCTCCTCACTCGTGACCTCCTTCTATATTTCCTTGTCCTCTCGCGGCTTGTATCACCACGCGATGAACTGTCCGTTTCCATGATAATATTTCGCCTTTTCCGGTTTCTGGACGTACGCATCATCCGGTCTTCTATCCTTGCCGCTGTTCCAGTAGTAGCCTGTTCCTTGTCCCGGCTGTAAATATTTGTTCCTTTGCCCTCTAACCTGGGCAGTCCATGACCTTCCAACCTAGGTGTTGATATGCCCTCAAACCTGGGCTCACTTCCGCCCTCAAACCTGGGCTCACTCCTGCCCTCAGTCCTGGGCTCACTCCTGCCCTCAAACCTGGGCTCACTCCTGCCCTCAATCCTGGGCTCACTCCTGCCCTCGATCCTGGGCTTTTTATCCTTATCCATAATAACAACCCTTCCCCTCGGTTGTATCCAATACGAATGTGTATCTGAAACTTACATTTGAAAGCTTAGCGCAAGATCAAATAGTGTAGGCAAGAAAGCTAAAAGAAATTAAGTGGGTAGGTATATCTCTCAGTCCGTGTAGGTGGACAGGGCTACCAATTAAATAACAAAGACCGATATAAAGCATGAAGTTATCAACATCAAATTATCAGCAACGATAACTAACTAGGTCAATGTCACAATGTGATGCTTCTTTCAGACCAGTCACTAGGCAGCAGTAAATATTTTTTTTTTTTTTTTTTTTTTATAACAGGATCAAGAGTATAAGTAACCAATATTCATCAATGTATTATTTGTCATTTATTTTGTACTTTTCACCGCTCAAATCCGTTCACATGATAATAAGTATTAATCGTCCATATTCTTAAATCAAGGCGTTCACCAGCCGTTAAATACTTACTTTCTTAATCAAGTTGTTTTTCAGAGCTAAGCTTCTCGTAATAAAATATCAGGAAAAGAAAGAAAGTGTCAAGTTTCTTATAAAATAAAAAAAATAACTATGTAGGTAGTCAGGAAAAGAAAATAAATTATGCATGTCTTTAATCCACAAAAATCCTTCGAATCATACCAGTAACGATTATGTTTAAACATTCATTATTAAAATAAGATCGTTGTGGACGTGAGAGAAAGAAAATTATGAGAATTCTCTTACGATCCCACTTCTGAACTGTAAGCTACGGTTCAGAAATACAGGGATTCGCAATAGAAAACTAAACAAGCTATTTAAACTCAAACATATTTATTTCCTTTTCCACAATATTATTTGTAAAAACACTCAGATCACCAAAATAATAATTCCTGTACTTACGCGCTAAGATTTTAAATTAGGTACACCAATTTGATAGGCTTTATAGCTTACACGTCTTCACTGCTCGGTGTCTTGAACCAGAAGGCCGGCTGTCAGTTGTCTCCGAGAGTGAATGACAGTGAATGTGATGGTGAACGAATAATCGATTTAGTGACATAATAGTATTAGTCGATTAATTAAGTAGGGTTACCAGGTACAAGCTAACATATTTTATAATCAGCTTGAGATAAGGTGCAAGATAATTTATTTATCATTGTATGGATATCATCGGTAGTGATGCTTTATGTATTTATACAGTAGTGATGGGCCAATTTTAGACGACTAGCCGAATGGCGCACTAGCTGACTGGCGCACTAGCCGACTGGCGCACTAGCCAACTGGCGCACTAGTCGGTTGCGAATTTGCGATCATTGCTTTCGGTGGGGTTTCGGTTTGGGTTCGATTCAAAACTCCATTCTCCATTCTTGAGATTCTTAAATAAATAATGAACAATTTTTTACGTAGTTTCTTTATTCAGAGTTGTAGAAGCTCTCGTTTCGATTGTTTTTTTGTTAAAATTACTATCTTGCTTGATTTTAGTTCAATTATTTGACCACCAAAGGTTTGATATTCCTAGATTATATTACAAACTCTAAGGTTGATTGTGAAATCTGATTCATGTAGCGGAACATGACGCGAGTCAGTACAATAATTGGAACTGGCGATTTCACTGCTATGGTGTCGCGGCCGAGGTGTGCTACCAGCGTTAAGGTTGCGATGTCACTTCAATCACCCGTTTTTAATAACAGAAAATTATGAATAACTATTGTGACAGCCTCGTTGGTCCATAGTATTCGCAAGTGCTACTGCTGAGCATGGGGTTCTGGGTCTATAGTATTCGCAAGTGCTACTGTTGAGCATGGGGTTCTGGGTCTATGGTATTCGCAAGTGCTACTGTTGAGCATGGGGTTCTGGGTCTATGGTATTCGCAAGTGCTACTGCTGAGCATGGGGTTCTGGGTCTATGGTATTCGCAAGTGCTACTGCTGAGCATGGGGTTCTGGGTTCCATTTCCAGGTCCAGCAAAGTGTTATTGGGTTTTTCTTTGGGTTGATGGCAATAAGATCGCCCCCTATTACAGGAGACTTAAACATAAATACGATGTAGGAACACCTCTGCCTAACCGATCGCGGATTACAGGCTGATGTTATGTTGTATGAATAAAGTGGCAGTTTTTGCCGACTGGTTACCGACTACTCGCCGACTACAATTAATGGCCGGAAAGTCGGCTTTTCGGAATAGACGGAGCCTTGTCGGTACACCTGTAATAGACGGAGCCTTGTCGGTACACCTGTAATTCGAAGCCATCGGGGAATAGGTACTCATTTTTTATAACTTCCTCTGTACATTGTAAAATAAAACACCCAGTCAAGTTGAAATATTGCTCCCCCATAGATTACCATGGGATTAGAGCGAACAAGTGGGGTGAACATAACAATAATCAGCAGTCGTGTCAGACCTGTTCTGCCTTCGACTCCAGCCAACGCCTAATGAATATTAATGATATTATATTTGTAGAGGTCTGGCCGCGGTGACCGAGGAAGCGGGTTCAGACAATGTAACCTGTTTCTGAAAGACATTTAATTTCTGTTAAAGCTGATTTTCCGCCAACGAAACTCTCAAAAGAAAGTTTCGTCTTGTAAATTATTTTCGAAGCTTATAAGCTTTAGAAAATGATTCACCAGTACCGTAAAGAAAGCTCTAAATATTTGTACTAAAATACGCTCGAGGACAGGCATCACCGATGTTGGCGATAAGACAACGAGGCTGAAATGGGACTAGGTGGGTCATACCAGAATGCATCAGGACAGATGGGCCAGTGTGTGGTCACGCAGTGTCTGAAAAGGGTCGTTGTCACCGAGCCAGGCCTAAGAAACATAGACTCGTTCTTGACTGATTGGCCGGAAAAGGCAGCAAAGATGAATGGGGTGACCTTTGCCCAGCAGTGGCACAAAGTTTCACTTTGAAGTTAGTTTTCAGCAATTTACAACTTGCCATTCGTGCATAGAAACATTAATAAAGTATAGGCATTTTATTTATCATTGTGCCAAGCTTCACAGCAATTAGTCTAAAAATATCGAAAAGATTGTACCTAAAATTGGCTGGTTTCTCATTCAGTCTAGCGGGGTTATTTTGTTCGACGTAAAACGTAGATTATTAGGATACGAAATTCTTTCACTGTTTGGAGCACTAAGTTCGAACCCTTATTAGGTTCACCGGAACGCCTACGCTGTGCTAAACGTTTTATATTTCTAGTATGCTATCCCATCTTAGCAAGTTGTAACCCTTGCTATTCAAGAAGTCTTACAAGATTACTACGTGACGGGTAAGTATTGTATAATGAATCAAGTGTCCGTTTCATTTAGCAGATATTCTCGATCGAGGTACTTCAAGAGTTTTCGTGTCATTGAAATTTTACAGTAGGTAACTAGTAAACAGGGGTGTACTATGCTAAATCGAATGCTAAATAATCGAATATCAATTGCTCGACCAATATAAATCGAACGTCTAAATACTCGAACGTTCATAATATCGACTATGCCATAGACAACTGAAAAAAAAAATGCTGTAAATGTTTTTTCTTAAATTTTGCTTGCTGCTTCCATCCTTCACAATATTATGAAACATAACATAAATTGCATGTCAAAACAAGAGTCACACCGTTTCCGTGATTTCTATTCAACATTTGTACAACAAAAGACTTCCTCTATTTCCATGTCACCTGTGCAAGGAGCTGTGAACCGCTCTTATAATACTTTAGAATGTTCAGAAGGTTCACTAAACACGCCATGCAACACATTAGAGTATGACTGTTTAGTAACCCCTAAACTGAAATTAATATGTCATTACATAATTGGACATTCAATAATAATCTGTTCCATCTGGTAGATACTAACAATTATGTTAGTAATAATTTGATTTTGACAAGAGATAGATATAATATTGTTATGTACTATCTTTCTAACTATTATAAAAGACAGATAGCTGTGTCGCTATCATATTTTTTTCCATTTCAGCCAAAACTTGGCTAAACAACTTGCTTCTTTTGAGCAACGCAGTGACATTTTAAATAATTCTGCCAATAATTTGGCAACAACTAATGACATTGATTATCATTTAAATTATAAATTAGGACAACAGAGGAAACCTCTTGCATAATAAATGAAGAAAATATAAATACTGGTTTAAATCATCAAAATGTCTCAAAAAGTTCTTCTGTAATATCATCTCACCCATCAAATTGTAATCTAAATAAATATAATAATAACGGACGCTTTTTCCGGGCCCTCCATGGGCCTGAAGTAGACTTTCTGGCTTCTGTATCCTGGCTACGTTTCGGTGACCTCTTCGGGGAAACCGAAGGTTTTGTCTGTGCGATTATGGACGAAGTCATCATGACGAATAATTACCGGAAATACATTGTCAAAGACGGTACGGTTGACATCTGTCGGGCATGCCACTGTCCCGGTGAATCGATCCGACATATTGTTTCCGGTTGTTCTCGTCTTGCTAATGGCGAGTACTTGCACAGACACAATTTAGTAGCTAGGATTATCCACCAGCAACTTGCCTTGCAGTACAACCTTGTGGAGTATGAAGTACCATACTACAGGTATGTGCCCGACCCAGTTCTTGAAAATGGTGACGCCACATTGTACTGGGATCGATCTATCATCACTGACAGGACTATTGTAGCCAATAAGCCTGATATTGTGGTGATAGATCGACGAGAGCGCCGTGCAATGATTGTTGATATCTCTGTCCCTCATGACGAGAATCTCGTGAAAGCTGAAAAAGATAAAAAAATCAAGTATCTTGATTTAGCACACGAGGTTGTCGACATGTGGGACGTGGACTCTGCAATCATTGTACCGATAATCGTTACGGTCAATGGCCTAATAGCGAAGAGCCTCGACCAACATCTCAGGAGGCTCTCATTGCACGGCTGGGTCAAGGGCTTGATTCAGAAAGCAGTACTCCTGGACACGGCACGCATAGTGAGGAGGTTCCTTTCTCTAGAGCCCTGACCACCGGCAGCTTGGACCCTGATCCTGATGCCGATGGGCTACTATTTTTTATATTTTTAAATGTTTTATATAATTTTTTATTCTAATATTTAAAAATATAATTTATAAGTATGAAAAATGAAATAAAGAAAAATAAATGCAATAAAATAATAATAATACTCTAAAAATTGTTCATCAAAATATACAGGGTGTGATAGGTAAGGAATTAGAATTGGAGCTGTTTATGTTTTATTGATATCCTATGTGTAACCGAACATTGGTTAAAAGTCCACCAGTTCATGTTCAGCTTTAACAACCACCAGGTTGCCAGCTCATTCAGCAGAGTTAATATGATACGTGGTGGCTCCCTAATAATTGCTCGTAACAATATTAAATTTAAAGAACGTAAAGATATTGTGAGCCTCTCTGTTGAGCGAGTTATTGAAATAGCATGCATTGAGCTTGAGCAGTTCATTGTAATGAGCGTGTACAGGCCCCCATGTGCTTCATACGATATTTTTGAGAAATGTATGGAAGAAGTATTATTAAAGACTTCTAACAGTAATAAAACAGTTGTTGTCTGTGGAGACTTCAATATCAATATACTAGAAAAATCTGCTACAGTAAATAGGTTTATAACTCTATTAAAGTCGTATAACTTATACAATACATTCTCTGAGCCGACTAGAATAACTGCCACTAGTGCTACCTGTATTGACAATATTTTTACGAACTTAAGACCTTCTAGCCATTTAATTATAAATGAGTTGGACTCTGATCACTGTGGCCAGTTAGTCACTTTCCCTCAGAAAATAGTCAGAGCTCAAAGGAAACTTGTGAGTTTTGTTCCTGTAAACAAGAATCGCTTAGGTCAATTTAGAAATAATTTAATGGAAAAACTACCGGGTTTGCCTTATCACGACGACCCGGATCAAGCTTATACATTACTATTTAACCTAATCAATTGTGAGTTTAGAAAAGTTTTCACCTCAAAAACATTGCCTGTTTGTGACCGCGTTATATTTAGTGATTGGGCTACGACGGGTATTTACAAGAGTAGGCAACGGTTATTTGAATTATATCATGAAAAAACATATAACCATGATGAAGCTTTTAAAGAATTTGTTAAAAAATATTCCAATACTTTTAAACGAGCCTGTTCCTTAGCAAAAACCATACACATTAAAAATAAAATAAAATCTTCTGGAAATAAAATTAAAACCACTTGGAATATTATTAATTCAGAAACGGGAAGAACGACAGTACGGAATCGTGACTTCCATCTAAAAATCAATGATGTAGATATTAAGGCAGACGTGGAGGTGGCGACTGAGTTTGAAAATTTCTTTACAAATATTCCCATTTTAACAACCAAAACTCTATCATCATCGTCCTCCACGTCTGTTTATTCAATACTAAAAGAATGTGTACCAGAATGTGACAAGCTTTTTGCATTCACAATTATTACTGCCAAAGACATTTTAGAATCTTTTAAAAATCTTGATGTAAAAAAAACTGCTGACCTTTGGGGGTTGTCAGTACATACCATGTCTTCAATAATTGATGTTATTTCACCCTTTTTAGCAATTGTTTTTAACTCTTGTATTGCATCTGGTGTATTTCCTGATCTGATGAAATTTAGTAAAGTGATTCCATTGTTCAAATCTGGCAGCACAACTGATCCTACGAATTTTCGGCCTATTTCGATATTACCTACTTTGAGCAAAATCTTTGAAAAATTAATTTTAAAACAAATGTTAGGACATTTCAATGCACATAATTTACTACATCTGAAACAGTTTGGTTTTACAAAAGGTCGTTCTACTACAGACGCGGGCGTGGAATTACTAAAGAGCATATTCGAGGCCTGGGAGGAGTCGCAAGATGCTCTTGGCATTTTCTGCGACTTGTCCAAGGCCTTCGATTGCGTACATCATGATACACTCATCAGGAAACTGTACCACTATGGTATGAGGGACAAGGCTCTCGAACTTCTGACTTCTTATTTGAATAACAGAATTCAGAGGGTCGATGTTAATGGCAAGAGATCTGCAGGATCTGCGGTCACTATGGGCGTTCCACAGGGTTCAATTCTAGGTCCATTCTTATTTCTAATTTATATAAATGACTTACCTTATCATATAAGGGATAATAACAAGATCGTATTATTCGCAGATGAAACTTCGCTCATTTTTAAAATCAAACGTCAGTTAGTCAACTTTGAACAAGTCAACGATGCACTCTCTAAAGTTGTGCATTGGTTTAATGTAAATAATCTACTCCTGAATGAGAAAAAGACTAAACTGATTAAATTTTCAACGCCAAATGTCAGGCAGCTAACTACCAATGTTCAAGTCAATGGAATAGAGTTGGACCCTGTTGAGTCAACGGTTTTTCTTGGAATAACTATTGACGGCAAATTACAATGGGGCCCACACATAGAAAAATTGTCAGGAAGGCTTAGTTCGGCCGCCTATGCTGTTAAAAAAATTAGACAGATAACCGACGTAGATACAGCCAGAATTGTTTATTTTAGCTATTTTCATAGTCTTATGTCCTATGGGATTCTTCTCTGGGGAACCTGTGCGGACATCAATAATATCTTTGTTTTACAAAAAAGGGCTGTTCGAGCCATTTACAACCTAGGTCCAAGAGATTCCCTTAGAGAAAAATTCAAAGAAATAGATATTCTGACTGTAGCCCCACAATATATATTTGAAAACCTGTTGTATGTACACAAGGATATATCAAATTTTAAGAAAATGTCCGATATTCATAGTATAAATACTAGGAATAAACACAATCTTGCTGTACATCGCACTCGTCTCCACAGAGTAGGCAACTCGTTCATGGGTCAATGTATACGCTTTTACAACAAACTTCCCATTGATATTAGAAACTTACCCATTAAACGATTTAAAAGCAGTATTAAAACCAAACTATGTAAAAAAGGGTACTATAAAATTTCGGATTATTTAGAAGACAGAAATGCATGGGATTGAGCTGCTCGCTCTGCTAAGCCTTGAAAAAGCCCTAGAACTTGACATTTTAATTTTAATTAGTATCTAAAATCATTAAATTATACCAGTTTTATATACCTACAAATTGACATTGTTGATTATTCTTTATACAACATGACATTATTACTTTGTAAAGTATTATTTTGTTTTGATTATTGTGAATGTGAGGACTATGTGGATCATTTTTATTTTTTGCTCCTCTTTCCCTGTTTTAATGATGGTCTGGCAGTTTTGAGTACTTTCTGCGGCCTACCCAAATGTCCTTTTTTTGGTATTGTTCGTCGAGTCGTTGAGCTCCTTCAGCTCTGAGTTGAGCTCCTCGGTTACTGACAAATGCTTGCACTGACTGGACAGGTCCACTCAAATCTGTGTGGTTCTTTCCTCAAAAGACCATTTCAGACATTAATCTACATGGTCTTCATATGGCTTGACCAAGATTATGTCTGGACCTTAAAAGAGACTGCGACCTCTGAGTTTGTTTCGGCCTTTCTTCTCAGAGTAGTCAGATAGGAAACGCCGACCTCATCTAGCTTTTTTATTTTTTTTTTAATAATATGACGTGTAAAAGTGATTGCGATATCCTATTTACAGAATAAACAATTTTATTTCATTTCATTTCATTTCCCCGTGTTTACAAGCTCTGCGATTGTGTTCATACAAGTTGTGATACTTGTTTTCGACAAGTCCATACACACCATACCATATAATAAAATACTTACTTAATAATAAAATAGTAATGAAGTCTAGTCGAAGCGTATGGAGTGAACCTTCTGCAGTTTTATCTGTTGCTTGTCAGTCAGCACGGAAATGAGTAGGTCTCGTCCACCGCGGATATTGACTCGTCTGCTCAGCGCCGGATGAGCGGGATCGGATGCTGCAGCCTCGCAGCTGTGGGATGAAGTTTCTCGTTATTTATAAATGAAGGAAATGGGGGACGATTCGCAATTGTTTTAAGTGGGAAATGGGTGACCCTTACCTAGTTGTTTTAGAAAAACTCTACTTGACTTATCGCCCATAACACGGCCAGCGAGATCCCGTATTATGTAGTGGAATACACATAATGCACATTATTTTGTTTCTGTTGCACCGCCCATGGGTGAAAACTAAAAGAAAGTTTTGCCTATATTGGGCAACATCTGTACAGTGTTTAAACCAACCTTTATTTTCTCGCCTGCACTTCACTTACAGACTGCTGAAGCAAAAAATCTTACAAAAATTGGGTAATAATTATGTAGACAATAGACATACGAGTATTTTTCAAACCAACTGTACATTTATGTTACTCAACCTGTTTGTGCTCACAAAACTAACGTTTCTTCAAACCATTTTTGGTAGTAGGTATTAAAGTTGTTAGGTATTATATTCAAGTCAAAGATTCTCCAAAGACTTAAGAAATAACAAGCCCAGGTAACAAGACTTCAGACAGCTATAAAGTAGGCATCAAACGTCAATTCGTAAAAGATCCTTTCAATATAACCTCAAAGAGAACTTATAATGATACGAGAGTGAAAGATGTTGTTGAAACGAATATAAGTTCGTTTACGAAGACATATATGTAACAATATTAATAGTATCAACAAGCTTTTGTTGATACTATTAATATTGTTTTAAACAAGAGATATTTAGCTATAATAAAGACGCTATACTATTGCAGATTAACGGGAACGCCCTTTGTTAGATAAAATACTATTTAAAGAACATAGCGTAACACGCATCTAAGGTTTATTTTACTTTTTTTAACCGACTTCTTCAAATAGGAGGAGGTTCTCAATTCATCTGTGTGTGTTTTTTTTTTGTGTGTTTGTTGCGCGATTACTCCGCCAATTATGAATCGATTTTGATGATTCTTTTTTTGTTTCGTAGGTCATGGTTGTGCTGAAGTGGTCCCATATAAATTTTATTAACTTTGCTTGCGTAGTTTTTGAGTTAGCTTTAATAATACGTATTTTCCCACTTTGTTTATCTAGATGATATCTTAATTAACTCCTCCAGTGTTATTTACATAGCAGGTAGTGGTTTTCGAATTTGTGTGGGGTAGGTATCACAACCAAAAAGAGAAAAATAAAAATTTCGGAAGTCGGTGTCTTTGCTTTTCAATTTTCGTGTTTTGCCACCGACTTCCGAAATTAAAGTTATTTTTCACTTTTTTAGTGTTTTTTTTGGAAGTCGGTTGTTTTTTTTTTGTCAAAAGTGTTTCTCCTCATTAATTACAGTGTTAGTTTATAACTTACTTTCATTATAACTAAGTTCTACTTAGTTTAAAAATAATAATAAGTACAGGTGGTTACTGTTGAATACATTTTTATTTATTAACAAGCACTTTATTTAAGTAAAGTAAAATTACGTAATCCCACGTGTTTTGCTAAAGCCCCACATTTTCTTTGCTAATATCTCGTCATTTAATATTTACGCAGATAATGTATGCTATGTTACAAGAAAGCACACTTTGTCTGAAGATATTATTAATATTCATATACCTTGTCCGAAAAGTATCTGTTGAAAATGTAAACAACGTGCATGCCAATTTGTCAAAATGTGTCACTTACAGTGCTTTGATTTATTTATTTGAATACTTAAACACAAATTTCGTATTTAAAATCACCATAAAGATATTTTTCATTTGACAATTGAGGTTAATTTTATATCTTTAATTTTCGTTAATGATCTCTTAATCACAATTTAATCATGATATTTTCATACAATAATAGTGTAAAAAAGTGGTGAGAATAAAGTTGAAAACTTCTTAATATAGATGAATGTGTTACTTATTCCCTTTAGTGAGTAGACTGCGCAAGAATTTAACCGAAACCAGTTTTGTTTACACTTCCATCAAATACATTTGGAACACAAAAAAAAAGTCACATCCCAGCAATAATTTTTACTCAATTAGTTTTATATACAGAATGTGATCGTTTTTTATGTACACCCTACTATACCCAGATAAAGTTGTATTTACATTAGGTATACTTTATTTAATTCAGTCTTCCTAGAATTGAAGTGAATATTCAACAATGAACGCTTTATTTAACAACATTGCATATCCCGGGAAATCATAGTGATATGGTTCACGCGTTTGGTCCCCAGTGGCGGCTGGGTAAGGCCCCATTCACCGCCTCGAGCGATGCGATGTGAAAAGCGACTTGCCTCAAGCGACACGCGCGCGCGTCCCCTTTTCCCGTCCGTGTGACTCTTTTCTCTTTTGTCTTCACTCTCTCTCTCTCTTTTCTCTTCATTTTTGGTTTCGACGCGTGTCGCTTGAGCGTGTAGCTCGTGGCCACGGGGTTCCTACGCCAAAGTGCTGGCTTAATACGAACAACGCAATGAATAGGGATCAATATTACTCATTATTATTTTCTACATTAATGTACTACTAATGCGCCAGTATTTATGTTACAATGTTGATAGATGACCGCTTAGGGCCACCCGTGGAGCTCGTTTTTCATTTTGTTAGACTTAATAACGTCTTACTTTTTGATACCTGATAAATGATTAATAACTAGAATGCTGTATTTACGTTGTAATGATAGCTTAGTTCATTAATGATAATAAAATGTGGTCTAGTCTTGAAATGTAGTAGACTGTTCTGCTCATATTCCATTATTGGCAAACCATATCTAGATAAATAACTTTTGATACAATAATAATTTTATTGCGCTGAAGAGTTCAACTCACCTCAACTCCAAAGCCTTCGGACAAAAGCAGATTTTTAATTTTGAAAACCTTTTTCTAAATAATTTTTAATACTTTGAAGGACTCTGTAGGCTGTTTGTAGAACAGATTATTTAAATTTAAAATCTGAAAGGTTTTTATTACATTATGTAAATCTTCTAATGAAAAGGGGGAAAATGGAAAAACCAGCGGTCTGGGTCAACTCTTGTTTGGGTACCACACTAAATATTTAAAGGTAAAAAATTAAGGTTTTTGCAATAAGAAAACCGCCGTTACTCATAAATGTTTAGCGGCTGATAAATAAAAACAAGTAACCAAGCAAAGGTGTCGAATTATAAACCATAAAAGAATGTCTTTATTATCAACACCAATAAAACATCTTGGCTTCAAAAACCAGCCGTAAATAATGACGTCACATAAAACTTCCGGACCTTATTATTTAAAAAAGGTGTTGAAAGTAACCTCAGCATTAAGTATCCGGACTTATCTCGCCAGAAAATAAACCCACAGATTATGTTAAGCCGACTTTTTCGTCGGGTAATGAGATCTCTATCAGGAGGTACTTTTGGCACTGACTTCCCCTTATTGCGCTTTTTTGGCAAATGGCGAGCAAAAGATATCTCCTTCTAATGTGACCTGGCTTACTTCAGCGCAACTTGGGAGAGCCAATTGAGAAATAAATTTGGATCACAGATGGAAAGGCGATAATAACTAGACAACTACGATAAATAAAGCTACAATGTTTGACTGTAATAAATGAAAATATCCTTTCAACTACATTACTGTTATCTTGTTTACTTAAAAGCGTAGAATGAAACAACATTATTATTTTTAATCCACTTTACTAACTCTTATCCATCACGAATTATTTATTTACTTTCCCATAAATAACGCGCATCGGCTAAGTATATTTAATTGAGCTTGGTCTCTTCCGAAAGAAGAAGTAAATCTTGTAACTGATAGTTCATTATTTTATTAATTAATTTACCTGAAACCAATGATATAAACAGATTGTTCGAAATAAAAAAGACTACACTTTACAACATTTATTAAAAAAAACTGTACTTTTGTGCAAGTATTTAAAATTCAGTTAAAATCTTTTGTCATAAATTACTCTCACGTATTCTGTATCCTACAGTATTCTGTCGAGCTCATAGGTATAACATAGTCCAACTATTTGCGAAGCCCGCCGGTATGCAAATGTGAAGCTGTCGACGCGTTTTTTAACCTTGTTTCTACTATTTCAGATACACTGAGAGCGTTTCTGAAACTTTTTAATCGGGTTTCACTGATTTATGAGGATTTCTTAGTCTTCTTCTTTAAAGTGAGTTTGTTTGTTACGCTTTCACGCTAAAACGGCGGAACAGATTTTGATGAAATTCGGCACATGAGTAGACCATAGGCCACCTGGAAAAGAACAGACGAAGTGGCGGAAAACAGATAGTAAATAATAAGTGGATTTTCATGACTTTTAATGTATCTTTCATAATTATCAATTCTATTATTTATTTGTATTTGTATATGGTATATGGGGCAAAGACGCATTACTGATTTTGTATCTGACTGTCCGCTAATAGAAAGAAAGAATTACATTTAAGTATATAGGTAGTAAATCCTAAGTTGGCAATAGTGGCATTTATTCACCTCACATTCTTTACTTTGCAATCATATTGCCATGTAATCTGGTCCTAGTTTCGACAATAAATCTTTATTATAATTAATATATCATATTATGTTTCGCTACTGTATCTTTTAATCATCACCAATGAGTGTGCAGAAGCGCCAATACTTAAGAAGTTTTCTGAACACCATTGTGTTCAAACAGTACACCGATGTGTTTTAAAACCAGGACGACAATGACTGTATGTAACATTTCGCTCACGTCCTATCCCTAACATAAAGGGCTTAGCAGAGTTCACGTCATTACGGAATTATGTCTTGGAACTCTGCTGATCTTAGCCCATAATTATAAGGAAACCGTTAAGCCTACTTTAACTGCTTAAGAGTTTTGTATGGGAGATGAATTTTAAATGCTGAACTCATGTTTTTTTTTCATCTTGTCTTCTTTAATTTATTTGCGAAATCGTGAGGATTTAAAGATACGAAACTGTAAATTCTTCACCCTAACTTATGATTACGAATCTGACTAAAAGAGCATGTTCACGATTTTTTTTCCTATAGCCATTCGTGAGTCGTTGCAATGTAACTCATATAGGTAGGTATATAATTTTTACAAAGTATAAATTATAATTATTGCTGAGAATTGTATAAAACTGACGGCATAGGTTTAATTTAATATTATAGGACTGAGGTTTAAAAAGGGCTATCACTTAAAGGCTGGCTCAATGGCACTGAAATCCGAGCATGGAACAATAATGGCGAGTAACAAAATGCGCAATATTGAGAACCACTGATACATGCTATGGCAAGCACTACACGGGTGTTTCCAATTTTTTTATAAACAAATATTTGTTCATTTTAACATAAAAGTTTGCCAACGAACGGTTACGAGAATGTTTTTTTGTCGTTTTAACGTTTTTGTGAAAGGATGTCACATGCAACAATATTCTCTTTTTGCCAAAAACATCGCAGAATACAATAGTATCCTTTCCTCTATTTCGTTAGCGTTGGTTCTTCGTGCTTATTTTTATCTGCTGACGATGTTTGTAGCGAGAAACCTTTTTGGATTTTATCCAGGGGGCCTAGACAAAATCCCTTTTCTGTAAGCGTTAACGCCAACGGAAAGATCAAGTTGTATGGAGTTGACAGCAGCAGTCACGTGACATCTCTAAAACTAATGTCAACTCCATACATTTTGATCTTTCCGTTGGCGTTAACGCTTACAGAAAAGGGATTTTGTCTATAGCCTCTGAGCTTGTTAAAGTAGAATTTGGAAAGGAAAGCTAGCATTTTTTTTTTTTGTGATTTTCAATATAAATATTAAATTATTCTTTGAAAAATTGATATCACGGGCGACCGCTATGGTGAAATTTCCCAAAGTCTTCTATTTTCCTAAAAAATACAGTGATCATTCAGATTTATTATGCTATCAGCTGTTGCCTGCGAATTCGTCCGCGATCCTAGATAAAAAGTAACCTATGTCCTTCTCCAGGTTATCTACCCATGTGCCAAATTTCATCCAAATCCGTTCAACCGTTTAAGCGACAAACAAAAAACTCACTTGCGTATTTATAATATTAGTTAGGACTCTCAACAATAAAAATCATTAGTGAAAAAGAAATTTCGTTTTCAAAATTCCGAGAACAACTAAAAAAAAACAAAATAATTTACCCAAACACCATCCTAGTAAATAATAATTTAATTCAACAACACAATAGGACAAAAGGGCCAAGGCAAATTAGTCCGCAAATGTTCGGGACAAAAATGGCCCCCATAAAAAATGGCGACGGGTCGCGACGGCCCACGAAGGCCGACGGTAAATAATTTTCACGGTAAACGTTTTCATACGGCCGAGGACGTTACGGCATTAACATACTACTTGAGTGGTAATAAGTGGTTACTTTTCCTTAAACTCGTTTTCTCGTGAGGAAAGTGTTATTTATTTCAGTTTGTATGCTAATGTTCACGTGGAGAAATGTTACTTTTATGTTATGTTTTTATTTTATTACGGGTATTTTTTGTTTACTGAGGACCTGTTTGTTGGAAGCATAATTTGCTGTACGTGTATAATTAGCCATTTATTTTTTTATAGGTAATTGGGCAGCTTTCACCCTATGATTTATTTTATAATAGGTAGGTACAGTCACGGACTTTAATTGATGAGCCACCTTCAAACTTTTCAATTTTGCAGTTTCATACATTCACGAGATTACACGATTAAACACGAACTCAAATCGCAAGCTCGTAAACAAGATGACAAATAAATTACTTTTAATCGGAAATATCCATAGAGGTTGACTAATAAGTTCTCAATGATAACAATAAATACAATGTTGCATTAAGTTTATCCAATCTATTTGATACCGACCTCCTTTGAATCATAGCTCATTAACTTGATAATTATGAAAACATAACTGAAGACAGTGACAGTTGAAATATCAAGATGACAAATAAATTACTTTTAATCGGAAATATCCATAGAGGTTGACTAATAAGTTCTTAATGATAAAAATAAATACAATGTTGCATTAAGTTTATCCAATCTATTTGATACTGACCTCCTTTGAATCATAGCTCATTAACTCAATAATTCTGAAAACTTAACTGAAGACAGTGACAGTTGAAATATCGATGTCAGTGAATTTCTCCGTACGCTAACGTTAAACTCAAACTCAAACTCAAACTCAAAGCATTTATTTCAATTAAACCATTTACAGGCACTTTTGAATTGTCAAGGAGTCGGTCAGTCAGAAATATGAAGCTAGTTGCCCATTCCAAAGCGTAGTAGGTACCTATGGAGAAGAACGGGCAAGAAACTCCACGGACACTCTTTTAAATCAAAATATTGTTACAAAATATTGGTTACATCATTTATGTTGAAATTATACATGTGAGAACAATGTAGAAAGCACGTTAAAAGCGTCCGCAATTATAACAAACAAATCAAAAATTAAAATAAGCCATGGCAGCTAAGAGATGACCAGTCACAACTGACGGCGCCCGTTCACGAACATGACGCATGGATCAGCACCATTCAGCTCAACCATTTTGAAGGGAGCTAAATGATCCAACACACGCGCCACCATCAGCGAGACATTTGAGTGAGCATGACATTCCCAGCCGCCAGGGCACATTCAAGTCAATTAAAGACAAATTACCCGGTAAATGGCTCTATAGTACATAGTACTCACACCTGTGCTATGCAGTTATATAATACAAAGGAAATTGAGTTTATACAATGCAAAGATGGTCTTACAATCTTCAGCAGCTCCAACATTATTTTCGAATGTTAATTAGTTAGTTGTGGTTGTGGAGCAGGACCAGCATTAAGCCAAGCATTTTTATCAGAAATGTAATCCTCCAACTTATAATATGCCTGCCTGCATAGTGTGCGTTTTATACAAGTTTTGAATTTCGTCTCGTTCAGTTGAAGTATGTGGGGAGGAATTTTATTGTAACATTTTAAACAGTACCCCATGAAAGATGAGTCTACTTTAGCCAGTCTGAAACCTGGTTGAACTAATAGGTCCCTATTTCTAGTACTATAGTTATGTCTATCACCTCTTTTACTAAAAAGATGTAATTTTTTTCTTACGTGCATGATGTTTTCATAGATATATTGGCAAGCTACCGTCATGATGTTAATATCCTTAAACAGTTCCCGTAAAGAATCGCGACTGCGGAGATTATAAATGGCTCTAATCGCTCTTTTCTGCAGAATAAAGATAGACTCGATGTCTGCAGCCCGTCCCCATAGTAAAATACCGTAAGACATGATGCTATGAAAGTAACTAAAATAGACTAGCCTCGCGGTATCTACATCAGTAAATTGACGGATTTTTCTGACAGCATATGCTGCTGAACTTAGCCGTCCTGCAAGAGATGTTAAATGAGAACCCCATTGTAGCCTTGAGTCGAGCGTGATCCCTAGGAAAACAGTTTTATCGACGAATTCTAGTTTCTCTTGATTCAATATAATCACACAATCCCTACTTTTGACATTTGGTAAAGAAAATTTTATGCACTTAGTTTTTTTTCCATTTAATACTAAATTATTAGCAGTGAACCAATTTTGGACCTGCAGTAGGGCGTTATTTACTTCGTCAAAATTTGTAGCACGTCTATCTACCTTAAAAATTAAGGAAGTATCGTCAGCAAATAACACCATGTGTGGCTGATTTTTTAATAAATGTAGTAGATCATTAATGTACACTAAAAAGAGGAAAGGACCCAAAATCGAGCCTTGTGGAACACCCATTTTTGCTTTTAAACCTAGTGAGTTGATACCGTTTATTTGAACTTGCTGTTGTCTATCATTTAAATAAGATTTTACTAAACTGAGCGCAAGTTTTCCAAGTCCGTAATGCTCAAGTTTCAAGAGTAAGGTTTCGTGATCGACGCAATCAAATGCCTTGGAGAGGTCACAAAAGATTCCTATGGCGTCTTGGGCCTCTTCCCACGCGTTAAAAATGTGTCTTAATAAGGTTACACCGGCGTCGGTCGTACAACGTCCTTTGGTGAAACCATACTGTTGGTCGTGAAGGATTTTATTTGTGTTAAAATGATTAGCATTTGATTCAGCATTACCTTTTCAAACACCTTGCTGAAAACCGGCAGCACGGATACGGGTCTATAATTATTAGTGTCTTTACTGTCCCCGGATTTGAAAAGTGGTATTACCTTACTGTATTTCATTAAATCCGGGAAGACTCCTTGATCCACACACAAATTAAATATTAAGGCTAAGTAAGGCGCTATGGTTTCAATTATGGAGGTGCAGACTTTAATGGACATTCCCCAAAGATCCTCGGTTAGTTTGATCTTGATTTGCTTAAAAGCTTTTATTACTGTTACGGGGTTAATATGCTTAAAGTTAAATTCAATCGGGCAGGCTGAAACGTTCGCCCTTACTAAATCAAAAGAGAGCGATGGCGAGGAGTTTAAGGTTTCAGTAGTTTTAAGTGGGATACTGGTAAAGAAATGTACAAACTCTTGAGCAACTTCTTTGCTGTCGCAAATGAGACCGCCACCTGACGTCTCCAGTGTGTAATCGGAATTATGCTTTTTGTTCCTATTCGTTTCATTATTGATAATTTTCCAAACCGTCTGTATTTTATTGTCTGCTGATTTAACTTTGTTGCTTATGTATAAGGCTTTAGCTGCCCTACAAGTGCTCTTAAAAGTTCTAGAATAAGTAGCAACATACTTATTAAAAGTTTCTGTGTTAATATAAGGCTTAAGGCCATACAGCTCGAAAAGTCTTTCCCTACTTTTCCTGAGTCCTTTAGTTGCCCAATCACTAAATAAAAACTTAGAGCTGATAGTTTTAGTGTTTTTCTTAAAAGTATTATTGAACTCGGTTTGGACTACCGAAAAGAATTCTTTATACAAAATATTGGCATTGTTTATTGAAAGGTCCTGATTACTTAATTTACAAACTAAAGTGCTATTAAATTTATTTAAATTAACAGCTGTTACTGGTCTGAATTGAATCTGCACTTTTTGTATTGGTAAGTTGGACTCAAAAGTTACGGTTTGCCCACTGTGATCAGAAGGGAGATAATTAACGATGGCTTTATCTAAATAGTCGCAGCAACAAAACACATTATCAATACATGTAGCAGTAGTCGTAGTTATTCGGGTTGGCTCTACAAACACATTTGACAAATTGAAGGATTTAAACAAATTTAATAATCTACTGGTATTAGAATTATTTTCTAAAATGTTAATATTAAAGTCCCCGCACATAATTACCGATTTATTCCCAGTTGCAAGTTTTGACAAAACATCTTCCATTACTGACTCAAATATAGAGTAGTTTTGATAATTTGGGGGTCTGTAAACGCACACTATGACATGCTTATCTAGCTCAACACAAGACAGCTCAATGCTATGTTCAACCGATAGTTCAACTATGTCTTTACGGGTTTTTGATTTAATACAACTTTTAATTAAGATTAGTGAACCACCACGCAGCATTGATTTTCGGTTAAAACAACTGGCCACACTGTAATTCTCAAAATTAATTAACATTTCATAGTCTTTTAACCAATGCTCAGTTAAACAAATAATGTCAAACATTGTTTTTTCTAAAAACAATTCAATTTCCAATTGTTTGGTAGAAAAACCTTGAATATTTTGATGAAATAATTTCAAGGATTTCTGCTTAGCCCCTTTTGTGCAGTTAACTTTGTTAGTGCTAGAAAATACCTTTTTTTTATTAAGTGTAACTATACTGTTATTGGTACCTTCTGTTGTCTTACAAACTAGTTTAAAGTACTAATTTGAACCACCTTATCATTAGTACTATTACTAATTGTGGTGCTACATGACTTCGACATACTAATTATGTCTGGGTTAATATTAAAAGCTAATAGCCTAGCTATTTGACGTCTAAAACTAATGGGCAGATACACAGTATCCCTAGTCGATCTAAGCTTATCAACAAAAATGTTGGTGTCAAAAAATATAAACTTGTCACTATGGTGACTAACCAAAAAATGCATGTAATTATTCAACTTATGAATGTAGTTATTTTGCCTATTTGACAAGTGCTCAAAGTAGGGAAAAGCACACAAAATTATTTTATTACAATTTAACTTCAGTAGCTCAGTGACACTATCAGTTATATCATCTTTTTTAACATTTAAACTATTACCTATAAGTACAGTAATAATGGCATTAGGATCATATTCATTCCTAGTTATTGTAGACATTATTTGATTATAGGAAGTCTGAGGCATGCAATAGTTTAGAGAAGAATGACTCAGGTTGTTACTAAGTAATTTTCCTAACCCTTTTCCAAAACTATCAGAAAACAAAATGGTGCAGCGACAAACTACAGCGACAAACAAAACAAGTTACTATGCAGCAGTAACCTAGCAATTGTTTATCGTTGCTAGGTTACTGTTGCTAGACCTGCAATTGGTTGACTTTGAGTAGTCACTGCTGTCAAGTTTGTAGTTCTGCTCTCAGGTTAGCCAATCGGTAAAGATATGAAATATAATTTTCTTCTTCTAATACGAAGACATATGACTTTGCGTGTCGGGAACCGAATAAACCCGATTTGCATTACACGGCTAAAATGCGAACAGTACCAGGTGGCTCATCATTTAAAGTCCGTGACTGTACATGCAGAGACTTAAGATACTTGAGAATGATTTCATTACCAACTATTTCCAGAAAAAGATTTGGTTTGGAATTAGACAACATGTCAGTAATTATAAATTGTCGTAACTTGTGATCTTTCTACAACAGTGAAGACCACAATGCCAAGTACCAACCTCTAGGTAGGTTGGTACTTGGTATTTTATCCAAAGCAAAATGAAACTTGCCCATTTTAAATACAGTAAGTTCCGTAACATCAATTTCATTCCACATCCATCACACAAAGCCCAACCCCGACATTCCATTTCAACTTAACAATCCACAATAACCCAACTTTAATCCAGTCCACCACAGCGCAATAACTGTGTAACTATCAATTGTTTGCATGTGGCGCCGACGCACCGACGCGACGCACCGAGGAACAGGGCCATATTAATTTATGGAATAAATTACCCAGTCCAGGTGCTGTGATATTACAGGGAACGGAAGGATCGGCACAATTTATATGTTGACCCTGGTGACAACAGGATTACAGAGTTATTGCCTGCGGTGACGGAGGAATGAGTTATGGGCTTAGGAGAATAGTTATGCAGGAAGGATGGGGGTTAATTATTTTTCATTACAGTTATATAAGATTCACATAAATTACATTAAGTAAAAGCTGAAAAATTATAGAGGAGAAAAAAATATTTGGGATTCAATCAATCAGGTCAATCAGTTGTCAATTTGATGAAGACGAATCAAAATATATGGATACTAGCTGCGCCCCGCGGTTACACCCGCGTAAGTCTCGATCCCGTGGGAATATTGGGATAAAAAGTATCCTATGTCCTATTCCAGGTAATGGTCTACCCCTGTGCCAAATTTCATCCAAATCCGTTCAGCCGTTTTAGCGTGAAAGCGTAACAAAACAAACAAACTCACTTTCGCATTTATAATATTAGTTAGGATTTTGCATATACACAAATCACGAGATAGAAACAAAAAAATAGATCCCATTCTTATCCTTAAAATGAAGAGAGAAAAGATCAACTTAAAAACAAAGACTAATGTCATACAAATTAAAAAACTTTGCTGACTGAAACTTAAAACAAACAGTAAATCTTTCGCAACAGAGACCACAGAGCCAGGTGAACTAGTGTGATAACACGATCATAAAATTAAGTACCTCAATACCAGCCAGACCTCATAGTAAATTCATTTGTTTAGGTTTCAGTTCCAACAATACCCAGTTTTTGCTACCGAATCGTCTATTATAATCCAAAAGGGTGAATTGACTTTGAATAAAATTTACTTGCGGCCCCAATGAATATTTATATGAGAACGATATGAATTAATTTTGGAAATAACCTCTTATTCAAACAATAGGGTGTTAACATTTGAAGCTTCAGCTGAAAACGGTAGGTGAAGGGTTTACTTTGTATGCTGAAAAGGCACAATCATTGATCATTGATAATAGGCACAAAAAGTTTACAACAACAAACAACCAAAAAAACAGTAACGAAGATATTTACACAACAGTTTTTTTTTTACAATAGGTATAAACGTCGTCAGATTAAAAAAAACTTTGTACTAATAACCTATTATTGATTAATACGATCAATCTGGGTTCAAGTCTATGTACCTACTAAGAATTTTGTAATTACAAAACTTAAAACAATTCAATTAACCGTTTATTTTACTTCCGAGAAATAGGGATTAAAACTCAGGCTGAGAACAGCACGACATAGATAAGCGCACAAGAACATGAGATTACAGGCATGAGAACTTTTCGGCTTAGGCTCTGGCTGACGGGCGAAACGTAATGACACATAGCACATACTAGCTGAATTAGACCTACAAGGTATGTTTTGATAGACAGGAATATTGCAGTTCAATGACGTGCTTATGGCTAAACTATGCGGCTCCGTGTCTATAGTAATAGTTTATAGTATAGTTACTGTAGTAACTAACAGATGTAAACTAATGACGCCTTCATTCAACCGACCGTCAGTGAATGCTCAACGGGTCTAGATCGAATTAAAAATGCAACTTCCATTTTCCATTGTCTAATTGAACACTATAGGTACAAAAATGAAGAATCATAATCAAGTAATCCTCTTTCAGCGCATCAACTTTTCTTTCATAACACAAACAGCAAATCATCTTTCAAGAATTCCCGGAGCTTCCAATTTTCACGTGTAAAACTTCAAACTGATAGCCAAGGAACTCGCGGCTAATGAGTAGCAACTTTGACAGATTGTACCTTGATACCGACAGCTTTTATTACACAAAACAAAGTTTTAATTAAACATTTCGCAGGAATCCTTTGGGAAGCGAAAATATTTTGGAGGTAATAAAACGCTTGAAGAGGTTACAATTATAACTTTTCAGTATGATTCCCCTTGCTACGGTGTGAACGAACTCGTATGATAAATACACCATTAGATTCTAAAACGTTATAATCTCTAGGGAAATAGAAGTCAAGGATCAGAATATTTCAATCGAATTTGACCCACAAACCGGACTCTTGTTTATTGTTGTCGCTTCGATTGCAAATCTAGAGTGTTGTTTTACAGTCTCAATCTGTGTTTCGTTAAGGGTATTTACAAAACTGGCTACAATGACCTGTTTTCTTTGTTTTTAATTCATATAAAAACCATTTCACAGAGACGAGACTTCACTTTCACATCGATGATAAAGTATTTTATGAGTTGGTAACGTAACCAATTTAAAAAAAGAAACATTTTCATTGGCAACAAATAACATTTTGATTTGGATAATCCACTTTAAACTTTTTCCTTTAGCGGTAGTAGCGAGACAACGAAATGCCCTAGTTCCATTACATTTCCTCCATTCCAGCAACACTTCATTACCATTTGTAATCTTGTTCAATCAGCATTTTAATTAGGCTCACTACTTAGTTCTGTATCAGTGTTAATCTCTTGTGCTAACCCAACCTTTATTTCAGATCCCACATAGATTCTTCCGCTACCTTCGCGGCTTTTATTAAGGCACCTCGGTAGCGATAGAATCTTATCGCACCTAAGTTGTAGTACCTCTGAGTCTATTGTATGTAGACCCTAACTACAGAAGGAACGATTTAGGTTAATTTGTACTATAGATTCACATCTTGATGATTATTTTTTCCTTGCAAAGTAGGTAAAAATTTGCGTTGTTTTGTTGGAAGCCGGATTGGGTTTAGCTGTAATTAAATGGATATACGTAGTTAGACCCAAACACGAACGCGCGACGTAAACGTTACGTAAAAAGATTTTTTATATCGCAAAACAACTATTCTATAGAATATTGTTTAAAAATTTACATTACGTATATTTCTCGCGTTCGTGCAGACCCAATGACCATATTTATGATCCTACTTATTTACCTGATTACATAGTTTATATACAGCTGTTCTAGATTTTCTTTCATGTCCAAATGAAAAGCAAACTGTCTATGGTGTCTATTAGATTTTGCAAAGAGAATAAAGTTACACTAGATTGGAGAGAGTAGAGGAGTTAAGGCGCGAGCTCAACGACAGAGATCAGGACCTCTTGGCGAACGACGTCGAGATCACAAATATACCCGAGGCCAAGGTTGATAACCCGATCCACATCGCCAAGGTCATAAGCCTGAAGCTAGGGGTAAACTTGGAGGAACGCGACATTGTCAGCGCGGAACGAGTCGGCGGGAGGCAGCTCAACGCGACGAGCTCTACGGGTGCGACAGAAACTCGCCCTCGCGCCATTGTCGTGCGCCTGTCGCGTCGTGATCTGCGTGATGAACTGCTGACGAGCGCGCGAGTGCGACGTGGGGCGACGACTGCCGATTTAGACATGTCCGGCCCAGCCCAGCGATTCTTTGTCAACGAGCGCCTTACAAAAACAAACCGTCAGTTGTTTCGGAAGGCACGGGACGCTGCTAGTCTCTTCGATTGGAGGTTTGTGTGGACCAAGCGCGGCCGCATTCTTGCCAGGAGGAAGCCTGGTGACCCCACACATAGAATCCGCACCGAGGAAGACATATCTCGAATATTTGGACCTGTCAATGAAACAGCCTGATTATTCTCAAATTTTATTTTTATTTATGTTAATTTTTATTTTTATTTTTGTTATTAATATGATTAAGCTCATGTTAGTTATCTCTACTTGGGAGGATCTGCGTTACAACTGTTTTTATCGGGTGCTTGACCACAGTATGGCAGGTGTGCATAGTGAGTTATCCTTATTTCTTTTTTATATATTCGATCAACATATGTTTACACTTAAAACATTTATTACAACATACCCTAATAATATTCAAAAATTATGTACATTCAATTTATTTACAATGTTTCTTGTTTACGTTAATTACATATACAGTACAAAATCACTCCATCATTTCAGCTCATTGCAGTCCACTGTTGAACATAGTTCTTACCTCCACATATACATATACTTACTCACACTCAACATACAGTTACACAAGACATACATACAACACACAGATGACAAATGACTCCCAGTAAATGTATTAAGTTTGGTCTACTGAATGCGGGCTCTCTAGGAACTAATCAAGATGAATTTTTGATGGCCATGGGTAACCATGCTGTGGATATCATGGCTATCAACGAGACATGGTTGCGTAAGGGTGAGGAGGACCGTGCGCCTAGTGTGCCTGGTTACAGGCTTAAGCACATACCGCGACCTATGTCTGTACGTGGTGGGCGCGGCGGGGGGGTCGCATTCTACATTAGAAATGGAGTCACTGCACGAGTAAGAGCTCATCCTGATCATCCCAATGTTGAACAGCTCTGGCTAACCCTTAGTGTAAATAAGAAGAAGTTACTCATTGGCACTGCCTATCGTCCACCATGGTTAGACTTAGAGCCTTTTCTCGAAGGCTTAACTGCCAGTATTGGTGGTTTGGCCCCCTATGACAATGTAATATTATTAGGTGACTTTAATGTTAACGTGCTAGATGTCAATAGCCCAAAAACCAAACAACTTTTAGATTTCCTTAGCTACTTGAACCTAAATCAATTAGTCCAAACACCCACACACTTTGTAGGTGATAGTAGTTCACTTATTGATATAATCTGCAGTGATACTTCAATCCGCAATGTCATGGTGAAACATATCAGTGAACTTAGCCATCACTCGTTTATCACATGCGAGACGATTTTTAAGAAGCATAAGGCTAAACCAAGATCTGTCATATTTCGTCCGCTGTCAGACATATTAGAGGACTACTTTAACATAGATTTAAAACTTATTCCATGGTCGTGTATTGGAGACATGAGTGATGTCAATTCTATGGTGCAAACATTTAACTCATTTATGATCCAGTTATTCGATCTCCACGCTCCCCTTAAAAGGAAGACATTTAAAAGTCGCCCCACTCCCTGGATAACTGAAAACATCAGACTGATGTCGACATTAAGAGATGAAGCCAGGGACAGATTTCGTAAATCCAAACTACCGGGTCATAAGCAGTATTATTTGGATCTGAAGCACCAAGCAGTCACGGCACTAGTTTCCGAGAAGACGGCGTATTTCGCCAGGAGCATCAATAACCAACTGAAGGAACCGAAACTATTGTGGCGCAATTTAAAATCAGATGTGCTTCCGGACCATAAGCAAAGATTGCTGCCAGGTCACTTCAATAACCCCGATGCCATCAATGCGGCGTTTCTGGACGTCCCTGGTAATTGGTGTCACAACATCCCACAATTTTCCTACTTTGAGTCTCATAGGTATGGCCCTGCCTCATTCACACTCACAACAACCAATCCTGAGTCGATCCTGAAGATAATCAAGAGTCTAGGGTCAAATGCACAGGGCGTCGATGGTATAAGTCTCGACATGTTATCTCTCACGTTGCCAACTACCTTGCAAGCAATAACGGACATCATTAACCGGTCCATAGCCACACGTACGTTCCCCGAACTCTGGCGATGCGCTATTGTACGTCCCATCCCTAAAAACAATAACCCGGTTAACATGAAGGACTTGAGACCAATCAGTGTTCTACCTTGCCTGTCTAAGATCTTGGAACGTGTAGTATACTCGCAGGTCATTGAATACCTCGAAACTAACAATATTCTTCCTGACCTTCAGTCGGGTTTCAGAAAGGGTAGAGGTACTGCAACAGCTCTGGCTGATGTTGTGGGTGGCATCCTTGAAGCACGTGACCGGGGGGAGGGAACTATTCTGGCTCTGCTGGACTTTTCCCGCGCTTTTGACGCAATTAATACCACCCTACTGCTGTCAAAGCTAGTTTACTATGGATTCGATAGTGATGCTGTAGAATGGTTTAGAAGCTACCTAACTAACAGGGCTCAATATGTAGAGATGCATAGAGAAGACGGGTCAACGGTGTCATCTCCCCCCCTGCAAGTGTCAAGGGGTGTCCCTCAGGGATCGATTTTGGGGCCTTTGTTGTACATACTATACAGTGCGGATATCATAAAATCCTTTGTTAACTGCAAATATCATATGTATGCCGACGATATTCAGCTGTACATATCCTTCAAAGGGGGTGAAACATATACAGCTGTGCAGAAAATGAACGAGGATTTGCATAGGGTGGTTGTATGGTCGGAGGAGAACTCTCTGGTTCTAAACCCCCTTAAATCTAAATTTATGATTCTGGGTTCTAAGAAGCAAGTCAGTGCAATACTTTCTGCCAACCCTGAAATAGTTGTTATGGGAGAGAAAATTGAGAGAGTGGAGCAGGCATGCAATCTAGGGCTAATCATGGATCCAGAGCTGCACTTTGAGGCCCACGTGACCAATGTTCTTCGAAACTGTTTTTATAGGTTAAAGGTCTTATATGGTATACGGAAGTATCTAAGCATACCAATACGGAAACATCTTGTAGATAGTCTCATCCTATCCAAGTTAAATTACTGCGACACTGTCTACGGACCTTGCCTGCTTTCAAGAACAGAACGTGTAATACAACGTATTTAGAATTCCTGTGTTCGCTTTTGTGTTGATGTCGCACGAAGAAGTCATGTAACTCCATACATAAACAAACTAAAATTATTAAAGATGGCTGCCAGGAGAAAGCATCATTTGGCCAACTTGTTGTTTGGTATTGTTACAACTCAAAAACCACACTATCTCTATGAAAAGCTAACTTGGAAACAAAACCACCTAAAGTATAGTCTTCGCTCCATGGTAGGTCCACTGTCCGTGCCAATGCACAGAACTACAGCATTCAGGGGGTGTTTCAAGTTTGCAGCCACACGCTGTTGGAATGATCTCCCACCACCATTGCGACGCCTGAAAGCAATACAAGCTTTTAAATACCACCACAAAAAGTTACTCTTACATCAACAAATTTCGCATCTATCTTAAATATGTATGTTCTATAGTGTTGGTTTCACTCACCTCTGGGGTCATGGCATGCAGGCTTTGGCTTGGGATCTCCCGGGGCGTGGGCTGCTTGGAATTTCCCTCTTCTGTCACTGGAGCTGTATTTGTTGGCTGTATTTGTTTTCTGTTCTTGCTACTGCATCCTACCCATGAATGCTTAGGAACGCCAACTTCTTTCTATAATTTACGGTTAAACCTGATTAATCTACTGCACACTGTGGTTTTGTCAAGTTGGTATAGTTCCTTGATAACAAATTTATGCTAATTTATATATGTATCCAATATAATTTAATTTATCTAATAGTAATATAATTCTATAATTCATTATAATAACGTTCATTAAATTAACTATTTCTAACGTACCATCTGGTCTGTGGTTGTTCTCTTTATCACCGTAGTTTGTCATCGTCACCTTCTTACACAAATTCCACAAACACTGTTTACAAAAACTGGAGCTACACAACACAAACACTCGATGCATCCTTTGTTATTTTTATTGCATCATACCACTATTAACTAGGTAATTGCGCCATGTTATTTGTTACGTAACCATTACGACGATTACGACAAAACGTCTTTACGTCAAAAAACTGTCAAAATAGTTTTGATGACAGCTGCGCGCACAGATTGCAACCCGTGGCGCGTGAGTCGCTGACGGAACGGAATGTTGCCATCAATAAAT
Source organism: Lithophane semibrunnea (assembly GCA_947363905.1). NCBI lineage: Eukaryota > Metazoa > Arthropoda > Insecta > Lepidoptera > Noctuidae > Lithophane > Lithophane semibrunnea. The sequence goes on along the minus strand of OX376192.1, from coordinate 735,428 downwards.
ATTATATTTTTATAAACACTACAAGTATTTATTTTTCACACTACAAGTATTTATTTTATTTATTTTTTTGTTATTGTCCACTCATTATGTGCTGCACCGATTGACGTCATGACGTCAACGCCGGCTGTCACTGAAAATCAGCGCTGGGGCTCTGTCTCGCATAGGGTCGCAGCATTATGCTGAGTGATGGCCGTTTTGCGTGAATGTGACGCATATTTTCCCGCAACTTGTTTATTTTCGTATATTTGTCCTTTCTTGGCGTCACGTTTGCCGCAAATAAACATATTTTCTTCTTTCTAGATTAATATAACTTCATTGTGAGACTCCCACCGCTCCCTTTAAAACTTTCGACATTAAAGAATATTTTGCGGCCTCTCACTGTAAGATTAAAACCGTTATTCAATATTTATTTCATTGGTTTCCAATTTATTGACGATTGTTCGATAAGCCGCCATATTTATGAAAATAATTAATAATTTTTTTCACTGGCACGGATAGTTATACGACAAATTCAATTAACTTCAAGTTATGATATAATTCTTTTATTTCGATTATGATTCAATTTACACATTATTTTACATCTAACACTACAATACAATACTAATAATATGTACAAGTATGTAAAAAGGGAGAGGACATATTTATTAAAGTGCATCAAAAAATTCGTCCGCATCGCTGTCAGCAGGAAAAGTGCCCAAAAGGCTGGCAGCATTGTCACGTTGTATGACAATGCTGATTCTTTGGCCGAAGAATAGGCCAGCCCTCTGGTCACGTGAAGAGTCGACCAACCGCTTGGCGATGTCTTGATAATTATAATAAGTGAGCACTCGGGCCCCATGGCCCCAGGGTTTCAACTTTAAACGGCTCGAACATATAAGACCCAATGAGATTGGAGTATTTGCGCCGTTTGAGGTTTTCCGCACCTGCAGTAGCAGCCCCAGCACAGCCCGCCGTGCTAGGAAGATGGGATGGTAAAAGGGTGTCGACACACGTTGCATCCCACACCAAAGGCCTACCTACCTTCCAAGGCATTATGGTCATTCCCATCGTCACGTGCCAAGCCATTGGGTTCTAAAACAGCTGGCACCCCGACGGTGACAAGAGCACGACGGATGATGTCATTGACGCTGGCGTGTCGGCCTGCGCTTTTACTGCAGGATAGGCCATGGTGACCGAGGCAGTCGACACTTTCACCGCATTGGCAGCGATGCGGAGCCACACAAGGAGCGCCCAGACGCAGACAAGTAGCGAGCCGGAAGGTGGTGTCACCCAGCATAGTGCCTATGTTGGGTGACGGTACTTATGTTTGTATTTTAAATGTCTCTAATTAATCTATATCTATACATATTATAAATTAAAATCGCTTTTCGTGTTTGTCTGTATGTTCGCGTTGTTTTTCTAAGCCGCGCAACTGATTTCGATGAGGTTTTCACCATCGTTTAGAGAATTTATCCCGGAAGGTTTTATGTGTTTAACACGTTACTAATAAAGTTACATTTAACTAAGAAATCTCGATAATATCGACAAGTCAACATATTATGTTGTCAAATTGTAAAAACCGTGCAAAGCAGGAGCGGGTCGTAAGTAATGAATAATGATAATGTGTGATGTATTACGAAGATGGATATTTTCTCAATTCTAATTTTTATGACAGTACTAGTAGTGGCCCGCGGTTTCACCCGCGTAAGTCTCGATCTCGTGGGAATATCGGTATAAAAAGTATCCTATGTGTTAATCCAGGTTATAAACTATCTGTTTGCCAAATTCCATCCAAATCCATTCAGCCGTTTTTACGTGATTGAGTAACAAACACACAAACTTTCACATTTATAATATTATATTATGATTTCAGATAACGAAAAAGTCGCGGTTTATGAGTTTTTAGTAATATTGTAGAAGCAGCCCAGGTAAAGCAACTAGCTTACTTACAATACCAGGTGAGGCGATAATAACATTCAAAAGGTAAGATACTATTCAATTCATAATGTTCTTTGCGACAAAAAGCCAAGAAAACCACCTCACGATTACAATTTTAGGTACACAAGGTTTATACTACTTAGGTACACAAGTTTCACATTAAATTATTCCAAGCTACACACAGCGAACCAAAAGTGTATGTAAGCGACATCACTAAATCTGAGTCCTAAATATTTCCAGATTGTCTTATTCAAATGAGTACTACAGTATTCCCTTTCGCCTGCTCTCACGAACATCTTTAATGAATAATTCCAACCCGTAGTGTAATACAGGCCAGATCTAGCTCAAATAACTATACGTCTAACTATGCCGGGGAATTTTCAAAGTTCGACGTTTATCAGTGAAATTCTCCTAGAACAAGTTCGGCCATAATTATGGGTAGCCACCTTCGAGCTTCATAATTACATAATTGACTCACCGACCTCGCATTTGCAAAGATGAAGATAATCTTGGTGAGGGAGTAAATCATGTGGAGGAACGTGAGGCGAAGGAAGTTAAGGTAATGATTGACGAAGATTTTGTTGCTGAAGTTATGAATGAGCTTTTAGAAACCTTAGATAATTGGAACAAATAAAACTTTCGTCTAATTACTAAACCAATAAACTGAATTATAAGTAACTTAATACTGAAGCCTAATTCCAAAGATAAACAAAAGACAGCCGACAAAAACAAAAACTTTACCAAAAGTAATAATTTAGTCATCGAAATGGTGGAGATACAAACAAATTGCTAATTGCTTTAGACTTTAGAGACGGGTATCATCAATTTGTATCCACAAATTGTATTAATCAAAACGTTATACCGTTTCTATCTGTTATGGCAGCTGTAAAGTTTATGTGGCGAACTAATCTTGGACCACAAAGGGTTGAGAAATTAGAAGTGTCATTTGGGAGGTTGAACCCTTCGGGATCCCGGGAGTATTACCATTCTCATTGAAGTGATTATTTTCAACTAAGATGGTAGATTAGCAGTGAATGGCTAATGTATGAGTAACTTAGTGCTTTAAATGTGGTAAAGCTATAATTAATTAATTTTAGGGCTTATTATACCTTTAGTGGCAAACACAAGTTATGTATAGCCATAATTATGTCGACACAAAATTACATGCTAGCTTAGAGGGCTACAAATGGTGTCCCATTTTCATAACGTTTCTTCCGTAGACTTCATCATCTGCCTAGCCTTTTCCCAACTATATTGGGGTCGGCTTCCAGTTTAACCGGATGCAGCTGAATACCAGTATTTTACATGGAGCGACTGCCTATCTGACCTCCACAACCCAGTAACTGGGTAATACGATACCCCTTGGTAAGACTGATTGTCAGACTTTCGGGCTTCCGTAGACTTCGAGGTTTGAAAATTTGATTTTGGTTTCGTTGCTCTAATAGGCATATTAACCAGTTTCAGCAATCAATGGTAAAATCTTATAATACATCATATTTAAAACTATTTTAACTTGGTTATAACTAAACCTACAATATTTTTAACTACAGTTTTGTTACTACCAACATGATAATATTTCGGACCCAAAATCAGCGTTTCCTTTTGATGTCTGGCATAAAACAAGTTAATATACCCTTACAAATTAGTTTCGAAACTAATTTAATATTATGACTGACCATAGAAGGTAAATATTGTAGGTATGTATTTTATCTTTTCATGCTTATTCTTGGATTATTAGAATTTGGAAGGGATTAAAACGTATATAGCAATTAAAACATGTGGCAATTTAAGAACTTTGTATTGATGGCTATCCCTGTCATCGGCAAGATACCTATCTTTGCCTGGCTTCATGAGGTTCAGGTTTTCATTCGGTACCCACCTAATTCGATTTCTTTTTGCTCACTTCAGTGATGAATTGATGATTTATAAAGTCATTGAGAAAGCCTTGTGATTTGGTCGGTGTTGTATATTGTTACAATTCTGGAATCTTATAAAATCTTATCCATCTAAATCCCGTCTAAGTCAGACCCTTTCAAAAGTAAACAACAACTATTCCGGAACACGGTTGTTTTAAGTCGGAAACATAAATCCCGCACACGGACCTCCGTGAGTAGGTACCTCCGGGATTTTTGCCCCAATATTAAACTACAAAAAAACTATTATTTTTAAGTTAAATACTTGACATTCTTTTTCACACACGTTCACATTTACAAATATCAGGTTGAACATCGTTCACAAAATAAGCTGATGATCTGATAATTTAATGAAATCTTTCCGATTAAATTAAATAAAAGTTTGTAAAATAGAAACTAGACGATAGCCTTTAAAAGTCTGCCCATTTGTTAAAGTTACATTAACATAAGCCTGCTTCAATTAGTAAAGCTTAAGAAAATAATTATTCTATCTTTTAATGACCAAAAGAACGAACAAAATTAACAACAAAATACTGTTAGAAAGTTTCAGCATGAGAAAGTTAACTTCGTTATCTATTCTCAGTTTAAACAGGCGAAAAATAAAAGTACAATTAAAAACAGATAAAAAAGAATTTATCACTGAAGTTGACAGCGAGAAGGAAAGTTGTGAAGGTACTTGCGACAAAAATAAAAATAAAGAAATTTTGTCAAGTTTTGTAAACAACAGTACGGAATCATTTGCGCCCTCAATCAGTGACCTAGTGACCTCGCAGATGAAGAATTCTGTGGGTGAATAATATTGTGAGGCAGAATAATTATCAGTCGATTTGAATTTTTCATTATGATGTGACTTTATCATTTTGATCATAGACATACCTATCTATCAGTTAATAAATTATTATCTTTTTTTATTAAATGAATTAATGAAACAACAGCAGTTTCAATCGTTGAATACACGTAGGTAATATACATACAAGATTATGAAGAAGTAAAAAGCGATGATTAAACACCATCAGAAAGAGATTAGGTAACTTAATAGATACAGAAAAAATCTTGGTCAAGGTCTTGCATTCCCGGACATCTGATAATATTATGTAGGTACATAATTTATGCTTGATAGAAACTTAAAAGCTACCAATATTTTTGTAATACATATTTTTATTCAATGCTCACTACCTTAACTTTCACCACTTTCACCCAAGGTCATCAACTTGACTTATAATCTAGCGAAGCACTTGCCTCACTGCCTGTTTACATCTCCTACGTGATTTTCCACATAATGACAACAGCATCCTTCAGTTATGACTTGAACATGGCCGGCGTCACGTGACAACTCACTTCATTTTCATTTGCGCCCCCATTTTTGTCGGCCCATATTTTACGCGTAAAATGTTTTTATAATTATGCTGAAAATATGACGCTGATGGCGAGTTTCGGCTTATCTTGTGTAATTCTACTTGTTTGTTTGTTTATCCTATAAACATAGGTCTAACCAATGATATTATATTAAGGTCTAACGAACATATGGAAGATGAGGGATTAAACTAGAAATTACTTAATTACCGCTAAAGCGTATTTAAAAAATTGTTGATGAACAATCATTGAAATCGCGAAAAAAAAATCAGCTGTTCCCTACATTTATGTTCGCATAACTCGTCAAAATGTAGGGAGCAGCTGATTTTTTTTCGCGATTTCAGGTTTGGTCCCATAGTGAAAGTTGTTTATAATAATGAGTACCATGACCCCATAAGAGGATTTAAACGACTAAAATTTAACCCTGTATGATTAGCGTTAAACACATTTAGTGAGTGAGTTGTAATGCAATCCAGCCTTAATTCAGAATCAACTCCACATAAATGAAACGGCATAGATTTATTGATACTTTCATAATGAACTTTTTCGCTGATCGTGGATTTTTTTATAGAAGACTCAGACTAGGACACACTATATAAATAATAGAGTTTATATACCTTACAGTTACGCAAACACAAAAGCGATTTTCTCGTGAAATAAAAATCGTAATCTGAGAAAAGAACAATTTCATAATGTTGTGGTTTCTATATACTATGTTTCTATATACTATGTTTCTATATACTATGTTTCTATATACTATGTTTCTATATACTATGTTTCTATATACTATGTTTCTATATACTATGTTTCTATATACTATGTTTCTATATAATATGTTTCTATATACTATGTTTCTATATACTATGTTTCTATATACTATGTTTCTATATACTATGTTTCTATATACTATGTTTCTATATACTATGTTTCTATATACTATATTCGTAACACTTATCTCTATCTTACTTATCTCTCAATACTTTCGAAAGTCGCTTTTCACTCTTGCGTAATTGTAAGATAGGTATTTAATTATAACTTAATTATTTGAGTTTCCTTCAATCCCGAAAACAATACTCTTCTTTGTCATTTACACTAACAAAAGAAAAGATACAAAATTCACTATTAAGTATCCAGTGTTTTGGATTAACGTATGAAAATGGTTGCCAAAATAGAGCGTGCCAAAACTCGTGAGCAGTGTAATGCGAAGCTTGGCAGAACACGCCAGGTACTAAAACTTGCATACCAACGGGGAAAAACTGCTCCTGAATACTGTTGAACTTGTATGGTAAGCAAGATAGCCGCGGTTATAAACGTAATTATTGGTATGCATTAAGTTTCTTATTGTTCCACGTACACAAAGGACACAAAACTTTTTGTAATATTGCAGAAAATAGTCGCAAGATTGCTACATATGGCAAGTTTGCAAAATGCTGTGTCCAAATTCGAGAAAATACAGCTGTCTATGCTTTTAACGAATCCTGTCGACCTCACGACTTGTCCTGACACAACTAATGACATACAATCAATCCTAACGACAGCCAAAACCAAAACAAAACCGAAAAATTACCTTCACCCAGAATCAAAATAAGAAATTCATACCATAAACCGGTACTAATACATAACTATGAATAATTCTATAGGGCTTTCCAATTACCACCGTCCACTTAATAAAACTCACCTAGGTACTGCAGAACTCCCAACTTTAGCAATATACCCATTATTAATCTACATTTCCACAAAAAGCTCTAGGTAGTATTAATTTATTCAATAACCTTTACATCGAACATTTTTCGAACAAAGTGAACCAGTGCTGGCCACTGATGTGCGAAATACTCGATTTTTAAATTGAGTTGCTGTTCTATTGGATTTCGGTACGAACGCTCGTATTTTAAAATCAATCGAAGTACTCGGCCGTGGTTTGCGGTTCCCTGGAAAATGTTAAAGTTTTTACATTTGCTTACTTTGTATAGTTTATGTGAAGTTTTTAAGCTTTTTGCCCTTTTCATTTTACGGTTGAACTGGTTTTTCTGTTCATTATAATGCAACGATGGAAGTTGCTTTTCAATCTATCAGGTATGTTTTTGATTACCGTATACCAACGTAGTTTTTATTCTAAAAGTTCTTATTCTAAAAGAACAAGCCATTGCACAGGACTGCTGACAATACACTACCATTTTTAAAGCACCTTCCAACCCTCAATGTAGAAAGGCATGTCTTTACTCATTGCATCAGTTTTATACTCAATCAAATTAACAATACTAAAAACTTTCATATCTTCTACCACTTCAATTTCTCATCCACCACACTAAAAAACATCTAAGTACATGTAGCACAGCCACTCTTATAGCAGTAGTAATAAAAGTACTCCAACTTTTAACACACTCTGAGTACCTACCCATGTCGAAAGTTGGAAAAAACTTTATAGACTAACTACCAACGTTCGTCTAGAAAGTTCCTCTCCCTCCGATCACCTTAGACATCTAATATGAATGAAGAAGCCTTCGTGGTTGCTTCACGAACAACAATATTACCATGCGAATAGAGAATTGCTACATATTTAAATACTAACCGCTTGTTTAGTACTTCTATTCTAACTTTAGTACTTGTGGTTGTAAGTAGCTTTTCAACTTAAGGTTCTATGAGTTTCCTACAGCTTCACTAAAATTCTCGTCATTATCTTTGCTAGTATGGAAGTGTTTATTTTCATAGCTTGTTTATAGTTTAGTTAGAAGAACTAAAGAAGTGCTAATGATAAAAATACCACCAAAATGTTTCATAGATTGAGTAAAGTTTTTACGTTAGCACTGCTAAAAAAACCTTTGTACAAAAAACATTTGAAAAACATTTCTATGAGTGTACATGATCTGTACTCATAGCAAGGTTGCTCTGGTCTAAAAGATATACATAGAATGTTGTCTCGACAACAATCAACAACAATACAGGTTGCGACCATCAACTGTAATCCCCTTATTGTATAATTTATGCTAAATATCGCTGCAAGTGTTACTTGCCCTAATTACTGCTAATCCGTCAAGGATCACTACCTAATAATTACGTATGTAAATCACATACTTGTCACGGATGTGTGGAGGCCCTTATTGACGTACATAATACCTGTAAATTATTCTCACAATACTAGCTATTGTAGTATGCAAATAAACGGCTTAACTACATATTGTTAATTATTTATTGTATCAATAGAGCACAATAGGTGTCTCAGTGTTGAATTAGTGGCAGTTGGCTACACTACCATACATAATAACAAATCAACCAGTTTGTAGTCAGATTACTCCTGCATTTTCAGAATAAGAAGCCACGTGTTGTCTGTATTTACTTTCAAAGCAACGAGTCTATTGACACTAATCCGGTAGAATTTTAATCTTCAGGCTGTAAGTAGCTGCAATTCCGGAGAGAAAGCTTGTATAATGTTGTACGCTGCGGAAATCCAAGCTGAAGAAGGCTGGCTCATACTGCCTGGCTGGCTGGTTATACTATACTAGTGACGAATTTTCCAAATAAATGATATTATTTTTTGTGATACAAAGAACAGTTCCCACTGGTATATTTTTATTGGAGCTCATGAATAAAACAAAAATATTCAATACAGTGTGTTTGGCACGCGTTGACCCAAAAATGTCAGGAAATCGATATAAAATACGGAGATTTCATTGTGGTTGTAAAATGAAGAATTCTGACATACCTACCAGTATTTATTATTAAAAAATAACGATGTTTTTTTTGCTTTCAAATAAAATACGTTATTGAATGTAACAGCTGCTCATTTCGGATGCAATGAAAATTCTTACGTTTCATTTGCTGGAAAGATTTTTATTGAGATTTTCATTTCGTTAAAGAATGCAATCTGTTTCGCTAGTAATAATACTTTACATTTATTTATTTTTTATAGGGTTATGTGACGTAATCTGACATTGTTTTGTCTAATAATTTATTATAAGGATTAAGGATGCTAGGTTTTTTCATAATGGCTACAAAGTTTTCGTCGACTCACATTTACAACGCGTATGCAATATTTTCTAAACTCAACTTCTCACAAAACCCACAACAAATCCAGCTTCGATACGGACTTAGTAAGCAGCAGTACTTCAGTTCAGCTATTCAGTATGCTAGTAAGTAAATAATAAAGAAAGCTTCACGTAAATACCCAATATTCGCGGTCCAGCGTCCTTAAAACAGAAAGGATTCTTTAACAACAATTAACGCGACTACCGTAGTCCAATTACCGAAATAATTGGAGTGCGCCAAAAGTATCGAATCCATTTTATTTTTAATTCGAATCCCTGCGGTCACGGTATCGGTTATAAATGCAATATTAATCGAAATCTGACCGATATTTGTTATGGCATTCCAATGGACCAGATTGCGGATATTGGTTTATTGAAGATAGTTTATTATCTTAAACTATGCAAATAATAGGTTACTACATAACTTGTAACCTAACTGGCGTAATGCACTTATGAAACTATTATGTAAATGTAGCATTTAGGGAATGTAAATGTTGAGTTTCATTATTGAATATGACCACTATTTCTGCTGCCATGAAGCATTGCTGCGTTCCGGTTAGAAGCTAATGGGTACCGGTGTAGTTACAGGCACGATACTTTAGCTTTTTCTCTGGAACGCCAAGGCATCTGCAATGTTTTTACACGTGTTCATAGGCGGCAACCAGTGACCTACGGAGAGCCGATACGCGTTTGATTGTATGTCATCAATAAAAAACAAAAAACACACCATTATGTTCACAATTATACACACAATACATCTAGAATTCGCCTTTGGTCAACTCAAACAAGCATTTATTTTAATTAGACTAAATTACAAGCACATTTGAATAGGAGGCAGTCAGTCGAAAAGATGAAGCTGGTTACCGTCCATCATCCGTGGTCTTTGTCCACCAGATATAAAGGATAAATGATATCTCCTCTTACCCAACAACTAAAAATAAAATAAACAATATTCTAAACGTTCCAATTTGAGCGTAAACATCTTCATTCCTCGTTAGTCTCGTGTCGAATTTGCATTCAAATTGAAAAACGTCCATTAGCATATTAAACTATTTGTGTTTGAGCTCTGACACGCGACGACGTTGTACATAATTATTGTGTCCGCGACTTTCTGCTGCTAGCCTGCTACTGCAATGCGAAACTGTTCAGCTTTATTGATGTTGTGTAGTTATTGTAATTGGTTATTTTGTCTTAGTTGAATATAAGTCCGCCTTTGTACAGTATTTTTTTTACTTGTGCATAAAGTTTTAATAAACAAATAAATATAAGCTGCTCTAGGCTCTTCTCGATAGGAAACGACCAATTGAAACCTTGCACCTAGCTTCTGGCGTTTCATAAGTGCTCATGTAGTAAGTAAAATAAAACAATTTGAATTTACAAAGCTATTGAGTGATAACGATAATTGGAAGTTGGAACTTTCACTGTAATACATAAATCTAATAACACAAAATTCCTAGATCTCTAAAAGAACATTGTATGGAGTTCCATTCACAGAAATGCTTTCCCATAAAAATCCGAGTCCCGAATGTATCAACATCGCCAAACGATGGAAGTTTCAACTGTTACTGATACCTACAAATAACTCTCGGACGAGCAGCGACGATTACAACTTGTGTAAGCCGACTGAGCTCTTAATCCTGTTGCCTAGTTTGTGCGCACGCATCGTGGATAAACAGCGATGAAATTGATGGGGTTTGTTACTTGATTAATGAAGTACCTGTCTGTTTTATTAAATGATGTTAGATGTTTTAACGTATAGTCTCATCAAAAAGTATCTGATGGAAAAATGGAACAGACAATGGTGGATGCTAATGTGGTGGCATTACACATTAAGTGCTTTGATTTGGTTACTTGAATACATAAACAGGAAATTTTAAAGTTAAATCGCCTTATAGAGTTTTGAGGATGATTTTTCAATTAAAATTTAATAATGTTATTCAAATATAAAGTTTAAATCTTCTGAATACAGATGAATGTGTTATTTATTCCCTTTACTGAGTGATTACGTAAGAATTAAACCTGAACAGGGTCTGTTTATACTTTCATGAGACTCTTTTAAAACAGACTATACCTGCTTCAACTGCTTGTGCTGCTTGTTTTATCCAAACAAATATATTTGGATAAAACAAGCAGATTTAAAACATATTTGTCATTCATTCTTTTCTTACATGACGTAAAACGCAACTTATCTCTACCCGTTAGTGTTCTTACTCGAGAACCACTTATTTATTCTATGCGATCTTTATTTTATTCATAGTGTCTCTTCTCTGTTTGAATTTAATTCACAGAAACCACACAGGCAGCAATAACAACTTACAATGCGGTTCTTTAGGAAATGGTTCGAACTCATAAATTCTCGTTCGAAATTCGGATCTATTAACCTTCAGCAGGCGTAGCATGGCGCTTTCTATCTCTACGTAGAATAGACATAGCTTTTTCTATATAAAGTGACAGTTCGTTTCTTCATTTTTGACATCCACCGTAGAAATGTTTCTACAATCTGTCATTTTGTCTTTCATTTCTAACGATCTTTGTCTACGTCTTTTTGTAGGTAGACTATTTCAAAAGAAAGTTTTCTATCCGCCAAAATCACACTGACAACCGATAAATCCTATGACAAAACCGACAAAACAAAGAATTGTGAGTCGAATTATGTAAAAGAGTGGATATCATAAAAAGTGCAGTTGACTCTTTCTACTTTGCTTCAGTCGTACTGTCTACAGGAAACCTAATTTTTGTCTACTCTTCCGTCGACAAAACGGTGCTCATGCTACGCCTGCTGGTCATCACGAAAAGACAAGTGTTTTGCTTCTTCAAAGTGAGCATCAAATTACACCTAGCTAAGTCTGCTTACCTAAAAACATTTTATTTCTCTTCAAGATCCTAATCTTCCTCACAAAATTACCTTCTACGCGTACAAACAAAATTAAAGAACAACATCTTTACAATTTGCCTAAAATGTTTCGCGGAGTGACGTCACAGGGTGTAGAACGGGTAGAGGGGGGAGGGGTACAAAGGAGCTCATCAAGTCGAGTCATCGCCTTAATGCTGGTAATGAAGACACGCATAGGATTACTGTTCGCCTAATCTTGTTTTTTCCTGAAAATTAGAAAATGGACTGGTTTTGTACAGTTTCTTGTAATGGAATTGGTTCAGAGGTTTGTGTATTTGTTTCTGTGGAGTTCAAAGCGTTTAGCTAAGTTATTTTACTCGTGTTTTTACAAGGAATTGTTTGTCAATTGAGTGTTTTGTAAGTTGAATTTTATGCTTGTTTTCAATTTCTTTGTAATTTAGCTTAACAAGTATCTTTTTGGAATTGGTAAAACAAAATACCCACCTAAGTAAATTGTTTTTGATAAAGGATAAGTTATATAATTATATCACACAATTTTAGACACATTATACAGGTTAGATTGGTTTTATAATAACACAATTTAAAGAAAAAACATCAACAAATAATCCAAAGACCATCTAACCCTACTAAACCCAATTTCCTTTTTAAAATGAAATTCGTCACAATAATTTAACTTCTTAATAAACAAAATTGAAAATCCTTCAACAGTAAACTTTGTTAACAAATCACCACGTGATTCGTCTAAAGGCTGCAAAGCGAATCATCGACGGAAAAATGTAAGAAAAGTCGCGTTAAATAAATGTTTTACAGTGAAAACGTACTGCGAATAAAGTAGGACGGCCTCGAAAGACTATGACGTGTGGAGTTCGCGGATTCTAAAATGGGAAACGGTACTGACTAGACTACACTGCCAGGAATACCCTTCTGTTTTTCGGGTAACGGGTGAATAATAGCTCAGCATTATTATTTATCAATGCGAGAAATTGCAAGGTATTAGATTCCGACGTGCCCACACCAACCTTAGTAAAGTATATTTCGAAAAGTGTGACTTGATAAATACCGGTTTAACAGCAGCGGGCCGCGTTAATGGATTCTACAATTTTATTTCATTCCGTGCTAACAGACCATGCCCACTACTTTCACGAATCGACGTGACTTATTCACAGCAGTATGTGTATAAAACTTACTGCTGAGGCTATAATAGTTCAGAAAATTATGTTAAAATAATACTGGGTTTAAATTTTTGGTTAGCTTGAAACCTCTTTGTCCTGGGAAATTCTCAGAAAGCCTAAATGCAACAGTCTTCATCTAACAACAATTAGGTATTCTGGGGAAATGGCAATCAATTGAATTGAAGTCTGTTATCTATTAAATTCTAACGTATTTAATTAAATACTCAAACTGTAACAGTACATAGTTTATGCAATAACTACCAGCGCTAGCGGCTTGGGTATATCTGATTCTAGTATCTAGATATTTTAAGCTTAACAAGCTAGAAGCTGCTGCTAGTTATATGAACCTCTTCTTTATTAATATGCAACCATGCACAAATAATTAAATCACGTGCTGGATAATTAAAAGTTCAGTGATTAAAGACCTCTTTCACGATTTTCAATGGGTAGCAAGTAGTTAATACACTCAAACGTTTTCATCTTTGGTAAAATAACATAGCTATTTTCTTTCGACGAACGATACCTAAAAAACTTTTTCTCTAAATCCTATCATCGATGTTTCCGAAGTCTTCAAGTATTCCATTGAATGTATTGTTTCAATCAGCCAGCTCTCGTCGTGTAACAACAAGTTTTCCCCAGTAATAGCAAAAAGTTAGGAGCAATATACCGCCTCCTTCGTTTTGCTGGTAAAAAAATATGCCAAATCATTCTTCTTAAAGTACTTTCCTGTAAGGCTTTTATTACCCTAACTTTAGGTTTAGGAGTACCGCTACATAATGTAATTCTAGTATGTTGTAAAAAGTAGAGCAAGGAAGGCGTGATTTATGATTTTCAGTACAATGACCTGGTTTGAAAATGAAACACTATACTATTATTATGGATGACCGTTTTTACGTAGGTAGGTTAGTCCTAATTTTCTTTAGAAGCAGGTTGAAGGAAAGGGTAGCCACCTGATTGAAACCACAAGAGTCTAAGTTCTTCGAAAAAAGTAAAATTAGGCCATGCTGTCACCGACCCCTTTTCAAGATAGTTCTTTCTCGGAATACCTTAATTTTTATTCACATTTTGTTCTTGAATTCGATTTGAAACATGAAAAAACATCAATCAAGACCTCACGTTCAATATAAAATTCGTAAGCTCACTTTTACCGGCATACGAAACTCCAAACAATATAAATTACACCTCATGTTGTGCTCTTGTAGCTATCGACACGAGGCATGAGCCCCTGTGTTATGATTTATTCCCACATGTAAATGTATTCGGAATGCGCGGATCAATCTTCTGTATGAACCGAGCCGGGACTTTGCCATGTATAATTTATTAGTACACCACCTTTGAGAGTACGCGGATTATTTTTTGAAGATATCTAAGTGGCATGTATTGTTGGAATTCAATTTATGAGATTACTTAATGCTGTGTTTGCTTGGTTATGTGATTTTGACGACATTTATGAGAGTCAGCATGAGGAGAAATGCCCTGGGGTCAGTACGTTTTTATTAGATCACGTTTTTGCTTTTCATCAAATTGTTTTCTGGTATAATTGGATATCGAGTGCCTCCAATAGTTTTTGTTAGAAAAAATAATTCAACATCGATCTGGCCACTTAGGCGCCCAGACCTAAGACTTCTTCGGTTGCCCCAACGCTAAACTCGGGCTCTGAATACTGGTATTCAGCTGGATCCGGTTAGACTGGAAGCCGACTCCAACATAGGAAAAGGCTAAGCGTAAGATGGCACACAATGATTGAATAAACAGAAAAATCCTATGTGGACGATATTCTTATATTTTTTAAACTATTATGGCCACTTTTTCTGTTATATCTCCTACTTTACCTAAGCCATCACCCAGTTATCACAAACCAGCATATCTCAAGAAATAGCAGCACAAGTTGCAAATCAGCCGTAACTCCTGAGTTAACTCCCCGGTGTTAGAGTAATGCCGTTAATGGCGTGGCTTCGGACGTAAATCAGAGATGCCTGCGTTTATCACCGACGCGCTGGTGATTACGAGGACAATGGACTGGTGTATGGTAAAGAGCTCACTGATGTTGCGAGGATTGCGGTAATGTACCAGATTAGTTTGGTATGGTGTGTCAGTGGTTCTGAATGTATGGTAAAGGCTAGTTATGAAATAATTTATTACCTGTTAAATGTTATTAACATACCAAAAGGCCTTACACAAACGATAGTTTTGGTTAGCTTTGTAATGTAATATTAATTATAAGAGTATTTTTTGTTGCAGTAATCTCTGATTATTAATCTCTTAGTTTCGTCAAAGATATGAAATGGTGTTTGTGTAATACACACACAAAAAATTATGTCATAATAAAATAGTTAACGAGAAAGACAAAACTGATTGTAAGTAAACATAAAACGCTCTAGACTTCAGTAGTAATAAAAGTCATCGCGTGACTTCTGACAATTGTAAAAATAGAACACCACACAAACCTACAAACAATGCAGACTATTGACAAATTCACAATAAATAATAAATATAGGACAGAAGAATGTAATAATATTCATATCGCAGCTTGGAGCGACGAGCGAATGCCAGGGAATTTGCACAAAGCGCCGTTTTATATCGAAAGCCGGCGATTATGCGGCGCAATGCCACGTCAATGTTTTATGGCTGCGCCAATATATAAGTTAAATGGCTAAACATAACGTTGGAACTACATAGATTTGGTTCTAGTTTGGTGAGGAAAATATCAAACTGGCTGACGTAGATGATAATAAATTTTAAACAGGAAAATATTGAAGACCACATGAAAACAGGGACAAAACAATAATACAGATTATAATAACAAAAGACAGACATTAAGACAAGGTCAATCAAAATAAACATCAGAAAAAATATAATTCAGTTAAACATCAATTTAAAACAGTTCAACATTATTGAAAGTAAAAAGAAAATCATTTAATTACAAGGCTTCAGAAAGCTGTAAGTAAATTCATAATAATTATGTCAATCATCATGCCACCATTTTTGTGAAAATACTTGAGCGGATTTTTAAAATAAAGTTGTGACAATGTTAATTTCCTTTTTGATGTGGTTTTACATTTTTTTAAGATGCTTTGGATGATAGGAATAAATCTTGATTTCATTTATACATTTCTTATTTGGTAAAAGGTTAAAAAAATAAAATAAAAAAAACCATCTATGAGTAATAATAAAATATTAGTGTGTTAATTTCAAGGAAAATTAAGCATAGTAAAATTAATTAATGCCATGAGAGTTATAATAAAAACTCACATTTTCCAAACTCTTTTTCGCTAAACTTCGTCTCTACAGTTTCGGACAACCCTGCCAAACTTAACGAGGTGGAATGAACGAGCAATAATGTTATTACTTAAATTCTCTTTTGCTAAATTCCAGCAAATAATCTACGAAACAGAAACAGGTGTGAATAAAACTGCATTACAGGATTCATTCGAGTGTATTGCAAATATAAAGTCGGTGGAAGTTCGCGGAAACTTGCTACTCGAGTGTCGATTCAATACATCGAACATATCGAGCTGTATCGAATACATTACTGGCGAGGTTTAACGATCAAAATACGACACTCCACTTTCTTATCTAAAGTTCGCTTCGTTTTATATTTGTCGTAAAATCTTTCATTTAGTTTTTACCCGACTGCCCCAGAAGGAGGGTAATGTTTTTTCTTTCGAATATGTATCGAAATATAATATGGGGATTGAGTTGTAAAATAAAATTGATTCGACGCTGTTGAAAGATTTCATTATACTTTTCATTCTTTAACACTTTTAATTTCATTTTATATACGCACAAGATTTTGTACATAATATTCACGAAAATACGCATCTAAAAGACAGCTAAGACTTTAGACATTGATGACTATGACTTATTTACCTAATGTGTGAGCGTTCTATCTAATATTTTATATTATGATAGAGCAAGCGTCGTGTTCCCATATAGACACACTTTCTTACCATTTTCCATTCTGCTCACGTCATTTGCGGCTGTAGTTAAGCCAAGCTTAATACAAGAACAAGATGGCGGCATTGAATATTTGAGCAGCACTACGTCGCCGACAAACGGTGTGAATAAGTAACGCCTCACTGAAATGTCCTGTTTTACAATGTTCCCCTTATTCTAAGAGCGGAATCTTGGCTAAGTTTTTAGGTATTTTTCTTTGATAGTAATTTTGGTTTTGATACCTTTAAAATTTGATATTTTATCTATTTGACCCAAAAAGTGCTCAATGATTCAAAATTACTCGTTTATAACTTTTTATTTCTCACACGTCAAAAGAAGGTTGGATTTTTTCCCGAATTTGTGAATTCATGGAACAAGCGATAGCTACATTTCGATTAGTCCAGAAACTTCGGATCTGGACTCTCGGGGGCAAAAAATCCACCTGCAAAGTTCTGAAAGTATTTTCCTGGCCGAGAGTTGCTGGTACTCCAAATATAACAAAGTTATATGTTTGAAAACTTTGAAATATAGCAAGTTTCGTTGGTAACTGCCAAAACAGATCTCTGGCTTGGCACGAGGCGCGAGGCGCGAGGCGCGAGGTTTGGCGGTCGCAAATCACATGAAACTTTGTGGAAACTAAAACGCGGACTATATTGAGATGTTTGGCGGAGGAAATGTAAATAAAACTGATGAAATATAGCTGTAATATCTGTAAATGGAATAAATCTCGTTGAACTGTAATATTTTAAACAAATATTGGATCCAGAATTAAATGGTTTAGCATGAAAATGTATTGTCTGACACTAGGAATTACCTACTGCTGTATCGTGAATGCTTTTAGTTATAAATCTCACAAAGCTTCCGGAAACTATCCGTATGTCTTCAAGAATATTTACAACGAAGCGAGCCGGCATTGCAATGAATTCATTAATTTCTCTCTGTCTCAATAACCAAACATATTTTGTTATCAGCATGCATTTCCTTCTGACAAAATCCACCATATAATTTTGTTTCCGTAACGTAACTGCAATAAATAGTCATGCTAGCACAGCAGTGGTCGGCAATATAGAGGAAATATCGTCGACAGGGAAACTAGGAAGTAGAAGGGATTGCAGCCTTATTGTAATAGGTATGTAAGTAAATAAATGCGAATTGTTAGGATTGATTTGAGGGTAAGATTTGGATAAATGCAGAGGAGGCTCGCTGATTTGGTTTTGTTTTTGAACCTCAATCATAGTAGACTTTTTAATAATTATTTACTACCAATACCTTGCTGTAGTTAGTATAGCGTGTTGAAACAAGTAAAACGAGTTCGAAAAAGGTTTGGTAAAATGGACATTTGATTAGAAACCAACAAAACGAGCATAAAGCTTGGGTACTTCTTCTTTATTATTGCGGATTGGAACACTTAGAAATTACAGTAAAACAGCTGAATCTCTGGCTCCCATGTTCTATTTAGCGCACTCGTCCATCGTTCACTAACGCAAGAGTGTTTCAAGCTCGATTTATTCCGTAACGCAGTGCATCTTTTTTCGGGCAATGCACGAGTTTTTGACGCTCCATTTATTCCCTAAGTGTACAAATCGCGGGTCGGGGAACGTTCACAAAACATTGAAGATTTAGAAGAAAATATCGCTGACAGGAGCCGGGTACTGAAGCTATTTATTGTGTCCCAGAATGAGGTCACGGCACGGACAATTGGGCGGAATTTAGAGGAACTTTTATGAATTCTTCGGTGAACAGGCGTTCTGATAATGGATCTATTGACGTTTTGTCTACCTTTATGTTCGAGAAATGTCTTGTAAAATGCGGGAAATTTTCGGACACCATTTTTTTTGCGTTGTATTGTATAAAATTATTCGGAAAATAAAGCGGCTGGTAAGTCGAAGTTTTTAAATGTTGTGCGATGATAAGTAACAAAAAAATCTGCGTAGTCTATTGTTTGTGAATATCGTCCAATTATTCGCTTCCGATATGAAGTACACCCCAAAAATAATACAAACAAATCATAATGAACACAAGTTACCATCACGGAATATACCCTGATGATTACGACAATGACCCCAATTATCGTTGAGCGTAGCTCTGCATAGCAACACCCGTCCAGTGGACATTCAACTGATAATAACATGACAAACGGGAACGTTATGCGTCCTTTAAACCGTATTTGGCGTAACATTCGGCGCACCAGTGCCAAATCCCGAGTAATAAGCTGTAACAACTCAGTGGTCCAATTTAAGACTATTTCTTTGGAAAAATAAACTTGGTATAGTCGACATAACAGCCGCTTGAAAATAATACAACTTATGACAAGTTAGGTTGGTGATCGTTTGGCGGGGTCCGCTAGGACCGATGCCTGCCAGGGTTGCGGGTTAGTCCGAAAGGGATACCGGGACCTTGGCAACAGGCAACTGAAGGAACTGGGTTTTAGTCAGTAAAAGTCTGACACGCCCTTCCGCTCTGCCCAGAGCGGGAGAAGTCATTGGATGATATACCACAGTCAAAAAAAAAAAAAAGGTTGGTGATAGAAAAAAAAAAAAAAATAAGATAAGTAAAAGACATCGCGCACCGGTCTAAAAAAATGCATTTAATTCTTATGATTAAATTAATAAAACCAGTTTTGGATTGGACTGTCGCACAGTCTGCAAGGTAAGATTCAAATGACCAAAATTCAAAAAATGAGAATCAGTAAGATTTATTTCGAAATCTTAACCCCTATTCGCACTACAAAGCTTTGAGGTTTATAATCATTTATCAGGTTTAGCTATCGACCGTACCATACGTTTTTTCATTCCTTAAATCAACGTAGCTAAATGAATTTCTCAGTCCCTGCTAAAAAGCTCAAACTATTCCTTCGCACAGGTAGGTAATCTACGACCTGATGAGTCCTCAGACGTTTGCCTGAATTATTAACAGGCCACTATGACGTCACGTGGTAGCTACGTATTTTATGTGCCCACTTAGTTTAGTGTCATAGTTACGTAACTGAGGATGGATGCTGGATGCTGGATCCTAAAAGTTAAGGTTTATGTTCTCTCGTGAGCTTGTGATGGGTAGTAGGCACTAGTATTACATGTTAGATAACATCACGATTTTACTAAGGGTCTGATTTAACCGGGAAACTTTTTTATAGGTAGGTACTCGTATAACCTTCATAATATGAAAAAGTTTTACGGTTAAATCAGTAAGACTAAGAGCTACTAAATATCAAACTATTCTGATTAAAAATAATTGTAATCAATCAATCAATCAACTTTATTTTCTCACCACAATATACATTAGTTATTTTACATTGGTTAGATTCACAATGATACACAATTCAGGTAAGTATATATTGTGGGAGACTGGTGCCTAAGCTAGGCTCGTGGCCTGTGTTTCAGGACACCAGGATCCCACCCCATTACATTTTCATAAAAAAAAATTAAAAAAATTATGTACTAGGCGCGCTGACAGAATGTAAGGAAAATAATCAGACTCCAAGTTATTTATCTAGTTACCTACACTAAACCTCAAACATAACTAATACTAATTAACAAACAAGTTGTATAGACTTAGTTTCATAGATATATGACTCACAATAATTAATCCAAATTAGTATCAGAGGTTGTATTCTGTTAGTAGCAACTTATATAATATTAATAATTATCTAATTATTATATTTTACCTATATACCTGTAGTACTTATGACAAGGGGAAGGTAATAATTAAAAACAGTGATTTTAGATATGTGTGGTTGGTAGACTGTGTTACTATTTATTTGTAAATTAGGTGGAATGGTTTGACGAAATAGCTGAGCTAAATTGTCCGTAAATTCCATTCCCGCTTTACAGATATTTGTGTGACTCACAGATTTGTTCTAAATATTTACATTTTGTGACACGGAATATTATTGCTTACTTTAAACACCGTATTTATTTGAAGTAATCCATGGCATAAAAACTGAACTTAAACCAGAGACACCTGACAAAACTATTATTATTTACGACCCGGTCTTCAACATCCATAAATCATTCCACTAGCATTCTTCCTCTATCTATTAATCACTGTTCTAGTAGAACCTCCTTTAAACCTCTAATAGACTCAATAGAGCGGCAATAGAAACAAAGAGCTCCGAACTAGATCGAACGAGGATCTTGAATTAATAGAGCGAAGCTCTGGCGTCTCTTAATGAATAATTAATTGTTGCTTCGCAATTATCATGATAAATGTATCACTATCGGTTTTCGAAATAGATTATTGTGTTTGACTTCATTTATATAAAACCAACCTACGACAAAAAAGTCAACTAAAAAGGTATCCTAAATAAGACATGACAGTCAAACAAATTAAAATCTGGAGTCACACGTGTTAGGGCATCAATCAAACAGATTACGTATGACTCCGGATTTTTAATTTGTCTGTCTATGATAGTGTTGTTTAGGATACCTTTCTAGTTAACTGTTTGCCGCAGTTGAGTTTTAGTTTTATAACTTTTTTTATTTGCTAATTAAAATATAGAAGACATACAAAAAAGCCTCATAAAAAAAAATTGTTTGAACACATAGATACCGGTCAAAATAAGCCTCCTTTTTGCTTTGCCGTAGTCGGGTAAAAACTGAGTAATTTCTAATGACAAGGTTAATTTTGATTTATACACACATACATATCCTTACGCCTTCTTCCTATACTTACGATCCTTACATGTCATACTTTATACTTGTTTATTACTTACTTTATTACATACTTTTGCTTCGTTTACATTCATACTACGCACCTGATCTTTCTGAAAAACTTCACCAATAAGGTCACAATAATTATGTTCTCGTAGGGTGTCCCCTCCCGGCATTTACCCTCACGTCTACCTTGTAAATACCTTTTGTTAGTTGCCTTTCATTCATCCCTTCAACATGACTAAACCATCAAGCATACTCTTTTCAATTTTTGTCACTAAATCTTCTTTTCACCGCACCGTTGTCTTGTTGCGTTTATATAAATGACAAGTACCTATATATTTTATTTTCATTTCGTCTTTCTATTTTATTACACTGCTGCCAGTATTTTGTCTCTGCATCACCCTAAGGTAGTTTTTACTTGTACATTTTAATAAATAAATAATACATAATTAATGTGTGTTCTTCTGCTGGTGCCACTCATCTTCCCAGGAAAAAGTGGTGAAAGATTGTATAAATATCTTTCAGAGGATTACCCTCTGATTAAAAAAAAAAAATTACTCCTTCCAAAATCTGGTAAGTCTTTTCGAATTTGGGTTTCACCTTTTGTGGTTTTTCAGATTGAGCTGTGCTGAATATCGCGTTCAGCAGTGGAGAGATAAGAAAATCAAGTTCATCAATACTTTATTAAAATTCATTCGACACTCCAACGACACTTGAATATCAAAAAGCCTCAAAAAGGTATGCGAAACTCATAAATGAACATTTAATTCCGTCCTCCATCGGGCATAATTTACTGTAGCAATAAAACGCTTCACCTATCTCGATCAGCTTTCACTTTAAACCAACATAATATCTTATTCGTATCGTAGTAGTCCCGGCCAGAGTCCGTCGAGACACAATTTATATCAATTTATATTACAAGCCCCATTAATTTATATACGGGTATAATACAATTATTTTATTTTCACGTGCGACTCTAGGGGTTGTTTTTTTAATAATTTTAGTTAAGTTTAAAGTTATGGAGTTGGGGATCATTTTTATTTGATTTCGTATTACCTTCATTGTTTGTCATTTCCCACCCGCGACTGGTCAATCGTCATCCTAAGGATGCCTTGTTGAGAGGTAAAACATGTGTCGATTTCTAACAGGGGTTTTTTATTACTCTTGCGGAGTGGTTCGACTAGGTTACTACTGTATCTACGTCTATTGTATTATATAATGGATTTCCGCAAAGTCACGTCTGAACCATTCAACTATCTTGTCATTTCCCTATAAAATGCGTACTGGTATTTAGCTGCATCTGGGTAGGCTGGAAGCCGCTGGAACCCTAAGATAGCTGGAAAAATCCTAAGCAGATGATGGTGTTAGTCATTTCATCGAATGCATGTTTTGGAATTGCCCGACCAGCATCGGATTCAAACGGAACCCGTAATCAAGTGCTGATTGCCTGGAATAGTCGTGAATCAGTTAAGAAAACAATTAATTAGATAATGTTTGGTGATTGAAAGCTGAAAGTTTCTGTTAAACCAAGGCCTGTTTAAATATCTGGATTACGTGACTAGATTCTAATCCATATCCGTGAACGGAAATTTATTGTTTCCACACAGTTTCTCAAGTTTAGATGTTTATCTACGAACCCAGTGTTTATAGTAGGTAAGTTATACAACTATCTAATTAACAGTCTATTAAAATAATATAAAAGTTTCCGTTGAGTTGAGTTGAGTTTCCGAAATTTAGATCTGTATTGTTTCCAAGGTCAATGGATGGTAAACAAGTCAACAAAGATTACTATTTCTAGTAAGGAAATTAGGAAAAATAATTGTCGCTTGTGGAAAAGTTGGAAAACCCAAGAAATTGACGATTTCCCACTGGCCTTGGACACAATTATTTGAATATGCCATGCCACCTTCTGCCAAAGTCATTATGAATATCCCCGACTTATCTTTCGAAAACATAACGACCAAAAGAAAACTTCAAAAGGTAAGGATCACACTTTTTACTTTGGCTAAGGGCACTTATAACCTCAGAAAGGTAGAAAATGTATTTTTTCTTTTACGTTTTTCCTGTTTTTGGCCGAATATATTATCTTAATCTTAAGTAATATCATCAATATTTGACTAAAGATTACGACTCTTCAAGAAACTTTACATCAGCAGCAAGAAATCTTACATGAGTACTACATTATAATTTGCTTACAGGTGCACCAAAACACTTTTTTTATGTAAAATGAGAGAAATTGTTCAGCACTACCAACTTAAATACCGTCTATTCAAATCACATAACTCAATATATTTGCTTTGCCTTTTCCCAACTATGTTCAATCATCGTCTGCCATCTGATGCTTAGCCTTTTTACAAGCTTTATATTAGCTTGCTCTGTTCGTATGTCTTTCCGGTTACTCCTTTTGTCATCAATTTTTCAAGCACTTCCTGGCATCCGATTGAGCTGAAACTTGGCATACTTATACAACTACCGAGACATTTTGAAAAAATGATACCATGGACCTGGTCTGATGATGGAGCAGGAAGTTGGACATAGGAACTCCTCAATCAAACAAGATAGCACCATCGTGTTTGGACTCATTGGTTACGTATTAACAAGTACTTTGACACTGGGTGGTGTTCAAGGTCTGATGATGGAGCCGTAAGGTGGCCATATGTGCTTCTAGTACTCCAATTGTCATTCATTTTTCAAGGACTTCCTGACATCTGATTGCACTGTAACTTGGCATAGTAATACAACTACCGAGACATTTTGAAAAAGTGATACCATGCTGCCGGTCTGATGATAGGGCCGGAAGTTGAACATAGGAACTCCTCAATCAAACAAGATAGCACCATCGTGTTTGGATTCATTGGTCATGTATTAACAAGTGCTTTGACACTAGCTGGTGTTCAGGGTCTGATGATGGAGCCGGAAGGTGGCCATGGGAACTCCTCAATGAAACAAGATAGCACCATCGTGTTTAGACTTATTGGTCATGTATTAACAAGTGCTTTGACACTAGGTGGTGTTCAGGGTCTGATGATGGAGCTGGAAGGTGGCCATGGGAACTCCTCAATCAAACAAGACAGCACCATCGTGTTTGGACTCATTGGTCATATATTAACAAGTGCTTTGACACTAGGTGGTGTTCAGGGCCTGATGATGGACCCTGAAGGTGGCCATGGGAAAACCTCAATCTTACAAGATAGCACCATCGTGTTTGGACTCATTGGTTATGTATTGACACTAGTTGGTGTTCAGGGTCTGATGATGGAGCCAAAAGGTGGCCATGAGAAAACCTCAATCTAACAAAATAGCTCCATCGTGTTTGGACTCATTGGTTATGTATTGACAAGTGCCTTGACACTAGGTGGTGTTCAGAGTCTGATGATGGAGCCAGAAGGTGGTCTTGGGAAAACCTAAATCAAACAAGATAGCACCATCGTGTTTGGACTCTTTGGCGTTGTCTTGTCAAGAACTATATGTAGCCCAAGGCAATATCCAGGGTCAGTTGACAAATTCTAATGCTAAAAAGTACAAAATAAAATATAAGTAAAAATCTTTTTAAGAACAAGCTTTGAATGAACTAAAAAGTTCTAAATAAAACTTACGTAAACATAGAACTTTAATATTTTGTTAAAAGCTTGAGGCGTAAATGTCCTTCTTAGTATAAATTGAAAATAAGCCTCAAGCTTTTAACAAAATATTAAAGTTCGCGAATCGCGCCAGTATGTAAGAGCCTTAACACGGCAAATAGGAAGAAATAAAGAAAAATTGGTTTATTTGTCACAGTGCGTACAAACAAGATAAGTTATTTGAATAAAAAAAAACAAAACAAATCAATATGCTTGAGCAGAGAACAGAAACAAATAAATAGTCAATAGACGTAGTCTGACAATTCGATAAACAATTAATTTACCTGACTGTACAAAGATATTATCAAAATTACGTTTGGAATACGTACGAATTGGCATAGTAGGCACTTGAATTTCATGTTCATTTCCGATTGCAACATGTAGGTATGTTCTGATTTAAGATACCCGAAGGAAAACTAAGGATGTGGTTATTTTTTTCCTGGAAAGCATACTGCTGTTTATAAAGGTTCATTAGAAAACCAGCGTCAGACAGCATTTGTCTGGCATTCATTCTGAAATGAACCTTTTTGGCGCAGCCGTGAGGCACACATTGTTGTTAAAACATTATTTTCACTTTTTATTTTTCGTTATATGTGTTTTTTAATTCACGAACCGTGTCCAAATAAACTTTATTCTTCCTTTTATTTCTTTAAAGCAAAGAAAAGAAAAGTTTACGTCCTTGATCTCAATAATAATTTTGAACTGACCTTGATCCTGATTATATTAACACACACAAACAAGTAAAGCAAAAACATAACAGAAACATGCTGATCTACAAACCCACGCGACGTAACCAAAGAACATAACCATTCAAGTGAAAATATACGTAGTAACTAGTGCGTCAACTCAACTATATTCGTTCTCGTCGCGAACCTATTGATGAAAAAAGTTCCGTATCGCGAATTCAAGAGAGTAGGTCACCCCACTTGGGGCTGTATGCTGTATGCTTGAAAAACGTAAAACTTTCAAATGAAACCAACTTCGCGCGCTGGTTCCGCGGTTATTGTTTAGATGTGTTCTTTTCGTTGGATTTTACGTTTATTGTGCACGCTAAGGTTTCGACTATGAATGTGGATGGTTGTACGAGTAGAGGAAGGCCAAAGAAACGATGTATGGATTCTAAGAAGGATGTTATGGCTAGAAGCAAGCCTTCTGATGATGATGACGAATAATAAATCTGTATTAAGAAGAAATCCTGTGCCGACCCCTAATACATTGGGATTAGAACAACAGGATGACAATGATGTTGTTGGAGAGTGTAGGCTACACTCTACAATACAGAGTGATTATGTATACTGTGACTTTATATTCCCATTAACTAATTATTAGGGGTGTAACGATTTCGATTCCGATACCGATAGGTATATCGGCCGATACAAACAGACCAATATCAAACAGTTCAAAAAGCGTGCGAATAGACGACGCGCAACATTGTCACTCCATCACAGGCGGGACTGGCGGGAGGGCCGCGCAGCGCATGCTTAGCGACATGGCAACACGGCAGTATTTGCAGTTTGCTGTGCGTTGGCTGAGCGATTTATTATTCGTGCCTGTTTTACGTCACCGCTATTCGTGATAAAATACAAAAGACATACACGCCCGAGGTACATACGTCATTATTTATTTGTTTTATTATCTACTAAGCTATCGATAATCGGTATCGGTATCGTATCGGAAAAATTATGTACCTATTGTTACATCCCTACAATAATGCTAATAGAATAAACAGTCACTTGAATGAAGCCGCGGTCATAGCTAGTACCGAATAATTCAGATCAAATCACAAGACAGGCAGACAGGTAGGTGGCGCTCTGTAATTTCTGTCTACCCTGAAAAAGGGAATGAGTGTATGTATGTTATGTGTGTAATCACAAGAAATACTTAAAACCACGATCAATTTACGCCGGTATTAGCGCACCTCCACCGCGAAACCATAGCAGCGAAACCGCAGTAGTTTACTTCAACTGGATCGTGTCATGTTACAACACTCGCATTCGATTCGAGTAGCGGAACATGATGCAAGTCAGTTGAATTGAACTATTGCGGTTTCGCTTCTATGGTTTCGCGGCGGAGACGTGCATTGCATACATCAGTGGATAGCAGTAGCTCTTTATAACTGAAATAGTTGACTTTCATTTGCGAATTAGCTTAGAAGGAAATACTTGCACAATTCCAACATAAATCGTCGTAGCTTTAAGCAGGTTTGCTTGCAGGAAGGTTACAAGGAGATTCGAATGGGGTTAAAATATTGCACGTTTCTAGAATTCTAATGGTCTAGAGCTTAAATGTACGGTATTTAGGAAGTTGTTCTGAATGGCGCTCCTTCAAATAATTAGTACGCTCAATTTTCTGTACCTTTATCCATATTGCTTTAGTAAAGTAACACACCGATATATGGTACTTTGTACTTACTACATACAATAATTAGGTACTAACAGGATCTAGAATCTGCTATCTCAACCATTTTCAATGTTTAATACAGCAATAAAAACACAAAAACCAAGACGCAGTGGTCTTGATCCAAACATCCAACATTTGAGCAAATATTGTTGAATGTAAATTGATAAAACCGCGCGTTACAGTCGGTCTGCGTTTGTTCAGCAAACATTGGCCCGACGAGACCAGATTCCGGCTCAGATTTGTATAGCCAACTGGCTCAGTTATTTGCTTTCGTGTATTTGATACGGAATGTGTTCATTTCAAAGCGGTATGTGCTAAAGAAAAACGTGTATTCTTAAAGAACACTCAATTATTTCAAACTTGCATAATTATTGTGAATAGAACTACACTAGGTACTACTAGGTACTTAAGACTGAACTACTACAAATGAACTAACATGGTAACAATTTAGCCACGAGCCACTATTTGTATTACATAAAACAATAATACTAATGTAGTCATATTGTTATTCATTTGAGCTCATAATATTTCAGTCCACACCAATGTTTATATAACATAGTGATAAACTGGCACGTGGCACTGCTGTAATTATGTTTATGTAAATAATGTTATAAAAACTATAATGTGTTGTAGATAAAGGATTATATTAATTTAGATGATTGCTCTGGTATAAAAATGTTAACTCCTCAGTTCAAAACTTGACTTAAGATCCCAGAATTTAATGTTTTGTAAAAAAGAAATAAAAGGAAATAAATTTACATTTTCACCTAGTGGAGATGATAACTTGATTATCCTCGATGCCTGAGACTCATGTCTTCTCTGTGAGGAGTAAATCCACCACACCTACAATTCTAATTTCAACTCTGTGGCTTTTGTGCGCAAGTTTTAATTCAGTTTTGATATAGTTGTAATGGCAATCAGGTTATTTTTGGTTTAAGCGGGTTTATATTTTTATTATTTTATTTATCTTTTTTTATAGAATATTTTACATTATGTAAATGTGAAAACTTTGTGGGCCCTGTACTCTAGATTTGTTGACCATTTTCTATTTTGTTAAGTTCCTTGTACTTGTAGACAGGCCTATAGCTTTTGAAACTGTAATTTGAAAACATTGTAAATGCCAATTATTTTTTTAAAGAGTAATCGTGGCTTTTCTTGCCGGCTCTTCTCCAAAGGAAACAACCAATTGGAATCGTGCACCAGCTTTTGACGAAGTAAATAATTAGTTATTAGAGAATATTATTATCATGCATGTTTATTTATTTGATGTTATAAAAAATAAATTAATATTTACCTATTTATATTTTTACGCCGTTGCGGCAAAACATGGCTGTGATTTAATTTAATGTAACATCTTGCTTGTCATGATGTGTGTGTGCACCCATGTTTGAGACAACTATATGATCTTATCTTATCTAATAACTAAAAAGCGTTTCAAATAACCCATTTATTTTTTAATAAGCCAACCGTCATGGTCCTACCATCATTTAAAACGCACAGTCCACAGTGTGCTACCGTGCCAAGGATGCCGTCACGCCACTCTATGATATAATTTCCTAAAGAATGTGAGGAACTTCCTCATAAAGTGAGATTAGTTGAGAGGCGCCATGGACGAACGTGACGGCGCCGGGGTATTGTGTCGGGGTTCGAGTTTGAGCTCGGATTTCCTCCGAGCTCAAACTCTCTGAAAGTGGCTGTGTTTTATTAAGAAAGAGTGGGAAAATTTTTCAACTATAGCTAGTTTGTTTTGAATGACCCTTCTAATACTCTTTTTTTCCTGGCCTGCTATGTCGCACTCCTGGACAAAGGACGCCCTCCACTCCTTCCTAAACTAATATAGCTGACGTGGGTCAAAATGCTGCTCAACTTAAATAGGACTTGGGAGGACATGTCTGCCAAAATAAATAATTATACAATATAATATATATTGAACAATAATTTGGTGTTGAACAATACGTCGAATTTGCTTTAATAGTGATTTAGTAGACTTACAATATGAATAAAGGGCTTGGAATAAAATCTTTAATAAGCGTTTCTATTGAATTGCTATTAATCGTATACAGTCATCTCTTTAGAATCTTGAATTCGATAGCATTCAAGTTTTTAACTACCAATCAAAATGTAAAATTACTTTTTTAATAAAAGGCTTTTACTGATTGTAAAAAGATTTTTTATTAAAATATTAATCGTCTCGCAATTCTATAGACTTTTTATGTTCACTTTTAAAATCAGAATCTGAATTACTCGTAAAATCTATGATTGCCAGTGATAAAACAACCTAATCGTTGAAAAATGAAGTTATTTTTATTAAAACGTTTATAATTTAGGTACATATGATGCCAATATTTTTTATATAATTATTATCTACAGATTTAGAAATAATGTTAAAGTATACAAAATCACAACCTAACCAAGTCTAAATCTACTCCAGATTACGCAATGTTATTGATTGTATTAGGGATCAAGCGATTAACGAACCGCACCGACAAGCAACAAGCACATTAGATGGTCATCAATTATGATGGTCTGTCCTTTATAGGCCTGTCCATAGAAGGGTTCGAATCGGATTCTGACAAATTGATTTTTGTCGGGATGTTCATTGAGAATAGCTGCGTGCTCGATTAAAAAAGGAAAGGACATGATTGATTTGATGAAATGTATGTTTTGTGTGAGAAATTAACAGGCCGGAGTTTGGAAGATGGTGGTGTGAGACCCCTGCCTGCGCCTGACCTCTCTCTGTTCTTGTCGAATGACCGTATCATCGGACTATGAAAGTGAGTCCAGAGATAACGGAGCACCTTTGTCTGAGTACACACTTGTGCGCTTTTCTATACCCGCGTCGATAGCTAGTCTCCGTTGCAATTGGCCGCCATGACCGAAACTGGGTTTGGAGAGACTATTATTTTTTGTGTGGCAATAGACTTTCACCCATTACGAGAAATTAATATTTAATTTACTTTAAAATAACACGGCCAAGGTTCAATTACATTAGTAAAAGAAATGCAAAGTTCAACACCGCTGAGTACGCCTTCAAATAATACAGGCGTGATTTAAGTCAGTATTTCATTGGAGAAAACCACAAGCCCTACCTACCTACTTAATAAACAGGGTCGTCAGATGTGCGGGCTACTAGGAAATTCCTTACACCTTAAGTAACGAGAGCATTAAATAATCATGTTCACTAACATCCTTGTGTGGCTCTCGTTATGTTTCAATTTCTAGTTCAACATAATAATAATAATAACCCAATTTGCTGCTGCGTGACCCATTAAAGGAATCAACCAAGAATTACAAATAGGTTATAGCAGTATACTATGATAAGCAATAGCGTGCCGACAACCATAGCTCTATGATAAATAATACTAAATATTCCTTCTACTAAAGAAATTAAAACATACTTAATTAATTCAAATTCTCAGTGTCGTAATAAATAAACTATGCCGGTTCAAGCCTCCATAACTTAGTTATTCAGAGCTCTAAATTTCTTTATCGTTGTATAAATAACTGTATAGCCTAGGTATGCTAATTAGGCCACATTACTGCTAAGTCCTATTTATTCTCGTTCAAGTAAAATTATGCGGCAACAGAAACTTGATAATTCAGTAAAACTACTTTTAAGTAGTTATTCAGTATTTTAAAGTATTTGACTTTGTGTCGTTGAATAGGGTTTTAGATTGAGGTCGAAGTGGCTTTATTCAATAAATTGAGCGATTTTATTTAAAAGGTCTATTTGAAAGGATAAAAGGTTTTTTCTAAGACGTATTAGACACTTGTCCCACCTTTTATATCTTAAGGTTGAAAACATGGTTTATATAAGCGACTAGTTTTTGCAAACGAATTAAATTAAAATTCCTTGTTACTAGAAACTAAAAAAAATTATGTTACTTTCTGAATTTAAAGCAGTTGTATTAAATAATAGCATGTACAAGCTTGTTTGTGAATATTATTATGTGTAGGTACTAGTATAAATGTGTAGTATAAATAGGTATATAAATAAAACACAACATCAAAAATAAGATTATAAAATATAACCGTGCCCAAAAAT
Source organism: Lithophane semibrunnea (assembly GCA_947363905.1). Lineage (NCBI taxonomy): Eukaryota > Metazoa > Arthropoda > Insecta > Lepidoptera > Noctuidae > Lithophane > Lithophane semibrunnea. Next base: position 703,544 of record OX376192.1, on the reverse strand, counting down.
ACAACTCCAAAATGTTCTTTTATAGACAAATTTTCGGTATAAACAGTACAATCTGAAACAAGTACCTACAATAAATCCTTTCGAGTTGATCTATCGTCGGCTAAGAGCCGCATCCGCGGACGATTCATTACTTAAATTTATGCCAACCGGCTCTGATGAAATAAAATATTAACGACTTGGAAAATTCCTAATCTGAACAACGAAGAATAATTGGCAGAAAAAGTTGATAAATTACGGAAGTATATTATCGGCTCGATTTAGGGATGAAAAAGTTTTTTTGAACCGAATACCGGTGTCATAAATGTCTCGTTTGTAAATTAATGCGTAATTTATTAAAGCTTGTTACAAATAAAATGGTTGATTTAAACCAGGGCTTGAAAAACCGTTAAAAATATGGTATCGTTACAGCCTTCTGATGCGGGTATCGTTAACTAATAAATAACGTTATATTATTTACCGTTATATCTGGCACATTTTACCGTTAAACATACGTAAACCAGGGCTTGAAAAACCGTTAAAAATATGGTATCGTTACAGCCTTCTGATGCGGGTATCGTTAACTAATAAATAACGTTATATTATTTACCGTTATATCTGGCACATTTTATCGTTAAACATACGTAACGTTAAAATCTAAGGTAATGATAATTTTATCGTTATAATTAGTTTTGTTACCGTCGCTCTCGTCCAATTGCAAAAGAATGTCAGATTGCATCGACGCTAAGACTGCCGTACGACTATTTGCGCGTTTAATAGATATTATCTTATCATTGCTATTCTGTGTTGTGCTTGTACTTGAAAATATACTTGGTTGGTTGGTCCACCGTGTTCTGTAAGCGCGTACGACTGCCGTGAGCGGTGAGAGATATGAAGACGACAAACAAAATGGCAACAGCGCCGACAGGGTGTGAGAGTGAGAGGGGCGCGCGCGCACGCCGGCCGCGGCCGCCTTTGAGGCGGGCTGGCAACGTCGCTTAAAATAACAAAATAATACCGATAATTTATTACCGCTATTTTTACAATAACGTTAAAAATACCGGTAATTTTTACCAAAAATGTTAACGTTATTATTATGTTATGCTACTAAGTAACGCTACCAAATTGTACCGATATCGAAGTATCTCTACGGAAATACCGTTACTTAACGTTACTTTTAATGTGAATTGGTATCGTTTTCAAGCCCTGATTTAAACAAGAATTGTTGCTACGAGTTACGCCGTAACCGATGACGCAATGATACGTTTGCTACGGTCGTAGCACTGAACCAATCCGGTACGAGGTGAATCTAACTATTTTTATTTTAGATCTTTGTTTTGCAGCGTCTTAGCGATTTTGTTATTAATTTGTAGGTAATGGTTTTATATATTTTTTAATTAAAATTATGTATTAATTTCTTAATACATGAACGATTTTTTATAAAAAATGATAGAAAAAATAAAAATTGTGTAATTCACTCAAATGAAAAATAATTAGATCATAAGTAAGACTTCTCTCGATTTAATTGGATGCAGTTAAGTACAATTAGATCCTATTTACGAATAAAGAACAATACAAAACGTAACGCTTTTGAGTTAACACTTATATAAACTTCCTTCACTCCTCATATTTCCATACCGGATACGAACATCGATTCACAAGGAGAAAACGCCTTGTTTCTCCGTAGAGTTAGGCAGAGTATCCATGGTACACCCAAATTTCACCAGTTATGTTTAAGTCGCATGTAATACAAGCCTATTGCCACCATCGGGCAAGTCTCCGGGCTGCTACAGAGAAATTAGGGTTGTTATAAGTTAGTATGTATAGTTAATGTACCTTTTCTTTTTATATTCCCTAATGAGCCACAACGACACCTAGCTTCGAACAATAGACTAACTTCTTCAAACTTTTAAAAACTGCTTTAAAACTCATACCTTGAAAACTCTTCAGAATATAATACTTTCTAACGAAATAAAATATGAATGAGTTGGAACTATTAGGTCTTTTGTAGTTAAATCTTGTTGAGGCGAGTTATGTGTCTCCGTCTGACATCGTATTATTTATTTCTCCGCCGTGAGGGTTATTCAACACAAGCCGGAATATTGGACTACGGAGGAAAGTATAGTCGGAAATATCAGACTTGAATGTGGAAAACGTGTACTTGAAATTGAATACCAGTCCTTGATTTATTATTGACTTTCGTTGAACTAAATGATCGTGGGAAAACCAACCCAAATGGTCTTACCTATAAATCAACTTTTATGAAAAACATTTCTATTATAATAGGTGCCGCATTGCAACACAAATTAACTATTTCCAAAGAAGTAAGTGACTGCAGTCGACCAATGAAAATACTCTATTATAAGAGCCATAATTGGACCAAATACAATATTGCAAAACCAAATTGAGTCAAGTAAACGCGAATTTTATTAGAATTCAAATCGTGTTTAGTAATGAGTTTTATTTATTATAATAGCTTGTTGCAGTTCTGGTTATATTCGTATATATTGTATCGTTGGCATACAATGTTTTTTGCCAAGCGCAGCTTTGCAATTTACTGACTTGTGTTCGAATTTTGTTACCTATTTGAGTTTCTTTAGGCTATAGTGGGTAATCAATCCTTTAACTAGCTAATGCTACTTTAGGCAAAGGTAAGCAGTTATTTTATAATGATGATGATGATGATGATGATGATGATGATGAAAAATCCTAATGGAAAAATACGATACAAGATTTGAAAAACAGTAAAAAAAATCCACTTTAAAAATAATATAGGACATTACTGTCGCGTCCTGCAACTGGGGCATTGATGGACGATAGTGAAAATGTGGGCCGAGGCGAAACCGAGCCACACATACGTGAGTCCATCAATGCCTGGTTGCGGCCAAGGCTTGTATAGCACTTTTCTCAAATAATGTGCGGAAATTCAAACTGTAAATCCATACTAATATTATAAATTCGAAAGTAACTCTGTCTGTCTGTCTGTCTGTATGTTACCTTTCACGCCTTAACTACACAACGGATTTCGATAAAATTTGGCAAGGAGATAGATTGCATCTCGGGGAGGGACATAGGCTTCATTTTATCGACATACCACGCGGGCGAAGCCGCGGGCGGAAGCTAGTTAATTATAAATTCCAAAATAAATGATGAACAACGATCATTTTTCACGCGCCAATATATTAATTTGTTTCTTCTTCAGTTTCAACAGCTCTATTTGCAAGCCAAATCGAAATTTTAATAAAATCTTTGATAAGTTACCTCCTTGGTTGCCATGTGCTGAAGTAAAAATTTCGTAGCATTTTTAAATAACACAACACGTCAGATATGAGTTTTGCTAGTAATTTATTTGGCCGATAAATACAATAAATATGGATTTTCATACAAAAATTGCCAGCCGCGCTCGCATGTATTCGACCAGTAACGAAGTTTTGATTTATCTCGAAGAAGGTTGTTAAAATAATGTTCAAATTTCCAAGCATGTTTGACAAAATAAAATAATCAATGCTATTTAATACATAGTCATAAGACGAAATAAGCTTTTCATTTCAAGAATATGAATATAATATACACAAAACTCGAGTATAAAGAAATATCCCGATCAGAGGAATGAAAATGAGCAAAAGATTCCATTGCGTATTGGAAGGAATTTTTAGCGTATCTTATACAGCTTAGTATGAGACGGTGATATTTGTAAGAAATACGTTCATTCGTCACACAGGAGCATTACGGTCGGATACATCTGACGACGCGATGGCCAGGTCTCACTGTTAGCTGACATATATTAAGCTGTGTTTTTCGTACTTAGCGTTAAAATACACAAGTTGTTTAAGCATGAAAACATTTCAGATATGATGCGCACATGAGCTGCTGTAATATTTTCGTTTTTAGATTTTGAGTAGCACATTTAGTATTTTATTTTCATACACATTTTTTCGTTTTAGCTTCGTCATAGCTTCCTTCGATTCGTTTTATTTACTTTTGTGATCCACCAAAAACTATAGAAAATTATCCACACAACATGAAATAAACGAGAAAAAGTAAAAGAATACAGGCAAGCACGCTCCCTTTTTTTTCTAATTGAACCAATTTGTAATCGTTCAAGAGCCTAAATCAATATAAAAATTATGAAACCAAGAGTTCGCTTTTCTCGCAGCGCTTGCAATGAGGCGTGTCCTAAAATGTCAGGAGAATCGCGTTATGTAGATGAGCTTCCAAACAATTTACTGCCAAACTGTTCAAAGTCGATACCTACGCAAAATATCGGTTTAAAAATGTTTTCAAGGTCAAAGTGAAGATTTTTCGGATTATAGAGACGTGAATAACGTTTTTAAACCATAGAAAATAATGTTTTCAAGAGTGCAGACAAGGCTGAATAAATACTAGGCATTTTCAAATGATTATTTGCATCTGATTTTATTTTATTATTGTCCTTATGGTAGACTTCAGAAATTATTGTATCAAACACATTATTTTATAACTTATCAATTCAGTCCATCGCAGTCCACTGCTGGACATGGGCTGCCAAGCTGCGCCACCACATCCTGTCCTCCAACTTCAACATCCAGTCTGTTCCAGCCACCTTTTAAAGGTCTTAGGTATCAGGGGACGTTCCACACTTCGCTTTCCGATACGCGGTATCTACTCCGGGACAAACATAGCCAGCTAACTGCCACTTCAGCTTACAAGCTAAAGCTGTGCACGCTATTTCGGTAACTCTGGTTTTTTTCATAAGCATAAGCAATGTTTTCAATCCAATCGTGTGTCATCTAGTACTGCCAAAAACATGCGAAAATTATCCTTTTATCGGATAACATATCAGGAAGGTTTATATCGTCCTACGTTCGAGCTCCTTAAATCCATACACGTGTTGCTATAAGACCCTTCAACTGCATACTGAACACATGTCTTTCTAACGTATGAAGGTAGAAAGGGATGGAAGTAAGGAAGGATGACGATGAAAAATGATTGCATGCGCGGAGTATGTAAATCTTGTGATGAATTGCGCGGTGACGTCAATAGCTATTCTTTGGCATTAGAAAGGAGTTTTTCAAAGTCAGCAATAGGTATATGTAGTATAATTATGTAGTTATAAAATTTACTTTTCATTCGGAATTATAAACTAGTTAAGTCCCTAATAAAATCAAACGCAGTAACAGAGAAAAAAAACTCATAAAAAATGTTTTAAAAATTTAAACAGAAACTGCTTCAGATGATAAATCTTGTAACTATTATTATATTCGTTTGTTCCAAAGCGAATTACAAGATCACTCAAAGTAATTCAATAAATAATTGAATATTTGTTCTACAAACTTTCTTCAATTCAACCTTGTAATTAAATTAAAAAAGAAAAGTCATGAAAGACGTCGGCACAAACATTTAGTAATAATTTCTCCTTTCAAGAACAATTCGGCTAACGAGAGAACTTTCTAGAGCAACATTTATTTTTGCCAAAAACCGCGCTTGATTTTTTGTGACTACCAAACGGAACTTCGACAAACGTTACTACGGCATGATTTTACTTCGACATTACGGAACTCCGACACGTCTTTACTTCGACAGTATTTTACTTCGACATGCCTTTAGTCCGACACTACTCTACTCCGACAAGACGTTGCTTTGACATGACTTAACTACGAAATGATGTGACTTCGACGACATCCTACTTCGACAATAATGCTAGTTCGACATGATTCAATTTCGACATACTCTACTCCGACATGCTGTACTTCGACAATATCTTAAATCGACGTGATGCGTCTCAGGACACGATGCTAATTCAAAATTATTCTGCGACGTTGAGAATCGGACTACGTAAGGTAGGACGACCTCAGGCTAGGTGGAGCGACGATCTTCACAGGGTGGCTGGTAGCAACTGGATGAGAGCTGCCGAGAATCGAGCTGAATGGCGTGCAATTGGAGAGGCCTATGTCCAGCAGTGGACTGCTATAGGCTGATGATGATGATGATGATGTTGAGAAACAACTGAACTTGTGCAATTTTTTTATAGGTACCTAATATTTTAAGGGCGTTCAAACAAACAAACTCTTCAGCTTTTTATTAGTACGTAATATCACTTTGGTGGCTCCATTTCTGCACTATGTTGTATAGAGTAAAATCTTCTTTGATTTATATTTTTCTTACTATGGATCTGTCACAGTTGCACAGCGTTTCGATTAGAACATGCTAGCTAGACAAAATTATTTATTGGGGTATTTTGCTTCGTACGGCTTTCTTATGATGTTTTAATGCGGTTCCAGCACAAAACACCCAAATAAAAGAAGGCAGCGTCACGCGTACCAAATAAAACAAAAAATGACAATAAATATTTCGTATATTGAAACAAGTAGAAAAACAATCCTAAAATTATCAACAACAGTCATAAAATATGGTCCTCCAAACCGTATTTCAGCCATGGCGGCCAATCTCAACGGAGACTATAGCCTTCGGCGCGCGGGAGATATTATAGTGCATAAGTGTGTGCGCAGACACAGGTGCACCCTCACTCTCATAGTTCGATGGGACGGCAAACCGACACGACCGGAGAGAGAACAGGCGCAGGACCAACGGCTTAACGTGCTTTCCGAGGCACGGGGGTATCACACCGCCAACTTTCAAACTCCGGGCTGCTTCTACGAAATTCCTAATGGAAAACTCCAATAACACTTTGCCCGACCCGGGAATTAAACCCAGGACCCCACGCTCTGCAGCCGCGCATGCGATTACGAAATCAACGGGGCAGTTAGTCATAAAATACTCAACTACTAATAACCTAGCTACTAATTACACAAAGGCACATCATTACTACTCATAATTTTTTTATACATAAATTAAGTACATGCAGATACTAACTTAGTATTCAAAAAATCAATATAATTCAACTAATAATAAAGTTAGTAGGATACACAGCTTAGAAATTTATTCTACATCACTAAATTCTTCTGAAGAATCTTCTGGCATAGGTACTAATATTTTGACAAAAATTACTAAGACTTACACTAGAACTTATATTAACAGTAGGGGGTATTATTAATTCTAAAACCTCAGAAGGAAGTTAACTTGTCCGTTTTTTGTGAACTTCTCTATCCTTATCAGTAGTTGACATTAGCGCAAAATAATTCTGGGAATTGGGACAAATGGGGGTGTGGCTAGTGGCTCAGTTAATTAATTCATGGAAATTCAACAGTGACTTTTGTCCAGCTAGTAGGTTCTAATCGACACGCTGTGCGCTGTGCGTTGAAGTAAAGACGTGTCGGAGTTCCGTAATGTCGAAGTAAAATCATGTCGTAGTAACGTTTGTCGAAGTTCCGTTTGGTAGTCATTTTTTGTGTCAAATGAGACAAGTCGACGAAAACTTTAATTTTGACGAATTGGCTATTCGTCATCTTAAATTGGCGAATCTTTTATTAAATTATATTTCTTTGAATTAGAATAGAAAATAAATTTTAGTAAAATAGTAAAGCCTCATTTTGATCGTATTACATAAACGTTTGTAAAATACCTACAGTGAATTTATTCACTTTTGATAGCGTCAGTATCTAAATGAGTGCAAGAAATACCTACTTTAATCAACATTGTAAGGAACTATGTGGGCCTCGGCAAAACGGTACAGAAGAACGTATTCACCTTCAGCGCACTGGACTACGCGTCACTTATTACTAACGAATATTCGCAATGATAACAGAACGAACAGAGAACAGAAGGAGGAGGGAACAGCACAAAGATAAGCTAGTGCAAAGTGAAGTGCTACTAACATAGTCTTAAGCATTATTTATTAAAACAAGTTTTCATAAAAGTATGTATGTCTAGGTTAAGGTATTTTTCTATATGCCTGTGTCGCCTGAAATAAATGGTATATTATATTATAATTATAACATTATCATATTACAATTTTACGATAGCACGTTTGTTTCTACCGGTTTTCCCTCTGAGGAAATAACAATAAAAATGTCTTCGACACTTCCAAATACAAACTCATGACCATTTCTTTGCTCAATTTAGCTGAAAAGATTGATGTTATAGTGAAATACTGCCCAATCTTTTAAGCTTTCACTGAATTCCATTTCTTCTGATAAAATGTTACAGAGTGCAGACATATTTTTTCTGTAACAATGTCGTGATTCTCATTTGTGGATAAACTGGTCAAGCGTGAACGGTTTACTTTTCGAGATTGCGGTTTTAAAGAATGTAGTTTTTGTTGTTCGATGTAGTATCTGTGGTTGAGTATACTATGGCATAGCATAGGGTGTAAAAATTATTCTGTACGGTACATACATAAACTCAAGCTTTTTTTCCCATAGGGTAGGCAGGAACTACAGATGGTCATCTGTTACGATTCATTTTAAATGTTAAAAGTTTCCGTTTTTCTACTTGCATGATATTAAAATTTGTTAAATCAATCATCATTTTTTACAAGAGGCATTCTAAAATTAACTTTCACTTAGATGTCTTTAATGCGTGGATTACCAGATAGATGTGTAGACGTAAACGAGGCAAAAGGAGTATGTAAGGAGCGTAGCAGGTGACGTTCTGTAGTTTCTGCCTACCCCATGGGAAGAAGTCGTGAGTTTATGTATGTGAAACATAAATTTTGCACTAGCTAAAGATAAAGGCTTTGATGTGTTCCTAAATAATGTAACTTGTTGCTTGTTAGTGTTTTCTGTTGAAAATAATAACTTAAAGGGACTGGCTTATTATGTAAGTGGGTGACGCATTGTTTAGTTAATAATAGAGACTGCTTACTTTAGTTTATGTAAAATAATGTACCTACAGTACAAGTATTTAAGGCCCAAAAACGTTGTATAAGGACAATGTGTGGCCTGAAAGTGACAGATAGTTGTGTACCTATGTTTAAGTCCCTCAAAGTGTTAACATTTCCGACATTATATATTTTGGAAATGGTCATGTTTGTAAAGAAAAATAAGAACTACTTTTCAACAGTGTCAGAAACTAGAAAAGGGCCTGTTAGAAGTCAATATAGGAACCTATTACAAAATGGTAGTTACAATACAGCTTTACTTAAGACTTGTTTTCGGCAGGGGTCCCACCATTTATAACAAAATACCAGACATTATAAAAAAATATCCAATTGAAATGTTTAAAAAGAAACTGACAGCCCTATTACTTGATAAGTGTTATTATTCAATTGATGATTTTTTAAATGACACTGCTCTTTATATTTAATTATTGACATTGTATGTTTCCATTTTAAATTCTATTTTTTTTTACATTTTTATTTTACTGACGTGGTTTTTTATTTTTTTGTAGTTTAATACATTTTATTTCAATGTTTGCATGCCTAATTTAAGGTAGATTGTACAGGGATCTAAAAAAAATTGTGAACACCTTTATTTTATGTACCTACTTTCTTAGCAAATAAACGATTATTTATTTATTTACAATTTATGTTATTTAGAATGTAAACAATGAAGTAAAAAATTATGGATTCGGTAGTTGACGTCACCTTGTTGTTCTTTGATTAATTGATGACCAAAATTCCATTAAATTATTTTTATTATAGATAGATATGTTACAAACTATTTTATACAAGAAATCGTGTACTTATTGAATGTTACCTACACATCTTTAGGTTAACTTTACACTCAGTCATAGATATCCCTGGATATGTTGCTATTGACATCTTGTTCTATATAACAGCAAGCCGTGTGCCCGATGGGATGTTCGGCAAAAATTGTGACCTTCCATACAAACTTTCATCCCCTAGTTAACCCCTTCAAAGGGTGAATTTCCAAAAACCTTCTGTACCTTCGCAATATAAGGAAATCTTGTTCATTTCATGCGTCTTGACTCAGCGGTTTAAGCCTCGTGCAAACTGGCGCGATATCGCGGGCACGACATACAGCGCAACCCTTGTGCCTTGGCTGTGTGCTGTCTGTCAGTAAATGAATGCTAGGTAGATTAATCAACCTAAAAAATATTGATTCCACTTTCAAACCGCCAAGAAATAAACAAAAGAACATTGACCTCTAAATTCAATCACTTTTGCCCCCTCTTCTTCATAAATATCAAATCTCATAACGCCCGTCAAAGATAACAAGGTCAGCCGATAATTAGACTCACATCCCAAACACGAGCTCTTTAGGATTCTCAGCAGAACTTCACTTTTGTTTGAGTCGCCAACGAGTGTCGCATACAAACAAGTGTGGGAATCACTGTTTGAAAATAATGTTTCTTTTTGCGAGGGTTTTTTCCTAGATTTTCCTTTAGGAAGTGCGATTATGAATAACAATATGAGTAGGGAATTATTTGTTAGGGTTAAGGAGTATTTTTTGGTAAAACAGATATTTAAATAACAGACAAAAACAATTCATAACGATCCCTGAAAACTGTTTAAAAAATTCATCAATTGTTCAGTCATACTAGGATGATCCTCATTGACTACACAGAATATTGCCGCTGTATGTATGCCTGCCATCATCCGCCGGCCCAAAAAACCAGCTCTACTTTTTCCACACGACATTTTTCGTTCTTGTGCTCATCATACAAAAAAATATAACACAACCATCTATTGATTACCCTAGTTTCTGGCAAATGATAGCTTCAGAATCCGATACTAATGTAACAAATAGAAAAAGCACATAATATCCCTGCGGGCCGCGGCGTAAGAAAGGCTTTGACCCGGCGTAGTTTTGTCAGCCCCTGGGCCTGAGCAGCCTTGTAAGGGCTTACAAGCTTAGTCACTTATACGAGCCCTCCTAGTATTCGCTCCAAGTATTTTGTTGTATTTTAGCAAAGTATAGGTACGTAGGAAAAGATAGCAGTTGAGAAACCTCGTCGGCTAGCACGTAGTAATTTGCTTTCGGTAGATTATGATAGATTTGTTTTCCAATTAATCGTGAAGTTGATCAGTCTTTGTTAGATTTTCCCCGGTTTGAAAAATGTTTTGTTGGATTTTAACGTCAGGATTAGGCGGGTTTTGATTTTAGTCTGTGGAATATTTCATTATTTACTCTTTGGTATTACTCACCCCATGTTACATTCTCGTATTCAGTTCCATCCGGTAAGACTGAGAAGGCGAGCCCGAAATAGTTGGGAAAAGGCTGTGCTTACATAGGTATAGAAATTCCCCCAAAAATCAACCAGTATGATGGACGGACCAAGAATGTTAGCTAAATATTTACTTGTTTTAATAAAACTAAAAGAAATGTAAAGGAGTGTACTGACAGAATGAGGTCAAAACAATAGTACGCAGTAATTCCTGGAGTCAACAAGTAGCGGGTGACGCTGAGCGGTTTACGAGACAAGCGGCGACAAACTTGTTATGATCGCTAATCTCTAACAATGTGTGGCTCCTAGCGAGTCGTTCGTCTGAATCATCTCGTTTTATAGGGACATATTTTTAGGAGAAAATTTAAGTTAGTTAGTTTTCAGATCTCTACACAATCAATCCCCTATGTTAGGGTCGACTTCCAGTCTAACAGGATGCAGCTGAATACCAGTATTTTACATGGAGCGACTGCCTATCTGACCTCCACATCCCAGTAACTGGGTAATACGATCCCCCTTGGTAAAACTGGTTGTAAGAGTTTCGGCGCAAGTTTCGGGCTTCTGACGACCCGTAAAGACTGTCAAAGACCCACTAATGACAGCCGGGACCAACAACTTGACGTACTTTCCGAGCCACCGAGGAGTAAACGGTATGTAAAGGTGGTCACCCAACCCCGGCAAGCGTAGCTTAACTTAAAGGATGCGGCTGTTATACTTAGCCACGAGCTAAGTAATGACAGCCGCATTTCAGATCTCTACACAATTAACACAAAAAAAAACCTAATCTGCTAGTATTCGGCTAGTAAAATTCGCTGTTTCTAATATTTATCTTTTCTCTCTAAAAATTCTCTAGAATGGCGCTTATGTGAAGATATGAAATAGTTAACATCACACCAACACCAAATAAGTAACATGCGAAGAAAAAGCAGTCATAGACTTACGGTTTTCCGTTTTTTTTTTTTTTTCTTTGGTTCGGCCTTTATTATATTATACATTAATAAGCGCCATACTCGTAGACGAGTACGTGCTAGATATACTTCGTGGATAGTGTAATGTTCGGCTCCAGACTTTATCAAGCATTATAATTATTTTTTGGATAGTACTAAGTAAGCTTAAACATTCTAATGGATTCTCTGTGGTCGGAAATAAAGGTTTATTATTATTTTATTTAAATCCCTCGATAATCTTACTTTCCTTTCAATTTAATTCAGAAGAAAAGTTATCACTCCTTCAATTAGCCAATTCTTGCAAACATTGCATTTAAGCAAATTCTAAAAGCACTTCAGTAAATAAATAGACCCTCGAGTCGAAGTCTGTGGAAGTCGGTGGCAGCACGCGTGTTCATTACCAAGATGAGAAAACTTCCGAAGTCGTTACCCACGGCTTCTAACTTCCATGTGACGTCATGATTTAGTTAGCTTTCATATGGAAACTGTATCAACTGGTCACGAGTTTTGATGTCTCTTTGAGAAACTATACGCAAGTGGTAAACGTTAAGGCGTTTATTCTGAATAAAATCAACAAAAAGTTTTTAATTTTATTGTAATAACTTTAAATAATGCTTTTTAATAGCCTTTCTATTGCAATCAACTGCTGAGTGTAGATCTCTGCTGAGTCTAGAGATGCCATGGTACAATTTCGGTCTGAAGAACTATTGCCCTTCAGAACGTGTGTGCGCAGACACAGGTGCACTCACTCTCATAGTACGATGGTACGGCAATCCGACACGACCGGAGAGTGTTTATCAAAACTTACAAGCCTTGTATTACCAAATACCATTATTTCGTTCAGAACTACTTATATTTTGACACTTTTATTCATGATTTTGTTTATAAAAAAAATATTTGTAAGAAGAACTTGTAGAAAATCATAACAAATCCTGAGAGTATCCGGCAACTCTATATTCCGTCTTACAAGTTTACAAGTGTCGTGCTTAGTACCGTAATAAATGTTTAAATTCAATTTTCTTTTTTAAAATGTGGTCAAAAGAGAGAAATGACCTGATGCCCATGTTCCAGCAGTGGGAACATTATGGCTCATTATGAATATGGAGATGAGCTATGAATTTAACGAAAATTAACATTCTAGGTAATTTGTGAACGTGTAGACTTGTAACTTTTGATAAACAGGGCCAGGTGCAAGACCAACCGTGCTTTCTGAGGCACACCGCCAACTTCACAACTCCAGGCTATTAGTAAGAAATTCCTAATGGAAATAAAATACCAGTTTGCCCCGCCTGAGCCATGAAATGGGTATAAGACGACAGATTAATTGACATAAGGTGTCAATTTGCTCAAAAATTAACTTCACTGACTGTTTAAAAATGATTGTAGATGTAAAAATCGTAACCAAATCTTATGTTTTACACCAGTGCGATTACTTGACTTAAGTTCCAAGAATTGTAATAAACTTGAAGAGCTTAGGATTAACTTGTTTCCTTTCAAACATTTCTCAGAACAGAATTTTGGTAAAACTTAGCCTTTCACCGGATTTAATCCACCGCGACGAGCAATATTAAAGGCATCGTCACACAAATAAATGAATGAATCGCAGATATTTTGATAAAACAAAAACCATTTGTATTCATTAATATCAAATCATTCGAGAAAGTCTGCTTTCGAAGGTTTTAACACTTTATAAATAAAAGGATATGGATCTAAAAATAGACCAGGAAAGCATATTGACGAAACTTGGTCTTGAAACACAATGAAATGTTGTCATTAATTTCGTATTTTCGCTGAATGAAACTTTGAAGTTAGAAACAACAGGTTGTTCATTCCCACATTACAAACATGACCTTGAACTCTGAAACGTAGCAATCAATACTAAAACATTCAAATTTCTATCTCACATAGCACCATCAACTCCCACAAAAGCGTTAGTGGTAGTAACACGGACCACAAAGGGTGATGTTTGGCCCAAATGTTTGTCACAATCACTACAAAGGAAAACAGACAGTCTGTTGGCTCCAATGTTTGACTATAGGGTGATGTTTGGCAGACTATTGAGAGGAACAACGCTCATTGTCAGTCGATTACGGAAACCTTTTTGTGATTGTTTGCCGTTGAATGATGAACAAGTATTTCAAAGTAGGAGCTACGAACGAGAGAGAGTGAATGGCGACCGTTAGAGGAAAACTCTTTGTGAACCAGTTCGTCCGTGGAAATACTACAATTATACCAATTTCTGCCGCAAAGCAGCGTTCCTGTGTTCCGCTTTGAAGGGTAGTAGGGCCGTTGTAATTATGTATGAAGAAAAACTTGAATCATTTAAAAAAAAGTAAAGAATTTGCTACAAATTGTCACCCAATAGAACAAAAGAATTGACAAATGTCGGGTTTAGTTGGAAAATAGTCCACACTTTTACAGGGTGTCGTAAAATGCTACTAAGGGATTCTGTGAAATTGGGTAACAGTGTCTGCGATTGATAACTTATTGCGATACACAGTCGGTCTGTCCGCTGCAAGTGGCTGTGATTATATGGTGATGGCCTCCTTGACCTTTTATTATTCTGCCTACTATGGGAAAATTTACGTTTAACAGATGATGAGTACGAGATGAGTCGAGTTCGCATAGTTTAAAGTCAACGTTTACAAAATTTAGGTGACCTTTCACAACTCCCACGATAAAACGTGTTATTAATTACTAACATTTAGATAACTAAGATTAATAAAATACCACTTAAAGTACGTGTAACGGGTAACCTTATAAACTCATTCAACATTGATGATAATTGAAATATAAGTGTTTTTATAACGCTTCTTATAACAAAAACAAAGGCGGCTTCCACATCAACAGTGTCCGTAAATAAATGATTAACGAACACAACTCAAACGCGAAGTTGATGATGAAATAATAAAACTTTACAGCGAGTTTCAAAACAAAAGAAAAACATCCAATGGAAATTGAGAGTTAATTTTTTGTTTGTTTGAAACAATATTGTTGAATCGCTTGCTGGGACTTGATAAGACTGGGGGAAGCTCGTTAGTGGAATTATACTTAGCTAGCTCTTGGTTGTATGAAAACTCTTTTTAAGTACTTCCGATCATGACTTTATTTCAGTAACATCATAAAATATGGTTACCTAATATTTAATTGTCATATTCAATTAATACATTCTAAACTGTTCCAAGAATGATCTTTATAATATGCCCATATTATAAAGATCATTCGTGGAACAGTTTCCTTACAACATACCTACAAAGAACAATAAATTATCAAGAATAAAATCCAAAGTCTTTCGTTAACAAGGCTTACAATACATGAGATATAGGTGCAAGCAAAATGGTACAATGAAGAAAATCATAACAAACCGCCATAACAAATGAGCCAACTGCCAAACGCTCCTTAAATTATTTTCATCCTTTAAATGAATATAAATAATAAACAAATGTGCTCATCCTCACTAACACACACTTCAGGAACATCAACAAAAACCACAAAACGTATATGCAATTAACGTTTTATTCTGCTTTTAACGATATCCCAAATTAATACCCAGCTCTTTATTCACGGCGAGATATTTTTGGGAGGGTTGTCGGCAAAGTGCCGTCGTAGATAATTAATTTATATTAGGTACCACCCTTATAAACAAAGCTGAATGGCCGACGGAATCCCAACTATATGTACCGACCAGCCATTGATCCGAGTACTGCCATTTGTTCGGCGACTGCTTGATTTTTATTCGGATTTCGGACATCAGACTTACGGATTAACGCGAAATATACATTTTGTTTGAGTGAGCTTTTATCCGTTTTCTGATGCATTTTTAAAAGGTTGTTATTCGGTAGCGTTGTTGCGCAAAAATAGTTGAATTTTAAAAGAGTGTCAGTAATTTATGGAACTACTAACGTATTGCAAACTAGAAGTATATCATGGCCAAAACTAAGTCTCTTCCCTACCACTGACCACGTAAAAAGACAAAAGTAAAACCTGTGGGTTGAATAGAAACACATGCTACCCGAGCAATGACCGTCCACTAAAAGACAAGACGCAAAAAAGCAGCAACAAGATCTTTTCCCTAACAAAGTAAACAAAACTGAAAGCGAAGCGGAAGCCAAATTAACACAAAAACCTGAAAAAGTCTCTCCAAAAAGGATTAAAATTCACTCCACAAGTGAAACCTCAACCAGCTTTCAAAATATTGACACGGAGTTCGCGGGAAACGCAGACAAATAAGAATTCTGCAGCACCCACCAAAACTCATCTCGTGTAAAGGGTGACTTATTTTTCATGCAAATTGCTTTAGGGCATCGTGCAATGGAAACGTTCGCGCTAATTAATATTTTGGAGAAAATGCCGTGATATCAAGCAACGATATTGTCCTTTTGCTGACCTAATTACGTACCTAATAAAGTAATAAACAAATATTTAAATCTACTTCTTGCTAATCACGTGACCTTATTAAGTAATTTGAGAGGTCTGGCTCTTGTAATACAGGAACTCCTAGTAAAAGAGCCAGGGCTACACAGACACGCCCTTCCGCTCCGCCCAGAGCGGGAGAAGTAATTGGATGATTTCCCGCCCTAAAAAAAAAAAAAAATATGGGCTACACAGATATTTGTGGTGAAAATAAAATAAATCAATAATTTGGCACCGCCATATTTATCAAAAGTGGCTAAGATGTTTTCGAGATGAAAATAACTTTTTGCGTATTATTGATGCCATTCGATAGCGCGCACCTAATTACATTATTTTAAACTCATTTTTTTAAAATAAAAACGACAAGTTTTGAAAATGAAAATATTTTTTTTAAATGAAATATATATCCTTCCCAATAACTTCAAAAAACAAAGCGCCTGAAATTGTGCCCGTAACTATATAATATAGCTGACTGAGTGTTGCTCGCATCTTCAATACTAAGCGATTTAGCAACATAAAGAACACCAAGGTGTTTTAACAACGAGACAAAATCCGATAAGGACCAGGCCGGGGTCGATGGCGCGTTGTATTCCACGCGCGCCTCAAAGAGCTGTCAGCACAATTGGCGGAGTCCGCTAGGACCGATGACTGTCAGGGTTGCGGGAAAGTCCGAAAGGGATACCGGGACCTTGGCAACAGGCAACTGAAGGAACACGGGTGGGTTTTAGTCAGTAACAGTCTGGCCCTTCCGCTCCGCCCAGAGCGCGAAAAGTCATTGGATTAAACACAATCAAAAAAAAAACTATACAAAATCAAACTGGTTGCTAATTTAATTGTATAATTTATTAATGTATGATTTGACATTCTGTGATTACTTCCTCACACACTGATTTATTAATTGTTAAAATTAAGGAAAATCATCTACTTTTATAATGTTTGTAAATATGTGAGCATCAAGAGTATCCATAGTATCCATCACTCATAGTTAATTTATCTGTCGTTGCTTATTTTAAATTCTTTTAACCTTAATAAAATTGTGTTATTGTAATTTTATTCTAGGTGCATCGTCTTCTCATATGATTATAATAATATGAATGTACGGAATGTACCTATACAAAATATTGTAAAACGTTTTAAAAGAGTAACGGTGCAGTATCTTGCACATTCTTGTCCATACGAAAACTACCATTTGGAAGGGGCGACTAGAATGAATTCTATTTTTTTTTGGAAATTTTGACGGTCAAAAGTGCCTTATTAGGGCCTATTTTTTTACTTTGATTTTGACAAGTAGAAGTAAATTATTTGACTTTGATTTTGACAAGTAGCCGAATAAATGCTTGTTTGATGCTTGGCAGCAGAACGACAATATGTAGAATAACACGCCATATTTTAGGTTAATAAAAATGAGCTACCCATTAAGTCTTATCTATAAATCTATAATTAAAACAGACGCTATAATTAGTAGATAATATAGTTATGATCTTCCAATTACTGCAAACAGTTGCTAATTGCTACGAACAACAGGACGTACTTTGTGACTAGTTGCCTACCATGATAACAATACCCTTTGAGCTGAACACGTTTGTAAGCCAGCAATTAATTGAATCAACAGGCAATTATCGACTCGTTGCAGTAGACACGTCATGCATGTAGTACAATGTATAGCAAACAAGACGTGAATATAGTAAGCCGTCTGTCGGGACAGGTCAACTCGAAGCTTAATCATATTTTGATTTAAAAGTGTGTCCGTGAAGTTTCTTGCCCGTTCTTCTCCATAAAAACCTACTACGCTTTGGAATGGGCAACTAGCTTCATTTTTCTGACTGACCGACCCCTTGACTTTTCAAAAAAGCCTATAATTGATTTATTTGAAATAAATGCTTTGAGTTTGAGTTTGCGTTTGCTGTAATGGCTCTTTGGGCAAATGGCCCTTCCAGACATAGCAAGCACATTTTTGCATTTATTATCTTAATAATATATTGTGAGACCATGACCTCTGAGTTTGTTCAACATTTCTTCGTCAGCTGGGAAACGCCGGCACCATCTAGTTCTAAAACAAAAAAAAATGTCGTATCATAAAAGATCTAATTCTATAAATAATTATAATTTCGTTTCATTTCAGTGTGGCAGAATATTTATATTAGAATATTTATAGAGACTTCTAAGATTCTACTCCCGTATTTACTGGTCTCCATTAGCCTGCATCGTCCCACTGCTAGGCAAAAGCCTCTCACCATAGCTTACAGCTATGTCGATCCAGGGCTATTGTCCATCGTTTGTTGGGTTGGACCAACGCGTCCCGCCATCTTCGACGTGGTGAACAGCAAGACCTGGCTGTGTGCAGCACATAATGGTTAAAATCATTACAATATGAAAGTTTTTGTGCGATTCTCTGTATATTTTGAAAATTAACACAGAGACACTTAAGAGATTGATAAATTGAAAAATGTACGCACTCTTCCAGTTGTCATTGCATTATTCTGATGGCGTACACTGACTATAAACTCTTCTGATGAATTATGTTTAACTTGAGTAAATTTAATAAGATTGTTTTGCGGCACGTGTCATGTCTATGATATGCTTCAAAAGATGATGCCGGAGGTTTGGCAATGATTCTCTTTTTGTGGTGGTTTTTGTCTTCTTGTGTTATTGTATACAAAAGTTTATGTGAAAAAGACTTTCTTTTTTGTCATAATCAAAGTAAAATAATAAAACTATGGGGTGGTCGACGTCAAAAGGTAAAAAACTTATTCAAAAGATCTTGATTTACGCAGATAACATAGACAAACAGTAACAGAGATAATATCGTAAAAAAAAACCTAAATAAATAAAAAACAAATAAAGAAAACATTATACTATTAACATCAAAACAAAACAACCACCAACAACCGACAAACATGCGATATTTTTATTTAAATTCCAAGATTTAACGCAATTATTTGCTTAATTTTCTGCAACCCACATCCTGTAACACCATTACTCGGGTAAATCAGGTTACACATTAATTTAGTCTCTAAAGTATAACGTATAAGCTCCATAATCGCTGGTATCATGTTAAAATAATAACACAAGAAAGATAAATGGAATCATTCAAGCGTCGTTATAAGGGTCTACCTTTTAGAAACCCTCTTTTACATATGAGGAAAATAAAAAGTATACTTTATGGCTATGTAAATAAAGTTATGATTCTAATTTTTGACTGGTCAGGTGTGACCGTAGCGTTGTAGGCGTCGTAGCAGCGTAGTGGCGTAGCACCGTAACGGCATAGCGCCGTAGCGCCGTAGGCACACAATCATTTGGGTCAAAATGGCAGAGTGGCGTGTTATTCATCTTCCGTCCGCTGTCGCCTTGTGTAATCATCGTAAGAAGTAATGAAAATTCCATTTATTAAACTTAAACTTACGTTGAATGAAGTAAGAATTCTGCGATTTTAAGAATTATTAAAAACTCAGGTTAGATTCATAGCTAAACGCCCAGCCTAGATATTTCATAATTTTATAACAACGCCTGTAAACACAGCTCCGTTACTACCTCAATAGCGTCTGGTTTGAACTATTTTAAATATGACCTCAATGATAAGAAGCATTATTATAGGCGAGCATGTTTTGTGGAAGTATTTCCGTCTGTTTTAATGTTGCGGTTTGCAATTAGATGAAATATACAATCATTAAAAAATATGTATTTAATTTATACTTAATTATGTTTAAATGATTGAATATTTCGTCTAAAAATAAAATTACAATCCTCGCGTTTGCTTTTATAATGTAAGTGAAAATTTCCTACTGATTTCACAAATAAAATACACTAATTCTGTGTTAACGTTGAAAGGCAGTGGTATTTTAGACCCTTTCAAATATTTGTTTCATAAAGATCCCTTTGCATAGCAGGCATCGTTTAGTCTCGGAGCTTATTTAATCATTTTATATCACTGGAAATTCACGCGAACATTAGTCATGCGTGAAACTCATAATAAGGTATCATCATAATTCTATGAAACGTTATATAAATAAACATCACACGATATCTGCCTGCGATGTTTATGTACATAATTTTATTTTAAACATTATTTACTTTCACTCTGTGATAGCCCAAGTGTGATTTATTTATAGAATTTATGTGTTATTCGTAGCGTAAACAGCAGCTAGGTAAACGGCATGTAAGTACTTTGTGTGATTTTTAATTATTTTGTATTACTTTGTCGAGACAATTTTGACAGGCATTGGCTTTATAAACATTCGTGTTTGTTTTTTTTTATATATTCGTCCGTGTCCATTTGTTTACTGGAAGTGATTTTGCTTCTGTGAAGAAAAATAAGTTTTATGTAATACTTTATCAAATTCCTAAAAATAATCCCAGAAACTAGGGACAGCTAATATCAGTGTAATAAATAATTACGTACATTTTTGTTTATTAAAAGAGTAACCATGGAGTTTCTTGCCGGCTCTTCTCCATAGAAAACGACCGATTGGAACCGTGCACCTAGCTTCTGACGTTTCATAAGTGCCCATGTAGGTTTATGTGAAATAAAATATTTTGATTTTGATTTTATATTTATCTCGCATATGCTTTTAATTGATGCGCCAAAATTAAAGTTAACGCGGAAAGCTGGCCCGATGGGCCTGCGCCACAATAAATCTAGTCGATAAGGACCACAGAAGAGAGATAAAATATAAATCCTACTGCTGATTTATTGTGCAAGATATTTAAGCAAAGGACTTAAATATCTTTTTAAGATTTTGGTATTTTAAGGATTAATCGACAGATTTATTTGTAACTAAATCATTTTTTAAGATATGACTGAGAAAAATTATGTTTGTGGTAACGATACTATTACACTATTTATTTTCAACAAAAAAAGTTTGAGATTACACAGGATATAAATAACTAAACTAATAATTATGTAAGTTTTACTATGTATCTTCAACCATTCTTAATAAAACTAAGACGTTTGACTACAAGAACCATTCGTACTTCACTGCAAGTAATAAACACAAACACTTGCATGCAAGAGTAAATCTTGTGCCACCAGACGCAACGCAGTTTGCTTAATTAAACGTCCGCCGTTACGATGTCACACGAATTTGATTCATAATCCTCCTACTCGCGGAACGAACAATCCTTGTACAAGCAGAATGAGAAAAAAATATAGGGCTTATATAAAGTTTGAAGTTTATCAACCTATATTACAGAATAGTACTGATAAAAACAGAGGGGCTCGTGGCTGAGTACTAACAGCCGCTTGGGTCGATCGAAGAAAAGCTCTACTGCCACTCACATTCACATTGTATTATCTAGACCCTCCATGACCCAGAAAGTACTTTAAACCGTTGGCCCCTGCTGTCATTTCTAGATCTTTGTTATTCGTTAAGGTATCTCAGAACTAGTCAGAAGCCCGAAAGTCTGACAACCAGTCTTACCAAGGGTCATACCAATTTCAGATGATTTTGCAGTTTACTCATCAATCGAGGAAAGCGTTATATTTGTGCCTAGCTTTAAGCCATTTTATTAATTAACTAATTATTTTATTCAATTATTTTATTTTATTTTATTCAATACAATATCTAATGAACATTGTGTAGTAATAATACGAGTAGGCAAGTACGTAGTACCTTTAATTAAGGCTGCCTGTTAAATTATCCTATACCTAGGTGAAAAAATCATAGAACTGGTTACAATAATAACATCAATAATACTCTTCGTATAATGACACGTATTTTATCCATAAAACCGAGATGACACACAGTATTAGCAGAATGGAAGAAATACATAAAGTGTGTTTATTGTTAGTTAGAACTTGAGAAACTAGAACTGGTATGAAGTACTTGTAAATCGTATAAAGTACGGCAGTAAGTATCTGTTAGTGAAGAGCTGTTTGGTGCCATACTCATAATATGAGGACGACTAAAACTGGTATCGATAAATACTACACGGCATATTGTCCATTATTATATATAGGTACTCGCCGCAGGAATCCGCTGGATGTGGGAAGCACAGAACCAGTGGTAATGCTTGGAGGAGGTCTATGTCCAGCTGTGGAGGTCTTTCGGCTGAAATGATGATGATGATGATGATAGGTATCTACTTGACGAATTTTAACTACGATACCTTACTTAGATACAAGAGCATGCAACTAGATTGTTCAAGTTTTATGTCCAAGGTAACTGCTATCTATTATGTGCTTTTTACGACACTACGAGTTGAGATGAGTGGCTGTAACCTATAACCTAAGAGATTGTTGCGATCGCGGGGGCTGCAGCTATGTTTGACATCAACGTTTAGCATTCATTATATCGTGAGTGTAGGTTCTCGTAATGTAGCATTTTCAATAGACAAAGTTAGTAAGATCTAACATAATAATACTAAAGATTACCTACAAGCGGTGCGGTATAACCATACCTACTCAAGTTAGTTATAACAATATTGCGTAGGCTTAATTAAAATTAAGTTTGTTAAACAATTTTCACCCAAAACTAATAGGCTTTATATCTTCATCAGGTAATAAAGTAACAATATTGGTTCAACAAAGCTATGACTGTTAATCATTCTATTAATTACGTAATATTCACTAATTAATCTTTTGGTTTGGAACAAAATTCCGAGATTTCTGAAACCTCTTGTCGTCATGCTCACAATTAATATAAAGGTGATATGAAACTGATCTCAATGTTCCTTTATTAAAAGCGGACAAAGTAAGTACCTAAACGAATTACTTTGTATCTTTAACGAATTTCGGGAGTAATAAAAATTTAATTAATTTCTTTGGTGTATATAAATGTTCGTGGAACAGGATTTTTTAAATGTATTTTGTATGAAAAGATAACATTTACTTTCTTCGTAAGTGCTAATTATGACGAAGTAGACTCATTATAATGATATTGTATTTTTAATACGTAACCACATTTTTCCCGCGGCTTCGCCCGTGTTAAGGTTGGAAATTATCCCGTGGGAATGTACTACCTAACTTATTTCCTATTTGTTATCTACAATAATGCCCTTTTACCCACTCTTTTTTTTCTATCGTCTCTGGGTTTTTTTGCCCATACATTTTTGGGCATTCTCCTTTCATCCAAATCGGTCCAGCTGTTCTTAAGTGATGCGCTTACCAATGAACAGTATTTCATTTTTATTTTCTAAAAGGACGTTAAGTTCCCGAATTTAAGCATTTTTTGGGAACCTTTTTAAATTTTTCTTTCCATAAACACCTAATTCGAACTATTACGAACATTTTAAAATTTAAAAAAAACAATAGAATTTTACTGATCTAAGATTTTTTTAAATCGCTCAGTAATTTTTGAAGTATAGGTATTACAAACAAAAATACAAATCTTTTCTCTTTATGATATTAAGTGTAAGAGGACGGTCTAGTATTAGTAGCAGTCGTACTTGTATTTTGTATTACTTTAATGTTTAGTAATCATAATTATTATCAGCCTCATACTGTCCTACCGCAGGACTAAAGCCTCTACTCAAAAAGATAAGGAACGAGTATTGATCATCACTCTTACTGTCTTCGTATTATCAATATTATTGTAGACCAAAATTCCAAACCTATTGCTTAAGAAATGAGTCCACAAACTTCTGGGTCGAACAAAACTAAAAATAAATATTTGTTCCTTTGACCCAAATTTTACACCCAGAGAATAAAGTTTGAGTAAGAAACAAACTTGTAAGTACAACATTAGGACAAACCCAAAGTACACAGCGCTACACAAAGTTACCACAAGGCTTTTATTTTACTTTCCCTTCTGTGTGACTTTTTGAAACCAAAGCCAAAAATAGAACTACAATAGCATAGGTATCTACTTATACAATCACTGGTATAAGTAGATACCTACATGCCTATAGTACACCATATACTTGGTATTGCAGCCGACTAGAGGAGTGCTATGGTTACTACTTTTCACTTTCTTCCATTTCAAATTCGCGCTTACTATCCGCACGACGCGACTCTTGAGGTAATCTATTCATTATGGTTTGTCCCATGATTCCCATACTCGATGTAGTATTGTATAATTGCATAGCACATATGTGTGAGTACAAAGTCATGCTTACTCTAATGTCTCGCTGATGGTGACGCGTGTGTTGGATCATGTAGTTGCCTTCGAATGGTTGAGCTGAATGATGTTAATCCATGCGTCAGGTTCGTGAACGGGTGGCGTCAGTTGGGACTGGTCACTTAGCTGCCAAGGCATGATGTAATGTAATTTAATTTTTGAATTGTTTTTTTATATCTTTGTATTACGGAAGTTTTTAGTGTTTATTTATAGTTAATTAAAACGGCACAAGTCCAATTACATGAATTAACATAGAATTATAAAGATTAAAATAAAATAAGCATTCAAATAACATACAATACAAAAATTTAATTCAAATTCAAAGATATACAATTCGTGGATGTATAAAAGAAAAGTATTCATAATTAATTGCATAAATGGTTAAATAAATAAATTGAAAAACATCATAAACTAACATGTAACAGTGGACACCCTCGCGTATTGTCTCTGACAAAATACCAGACAAGCACGCATCATTTTCTTCCAATCATCAGCAAACACATCACATTCAGGGTCGGTAGTCAGGAGGGCGTTTAGCATCCTTAGGGTTCGACATACCGGGGATTGAGCTCTAGCAACAGATCTAGATAGCGGTAGTGCGAACAGGTTATGACGGCGGCTTTGACGGTGCCCAAGGTATTTGTCGGGCACAAATAGGCAGTAGAAAAGTCCGTGGAGCTCAGGGCAGTCAATACGACCGTTTAGGGTTTTACAGGCAATCGTGAGCTGATCAAAGCCCCTTCTTACCTCCAACGAATTGAAACCCAACACCCCTAGAAGATAGTTCGTTGGGTACATGAATGGATAGTGATGGTACAGCCTTTGGTACAAAAATCTCAAGAAGGTTTTTTGAACTTTCTATTAGCGTTATGCATCGTTCTCACATGAATCATCATCATCTGCCTAGCCTTTTCCCAACTATGTTGGGGTCGGCTTCCAGTCTAACCGTTCTCACATGAATGATGTAACCAATACTTTGTAACAATATTTTGATTTAAAAGAGTGTCCGTGGAGTTTGTTGATTGTTCTACTCCATAGATACCTACTACGCTTTGGAGTGAACAACTAGCTTCATCTTCCTGACTGACCGACCCCTTGACAGTACAGAAGTGTCTGTAAATTGGTTTATTTGAAATAATTGCGTTTTGAGTTTGATGTAAAACAAACATTACTCTTCTATTTACAAAATCATCTTCTAATTGATCTTAAGCAAACAAAATTCAATCTCCCATTGTTCACGTTCGATATTGAAATATTAGCATCGAATAAAATCGTTAATTTCCATAATACGTAGCTGAGCGAACGTCGATAATGTTCTAATTGCCGCTTCGGACCACAATGGACGTGAATAATACGCGGCTATTAGTGCAGCGATCGGAAAAATGCTATAGAATAGAACACTCGATGAAGGAATTATGTTTTATAACAAGTTTTTTAGACTGTGGTTACCGAATTGAAGGATTCAAGTGGGTGGGCAAATTCAAGGATTGAAAAATTATTTAGATTCTTCTTTAAGAAAATGGAGGTTTCTGAAAATTATAACTCTTCCTGTTGAGGCCATGGCGATAATGCTTAATATTCTAATAAATATTATTTATGGCTTAATTTTCTCAAATAACAAACCTAAAAAAACTAAGCCGGACTTCCGAAAACTTCAAAAATCAAGTACACGATTGAAGTGTTTTAGTTTGTGTTTTGAAAGTGTTCTGTACACTTTCAAAACACAAACTAAAACACTTCAAGCCAATCTGGTACATTCCCACCTACATCGAGGTAACTAACTACAGACAAACAAAGTAATTTCAATTAGTGGCGAAGTTCGTAACACCGTGAACTCAAACCTTCTTAACGATCGAGTCATAAAATTAAAGTTTTAACTCGAGCTGATTCAGAGGGGCAGTCAACCGAGACAAGATGTAATTGCAACTAGCTGTAAGCGCATACCACAGTCGAGTGCTCCATGGTAAGGTCACTGCATGTTATCTTTGAAATTTTAATAAGTATCGTCTTGGACTGTTTACTTGTTTTTGTTTTGTTGGTTTGTTAACCCTAAACAGTCCGAACGGTACCCTTTTGCTCCGCTGTTGGTCCGTCCGTCTGTCACAGGGTGTGTACCACAATAACATCAAATCCATATCCTAACTACGAGTATAATATAATATTATAAATGCGAAAGTGAGTTTGTTTGTTTGTTTGTTACGTTTTCACGCTAAAACGGCTGAACGGATTTGGATGAAATTTGACCATAACCTGGAATGGGACATAGGATACTTTTTATTCCGAGAGTCCCAAGGAATCGAGACTTACGCGGGTGAAACCGCGGGGCGCAGCTAGTAGGTAATGAAAGTAAAGTCAAGCTAAAAATGTATAGGGGGCTGTTATTTACTAAAGTATTAAAAAAAACCTAGTGTTAAATATTGTACAGTGGTACGGAACCCTAAGTGTGCGAGTCCGACTCGCACTTGGTTGGTTTTTAACCCCCGACGGAAAAAGAGGGGTGTTACAAGTTTAACGTGTGTATCTGTGTATCTGTGTGTCTGTCTGCGCCATCGTAGCTGCCAAACGGCTGAACCGATTTTGAGTTTTTTGGTTTCGTTTGAAAGGTGACTTGATCGAGAGTGTTCTTAGCTATGATTCAAGAAAATCGGTTCAGGCGTTTGAAAATTATCAGCTCTTTTCTAGTTGCTGAATGGATGTGAGCATCTTCCACAGGTCTAATCGATTGGAAATTTAGAATTTTCTTATTTCAATGATATGAAAAGGATATAGTAACCTTGAGCTGATGCTGCAGCATCACCTGGAATTTGCAGGATACCCAACGGGGGGGATTATGAATGCAGATTTTTTGTAAGGTTGAAAATTGCTTAGTGGAATGTTTATTCTTTTGTTTTTATAATAATCTAAAACGGAGTTCAATGTAATTTTCTGGCTAGATTAACTAACACCTAGCTAGCCTATATCTCTTGTTCTATAGTAAAGTTTATTTTTAACAATAGACGAGACGTTAACGCTCTTTTACAGCGATGGAAAGCACAGCCTGCTTCTTAGATATTATTTACATGTCAACCGACCCGTTAAGCTCGTTGTCATATGTTCTCTCGTAATGTTAACCGTTGCCATGGTTCCGTGTTGAGATTTTCGATGACACTTATGTAGTACTAGCTGCGCCCCGCGGTTTCCCCCGAGTAAGTCGCGTAAGTCCGTATCCTATGTCCTATTCCAGGTCATGGCCCTACCGTATGCTCCACCGTCTCCTGCGGGCGATCCACACAGTGGTGACACCCGCCGTGTCCTCTGGGCGGCGGTGGTCATGGTACGGAGCGAGAGGGCATGGGAAGCAGTCACCTCCTTCTGCGAAGCAGTAATGCTCGCGAAGGAGGAGGCGGAACGCGTGAGGGAGAGGCAAAGTTTGCGCCCTCACGCCCCTAACCGCCGCCGTTGGAGACGCCCTGGGCGTCAGAAATCCCAGGCGGATTCCCGGCCACCATAGGCGCGGGCTTGCGGACGACGAGCAATGGGTAGCTCGCCGTCCGATTAGGACCAGGCCCGGATCGATGGCGCGTCGTGTTCCACGCGCGCCTCAAAGAGATGTCAGCACAATTGGCGGGGTCAGTCCGAAAGGGATACCGGGACCTTGTTGTTCCTTCAGTTGCCTGTTGCCAAAACAGGCAACTGAAGGACCACGGGTGGGTTTTAGTCAGTAAAAGTCTGACAAGCCCTTCCGCTCCGCCCAGAGCGGGAGAAGTCATTGGACGATTTCCCACACTCAAAAAAAAAAAAATTCATGATCTACCCCTGTGCCAAATTTCATCCAATTCCTTTCAGCCGTTTTAGCGTGAAAGCGTAACAAACAAACAAATAAACAAACAAACTCACTTTCGCATTCATAATATTATATAGTTAGGATGTTGTACGGTTTAAGTAAAGAAATTGAAAAGAATCTTTAATTCTTGTATATTTTTTGGATATAATTAATATTAATCACATGGTAACATTGAATATGGCTTTAATTCAAATACGTATTTTAAAGGAAAAAAATCTGGTTTGAATTTCGCTATGTGTTACATGTTTACATTGCTAACTTATACAAATAACACATAGGTAGGTACTTCATTACAAAATACTTGGGATTTGCGATGCCCAAACAGGTAGCAAATCCTGGGGCTGGGTTTGAATTCCTTTTGTTAATTACTGTGAACCCTGGCTTATAAGAGTTACAGCAGGAGTGTGCACATTAAATACTTATAATTTATATTAGAGCTATAATTAATTATTTAAATAATGTTCTAAAAAACGACCAACATTAAATCTCTGTTGTTCTAATTGTTTTTCTAGGAAAATATATTTTTAGTATCTTCTCATCACGCTGCTGGATATTCCTGAAAAAAAAGATAAGCAGTCAATAATAAGTAAGAATTTAAAATAATAAAGCACCTGTAAGTCATGCCGCTGTACCTTCTTTGTCGTATTAAATTCAACATCCAAACCTTAGACTATCGAAATTACATAATTAATCAGTCAAAGCAGTCAATGAAAAATCACATACCTACCTAAGTACTAAACTTTCCAAAAATCTCTCCTTCTGACAAAGAAGAATGGCATGGAATGGAAGCAATGGTATGGAATGGTATGGAATGGAAATAATGGTAGTATGCAATGGTATGGAAGTTTAGTACCGCTGTTAATTTTCGTGTTTTGTATTGTTTTTATATTTAGTCGATAGATAATATCATCAATAAATAGATTATAAATTATCCGATTTTTAGAAGTTAGGGTTCAAAAGTTATTTTACTTTATTTTATGTATGAGAGGTTACATTTTGAGGTAGATAGGTAGGTATATTGTAAGATGACAGTTGATTGTCAAATGTGGTTGTTTACAAACTAAAACCTACTTAGTCACTATTATTCCTTTTATTCCTCATATTTAGTCTGTGGTTGATCCTGTCGACGTTAAGAACAGCCAAGATGCTCACCGAGTTATGAGTTTTATAGACTATTGCTAATAATCCCTTATCATTATTCATGGGTACCTCGAAAATGCATTCATATTTTACGTAAATAAGGTGCATACTATCTAAACCTTTTTTTAATAATATGTTGTATAGTTTTTAGTAAAATAAAACAATAGTTTTGTTTAAAAAAGCTTTTATTTTAATGCATTCAAAATGTTCGCAAAATCACTTCATCTAAGAAGGGAGCAGGTCGCGTCATACCCTCATGGCGAGCATAACTCAAGTACCAAATGATACTCAGTACATGCGAGCAGCACCCCGCAGTTCTTAAACCAACGATACAATTACAGCAATAACTTAATATTGCTTCCCAACCATTCTTATTATTTCCACAATCGGATAGTGTTGACCAGGCCCTCACTCTCGTCTCCTAGAGCGTGCCGTCTCATGCGAGACAAACTCAGGTTGCAATTAATGCACTGTACACTCGACATCTCGTCGAAATCCAACACTCTATGCACAAGAATGAAATTGAGCGCCCTTTCACAATTGTCACAACAATACCACTTATTAAGCGTCCATTCGCAAAGTAACGCCAACAATATCAATCGCTACGGAGGAAAAATGCTCAACTCAGCGTATCAACGTAATCAAAAAGACTTAAAAATGCATAAACGGATTCACACAGCAATTCAATAAAACAGCAAAGAAGCCATTGACAAGTGACAGATGATTTTCTTGAAATATCATTTCATCAACCACATGGTTTTATTTTACACATGGCTAGTTTTGAAAATGTGCATTGCGTTTTGTTGTCAATAAATTAACGTTTAGTTATTTAATTGTTATCATTTTTTAAATCCCTTTTTTTAAACGTTTCCAAAGTTCTAAAAATATAATAAATACGTAAAAAGAATTACTTTAAGGTCCTTTATAAGTGCTGAATGTCTTATAGCGAAACACCAACTAAAGTTGGCGGTACGAAATCTGCCGTTCTCCTTTAACCTCACTTACTCCTTCGATATTCACTGTGGCCATCTTGGAGCCGTCTTTGTGAGGCGAACAATGCACTGTTCGGTAATCTTCCGAAAGTCTCGTCCTGATGAAAACGCGCGCCGTGTCCCGTCAGCAGCCGCCTGCAGTAATCTGCGTATTATGCGAGTGTCGCAAATGAACCTTAACTTTTACTAGGTACTATTGTATATAAAGAATTCCTTGTTACGTTACTCGACTTGCTTGCCTTGCCTTTGCAGAAAGGATTAGTTTCCTTGTTGTCAGGCGGTGTTTGTGAAAAATTGTAGCGGCTCTTTGAAAGTCCGGGTGGAATATTTGTTGATCTCCTGTGTTCAACGGTCAAGCTCATGACCTGAAAAAGAGAACTGTGAAGCAGAGCCTTTATTGATATTTTTTTATATTTTTCTCATTTTTGTTCTAATTATCTAATTAATAAATTATATTTATTTCTATAAATAGGTTCATACAAACAAATACTTGTACTATGTCAATAATATTTTTTAAAACTAAATGTGGTCGGTGTTTCCCATCCGTCTTCTCAAAAGTAACACCGAAACAAACTATGAGGTCATAATCATAATCCTAACTAATATAATATTATAAATGCGAAAGTGAGTTTGTTTGTTAGTTACGCTTTCACTTGGCACAGAGGTAAACTATGACCTGGAATAGGACATTGGGATACTTTTTATCCCGATTTTCCCACGGGATCGAGACTCACGCGAGTGAAACCGCAGGGCGCAGCTAGTCTCTTTTATAATCTAGAGATTATCTAGATCAGATCATTATGAGGACGCATGGTCCTCATTTATGATCTGACTAGTGACTGAGATTATGTTTTTGGAAAGAACCACACAATACATGATTATGTGAGTAGACTTTTGTCTTGAACTTTTGCTTGAATGAACGCAGAAAAAATGTACCTATATATTATTAGGAATTTGAACATTATTATAAAAGTACTTTCCTTTCACAGTCCCTTCGTTAAATAACAAAAAACATTCCTGTACAAACGAATTCCGAACCCATTCGTTATCGAAATAAAACTCTTAAAAGAATGTTTCTTTATTTATCCTTAACTTGTCCGCGCATCCCTAAAATAATGAGTTAAAAGTGTAACATCGTAAAAAGGTCAGCTCTTCATTAAGTGGTATTTACCCTCCTCAACCTTCCCTGTGCCACTCTCAACAAAATATAATAATATACTGGGGGAGGGAACTTATTGATCTTTTCTTGATCGAGGGTGGAAAGGAGGTTAACCTGTTTATGATTAAATTTCAATTTAATAATACTAGTTTTTACCGTATACAAAGGCAAGTTAGCAAACTCAATTTACTAGAACAAAAAGTTGAAATTGGCTCCTTCTAAATAAGGAAATTTATAAATAAAACCTATTATTATTCAACAACGTATGAATAATCACAGTCGATTAATTCACTGTTTCGTGCTTAATCCCCATTTCGTTACTACCTCATTTATATTTCGTGCAATCAAAACTGCAAGGGTTCTCAATTGTGCACGGTGATTCCGGTGCCACTAAAATATGCCATTCCCCGTCCGGTGTCGGTCGTCCGGTTCCGCGTCTAATCGCACGGATCTGACAGCAGTCGCATGCTTGCTACTGATTACTTGTTCGTGATTTGAATACGACATAACGGTAGAGGGTAGAAAGTTAAGAATCTACTAGAATAAAGTTGTTTACTGTGTAACAAAATAAATTGCTCATATCATTGAATTTGAAGAGCTCGTGGATAAGTAATAATAGTCGCACGGGTCGATGTCGATCCTCCAGGTTAACGTACGCTTGCCGGAGTCTGTCCGTGGACCATCTTTACCGAGACTCCTCCGTGCCTGGGAAAGCATGTTAAGCCGTTCGTCCCGGCTGTCATTCGTGGATTTTTGACAGTCGTTACGGGTCGTCAGAAGCCCGAAAGTCTGACAACCAGTCTTACCAGGGGTATCGTATTACCTTAGTTACTGGGTTTTTAGAGGTCAGATAGGCAGTCGCTCCATGTAAAATACTGGTATTCAGCTGCATCCGGTTAGATTGGAAACCGACCCTAACATAGTTGGGAAAAGGCTAGGCGGATTCTTTTCTCATCATTGGAACCATGAATTACTGTCAGACGTAGGTTTTGATTTAAATTCGGAAAACAATAAATTGTTTCCATCAGATATTTATTATTTATTTATATATACTTTATTGTATACAAAAATATATAACGAAAGGAAAAAACAAACACTACAAAATATACAATGGGCGGCCTTATCGCTTTCCGTGATCTCTTCCAGGCAACCTTGGAATGGACAGTGATTTGCCTGGACATAATATGGGGCTGTCCTAGGTGCAAATAATAAGTTATACAATATACTAAAATAGATACACATGTACATACATATCCTAAATAATAGATACATACATACATAGGAAATAAATAAATAAGCAACGAAAAATAATTGAAGACTATAGATAATTGCATACACACATACACACTTATTACATATTTAATTAATGATTAGTTATTTTAATTTGTTCTCATTGGCAGACAAGAAGACATTACTACCTACTCATGATTACATTTTCGAGCAAACCATAGGGGGGGGAAAAGGTGGCTACAAAATAATCGAAATAAAATATATCTACTATACCCCGTCACCGTATTTCGAAGCCAAGTGACAATAACACATGAACTTATGTTAGTAATAGGCCCCATACCGACAGGTTGCCACCGCGACCTAATAACGAGCAATTTTCCTCAATTAGTGCCTATTGCTGTAACAACATTACGAGTCGACTACGTAAATGGCTTATTATGTTCGATAATAGGCGGGTTGACTGGCGCTATGTGGTGTTTTAAAAGGAACCAATGAAAGGTTTAGATGTTCACGTTGTGTTTTCGATTTCAGTCTATATTGATAACCTGGCTGGTAGGCTCTGCCAAACCGGGACCACAACACTCAATCCTGTGTGAATACTACAGAAAAATAATGTTCCTTCCATTTTATAAAATTAATCGTTCCTTAATGGTTCAAACATAACTTCTTCATCCCAGAACTAGGAAGTGTTGAAGTGCGGGTGTTTCGGGGGACTGTCTTATGTAATTTTAACGTTCATAAAGTGCTCATTCTCAGCCTATTTTGAATAAATGAGTTTTGTTTTTTTTAGGTAAATGCCTCGGGCAAACATTTGGACTAAACTAGGTCCTAAAATATATTTCTGCCACCATACTAATGTCCAAGAAACCTCAATAAAAATATAAGACAAACGCTCTCACAACCACCTCACACATCACTACTGGTCCAGCCATAGCCGTCAACAATCCATTCCTTGCGTCGTTGCGTCAGATTTCAATTAAGATTAAGCCATTCCATTACAGATACAATAAAAATGGAATGATAACCCTATTATGAAATTCCCGCTCGCTCATACATTGGCCGTATTTATTTTTGTCATGAAGGAACGGGGACAAAATTGTAATCCCGATGGATCGTGTGGATGGGTATTAAGTATGAGTAGCCGATGTATTTGTGTCGTGTTTTCTGGATCAAACTGGATTTTCGAATGTGATGTGGTTATTTTCGTTGTATTTATTTTGTTATATTTTGATTGGTATTGAAAAAAGATGAGGTAGATATGTTTAAGGGAGATTAATTGATGAATCGTCTGAAGAATGGGAAATTAATGTTGATTTAACTAAAGCTATTATATCGCTTTTGATTGTGGTTCAAGAGGCTACGTCTTTTCGAAGATTCTCTAAAATGTGTACATTTCAAATCGGGTGTTGGGACAATACTGTAATATAGGTCCTACTTAAAAAAACTCTATAATTAGGTAAGTTTAGCGTAAGGATCTGAAACTACCAAAGCCGCGTCGATGTTTAAGCCCATAGGTATTGTTGCGTAAATGAAAAGAGGTATTTCCCATTTCAATCAGGCATTCATTCTGGTTAACAATTCCCATAGCGATGCGAGAAGCCTAGAAGTGTTTTATAAATACTCATTTATGTTCCGAAGCGTAGTCTGAAATATATCTTATTTGTTTTACGACAAACATAAATATGAGTAATAAAAGCAACGCTTACGTGAAGAATTGGCGCTCCGCAGGATAAAGTACCCATACGCCTTTACAGAATACTAATATTCCCGTGGGGTACTGAACTGTTTGTAAAATCTGAAGATTTCAAGTCCTTCGTAATGATAGGTAAGCGCTTACCTTTTCACTAAGGGATTATGTTAACAGGAAAAGGTTATTTCTGTAAGTAGCATACCTATACTTACAAACACTTTACACATTAATAATATATTAAAGCCTAGATGAGGTGGGTTATTCCTATCCGACTACTCTAAGAAGAAATACCGAAACAAACTCAGACGTCAGAGTCTCTTTAAAGTTCAAACATAATCTTGGCCAGATCATAATAATTTGTGAGGACCAATAAGGGAGGTAACGGAGGTCTTAATGGAAGCACAGGTGCAGAACTGACCTGACTGAGGTTAACAGAGGAGAAAGAAAAAGTGAAAAGAATTTAGCAAAAAAGATTATTTAGAGAAAACCGTCGACGGTTTGGTAATGAAAATTTAGTAGAGGCATACACATACTGGATCAGAAACAGAAGCGGCTTATTGCTTACTTGTCTGGTGCTGAACCTGGAGGTGAAGGTGACAGGAGAGCAAAAACTTGAAACATCGGGTTATATCTCCACCACACTTCAGGGACTTCGTTTAGTTTTGAATCCGATTTTCTATATTTAATCTCCGTTAAATATGTACTTGCAGAGCCGGATGCGTATATAGAGGTACGGTTTATTGCGGAGGCAGAGGCTAAGTTCCGTTACAACTCTAGTTGCAATCACCCGTCTCAACATCATCTGGCGACAACTGCTTCTACCAAAATATGGCGGTTTTTGAAAAGGCTGGTCTGTTGATTTGAAAAATATTGCCGAAGGGGCTAAATCTTAATCCAAGTACCAGTTTACTGACTAATTTACCCCAAACTGTGAGTGGGTGTCATTACCCCCGTTACTCGCAGGTGTCGCCGTGATAATCTGAAGCTTTTTAATGGAAACCATTAACAGGGTGACGGCACCAAGCAATTTATTTGATTGATTATATTTTCTCACAATATTATTTATAGGCATCAGTTATTTTTAGAACCGCTCTATTGTGGGCTAAAATTTAAGTATACTTTGAAATATATGTTTTGAAGTTTAAGAATGCTTGAGTTGAGTAATATTAAATTATTTCCGTATAAACTTGGACAAAGTGAAGAGTTTGAGATGGCACATGGACTTAAACTTTGTGGAACTAAAATAGGATGAATATAAAACTAGTTAAACGTGACGCTAATATGAAAGGTCTAAAGCAAGAGGAATGATATTAATCAGCAGTAGATGTCTGGGGACTTATAACGATAAGGTGATGTTTAGATCAATATTGTTTCTGCATAATATTTGTGATTCAATTTCATCAAAACGGCCTATCACAATCCTCTACAATGTACCTAGGTACAGGATCATGGGGCCTAAAACGGCCACATTAGCAATTCCTCTAAAAGCAATTCCTTTCCTGAATTTCCACCTGTCAAAAACAATTCATGTGTTGACTATTTTACAAATCTCCCTAGAAAACTGTCAAACAGATGAATTATATCGTAATATGAATCGCATGCAGATCATATTATGAATTGTCAGTATGTGACATTTTACGATGATTCATAATATTTTCGTATTATGATTCTGCCAAAGTGGCTGTTTTAAGCCCCCTGATAGTGACATAGGAACCTCATTTTCATGTGTGTACTACCCACACTACATAGCTAACAATCAGGAATCTTTATGCAATCATTCGTCGTCATCTTCGTTTCGAATCGACCCACTGTTGAGTATAATCCTCCAAAGGATAGGCCTACGACTGCTATAACTTTTGAACCCAGCTTACCGACTATTATTTCCCGAGAGATTTCTCTGATCTTTAAATACAAAACTATATTTTTCACAATCAAAATGGCTTTCCAAGCGGTTTAGTAATCGCTTTAGCTATTTAGCTGAGTAACGCTTAGAGGCTAACCTACCTGAGGTAGTACGAGTGTAGTACTATACGGTGAGTGCTAAGACTAAGACCTAGGTTTAATTGCTTCAAAGCTTTGGTAACTAATGTTTGGAGTAGTAAATCTATTCAAGTTAGTTAAGACCACAAATATTGTAGGAGTAACTACGTCTGTAGTTAAATGTTTTATACAGGTATTCAATCGCAACTTTCGAATGGATTTTCATAAAGAATTGAATTGAATTCCATTTTTATTTTCATTTGAATTTGTAATAGTCAGAAAGAATGGAGAAATCACCACTTTTATTCTGCGAAACATTATAAATAGCAATTTCTCTTTTGAATGGTCATATTATTAGAAAGTTTGACTTGGCTTAGGCACGAATTATGTAAAATACACAAACAAACTTTAAATACAAATAAATACATTCGCCGCTTGCTACACCTGCAACACAAATTGAGTTTTTAGTTCCCGAAATCCCGTTTAGCAGCAAGGTGCTCCACGAGGTTTACTCTCAGCTTCGGCTAACTTCGGCACACATCCCGACCTATTTGAATTTGGAACTATCCTTATGTGAGCCGTATTTGGACCGCCGATCGTTGCTTTACTTTGAAGCAGTGGAAACAGATCCAGAATCCTAGAAATTTCGGAGAGATTTTTCAGAAATTTTAGTGCTAAAGCGTATTTGGATTAGCGAGAGTACCTACTGGCTTCTCGGAAAATAATTCCATTTGTAGTTTTGAATTTTAGGTACTCCGTGAGGAACTATTTTTTAAGGTTTTTACAAAAGGAAATTGAAAATGATATTTTGATGCTCTTAAAAATAATCATATCTAATGTTACTTTGGTGAGAGTAGATAATTATGAAAATTAACAATTTTTCCATTTCATACTTTTGCAACAAAAATGAAATTGACTATCAACCCTACTGGCTGTTTGATATAAAAGAATAACAAGTTCAAAGATCAAAAACCATCCAATCTAAATCAAAAACCATCTCAAAGAACCGACTCAATATTATGAAAGTTACCACAAAGAAAAGATTTCAAGTATTTCAGACCTTTACTAGACCTGGACCTTTGTTGGACCTCTAACGGTCCAACTACTCAGCCATCAATAAAAAGTTTTATTATTTGAGTTTCGATTCAATCCCAACATCGAGAGTTGTTAAAAAATGTACGAGTGGATGTTATGGATCGTTCACAACCGGTAAAGTGGACGAGTTCGGAAACTGATATCAATAAAGTAATATGGAAAAAAGTAGTGACGTGGAAAATAATAAAGTATTCAAGGGGCAACCCTTGAACACTTTATTATTTTCCACGTCCACTGCTGGTACGTTGATATGAAACCGTTAAGTAAAAGGGTAGCTACTTTTAAGTTACCAAATTTTTTATTTCAATCATATTTTAAAGTTTAGCTAATTCAGTTTACGCAAGGTTTTACAATATTTAGTTATTTATGAAACTGCTGCCATTCTGAGATAAAAGAATTAAAAGATAAAAAAATTCAAATGAAAACTAAACAAAAATTAATTCAGGTCCATGGTGCAAACGTTTGTATATAAACAGATAGGTAGAGAATAAAGCAAATATTTTATTTGAGCATCAAATACTCCTTCCCATTCCTTATCAGTCATAATTTTAAATACTTGGTCGAGATACGCAAAATGTCTTTCCTGTCTCATCAAATATTTACTATTCATGTTGCTTAATAATACGTCATGTTTACACAAATACTGATAAGATATTACTTACTTGCTTTATAACAATATTTTTCTTTCTTTTGTTTAATTCACGTCATAAATATTTGTTTTTCTCTGATATTAATAAATTATTTACTACTACTAAACATCCAGAACTCAAGGTCTGCCAATGAGCAATGGAGTGCAGTGTTCGAAACGCAATACTGCGCTCCAAGACAAAGATAGCTGACGTGGCTCAAAAGGCT
Source organism: Lithophane semibrunnea (assembly GCA_947363905.1). Classification (NCBI taxonomy): domain Eukaryota; kingdom Metazoa; phylum Arthropoda; class Insecta; order Lepidoptera; family Noctuidae; genus Lithophane; species Lithophane semibrunnea. The sequence continues at coordinate 665,183 of OX376192.1, read as the reverse complement.
GCCCAACTTATTGGACTGGACAGGACACGTCTGCCGCATGCTGGACAAACTTTAGACCCAAATAGCACAGAACTGGTGCCCTGAGACAGTGAGGAGGGGTCGTGGCAGACCACGCAGTAGTTGGTGGGACGAGCTGGATAGGTTCCGGCAAAACGGGAAAGGAGGGACAACGTAGTTTAGAAAAAAAAAGACTTAATAAATAACTGTATTGATTTATTTTACTATTAAACAAGACTATTTTAATATTAATGTGACGATTTTTCGGCAAATCATGCAACGATACGAAAAAGTGAGAGATTATAGTCAGATTTTAAACTTCAGAGCGTGGACTAACTTCTTAGTACGATAATGTATGCAACAACGACCTCATACAACGGCTTGAGCCACACAACAGTTTTGATATCTTAACCACATTATACCTAACAAACAAAACTTTTCTCCTGTACAAGCTCACTAACACGTCTCAAAAACATATTCAGCCAACATTGTACTACAAACTCTAAACTTTCTAAAGAGGGGAAAATAATTTCCCTTTTGCAGCTCTAGCGAGAAATTAATATCAGGCTCTTGGTAAAGTGAAGAGCCTCGTGACTCGTCTAGACTGGGGAGACAGTGCAAATACGAGCGGAAAGGTTCTAGGCTCTCTAAGGCTTTATGGGGCATTATTCATGTAGGGCTGTAGTCTGAAAGGCAATCATTATTACACTGTAATGGTTGGGAAGTGTGAAAGTAGGCCTTTGTGAAAGAGTGTAAGTGTGCAGTATGAATGTTTGATGTGTCTGATGGGATGCAATGTAAGATTTTGTGCATTCTTCTATTTTGTAACTTCATACAGAAATATTAAAATTAAAATTTTAATAGTTTTTGCTAGTAATTGGTGCCGATTCTCTTGTCACAAATTCTCTAAACTAAACTAAAACACTAAAATTTAGTTGTTTACCAAATTTCCAAGTGTCTACCAAACGGACCTCGACAGTCATATTATTTTTTTAAACGGACCCCCAATAAAACTAATGAGTGATCCCTGCTCTCTATGTACTTCAGTGCGGTTTCCCTATGTTACACGAATGCCTGAATTTTAAAGGTAAGTCCGAACACTCATACTTATAACACTTTCGCGGACAGCAAACGTAATAACAATAAAACTCATTCAGGAACCGCGAAAGTACCTACTACTGACTATCCGATAGTAGTTCTCGATATATAATTCATTTGTATACTGTTACGTTTGATAAAAATAGTTCGTTATAAATAGTTCTAGTTCTGTGTTTCCGTGATCACACAGAAGCAAGTCATTATTCCGTAGAAACTCGGATATTCAATTTAGAAAAACATTTTGAGAGTAGCCATAGGTCAGCTCCGATCCCATTGATTCCCGGTTGAAATATATGAGTTGCCATTGGTCTTGCCACTTTATTGATGTCTGCCTTTCACCGTGCGTTTGACCTAGCCAAACATGCATCGATGTTTTATTTTAAAAAAAAAATTGCGAAATGGGCCTGCTCTTGATCTCGATCGGTAGAAAGCGATGGATGATGTCTACGATGCGATGGAACGAGCAAGCCCAGAAGATGCCTGATCACTCTTGCTTTGAAGGCTGACGGTTATACGTGGAACTACAAATACGCTTTAGATTTGATTGGTATAAGTATAATAAAAAAAAATTTTGTTTGACGATTAAAAATCAGGCCTTATCGTAGAGCATTAGGTACCTCAGTATGTTTACATGTTTACTGAAGTAACGCTCACCCAATAAAAACTTATAAACGTAGTTACAACAGTTTCGAAAGAGACAGTTCGGCTGAACTTTACTTGGGCCACATCCCCTGAGTGTGATAAAGCTGCTTATTGAATATATCCGTCGTGTAGTTCCTATTTAATACACTTGTCGTGGTTTCTTAATCACCTCGTTATTCACACACATTAGAAGGGTTCAAGAAGTTGCAACTGAGTTGGTGATGAGTTTGAAAGTGACTGATATTGTTAGTCGTGGTTAGATTCCCAGGTCGGGCCCAGTGTTATTGGGTTTTTCCATCAGGAATTTCTCAGTAGCAGCAATTGTGCCCGGTTGATGGCAATAGGCTCGCCCCATGTAACATGGGACTTAAACATAACTGGCGAAATATGGGGTTAAGATAGTATAGGTACAGTCAACTTCATTCGCGGGCAAAAAAAGCCTTACCCTTCGGGGATTGCAGGCGTGATGTTATGATAATTATATAATTATGATACTGATAAAATCATAAAGTCAATAATTTTCTACAAGTTTGGAAGGTAACAAAAACCTGGTCTTAACCAAAGAGAGAAAAAAAAAACTACATTGTAAAAAAAATGTTACGCGCCATATTTTCATAAAACACGAAAGCCGTATTCAATTAAAGCAATCTTCAAATCAATTCATTAGCTTAATTTTGGTTTCGTGACATTTCGTGCGGTCGCGACTCCCGACGTAATTATGATGAACTATGAACACGGAAAACTTATGGAGGGTCCATTATATTAGTTTCCTTTGTAACGTTTTACAACAAAACCAAATGTTTTATAACGTTTGGCAGGTTATATTGAATCTACAATGTAACATACTTACCATATCCTATCAATCTGAAACAAATGAAGAATTGTAGCGTTAGCCACGCCTTGCTTACAAACATTGATACAACCTGCTACTTTTTATGCCATTTGCCTTCGTCGCTGCCACAATACATAAACCCCAAAACCTACAATAAAGATAAAAAAACAAGGTTTTAGTATCCCCAATAAAAAGTAGGTGTTAATTATCACAATCCACTTCACCGGACCATTTCCTGGACCTCCCTTCAATTCATTTCACTTCTATCTGGTTCCTTATCGAGCACTCTTTTGACGGCTATTGTTGGGCCATGTCGTGACGTAATCAGGGGGCACAATCGCCTCTTTGTTGCTCTGACCTTTTGTATGTATATTTGAGGGTCTTTGTGGAGGTATCTGTCTAAATAATTCAATGTCGAGTTGTCTGGTGAGGAGGGTCGCGATTGAACGGACGTGCCTGGTGTTCGTATCTGTTTCGTGGAGTTCGATTGTGTGTGTTGGGATTGGCCAGTTTGGTTGCGGCCTTGAGGATTGATGGTAGAGGGTAACTGAGTAAAATGTGTTATAAAAACTTAGTGATGATTTTGTTTGGAATAAACTCATCATCATCACTCATCATCTCGTTTGTTCTCTCATCATCAAGTACTAGCCTAAAGGAACCAAGGAACCATATTAGGAACACTTATTTTTGCTGTATCATTAGCATACAGCAAAAATAAAAGTGTTCCTAATATGGTTCCTCAGCTAGCGTAACCTCCCACAACTGCATAGACTAGCCTGTAACGAAGCCGACAGTCACTTGTTATTCCCGTCATTGTGATCATTTTTTTGTTCTGGTTACGGAGATATTGAAGGTCGAAGTTCCAACTTTCTCAGAAGTTTATAAAAAAAAGCAAGTTTTAAACGTAATAAGTTCATTTTAAACACCCCGTGAACCATTGCATGCGCCCATAATGTTTTGCGTGCGTTACTTAGCGCACTACCGTAAGAAGCGATTTTTCACACCAAACATAAAAGTCGTTTCCCAGCAATTATTTTTATGCAAAGTTACCTAATTTGATGTTCAGAATGCGTAGTTGACGGCTATGAGATGAGTCTTTTTACACCCTGTATATAGGCTGACGTTACGACACTCAGCATACTAAACGATAATTATGACGTTGGTGAGTACCAGATCGAGATACTGCATAAAATAATTATCACATGGCTCAAAAAAGTTATCTACACATTAATATTAGCGAAACCAAAATAATACAGCTCCAACCATGCAACATTAAACGACCACAGCAAAATACTGCATGATAGTCTTCGAGACCTTGGGTCCGGAAGTTTGGAAGGTGGACGAGGGGCCGTGCCAACTTACAAAGGCTCGTTAAACGCTTTTAATTATTATTAAAGGATTTCTGAATAAAGTTAATAGTTCTTGTTGAAAAGAAAATTACGAACTAATTATAATTAATATCGGCTACTATGGTAATTTACGTACTAAAACAAAAAAAACTTTTTAATTTTAATGAAACTTTTTATGTTAAAGTTTCAATAAAACAAGAATTGAGCTGCGCCGCTGCGACTGCGGAAAACCTCAAGCGGCGAAAGAGTAACCATATTTTTAGATATAAAATAATCAAAGAAAAAATATTAAATTCAGGCTATAAAACATTAAAACAATAACAACATCCCATGCAATACATCTGTTCTCATTAAAAAATCCTTTCACCCAAACAGGAACTCGTACAGAACCCGACACTTGTATCAACAGAGTTCCACATCAAACGGTTCTGAACGAAGCCCGTACAAAGGGCTCCACAAATTTTTACGAGCTACCTCCAACAATAGACGCAATTAACGTTTTATCACGTCCGACGGTAAAACCGGTTTTTATATGAGTTCCTGAAGAATCAGGTGGGAGTGATTTAGATTGCTCCTTTTGTGGTGAAAGTGTGAGGTTTCTGGCTTCCGTACACGTGATAGGAAGTAAGTGGTGTGCGGCTACATGTGTTATAAGAATTATGTTTCAACACTTAAAGATAGACGGAGTATGAATGTGCGTGGATAAAGTAGAGGGAGACGAAAGAAAAGATGGACAGGTTGTGTTAAAGATGATACGCCCAGAGAGTGGGTACTGAGATGGCTTATCTCTATTAGCTCACCTATCATGTCTTAGTCTCACGATTACATCCGCAGGCGCGGTTCGTCCAGCGCTCGGTGTAGTAACACGTCGTGTTCTGGTTAGCAATTGGTCAATCGTCATCTTGAGGATGCGTCGTTGAGAGGTGAAACACGTGTCGATTTCTTACAGGGTTTTTATGACTATTGAAGAATAGTTAAGCGGAATAGGTTACTAAATATATCTACGTCTATTGTATTGTATAGCCCTATTCTTTTTTCCTCGTGGGAATCCTTATGGGTACTCCCTCTGGGAAGGACGGAGGGTTATGTCGGACTCCTACCGACTAAAATCCCACTGTTCTATGAGTCGGGGGTCCGGGAAATGCTTGTACATTCGCCGCACCCCCGACTGGTGTCAGCCCGCCACGCCTAACAGGCCCCATCACCAAGAGCGGCCGATCCCACGACCACACGTTCTCCCATTAAGGCGCACATGTAATTCTGCGTGCCACCTCTTTGAGCCTTACTGCTCGAGCGACGACACAGCCCCAATTTCGTCGCCCGCATTACTACAGCCCTACCATATCTATCCTCTATTTACCCAATAATATAGAAAAGAGAAAATCATAACAAACATCATAACGCTCACAAATCTAATATAGTCTGAGAGTATCTCCAAAATACAAGATGTAGTGACGTCACAAGGACGATCATTTGACGCCGACGAACAGATAAAACTTACTCCTTTAGCTCTGTACAAAGTCGCTCCTAGACTTTTATGCCTTGGAGAAATAATAGTGTCAAGCTGAGTCTAACTACACACTGATTCAGTAGGTGGTCAAAATATTTATAGATATTGATTTTTGAATACCTGTTATTATCATTGTTATCAATTAATTGTGAATAGTAAGCTTCTTGAATTTGTTCCAGTCAATTTTGCTATATACTAAGCTTATCTAATTCGTACTCCAAGATTGACACACTGCCTCGAAAACAAGTCCCTTCTCTAAAATTCAATCAAAAGCAAAGCTGTTTTATTCCCTAAAGACATTTATAAGGGGAAATCCTATTCAGAAGATGTAAAAGGATTAAGTGTCGCAATCCCTCTTGCCTCCGTTTGTGTTTACTTCAATTATTCCTACTTTTTCCCATTAACCTCATTTCTATGAGAATTCGTTTTACCTCACTTTTTGTACGCTAAATTCGATGGAATAAACGCGGAATTAATTCCCGTATGTGTAATGTAATTTGGTAAATAATCCCTACACGATTTATTTTGGTATCGCGGTTCGTACTGTTGGTAATATCATTAAAAATAAAATGTATTGGCGCTAATTCTCTGTATATTCGCCCCATTTTTTAGAATTACCTGATTCGTGTCTTGTTCAATTTTCTCAATTCTCAAAAGCTTCATCATTTCTATTGTGAGACTGCAGAATCTTATTAGGATTCTAGGATGAAAATATACTTACCCGTTCCTTTCCATTTACGTTATTTTTATTTAAATGCATCGAGCTGTCAACAGAGCTTTCCTGCGACTATTTTTATTTTACGCCGCCGTCTGGAGCTTTACGGTCTTTTGATCTTTATAGACTTGAATAGTAGCACTTTACTTTTATGATGCTTCACATTTGCTCACTCAATTTGGGGAACACTGCTAAATATTTCCTGAAGAAAACTATGCTATAAGAGATCCAATAGCCTGGCTAACGTTTATAGGCCGCTGAAGTGTCCATCCCAACAGGGGTTCGTAACCGCAAAGGATTCCAGTCGGGAGTGCCGCCGACATTACTGACCTATTGTTTAGATACTGCGTTGTTGTTGTTGTTGTTGTAGAGTAGTGAAGGCGAGTGCAGAAATATATATAGCAGAGAACGGTTGTGATAGAAGAAATAAATCCTTTCTTGAAATGTTATAATATTTTCTGTGATAAAAAGTCTAACCACTTTAATCTACGAATGAAGTGCAAGACTTTGAAAATCTTCCATGCAATTGGAATATTTTCTACGTCTTGCAATTTCATTACACAGTTACACACTCATGAACAGAATGAATTAAAATCCTGTGGATACTGGATGGGCTGCAAAAAGCTTGTGAATAAAGTAAAAATCATTTATTGGAACAATTTTCAAGACATATAAATCGTAAGCATGGAATGTTTAAATCTCAATTTTTCTCTCCGAAGTTTGCGAGCAAACCGCTATAACCTGTCAGTTGCTTGCCGTTGAGCAAAGTGTCAATATTCAAGTGAAATAGGATACCTACTAAATACTTGTAGTGCAGAACTTGGGGTAGCAACTTGTTGCTTAAACTTAAATTGTATTTAGAAGATCAAGACAGAGTTCTATAATGTCGTTGGTTGTTGTTGACCTTTGGCCAAGCCACGCACCTCTGACTTTTCGGATTCATGTGCGTAATGTATAACTTGCTTCAAAAACGGTGAAGGAAAACATCGTAAGGAAACGGCACGCCTGAGAGATATTTCTCGATGTCCTGTGAACCTAAGTCAGAGGCCCCATAAGCGGCATAAAACCTCTGACAGAAAGTAAGTCACTAACCACACAAAAAGAAAGAATAATAATTTACCCTACTTGATGTTATTTTTGCATCGATAAACAATGTCACAATAATAATATAACTATGTAATTTTGCCAAAACTACAAAGTTTGCATTTTCAACTTTCTAAAAATATCTCAAACTTTATCTCTTTCTAACATTGTTAGTTCATGCCAAGTTAAGTATAGGTTGAACTGGAATACGGCCCCTCAGTGACACACACTAATCGAGGGCTCTGTGGCTCCAGCGCGAGTTGTTGACCCTCCGGCAGTTGTTGTTGTTGTAATTGCCCACTTTTATACCACTCGTTACGTTATTCCGACAAAATTATTGGTTCACTGTTTTATTGGGTTTTTGTTTTGAAAGAATTTCTATAGCAAGTTATTTCATATTTATGGTTTTCATTTCAGGGTTATCTTTATTCTGCTGAGTGAATTAAAAAATTCTAATGAAGTCCATGATTTTAATTGGTTTGTAAAATCATTCTTGCGAATGTATTTTTTATGTATAAATTATTCAGAGAAATAAAAAATTGAGTAAATTTTTTATTATTTTGTTCTAGTATTTAATTATTGTTTCTAAAAAAAATATATATTACATATTCTATATTTGGAAAGGTGTCACCAATAAACAGTGTTTTAATATCATTTAAGTCGTAACAATCAGCTTATGATAGTAGGTACTGTTAAATTACTCACCTGAACAGGATCACGTTCATTTTAGATTCAGGCTCCTTATGATGGTCTCGAATATAACAGCACCAGTCAGTTTGTCTTGACATCGGCTTCTATTCACTAAATGCATAAAATAATTGTGTAGATATAAAAAGTGCTGTCTACAGTAGCGCATTCAAAATGAAACTAAAAAATTACCTATTGAATAAGTGTCTATATGCTGTAGAAGACCTGTAATTTTATCGAATTTGTTATTATAATTTATGTTTATCTTGTCTATGTAATTTAATAATTGTAAAATATTAATATTTATACTGTGATTGTGTAATTTTTGTGTAAATTCAGATACAAGGTACTTTGTTCATGAATAAATGACTATGACTATGACTATGACTATGTACCTACTCGTATATTGACTTGTAGGTATTGACTTAATCGTCTGCAAATTGTTTGATTGGTTTTTTAATGACGCTTGTAGGAGGCCCATTGCATGGGGATCCGGGATTTCTAGAACTATTATTTATAGACTAGATCATTTTCTAAGAGAATAAGTTCTTTTGAAAATAAAGCTTGCACTTAGAACCTTGTCTGTGTAATAGAAATTGTACAGTTCTTCTTAAGCAATCATCTTTCCACAAAGACTTCTGACTGATAGCCACATCGATGTCTTTCCAGCAGACTGTCAGAGCAGGAATGACGATGGTGATGGATGTTAATTTTCATATTCTGAATTCTGGAGTAAATGTCCTCGCTCAAAACAATTCAGCGCCTATACCTTAAAATTTACAAAAATAATCCTAACTAATATTATAAATGTGAAAGTGAGTTTGCTTGTTTGTTACGCTTTCACGCTAAAACGGCTGAACGGATTTGGATGAAATTTAGCACATGGGGTAGACCATGACCTGGAATAGGACATAAGATATATTTTATCCCGATATTCCCACGGAATCAAGACTTACGCGGGTGAAACGCGGGTAATTTTAAACCGCAGGGCGCAGCTAGTATTACAATAATTCCCAAAGCCCACAATACAGTAAAAATTTAAATTAATATCGTGTTCATCATTGTTTCAGCATAAAGTACTGATTAGCACGATACGCGTACAGTTCCGTGCAAAGCGTTAATAAAATCAATCAGATTGTTACTACGTATGATATTTGATAACAATGCGGACTGGCCGCGATTGTACGCGCGATACCGGAGTTATAGTACGGTACTGGAAACCTTTGCCGCCGGCTGTTTCTATCAACGTATAGGAAAACGCACTGCATATGATATTATAGTCCCGAACACATAGGAGGATGTTTTGTTTTGAAACTGGGTTGAAACAAGGTAGAACCGATAGCTATGAAAACACAGACTACAATCTGGCTTTGTTGCTGAATCGATTTTTGATTATTTTTGCTACTTTTCTTTTAAGAACTCAACTTCTACCTTATCCTCAAAAACAATTTTGTATAAGTTTTAATAAATGATACCTCACAATTACGACTTCAAAGTTAATATTAATTAGCTCGCTAAAAGTATAAAGTTTTAATTGATATTTCTTCAGCGTCTCAAGACAAACACTTCTACTTCTAAAGTAACCAATTTATTCAGAAATGCTGAAATTGCACTTGAAATTGCAGTCTCTTCAATCATACAATTTTATGAAGTGTAAATAAAGTGTATATTATGTAGATTAATTTGTATTCCTTAATATATAGAGAGAATAAATTATACTTAGGGCTAAGTTACAAATAGATTTTTAGGGTTCCGTACCCAAAGGGTAAAATGGGACCCTATTACTAAGACTCCGCTGTTCGTCCGTCTGTCTGTCTGTTTGTCTGTCTGTCTGTCCGTCTGTCACCAGGCTGTATCTCATGAACCGTGATAGTTAGACAGTTGAAATTTCAGAAATGATGTATTTCTGTTGCCGCTATATTAAAAAATACTAAAAAACAGAATAAAATAAATATTTAAGGGGACTCCCATACAACAGACCAGATTTTTTTGCCGTTTTTTATAGATAATGGTACGGAACCCTTCGTGCGCAAGTCTGACTCGCACTTGGCTGGTTTTAGATTATTATAAAGTAATTTGGGCGTAGGTACCTGCTAAACACCTCTGCCCTCCTCTTCGGGAATATAGTCAACATGTACAAATTGAAGAATAACTTAATTTTTAATTCTAGAAGTGCTATCCGACTGGATGTTAAAGTCTTAGAAAATCTCATAAGGGAACGGGAGCGGCCAGGCTACTTTTCAGCAGCGATGTGGTGGCGCCCTACTCTCCAGAAACACTTTCAGCCCTCGAGAGCAAACATCCGGTGCCTGCGGATGGTCTCACCTTCCCCGACCCCCCCGTCCTTCCCGATCCGGATTCAATTCCTTTTAATATTACTGCCCCTCAGCTAATTGCAGCCGTGAGCTCCTTTCGAAGTGGCTCCGCCGGTGGCCTCGACGGCCTGACTCCCCAGCACTTAAAAGACCTACTGAGCTCAGGCGCCGGGGAATGTGGTGAGTCGCTTTTGAAGGAGCTTGCGGCTCTAATTAACCTGATGCTCAACGGCGGTGTGAATGATGCCGTCGTCGATGTCTTGTACGGTGCCAACCTATGTGCCCTGCGCAAGAAGGACGGCGGCATCCGTCCCATCGCCGTTGGGTGCACCTACAGGCGTACGGCAGCCAAAATATGCTGCAAATTGTATGGCGAAATCCTGACCAACAAGTTCCAGCCCCTACAGCTTGGCTTTGGATCCAAAGGGGGCTGTGAGGCTGCCGTACACGCCCTTTCAAGCTTTTTAAATGCCAGTAAAGGTGAGGTCATCCTCAAGGTTGACGTTAAGAACGCCTTCAACTCCGTTAACAGGGACACTTTTTTGGCCGAAGTAAAAAAGGAGTTACCAGAAATTTAAGGTTTTATGTGGCAGTGCTACAGGCACCCTTCAAAATTATTATATAAAGACAACGTTTTGGAATCGGCAGTCGGATGCCAACAAGGTGATCCTCTCGGGCCAGTTATTTTCAGCTTGGCTATCCATCCTATAATACAACAACTAAATTAAAAAATTAATGTGTGGTATTTAGACGATGGTACACTAGGAGGTGACGTGGACACCGTTCTAAAAGATCTACAATTCCTAAAGCAGCAGTTCCAATCCATCGGCCTTGACCTAAACAACTCCAAATGTGAAATTTACCTTTGTGACGACACCGACAGACAATCGACCATACAGAAATTTAATTCAATAGCCCCGAATATCAAAGTTTTGGAAAAAAGTTCACTGCACCTCCTCCCTGTTTGGGGTTGAAACACTAGGGCCGTGGGGTCCAAGTGCTCATCGAGTATTTCGGGACATCGCTAAGCGATTGGTCGACTCTTCACGTGACCAGAGGGCTGGCCTATTTTTAGCCCAAAGAATCAGCATTGCCATTCAACGTGGCAATGCTGCCAGCCTTTTGGGCACCTTTCCCATTGACAGCAATGCGGACAAATTCTTTGATTCTCAATGAGCCCCTCCCCTTTATTTTTTCTTTCTAATTTGTTATATGTAATTGTTTTTTAGTTAATTTAGTATAATAAATGTAATGTAATTTAATAAAAAAACAGGGCTCTCTCACATAGAATACGTTTACATTTACCCACAGTTAACTCCAAAAGTTAGTTCAAGATTATAATTAGGTACTGTCAACAGGAAATGCGCCCAAAAGCGGCATTGCCACGTTGTATGGTGATACCGATTCTTTGGCCAAAAAACAGGCCAGCCCTCTGGTCTCGTGAAGAGTCAACGAGCCGCTTGGCGATGTCTCGAAAGACAAAGTGAGCACTCGGACCCCATGGCCCCAGTGTTTCAACCCCAAACGGCTCGAACATATAATTCTCAATAAGATTGGAATATTGTCGCCATTTGTGGTTTTCCGCACCTGCAGCTGCAGCCGCCCCAGCACAGATCGCCATGCAAGAAAAATGGGATGGCGCAAGGGTGTCGACACAAGTTGCATCCCACACCAAAGACCTGCCTAACTTCCAAAGCATTATGGTCATTCCGTATGTTCTCTTCCCATCGTTGCGTGGCAAGCCATTGGATTCTAAAACAGCTGGCACCCCAGTGATATCATCATCTGATGATACGATAATGCTGGCAAAATAATAAAGACATTTGATTCTGTCCATAAAAAAGTGTATCAATAGGGTCCAAGCTACTTGGGGTCAGGGCTCCTGAGAGAGGAACCTCCTGAGGATACGCACCGTATTCAGAAGTACCGCGTTTCTTTGATTTTACAATAGGTATAATATACGGGATTAAAAAAAAAATAATCAATTACCTTTTTTTTTAATAGATGTAGTCATTGCCAGGGCTTTCACATTATTCTGAAATCCCATATCATTGGTAGTTGAGTTAGTTAGTTCAAACATTTAAAACGAGAATTGTAGCATTACAGCTAAAGTGGAAGAGTTTCAAATAAATTTTGGAGGGCACTATTTATGTTAAGAGCGAGCTTATATTATAGCTATTGATCCTATTTTTCAAATAACCCCAAAACCTATGTAATTTCAGGTATAAATTCATTAAACCTTTTAATAAATTGGACCAGTCATTATCGTTCCGATATTTCGGAATATTGTCGCAATGCAGTTCCAGCAGGCAGACGCCCGGGAACATAATCCTTATTAATTTAGTCAATTTCGGAACTTCCTGCTTCGGGGAGTTCGATAAAATATTATTGTACTGCAGGAAATACACGACTGTTATTTTTAAAGTTTTCCATTATTTTGCCACGTTAGGTACGGTACTGAATGAAAATCACTGGAATAAGTAATATAATTTTCTCTTAATTGATTTTTTGTTTCTCAACAGGCCATGCACACAGTAAATAAGGAAAAAAACATAATAATTATCTTCTTAAGATCGACCAACTCTTCCTCAACACTCGAGGTTCACCCGTGACCTTTCAAGAGCAACTGCAAACAGTTTACATGAAAAGTGGCTCCTGCCGACGTGACGTGACGTGCTCATGATATCCGGCTCACGTCTGCAATATGCGACTTCGGAGCTCCGGAAATTATGAGGGAAATCGGGGGAAAGCGGGATATTGGTGGCAATGGGCGCAACGACACATATGCGCGCAGAGCTTGCGTATAGGGCAATGGATTATGAAGTTATAATTATATTCTAGGTGATTTGTGAATGCAAACCTGGGAAAAATTATTAGGAATTAAGGGCGACTTAATAAATTATAACTTTACCGCTATAAAATGTTAAAGGTACCTCTTCAGTTTTCTATTCAGTAGGAATTATCGTTTCCTGATCTTTTTCTGTCATAAAATTACTTAAATTGTTTTTTGCTATTTCCGTTACACAGTTCAATCCTTTTTTGTTATCCTCTTAAGAATTAATTAAAGAGTAGTCAGATTCGTTTACATCTTGGAATTCTTAAGAGTAACTTAAATTATTTTTTTAATTTCTCCAACCATTGTCTTCTACCCTAGCTATAGCCTCAGTTTTGAAAATATTTAGATTCTTATAAAATTAGAAAATAGTAAATAGAAAATATTCAATCATATATTTATTAAGCCAATATATTACAATCACCAGAATTATAATAACATCAATATTTACATGCAGCAAGTAGGTTTGTTAGCATTATGTAACTTCAGAAATAATCTGAACTGATGCGAAGCACTCATTACTAGGCGTGTTGACGAGCATATCCTAACTAATATTATAAATGCGAGAGTGATTTTGTTTGTTACGCTTTCACGCTAAATCCGTTCATGGGACATTTCCGGAATAGGACATAGGATACTTTTATCCCGATATTCCCACGGGAATCGCGACTTACGTAGGTGAAACCGCGGGGCGTAGCTAGTATTTAAATAAATTATATAAATAACGCGGGTTTGCGTCACCACAAGATTGCAGAACTGGAAAGTTTTTTTCACAAAATTTATGTTGACTAGTGGAAACATAAATAAATCAATGGCAAAGAAAGGTAAATTGAAAAGATCTCTTTATAAAGTTATCAAATGTTATCGTTGTTATAATATTTGTCGAGGAACATGCTAATAGAATCTTTGTTAAGAATAATACAAATACATACTAATATACATCTTTGCTTAGAAACCCAAGTAGGATAAAAAATACATTATTTTGCCTAGTGTTGCTACGGATTAATGCAACTAAAATAGTGATGTGGCGGTATCTACATCGCCACATGCGAACTACACATCAAAGACCTGACGTCACATAAATCCTGCATCGCGCAATTAGAGTTTACCGTGCAGTGGACATATATACAAAAACCCAATATCAATCATTGGGCAGTTGCCCGCCAGACACAACACCAGTCTGGTAGGAGGATCCTCCCTTTTCTGTGGTGGATGAGTGAACTTTACACACTGTTACTCATACCTCTAAAATAGCATAATATTTATGACTGATATTCAATATCAAGTGTATTGGATTATTATCATACCTAATTGCGTACAGTCAGAGAACAATGCCCCTGTAATCCATTGTCATCTCCTAATGTCTTGTAGTTGACATATGATACATGGATATTCCATGACACTGTAATGTAATGCAATGATTACCGGCTTTAATAATTATTATTATAGCATTGGAAGTATTGCAACTTCAAAACTTTTCATGAGATTGTGTGATCTACATCGACACATGCGAACTACGCATCAAAGACAAAATCCTGCATCGCGCAATTAGAGTTTACCGTACGATGAACATTATAAATATACAGGACCCCGACATGATTGATGTCGGGCAGTTGCGCGCCAGATACAACACCCATCTTATCGGAGGATCCTCCCTTTTCTTTAAAGGATGAGTGAACTTTACACCCTGTTTCTCATACCCCTAAACAATAAAGTCTATTTATGCAATCTCCGATATCTACCTGGGATTATTAATAAAATATGTCTACATTATTTGTGTAATACGTAGAAACTTTGTGATTACGGTTCCATAAAAATTGCGAAAACTTTACGAATTGATAATATAACAAACAATAATGCTGTAAGTACCTCCACACAAGTATGAAGAAATACTGAATGAAAATAGGTTTCTATATTTTTTACTAAACATTGAATTTCATAAAATATTCTAATTTGAACATTTCTTAAATGGCAGGTAATTTAACGTAATATAAAATAGTTATCAACCGACACGAGTCGGAAATCATCTTACGCACGTGTATCATATAACGTTTTAATAAGCATTGTGAGAGGAAAAAAAAAATTTGGAAAAATTATTATAATTATTGATCAAAATCTAAATCCAGATTAGGTAATTACTAACGCGTTAAGTTTTATTGCTAAGAAAATTCGTCCATTCTGACGTATGATTTAAAACAAAAACAACGTCGGGATGAAGTAAAAAGCACTAGTGCGAAAAAGTGTCACTTTCAGCACAATTTGGCTGCTTTGAAAACGTTGTATTAGGTTTATTATTTTTTCCAATGAGAATCAGCATTATTTATTATGCTAACGTCAATATAAGACTTGAACTTTCTTTTATTTTCATGTCAATTTGTTAACAGTGTTTGTAACATTTCTTATTTACTCTAAATACCTTTAATTTAACTGCTCACACATGCTCAAACTCCTTAGGACCCTGTACTTGCCCTACACTCACTAGAACTGACAGTGTAAAGTATTTGGGAGTGCAGATAGACGACGGTTTACGGTGGGATAAACAAATTGATGCCCTCACTACCAGAACAATGCGCCTGATACACATTTTCAAGTCTCTCAGACAGTCGGCTAATGCTGACACTTTGAAAATCGTGTACTACGCGCTATGTCAATCGGTCATTGGCTATTGTATCGCTGTTTGGAGCGGTGCAGCAAAGACTATCCTTCTGAGAGTTGAGAGAGCACAGAGAGCGATTCTAAAAGTCATGACAAAAAAACCCTATAGATACCCAACTACTGAACTCTACTCTGATTGCAAAGTTCTTTCGGTTCGTCAACTTTTTGTGCTTAAATCGACTCTTAGAAAACACAGCAGTCTTCCTAAGTCCGACCCAACAAACGAACATTTGTTATCCCGGGTACTCAGCACAAAACTTCTTTCGCTAAACGCCAGTTTTATACCCTAAGTGGGCACATTTACGAGAAAGTTCATAAACATATAAAAATTATAGATTAAAAAAAACATTAACAGAGTGGCTACTATAGAAGGACTACACATACACGGAGTCTTTACTCACTTACATCGCCTAAATGAAAAAACGCACACTTACAAACATATTCACACATACATCCACACACATTCACCCTTTATTCATTCACACATACAAACCCACAACAAGCACATAACACATCACACCACTACACATCCCCTCCACATTTTACTCATACACGCACAACTATTACTGCTGTCAAGTTTAAACGGTAGATCGACACTGTCCACTGTTGTATAAAAATGGTGAATTTATAAGCTAGACACTGTCTCTTAAAATACAGGATAGCCTAGTTTAAGAGGCAGGGTTACATATAATTATGTACAGAAATTTTTGCAACACACTGTAATGCCTAGAATAAGTCTACCCACTAGTTATATCTACTTGTGTACATTTCTGTAACTATTTTGGTAAATAAACTTTACTTACTTACTCTTTTCATGTTCACATCATTCTATGAGTTTATTCGTTTTACAACAAAACAATTTCTTAAAGTTTTCTAACACTGCTTACTCGAATTTGCAAGTAATTGATTGTAAACCAGCCGCGATTCTCTGGAACAAATTAACACTGAACAAGTAAAACGGATGTCAGGTGAAGATCAATCAATACTAATCCACTCCTGCACAAGGAAGCTCTCGGCAGGAGCACTTAGCGAACATTTAATTCCTTGCAGTCGGTTGGACAAAAATTCGGTCAACTAGTTGTTCCGAAGTCGCTTGTTTTAAATTGGTTTCCAAAAGGTGAAATGGTAACACTTCACTGCGTGATATCCCACAATTATTGGCCAATCACAAACAAGATACGATAATAAAATTATGATTTTGTTCCGTTTTTGATTGCGTCAGCTACGTTGAATCAATATTTGGTCAATTTTAGTTAAACGTGTCTAGTTTGTTGTTTGCAAATATCGAAAGCAATTCAAATAAATTGATTTTGATACAGAAACATCTGATCTATTGAAATACTCATTATAGATAATAAAAAGCTTGGCTCGAACTAATTCATAAGTTGAACTCGGATAGTAAATCCAAAAATTGTATGCTGTCAGATATGGCAATTTTTTCCAGTATGATTTATTATTATTAATTCCTCACTTTAGTATTTGACATAAAACTGCACAATTTAAAACAAAATTGTTGTGGTAATGCATTTCGTGCATTTATAGCGATACAAGTGCAGCTTTCAATTAACACGCAATTGCAGCCGTGAAGCTGAAATGTTCGACAACCCTGCAGAAAACACGATATTAATTAACTCCTTTACAATGCATAAGCTAGATCATCAACTAGTGTGACAACATCTTTACATCTTTTAAAATAAAATCAACAACATAAAACGTCATAATTATATTTATTATCTTCTCAAGTAAATCACGTAGTCCACGAAAGTGTTTGACTTGAAATCTAAATCAAACATTTCATCCAAATATTTGTATTACCCATTAGCAAACAATAGTCACCGGAATTGTGGAAAACGCCTTAAAAGTAAACTTTTTCGCAAATTTATCTGAACCATTCTCATTTAGTATCGTATGAGTCGTACGCGAGTATGTTTCATTTCTCACTTGGCGCATAAGTACGCACTTTTCAAATAATTATATTAATGCTCCATAGTTTGTAATTAGAATAGTCAAAATGACTTTCAGTGGAAGCTCAGAGTCTAAAGGACACACAAAAGTGCAATGGGCACTCACCATTTTATGTAAGTTTAGTGTTCTAGTGTTAAACGACGTAAAAGGATGTGCATTTCCACAATCATGTGTACTTTTAGGCAAAGGGAATATCAACGACATTTCAGGATAATACTTAGACAATGATTATTCGACTGATTGTAAGTTTATAACTATTTGTTTCTGTTGTTCGTCAAGATTCGTAAAGGTTTTGATTCTTTGATGTCCGCAACACTTCACTGTAAAATAAGTATTCAAGTTTTTTTTTCCAGGCAATATGTCAATGCTCACGTACGGTCTACAATGCGGCTGGATGTCACCCATGATTAAAGTGCTGCAGTCGGAAGAATCTCCCATTGGGAGACCACTGACTGACAGTGAAATATCCTGGATAGCCAGTGCTCCATCACTGGCGGCTGTACTCGGAGTACTCTTGTTCCTACAAATCGTAGATAGGTATGGGAGGAAAATTAGTATTATGGTGATGACTATCTTCCAAGCGGTAAGTCTTTTTTCCTGCCTGCCCTAGTCTTTTCTTCTGCTTGTCTCTTGTTACTTTGGGTCGGTACAATGTGTTTCTCTCGCATTCCGCCTTGACAGCCCGTTTTACTTTACCTTATTCATAATCATCCCTTATAGTTTAATTATTTGATAAGGAATTATATTAACAACAATTGTTGCATCCCGAAACTTCATTTATTAATTGTTAATGTTTCAATCTTTCAGATGTCTTGGATAGTTACAATGCTACCTGCTAGTACAACAAGCCTCATCATAGCCAGAGTATTCTCTGGCATTGGCGGCGGTGGCTGCTTCCACGTTGTTCCAATGTATGTCAAAGAGATCGCCCAGGACAGCATTAGGGGCACCTTATCATCCATGTTTTCGTTTTCTCAAAGTTTTGGAATCTTTCTTATGTATGCGTTGGGAGGATTCTTGGATTATCACTCGGTGCTATGCATTGTTGTTGGACTCCCAATCTTGACTTTTGTAATCTTCTTTAAAGCGCCTGAGTCGCCATCTTTCTTAGTTAAGATGGGAAAGACAAACGTAAGTTTATATTCATTTAATTGCTTATTCACTTCTGTTTAGAAATATTGATTTAAATTGCACATTCTCAAAACTTATTTTTCTCTATTATTGTTTACAAGTTAATATTTTGTGCATATTGTGAGTATTCTCTAAATTGCAGGAAGCGTCAGCAACTCTAGCATTATTGAGAGGATTGGATGTCGATGACACAGAAATTCAACAAGAAGTTGCTGTGATTAAGAAAGATGATGAATATTTTAAATCCATACCCAATATTTCCCTCGTAACCGTTTGTGAGTATTACACCCTATATTTTACATAGATATATTACTGATGCACATACATTTTATTTTACGAAGTGCAAAATTCTTTAACTCATGTTGGGCTGATGATAACCAAAAATCAGACCAGAATTCTAAAGAAAGTTTTTCAACTTCACAGTCAAAACAAAACCGTGGCGGAAGGCGTTCCTCATCATGTTGATCTTGGTGGTCTTCACCCGAGCCACAAATGGTGCCTTCGCTATACTACATTATGCTGCAACTCTGCTGTCGGACTCGGGAGTAGAGATCAGTCCGGATGTGCAAGCCCTCAGCATTCCTATTTGTATGGCTGTGGGCTCGTTGATCACAGTGGCTTGTATCGACAAGGTGGGGAGAAAGGTGAGCAAAATAATATCAAAATATTTATTTATTTTATTTATTTATTTATCACAAACACAACAAGAGTTAATACTGTACCGCTGCTTGTGGTGACTGGTCGTCTTGCTGATCTCAGTTTTGTTAATGTTATTAGTAATTCATTTTTATTTATTTCACTTCCATGGTCCTAGTTTATCATTTATATCTTCCAATTGCAGCTATAAATAGCTATATGTAAGCGGGCACGCCTTTTGTGCCTGAAGGCTTTTATTTAGTTAATTTATGTTTACATTTACTTCTTATATCTCTGTTTGAATACTTATAGTTCTCGTTTTTTTAATTTTCTTTTTTGGTATATTGGCGTGTGCTAGCTGACATATGGCTAATAATTAGATTCATGTTTTATGTTGCGTAATGTAAATGATTTTGCAAACTTTTGTATAGAATCAATTTTTTCTAACAAAACAGACAGCTGTGCTACTGGGGAGTTTGTTGCGCCACTTCTTCTTCCCAGGTAAAGCACTAGGAAGTGGTGAAGGGTGGGCGTTTTGGGGGACTATCTTATGTAATTTTGACGTTCGAAAAGTGCTGATTCTCACCCTAATTTGAATACATGAGTTTTGATTTTGATTTTGACTAGAATCGGTCTTGAAGGAGCTTTGTGCTTCAGTCTCAAGAGAGATCAGAAAAATAATAAACCAGCCAAGTGCGTGTCGGAACACGCACAATGACGGGTTCCGTAGTTTTGATGAATTTATCTCAAGAACAAATTAAAGATTGTAGTTGAAAAAAAAAATTCCCCACACGTACATAATTATATAAGGTGTTAAAAATTAAGTTTACAAACTGTAAGAGGTGCTTTAGACCATCGAACTATAACTTTTACTATGGAATTTCGTTAGTAATCGCAAAAAAAAAACAGCTGTCCTTTACAGTTTGGAACAGTAGATATTTATAACTTTCATAGGGAATAGCTGATTTTTTCCCTATAATGGTTCCGTTTTTTCATTCAGACATACAGAACCCTAAAAATGGAACAGAATTTTATGAAATAATCCGAAAGATGAGTTAGGTCGGATCTTTTACAGAGTTGGCGAAAGAAGTCATAAAATGTCTTTTATTCTCTACGACCTTCAATTTAAAAAATAAACGTTCTTCTGTATACACAGCCGATCCTGGGAACAGCCTTTGGAGCCACAGCCATTGCTTTCGCTTGCCTAGCAACCTCAACTCTACTGAAGCAGTACGGATGGGCCACCCCCGGCTGGATCAACGTGACCATGATGATGGTAGCAGTATGCTGCTATGGTGTAGGCGTGTCCCCCATACCATTCGTTTTGATGCCTGAAATATTCCATTTCCAAGTAAGCAGTTCTGTTGATGATAAAATAGACGTAGATATATTTAGTAACCTATTCCGCTTAACTATTCTTCAAGAGTCATAAAAAACCCTGTAAGAAATCGCGCTTATCGCACTGATAACCATCCAAACCGAGTAGCGCCGAGCATCAATCCTATATAAGTCGGGTGACGGGCGATTTGCGTCCAGCGCTCGGTGTGGTAACACGTCGTGTTTTGGTTTGCAATTGGTCAATCGTCATCCTGAGGATGCCTTGTTGAGAGGTGAAACACGTGTCGATTTCTTACAGGGTTTTTTATGACTCTTGAATAATAGTTAAAGCGTAATAGGTTACTAAATATATCTACGTCTATTGTATTTTATAATGGATTTCCGCAAAGTCACGCCTGAATCAATTAACTATCTATTGCTGATGTTATGTTTGTGCGTTCCAATGATTTGATAATACACTTTATTCAATGTCAATTTTTTATCTCCAGATTCGAGCAAGATTGATGGGCTATTTGGTGATGTTGGCGTGGTTCATGAGTTTCATCCAACTCATTGCCTTCAGTGCTCTCAGCAGCAATTTTGGGGTTCACGTCGGCTTCTTCATATTTGTCGTTATCAACGTAGTTGGAGCAGCTGTGACCCTGCTAGTACTACCTGAAACAAAGGGCAAGACTGTTCATGAAATAGAGAGGGAACTAACAGGAGATACAGAGAAGGACGTAGAAAAATGAGATTTGTAATGTCGTTGACGATTTTTACCATAAAGCATTATTTATGACAATACTAACTTTTTCCCGTGGCTTCACCCCTGTGGATGTCGGATATTATCCCACGGAAACGTACGTAACTTTCATCCCTTATAGTATTTTTTTTAAGACAAAAAGTAGCCTAAATCCTTCCTCAGGATGCCATCTATTGTCGAAAATCGTTCAGTGGCTTAGGCGTGAAAAAGTAACATACATACAGACACGTAAATGTAACATACATACAGACACGTAAACGGACAGCGTTACTTTCGAATTTATAATATTATTATGGAATTTATTATCCGGTGAGACTGGAAGTCGACCACAACGGAGCTGGGAAAAGGCTAGGCAGATGATGATGATTCTATTATTTGGTATGAAATGGATCATTTGGGAAAGAATAAGGATTTTTGTAATTTTAACTTTGGATTATTTTTTGTTTTCACGTCATACGTTTGCATTATAATAATGGTTAGTAAAAATATGAGCTCATTTTATCGTTTATTATGTGATTAATTTGTTCAAATCACATAAAATAACTGCTAACTGCTAATTAAATGCTTAATGATTGTGACTACAATCATTAAGCATTTAATTAGCAGTTAATAATAATTATTAACTAATGATTTTGACAGAAAACAAGTACGTACAAAAATATAGGTTAGTTACAATTACAATAAAATTATCTGGAAATGGAGACGATGTTGTATGAAAATTATAATATTCTTCTCAATATCATTATATTGAGAAGAATATTATAATTTTCATGGTAAACACAAAAACCATGATTCCAAATAATGCTTCCGGCTACATCTCTATAGAATCTCCGAGGATTAAGATAAACTCAGATGATGAATTGAGAACAATGAAATTGTAATAATACCTGAAAATCGAGACACGTGGAATTATTTTTAGATTAAAATCGTAATAATTTAGAAGGACTTCTCGTTCTATTTTTATAGCTTACTAGCTGCGTCCCGCGGTTTTACCCGTGTAAGTCTCGATCCCGTAGGAATATCGGGTTAAAAAGTATCCTATGACCTATTCATGGTCTACCCCTGTAACAAATTTCATCCAAATCCGTGCAGCGGTTTTACCGTGAAAGCGTAACAAACAAACAAACTCACTGTCACGTTTATAATATTAGTTAGGATTTGTTTATTTGTGTAGAGAATATTTTATAAGATGGAGATATTGCCTATGAATACGGGGCTCAATTAATTTGTATGCAACTAAACGGTATTTTAGATCAATTCTTTATTGAATTGAATTTCATATTGGTACTTGGCTTTATGCGAGTTTGCCTGTACCTCTTTTTAGAGTAATATATTAGTTCCTACTTCCGACACTGTGTGTCGCTGTTGTGGCTGACAATCATGCTGTTTTACTTAATAATATACTATTCATTATAATAATCATAATTTTATTTCAGAAAAAGCATCCATAATTTGATAGATATAAAATTAATATACCTGTCGTGTACGTTTACAAGTTGAAAATAAATTCTTTATCTATTCACAAATTAGAGTGATCTTGTTTATTAATATATTTCCTAGTTTCCTAACTTGAAAAATAGAACAATATTTCACAGGTCTATATATAGTTATTTAACTTAGGTATGCTCCAATACCCGCAACAAGTCAGCAAGCAAGAATTTATGGTCATGCCAGAAGTCACAAGAAATTGTAACACAAATGTAATTCAAATGGATATGATAATCTGTACAAAACAGACTGTTGGTTATAATGCGGAGAAATAAAGTGTTCGTAGAGCGGCGATAAATCTGGGCGGGAGGCCGTCCCGGCCTGGACATAAATCACGGCCCAAAAATGAGGCCTTGGCAATTTTGGCCTAAGTGTGTATTGTCAAATATGCTATTTATTATTCTCGTTACGGCACAACATGGCCACTTACT
Organism: Lithophane semibrunnea; assembly: GCA_947363905.1. NCBI lineage: Eukaryota > Metazoa > Arthropoda > Insecta > Lepidoptera > Noctuidae > Lithophane > Lithophane semibrunnea. Next base: position 641,736 of record OX376192.1, on the reverse strand, counting down.
TTTTGAGCCCGCTTTGGGTCTTGTAAACTGAGCCTTTTATAACCTGTTTATGTCGGGTTTTAAAATAATGAGTCACAGGATAGTGTTAGTAAGGGTGTAGTTAGTAATGAGGGATGTTTTTGTGATTTTACAAACACGAGAGATTCAAGAGTTAGGAAAGATTACGAGAAAAAGAAAGATTTAAGCAAAAATAGACATTTAATGAATACAAATTTCGGTTTATTAGCCTCTGATAGCCTTTTAATGTAGGTAGGCTTGCAACTTCGAGTATGTTTTTATGTCAATGTTATGCCTTGTTTTTATAGTACACCGTAGCATAGAATACATACTCCATAATGTCGATAACTTCTTTCTCTTCGACAACTCATTCAAATAAGTTAGGAAAATAGACTCTGAGTATGTGCTAGAAGCTTGATATTTTTTTTTCCAGTTGCAAAACTCATCGTAGGCTTTGATGTAAACCAGCCGTGATTTATTGGGTAGCAAGTAAGCGATTGCTAGAGATCTGTGATTGCAGATCCCTAGTATTATTAATAAATGTCAACATTATTTGTATAAAACGTATTTTTTTTAACTAAATTGGTGTAGATTCGGAGCAAATTGGCTGTGACAGACGGACAGACAGCCAGCCAGCCAGCCAGACAGATAGACACACGAGTGATCCTATAAGGGTTCCGAATTTTCATTCAGACGTACAGAACCCTAAACATGAATAAGTCATTATTGCTCAGTAAGGAACTAATAACGCAAAACATGTCGGAGACATAGAAAAAAAATTGGAAACCTTTGGCATAGTAATTAACTGATATCGTTATGGCCTGCAGGACTTGCAGTCACAGTGGCCCAGCAAAGCTTCTTAGGGTCAGTTCACACCGCGACGTGGCGTGACGCGACGCTGCACGCTTAGCGGGACAATATTGAAGATATTTTCTACACTTATAGGTATCATTTCATTGAGAGCGTGAACACCTGCGAAGTACGCTGGGATGCTTAGTGCTGCGCAGCGCGATTACCTGTTCGTGTTGAAAATAAGTTTGACATTGTGTAACGACACAATTTCAAACTTATTTTGTTGTGAACGGACCCTTATGAGTAAGAAAAATGTAACGTTAGTAGTATTAATGCAAAATACGGCACAATGATTTCAGTGAAATAGTTTGAGCATTAGAGATAAGTTAGTTTGTATTTAAGTTCGTAAGTATTATAATTACTTATCAACAATAAGTGGATGAAACTTTGGATTTAAAATAAGTTTGTACCGAACATTGAAATAAAACACTTTGCTATATTATAAACAATATAATCTTTTGCCGCCGATACCAATTTTCGGTAACGTAATATAACATTACTGCAACAACAATAATTCACGAAGGCAAGAGGACGCGACCGCCAACTAAATAATAATCAGATTTTTTCTTCTGGGGGCACGGCAGCATTGCCCGGCCTACTGGAGCAAAACCAAACAAACAAAGGCACAGCCGCACCATCCTTTTCTCTAAGCTATTCAGGACATTTTCGAACCCCCGGTAACTTCGTTGCGGATAAAGCTAGAAACCTGAATTTTCAGTGACCAAGAGGGCATATTAATAACTAGGTATATTTCCAAATTATATTCAATTTGATCCAGTAGTTTAAGATAAGAAGTGAGAATGAGGAAAATGTTGTGAGGAAAGTTTTGGGTATGAATGTCGATGGCTATAAGAGTAGGGGAAGACCAAAGAAACGATGGATGGACTGTGTGAAAGATGATATGGCTAGAAAGGGGGTGACTATCGAGATGACGGCTAATAGAGAAGTATGGAAGAAAGGGACATGTTGCGCCGACCCCAAATAAATTGGGATAAGGGCAGGAGAATGATGAGTTTAAGATAAGAAGTATTTCAAGTCAAAATTAATTAATTTTGTCACTGACACACTCATTTAATCACTCACTCACATACATCATCAAAATTCTAAGGTACTTTCAGCACACAAGCTTCAAATTTTTAACTCAATATAGGTTTAGCTATACTTGCCTGAACTTTTTTTTCTTTTCACTTGAATTTGTTTACAGTACTTATATATAACATTTATTTTCTACTCTTCCATGTTCACAATCATTATTTTAAGAGTTTGTTCGATTTACAACAAAACCAGTACCTACTGTGCTAGCACAGTTTATACTCATATTAATTGCAAGTAATTGATTGTAAAACCGCCGAAATTCTCTGAAACAAATGATCACTGAACTTGTAGCAAGTCAAACGGATGTAAATTGAAGATCAATACTAATCCACTCCTGTACAAGATAGCTCTCGGCAGGAGCACTTAGCGAGCATTTAATTCCTTGCAGTAGCGAGTCGGTTCGAATCCTCGCCTGTTCTCCGACCGTTTATTTTCGTAACAATCTAACGATGGACTATTCAGTAATCTACTCCTACGTTTAGTATGCTTTTAGTCTTATTTGATATCACCCACGATTTTTTATTTAACTTGGTCGATCGATTTGTTAATAATTACGAGAATTTATAATAAGGTATAATCTAAACGCATAAACAAGAAGAAACATTGTAACCCAAAATTAAATATACTTGCGGTAGCAGGTACTTGCGGCACAACCAGTTGCACAACCAATTCAACCGATTACACAGAACTGTAATGTTGATGCAGTTGTCAGCTTTTAAAGACTGACATTTAAAATGGTCTCGTTTCCAAAAGGTAATTTATTGACCACGCGCAAACAAGATAAGGTAATAAAATCATCTAATATACAAATGTCAACAACAGCCATTATGATTTTGTTCCGTTTATTTCAAGATTGTGTCAGCTACGTTGAATCAATATTTGGTTAATTTTAGTTAAAAATATCTAACAACAATCTCTGTTTTTTTGTAGTTGGCAGTTATCGAAAGCAATTCACATAAATTGACCTTGGTACCTTATCTTATCTATTGAAATACTACCTAATTACATAACATAACCTAATTATTTATATAAAAATCTTGGCTCAAACTAAATCACTAGTTGAACTCGATAGTAAAATTGTTTGCCATCACATATGGCAGTTTTTCTCATTAAGATTATTAATTTATCACTTTAGTATTTGACATGAAAACCGCGCAATTAAATGCATTATCTAACTCATCAGCTAGTGTGACAGCTTTTAAAATAAAGTCAACACCGAATAACGTCATAAAATTATCTTCTCAATCAACTTAACACGCAGTTCACGAAAGTGTTTAATTTGAAATCTAAATCAAACATTTCACCTGGGTATCACCAATCAGCAAACAATAGTCGCTGGAATTGTGGATCACACCCTAGAAGTAAACTTTTGTTGTAATAAAAGCACTTTCGTCAATTTATATGTACCATTCTCATTTAGTTTCGTATGAGTCGTACGCGCGTATTTATAATTTCTGACTTTGCTCATAAATACGCACTTTTGAAATAGTTACATTATTTACTCCATAGTTTGTGAGTGACGTAGTCAAAATGAATTTCAGTGGCATTTCAAAGTCTAAAGGACACACAAAAGTGCAATGGGCGGTCACAATTCTATGTAAGTTTAGTGTTCTAGTGTTAAACGAAGTAGAAGAATGTGCATTTCCACAATAATGTGTACTTTTAGGCAAAGGGAATATCAAGAACATTTCAGGGTAGTACTTAGATGTTGAATCGACTGATTGTGAGTTTAAAACTATTTGGTTTAGTTGGTCGTCAAGATTTTTGATGTCTGCCACACAGTTCACCGTAAAATAAAAATTCAAGATTTTGTTTTTTCTTCAGGCAACATGTCAATTCTCACTTACGGTCTCCAATGCGGCTGGATGTCACCCATGACAAAAGTGCTGCAGTCGGAAGAATCTCCCACTGGGAGACCACTGACTGACAGTGAAATATCCTGGATAGCCAGTGCTCCATCACTGGCGGGTGTACTTGGTGTACTCATGTTCCTACAAATCGTAGATAGGTATGGGAGGAAAATTAGTATTATTGTGATGACCCTCATCCAAGCGGTAAGTCCTGAAAATATTCGTTTTACTAATACCTGTCCTTGTTTGTCCCTTGTTACTTTGTGTCGGTAAAATATGTTTTCTCTCCCATTCTGCATTGTCCAGTTGCTCTACTTCATTCATATCATCCCTTTTAATTTAATTCTTCATTATGGAATATTACCTACTAATTCTTGCATTCCAAAGCTTCGTTTATTAATTGTTAATGTTTCAATCTTTCAGATGTCTTGGATAGTTACAATGCTACCTGCTAGTACAACAAGCCTCATCATAGCCAGAGTATTTTGTGGTATTGCCGGAGGTGGCTGCTTCCACGTCGTTCCGATGTATATCAAAGAGATCGCCCAGGACAGCATTAGGGGCACCTTATCATCCATGTTAGCGCTGGCTCAAAGTACTGGAATCTTTCTTATGTATGCGTTGGGAGGATTCTTGGATTATCACTCGGTGCTATGGGTCGTTGTTGGACTCCCAATCTTGACTTTCGGAATCTTCTTTAAAGCGCCTGTGCGCCTTTAAAGTGGCGAAACAAGTCACAAAATGTCTTCTACTCTCTACGACCTTCAATTTTAAAACTTAAGGTTCTTGTGTATACACAGCCGATACTGGGAACAGCCTTTGGAGCCACAGCCATCGTTTTCGCTTGCCTAGCAACCTCAACTCTGCTGAAGCAGAACGGATGGACCATTTCCGGCTGGATCGACGTGATCATGATGATGGTAGCAGTATGCTGCTATGGAGGAGGCGTGTCCCCCATTCCATTCGTTTTGATGCCTGAAATATTCAATTTTCAGGTAAGCTATACCTAGTTCTATGATTGACCATTGACTTTTCGTATTATACACGCTAAAATTTAATGGTTGTTTTCCCGCAGTAGGTAAAATGATTTGTCTTGGTACTATAATCGATGTACAAATAAAAAAAATGGCAGATTTTTGTGAAAAACAAAACTCGAAAGTGACCTCGAACCGTGCGAGAGGCGCGCGGTGTTTGACCCTCGCGCTACAGCTGATCCTGCCCCTAGCCTCCTGAGTGGATCCTGAGTTAACGAATCACAATATTTACCGAAAAGTTATTCATACTCTTTACGGACTTAGGACCCTTAGCGGCTCAGTGACCCTTATTTCGTCGGCCGCCGCCGGTACCCCGTCACTCGAGGCTGTCAAGAGAGTCCAGCGATTATCATTGAGTCTGGCTACGTGTCCAGCCCATCGCCATTTTAGCTTCTGTGAGTAACTGAGTGCGTCGATAACTTTAGTTTTCTGTCTTATGGCGGTATGGCGGATTTTTTGTATCTTCTTGATTTTCAGGATGCTTCTCTCCATACTTCTTTGACTGGTTATGATCTTATTCTTTAGTTTACTTGTGAATTTCCACGTTTGACAAGCGTAAGTTAGTGATGGGAGCAGGCAGGTGTTCATGACTCTACTTTTCAAATTTATGGACATGTCGCTTTTTAGGATTTCTTTGAGGTTCCAAAATTTCTTCCAGGTGATGTTGACCCTTCTCTCTACTTCTAGTTCGTTGTTGCGTGGATTAAATGAGATTTGTTTTCCCAGGTAAATATAAGTATCAGCATACGATAGCGGTCGATTTCTGAGATAAATAGGTATTTTAGTATGATTCGTCATGACGTTTGTTTTATCTAAATTGATTTCCAAGCCTACTTTACGACTTTCTTCATGTAAAGAGTTTATCATCAGTTGTAGTTGGGTTGTGCTTTCTGATAGCAGGACTATATCATCCGCAAATCTGAGATGGCTCAGGTAGCGTCCGTTTATGTTTATGCCCACTTTTTCCCAGTTTAGTTTGCCGATGATATACTCCAGCACCGCTATGAAGATTGTTGGAGAGATTGGGTCTCCTTGCCTCACACCTCTTTTTATTTGTATGGGTGGTCCAGTGGTTTCCAACTTTACTCTGCTGGTGTTATTGTCGTAGATGTTTTTTAGGACTTGTATGTATTCCAAAGGTACTTCATGTGATATTAGAGCTTCCCAGATCGATGAGTGGAGTAAAGTATCGAAAGCTTTTTGGTAGTCAATAAAAACTATATAGAGTGGTTTGTTGAACTCTAGGAATTTTTCTATAAGCATCTCTAGCGAGTGTATGTGATCGACTGTGGAGAAGCCTCGACAAAAGCCCGCCTGTTCAATGGGTTGAAATTTTTCTGTTGTTACTTTTAACCTTTTTTCTAGTAATGACGAGAGTTTATATAATGATGGTAGTCCTTAGTAACTGCAACTACTATCGGCCAATTGAAGTTATAGAAGAAACTTTCAGCGAAGAGTTTGAGTATTGTCATTATGTGTCACCTAATAGCAAAATGAAGGAAATACTCGCAAATATTTCGAACAAGGTTCAAAATCTTAATATGGACGACTATTGTTTAGTAATGATAGGCGAAAAGGACTTTAAAGATAATGAAGACTCCATCGAAATTGTTAGACTAATTAGACAATCCTTGGAACAAATAACTCATACAAATGTGATTGTATGCTCTCCGTCATACGTAAGGGGAGCCCTTATTCATAATTATAGAGTAGAATTGTTTAATAATTTACTTTACATGGACATACAAAACTATAATTATGCATATTTCTTTGATACGAATCGTGACCTCTCCTTAGAGATGTTCTCATACAATACAGGCAAACTTAATAAACCAGGTATAAAGTGTATATTTGGAAGTATTTTCAGTCGCATACTTGTTGACATCAAAAGTTACCCATTGGATAATGACCACGAAAATTCACCAATCACTCCGACGAGTAAAGCTCATGTACAAAATAAGTTTTTTCGTCCCACCCTTTAAAAACAATGCTAGTAATGATAGACAAAAATTTACATTGTTCCATCAAAATATAGCTGGAATATTGAATAAATTAGATTTCTTTGAAATAACAGTTAATGAGTGTACGAAAGACATAGGTGTTCTAGACTTTATATGTCTTAGTGAAACTTTTATACAGTCCGTTCATGAATGTAACCTTAGAATTACAAACTATAAGTTAGCTGCGAATTACTCAAGATCCAATAAAAAACGGGGAGGTACGTGCATATTGGTGAAAGAAGAGTTAATGTTTAGCCCATTACAAATAACAAATGAAATCTCTTGCGATTATACTTTCGAATGTCGCGGCATAGAAGTTCCGAGTCATAACTTAATAATAGTATGTGTTTATAGAAAACCCGATTCTGACACAGGTATATTTAAAAAAAATGGAAGTATTGTTACAAAAATTAACTCATAAAAATAGGAATCGTATCATAATATGCGGAGACTGGAATATTGATATCCTAAAAGACACTACACAAACTAGAGAATTAATATCTATTTTAAATAATTTCAACTTATTCACACATATTAAAATGCCCACTAGGAAAAAAAGCTGCATAGATCAGATAGCCAGTAATATCAAGACAAAAGACACTAAAAGTAGTCTACATAAGTTAACCCTCTCAGATCATGATACTGGGCTATTAACGTTATAATATGATGATTAACGTTCTTTCTTCCTATAACTAATAATATGCAGAAACCAACAAACTTCTTTTATGAGGTCAAAAGAGATTACAACAAAAACAATATTAAAAAAATTCTTGATTGTACATCAGCTTTAAGTTTTAATGAAATATATAAAGAAACAGATTACAACAAAGCATATAACACATTTCATGACCTATATACATCTTGTTCTACAAACTGTGTTTCCCCGAAATAACAATTAAAAAATATAATAAACCAATTAAAAATAAATGGATTAGTAAAGGCATAAAAAAGAGAACTTTATATTATAGTTACCAGCACGATGCCCTAAGCCCTAAGTAAAAAAATTCTTAAAAAAAGATACCTAACCTATTCCAGAATTTTAAAAAGATGCATAAGTATCAAATTCACAATTTATAAATAACAAAAAATATTTGAATAATTCTAAAAATAAATGCAAAGTGACATGGTCTATTATTAAAAATAATACAAATAATGACAATAATTTATAAAAACGACATCAAAGAGTTAATAATAAATGATAAGATAATTAATGACCCTAATGACATAATTATGTAATCAATTCAATAACTATTTTATAGAAATGACCCATAAACCTAACCTTAGCAATAACAATAACGTCAGTAACATTGACATTACCAGTAACACTGACAGTATATTTTTGACTCCAGTAAATGAACAAGATCACCTCTTTGAATGATACTAACGCCACTGGATACGATGAAATTACCACAAAAATAATAAAAGTGAGCAGTAAAAGCATAGCATCACCTCTAAGTTATTTAATTAATCGGTCATTTGAGACAGGAACATTTCCTACTAGATTAAAACAATCTATAGTAAAACCGCTATACAAAAAAGGTAACCGCACGAATATGACAAATTATAGACCCATTACATTAATACCTATCATAGATAAGATTTTTGAAAAAGCAATGTACGGAAAAATAATCAATTTCTTAAATAAAAACAATTTTTATTTTTATTTATTAAACAACCAACTTATGTTTACAGTTGCACCACACATATAAGTTAACGGTCAATATCTGTTAGGAATTACATATAAAATTAGATTAACATAACTTATATACTAGACAAAATTCGATGAAATACAATTATTGAAATTAATCAAGATTAGGTGAAATTAGACAAAATTAGACAAACTTAGTTAAGATTCGATAAAATTAGATAGAATTGGCAATAAATTATTAATAAGTAGCAAGATACACTAATTTAATTTAGTCACTCCAAAGAGATTGTACTGGGAGTGGCAATGGACTCCAGGTAACGAGTTGCAGTGTTCAGGAATCTCAGTTCAATACTCGCAAAGATATCTAAGGATTCGTCATACAGCAAAATGTTGTTAATATGGGTGAGGGCTAGGTACAACGGACTAGTTTTGAGGGTTATGGTACTGGTTTGAGGTAATGAGAATAGAGGACGTTGGCGAGGACGAAGTGTGTGCCTAACGGGTAGTGGGATGTTAAAAGAGATGAAATTAAGCAAAAAGGAATTGTAATGGGTACCACGAATTAGGCGGATGAAATATTTGACGAAACTAAGATTTCTTCTAACCTCTTAACTTTGGTAGCCCACCATACCCAGCACAAATGGTGTAGGGTACATATACGGGTAATAACCATACAGTTTTAAGTAGAGATAGCGGACAAAAGACTTCTGAATCTTTTCGATAATCAGTGTATATACTTTCTCATGGGGTTCCACATTGCACAGTTAGTCTCTAGCAAACTGCGAATGAAGGAGTTGTACAGTATGGTTAGGGCTAGACGATTAGTAAAAATTTTGGCCTGACGCAAAACAAAACCTAGGTTTTTGCGGGACTTGTTGCAGGTCAATAGCATATGCTGGTTAAATATAAGCTGTGGATCAAACTGAGCACCCAAATCGCGTACGGTTAAAACGCGTTTCAAGGGCTCATTGTTCATAGAGTAGATGTTTTGTAGGGGTTGTGTGGCTTTTGAGTAGGTCATGACCGAGCATTTACTAATGTTTAGGTTGAGTTTGTTTATAGTGCTCCAAGTGTGAATATTGTCAATATACTTACTGATAACCAATTTGGTTTTAGAAAGAATAGTTCGACTTCCCTTGCATGTTTTACTTTGGTCAAACTGATATCCGAAGCCCTCAATAACAAAATGTCGGTATTATCAGTATTTTTAGATATGAGCAAAGCATTTTATTTTGTCCCACATACTCGCTTACTTTGCAAAATGGAGAAATACGGCATAAGAGGCTTGGCTCATGACTGGTTTAAAAGTTATTTATCGAGTCGACAGCAAAGAACAGTAGTATCAAAAATTGACAATAACATAATAAAAACATATAGTTCAGAGTTAAAAAATAATAGTTGTGGTGTTCCTCAGGGAAGCGTATTGGGGCCTCCATTGTTCATAATATATATAAATGACCTTTGCAAGAGCCTACAACATAATTGTACACTATTTGCTGATGACACTACTCTGACAATAAAAACTTCAAATAGGAATGCCCTAGAAAGTGACACTAACAATGAAATACTACAAGCAATGAAATGGCTGGAATCCAATAATTTACGTGTAAACATTGAAAAAACAAAATTAGTACAATTCCAAACATACAATTCTTTAGTCAAACCACCTCAAATACACTACAATAATTCAATTTTGGAACTAGTACCATCTAGGGATAGTAATTGATAAAAATTTAAATTGGAAGGAACTTGTACAAAAAGTCTGCACTCGACTTGACAAATTTGTGTTTGCTCTTCGAAAACTGAGACGCATAGCCAGTAAAGAAACAGCCCTTAATGCATATCACGGCTATGTTTCGTCAGTGCTGCGTTACGGCCTAGTTATCACTAGTAATTCAGTAGAACAGAGCATTCATTGCACAAAAAAAATGTGTCAGAGCTGTGTATGGAGCAGAATATTTGGAGCATTGTAAGCCATTATTTAAAGCACTAAAAATCCTTCCACTTCTTTGCCTTTACATTTTTGAAATTTGTGTATTTATAAAAAAGTACTCGCACATGTTCCCATTATATGAACACAATTCCAAAAGAGTTAATAGCAGAAGTCCGAATAAATTACTCGCATCTAGGCAGAGACTACATTTGTATAACAGGAATTCCAATTGCATGGCAATTAAAATTTTCAACAATTTACCCCCCCGCCTACGAGTGCTGCCCACTAATAAATTCAGGAAAACAATATTTGCCTGGCTTTTGGACAACTGTTTCTATTCAGTTACCGAATTTTTAAATTATAAATTACATTACATTTTTTTTTAATTTTTTATCAATACTTTGTGTGTTTAGTGACTTTTTAGTTTATAAGCATTTGACATTATATATAAGTACCTAATTAGTAAATTTGACATTTAATTCATAAATAATAATAATAAATAAATTAAACCGATACTGTTTTAAAAAAAAAAAATAATAATTTCAAACTAATTTTAATGTGTATATTAATTGTTTTTTTCATTTATATAGCTTTTTGAAAATAAATCAAAGATATATCTAGTCAATAAAGCTTATTATAAAGTTAATTATTATTTAAATGACAAATGTAATTATTTTTTATTTTTTTATATTTTTTTTTGTATGGGTTAGTAATAGAATTATATTTGTAATTAATAAATTTCATAAATAATCTAATATTAATATTCTTTAAATTAACGAATAATGTACTAAATAATTATAAAAGATATTTGCACACCTGTTTAGGTAGAATACGGTTAAAGAACTTTGTTGTATGTATCACCTCATGTACCCATATTCAAGCAAATAAATTATTTGATTTGATTTGACGGACAGGGCCGTCATCTACCCCGGTCATCAGGGAGTGTGGAACCGGCGAGAGATGTCGTGCGGTGTCCCACAGGGATCGGTCCTGGGGCCGCATCTGTGGGACATCGGTTACGACTGGGTGCTGCGCGCCGACCTCCCCGGTGGCGTCAGTGTAGTTTTGCTACGCTGACGACACGCTGGTCCTGGCGCAGGGGAGGTCGCACCAGGCGGCGGCCGAACTAGCGACACGCGGGGTTGCGACAATCGTCGATAGAATCCGGCAACTGGGACTCGAGGTGGCCTTGCACAAGTCTGAGGTCGTGGCTTTTCATGGTCCTCGAAACGCGCCACCGTCGGGGTCCCAAAATACGGTAGAAGGGGTTCACATCGGCGTCGAGTCGACGATGAAGTACCTAGGACTCGTCCTCGACAGCCGGTGGAACTTCGTGGAGCATTTCCAACGTTTGGCTCCCAGGCTGGACAAGGCTGGAGCTGCCTTGGGGCGGCTCCTGCCCAATCTGGGGGGTCCAAACGCCTCCTGCCGGAGGCTCTACGCGTGGGTCGTGCGGTCGATGGCCCTTTACGGGGCACCGGTGTGGGCGCGTTCTCTTAGGCTGCGGCCAGCCCGCCGGTTGAACGCGTCCCAAAGGGTCATGGCCATTCGGCTGGCCCGGGGTTACCGCACGGTCTCCCGTGAGGCGGCGAGCCTCCTTGCCGGATTACCGCCATGGGATCTGGAGGCGAAAGTCCTCGCGCACATCTGGGAGTGCGCGAGGAGATGAAGCGCCGGGGCGTAACTCCGCTGCCGCGAGAAATCGCGGCACAGCGGACAGAGCTCCGGCAGGATCTCATGGCGGCATGGAGAGTGCGATTGTCGCAACCCAGTGCTGGGCACGCCACAATTGCGGCAATAAGTCCCGTCTTTGAGGAGTGGCTAGAGAGGCGCCACGGCGTCCTCACCTTCCGCCTGACGCAGGTCCTCACCGGACACGGTTGCTTCGGGAGGTTCCTGTTTCGAATAAGGCGGGAGGAAACGCCCGGGTGTCACCACTGTGTGGATAGCCCGGAGGACACGGTGGAGCATACGGTGGAGGTCTGCCCTGCTTGGGCGGAGCCACGCCGTGTCCTCTTGGAGGCGATTGGCGGCAGTGACCTCTCGCGTCCGGCTCTGGTCCAGGCCATGGTACGGAGCGAGAGGGCATGGGAAGCAGTCACCTCCTTCTGCGAAGCAGTAATGCTCGCAAATGAGGAGGCGGAACGCGTGAGGGAGAGGCGAAGTTTGCGCCCTCACGCCCCTAACCGCCGCCGTTGGAGACGCCCTGGGCGACGGGAATCCCAGGCGGATTCCCGGCCACCATGGGCGCGGGCTTGCGGATGGCGAGCAATGGGTAGCTCGCCGTCCGATTAGAACCAGGCCCGGGTCGATGGCACGTCGTGTTCCACGCGCGCCTCATAGAGATGTCAGCACAATTGACGGGGTCCGCTAGGACCGATGCCTGCCAGGGTTGCGGGTTAGTCCGAAAGGGATACCGGGACCTTGGCAACAGGCAACTGAAGGAACACGGGTGGGTTTTAGTCAGTAGAAGTCTGACACGCCCTTCCGCTCCGCCCAGAGCGGGAGAAGTCATTGGATGATTTCCAACCCGAAAAAAAAAAAAAAAAAAGACCGTCATAAATACTTTTTTACCTACAAATTTTACAACTTACTCAACAAGAAACTGAAAAAAAAGATAAAGATTAGTCGGTTTACGGACGATAGTTTTACGTGACAACGTCATACACGTGCCTCTCGCTCCGATCGTAACGTTACAATGAGCGTAACGGGAATATGAGTCATCCTTTTTCGTGCGTGCAGCCAGCGTTCATCGATTTATTAGACGTTGTCACGTCAAAAAAAAATCTGTTGTGGCTCCACGTAAAGTCATATTACATACATATTTAGCACTAACGTACAGTTGCACCACAGTACTCGTCGATTCATTTTTGCAACGATAACGAATTGCGCGTACAGAGCGTTCGCGAGACATTGAATGAGCGCGCGGCGGTGGCGGCCAGAAGCAGAGAGTTGCTGGTGCTGGCTAGTTTATGCCGTATCACTTCGCATGTCAGCTTATTTTGCTCTGGAAATTTATTATGAACCGCTCTCTAGTTTGCTGGCAGCGAGTGGCGGTGCATACGGTTCGAGTTGTACCTAGGTTACGCCTAGTGAGTTACTATTGTTTCCACGCTTTCGAGGTAATGTTTAAAAAAAAAAAAAAACATGATAATTTTGTTAGTTTAACTGTCTGTGTAAAATGTAGGTATTTATTAATACTGAGGGCAAATCGCTCTGCTGCGGGAAAACAACCATTAAAACACGCTGTTTAAGTAATACCAGCCTAAAAAAGCTAAATTAATTGTATGCATGGTATAATCTTTTCTACCTAAAACACGGGATAGATGATTCTACTGCTTCTTCTTTTCGAGTAGATGATATTATTATTACATAAACTTAGTAGATGGCTATGTTCGTTCATCGCAGTATCAGCTTTGGTAGTTTCTCATTAGTTCCTCAGATGTGTAGATTGATAGACACTTGGACCACTCCAGCCATGGTTTGGTCAGGAGCACACTGAACGTCCGACGGTTCGCGCCGATTTAGCCAAATGATGCAGATTATAGCTTCCTGTACCTAAATAATCTGATTTACTTCCAGATTCGAGCAAAATTGATGGGCTATTTGGTGATGTTGGCGTGGTTCATGAGTTTCATCCAACTCATTGCCTTCAGTGCTCTCAGCAGAAATTTTGGGGTTTACGTCGGCTTCTTCATATTTGTCGTTATCAACGTAGTTGGAGCTGCTGTGACCATGCTAGTACTACCTGAAACAAAGGGCAAGACTGTACATGAAATAGAGAGGGAACTAACAGGAGATACAGAGAAGGACGTAGAAAAATAAGATTTAAAGTGTCGCGTAGGATATTTCACCATTAATACCGTTATGATAATGTTTTATATTATTTGGTACATAGTCCATCCGAAGTAAGATGGACCTTCATCCATCTGTTTACCTGATTAAAAGTATTATCAAATGTAATATGCTTACAAATATATTGCAAATGGGTTGCTTATTGTTTATTCAGGGCTGTAATTATTTTTTTACAATGTCGTTGGTTTTTTAATTTTTGTTTTTTGCCTGACTTCCGAAATTAAAGTTATATTTCACTTTGTACTGTTTTTTTTTTGGAAGCTGGTTGTTTTTTTGTAAAAAGGTTTTAATTTTTCACTTCTTAGTTATGGTGTAAAAAGTAAGTAAAAACCACAACTAAAAATTGAAAAATAAAAACTTTTCCCACACTTTGGATACCACTAGGTACTTGATAAGTAAATAACAGTGACAGGAACTTAAAACATCATCCATTATTATAGATCAAGTGGGAAAAATACGTATTATTGAAGCTTATTCAAAAACTACCTGAGAAAAGTTCATAAAATTTATATGGGACCACTGCGCAAGCTTCTTCTAAAAAATAAAAATAAAAATTCAAAATGGATCCACAATTGACGAAGATATCGATGAACATACTTTTTTTTTAATTCTTAAAGTCGGTCCTCAAACCTCCTTCTTTTTGGAAGTCAGTTAAAAATATCTAAAGAAAGTGTTTTAATATTTCACTGTGCATTTACCATACGAATTAGATCAGTTAGGCTACCTACCTTTTTCTGGTCCTAACCTAACTCCCCTGTTTGTACCTGGCAACCCAGTAATAGGCACCAGAAAAATGTACTTCGAATCCTATATTTTGGAAATAATAAGGATTTTTTGGAATTTAATCTATGGATAAATGACTGGTTTCTTCTGTTTTTTTTTCTTATTTACACTTTATCAATTACATGTTAATCAACTACTTAATTGAAATTTAAATTTTAGAATAGTTTTCTAAACTTTGATTGCTTTTGAAAATGAGTGAATAATTGGATTGTGAAAATAATTTAACTTTCCGTTTATGTAAACTTCATAATTTCTTCAGTGTTTTCAAATCAAAGAATTAGTTGGACATTTACGAATCTTGGATATCAAAAGATCAGTTTAGAGGGCCCGATTGCCTGAATCATATTATTAATTAAAGTGCCTAAGACATAAAGCATAAACCCATTTTCACTACCACTGACACAGCGCCGAAAGATAAAAAGCGCGTTGTCTGATTTTCTACTTTACAGGCTAAACCAAGAGTTGAAAATCCATCAGCACGGTTTTATTTAGTCGTTCCATTTACGTGTCGCCTAGTGTTAGTGGAAACGGGCATTACTCGTCTAACTCGCAGTGAAGTTGTTTGGTTGACGGCTGTATAACGCGGCTCATCATCTGAGCTCTGTAGTTCAATGCGCTCGTTAAACTGTCCAAACTTTGAGAACTGCTTTATCTTTCACTTTGATAGATGGACATTTTTACGGTGGTTTTTTATGAAGTTCAAATACGGAATTCGATGGACTGAGAATTACTTCGGTGATGTGAATTAAGTGTATGGACGTGGTGAAAATAATACAGTTTGCTAAGTTAATGTCACGATGTACGTTTGTATTGTATTGAATAGTGGCTAAAAAAAAATCTCTAAATAAACCACAAAAATATTAGTCTTTACCGGCCTTCCTTGGTCCACAGCACCGATTTTAAACAGGAACATTTCGTTTTATTTTTCTCATTTATTTGTTGGTTTGAGCAATTTACGGTCAATTTTATAAGACGGAAAATCTTGTCAACGTCAACTTGATAATTGGAAGAATTTTAAACTATTTAACCTTTTCTTATTCTAGCAACAAGTAGATTTAAGCAAGAATAAAATAGTCATGTGTGAAGTCAAAAGAAATTTTAATGTACATTATGATAATAATGTGCAAAACAGACTTTTGGTTATATTGTTGTGAAATAAAGTGTTGTAGAGCGGCGATAAATCTGGGCAGGAGGCCGTCCCGGCCTGGATATAAATCACGGCCAAAAATGAAGCTTTGGCAATTATACCCTTAGTATGTATTGTCAAAATGCTAGGTATTTATTATTCTCGTAATGACACAACATGACCACTTTCTTTTTGAGCCCGCTTTAGGTCTTGTAAACTGAGCCCTTTATAACCTATTTTTGTCAGGTTTTAAAATAATGAGTCACAGGATAAAAACGCTGATAAGGGGCAAAAACGCTGCCAAGCTAAAACGGGCTTGGGCGGGTCATGTCTGCCGCGATAGTGACCCTTGAGCAACAGACTCCTCACTGTAGGTGCCTCAGGATGGACGGCGCCGCGCCGCCGAGGCCGGCCCAGGAAGAGGTGGCGAGATTACCTCGACGCATACCGCAAGGGTTGGATCGCGGTGGCCCTGGAAAAGGATGCTTGGAAGGATTTGAGGGAGGCCTTTGCTCATCAGTAAGACAGTGTAGGCCAACATAAAAAAAAGGAAAGGGTTAGTTAGTAAGGGAAGCAGACATTGTTTTTCGTCTCAATAGGCCTTTCTTTTGTGATTCTACAAACACTAACCATTTTCGTAAGAAATAACTTTTGATTATTTTTGTGACAGTTCAAAAATCTGTTATTTTTACGTCTGTTTCCATTCGTTGATTTTTTTAGTAACAGGATTATAATAATTTACGTGTTACTCGGTAATCTTTGAAAAAAATACTGATAGTTTATTCATAAGTAAATAGTATTGTTTCACAAGAACGGTTGTCAAATCTCCGACGTATTACAGATATTATGTAGCTACGTAAGTATACTATATAATATTATACTATCCAAGATATCGTTCAAATATTTGGCATTCGGTATTACATCAGCGGAGCGTCAGATCAAAAACGATACAATATGACAGTAGGGGGGGGTAACGACAACGTTTGCCATTTTGTGTGTCAGTGACCCACTTTCCTACTGGTGTGGGAAGAAGGGATTTCCATTTGATTTTGAGGATCCAATTCATCTGTGGATTTAGAACGTGTACTTATTGAGAATAATTAACATTTGACAGTATTTGTAAAGCAAAGAAATATTGTTTCTTACAATTTCAAACTTATGATCAGTGGTCTATTTCCTCAGTTATCTTTTAATCAAATGAGAAATGAGGAATGTTTTACTTTATTATCTGTGCTGCTCGTATGTGTTATCAACCGGAAACTCCTCAAATCGATTCTAAGTACGTGCGCTGTCGGAACTGCCGCTACATACAATTTCAATCAAGCAAATTCAATCAAATCAAATTGACTAACGAGCTGGATCACTAAAATATATTTCAAATTCTTGCTTAAAATTACAGTAATTCACATTTCTTCTTTATGACATAAAAGCGGGAAATAGTTTAAGTATTCACTTTTAGTCATATTATAAATTACATGAGTATAAAAGAACATTGATTTTATGTGTTCTCACAGAGTTAACATCATATCGAACGAAAGCGAAGCCGACGTAATTACCATTTTGAGACGAAAGAAAAACCGAATTCATTCTCTCTCTTTCAAATAAAACAAATGGCTTCCCCGAACCTGCACATTACAGGATCTAGCGACATTATTCTGTGAGGATAACAAGATAAGTGTACCGAAAGACCACAACTTTCCGAACTCGGTCTGTGCACTGTAATTTTCCATATAAGGGTAATTGACGAGCTCCAAAAAGGAGAAAGAATAAAAGTATTTTAAGCATGGCGTTTCCCACATACGTTTGTTTGCCAACATTTTGTGCTTCAGCGTTTTCCTCATGTGCTTATCCTACATTAGACAATGTTTTATTGCTGGGTGAATTGCCATGAGGTATTTTGGGGAATGTTACCCGTTTATAAGAAATGGTTTTGGAATAAAAGCAGGGTCTCTGTTTTGTAGGTCATGTTCGGAGATTGGCAGTGTTGATTAAATATTTAAAAGGAAAGTGTGAGACGTTCTGTTATTGTAATTTTGCCCGCGGCTTCGCACGCGTGGATGTCGTAAAATATCCCACGGGAACGTAATACCGGGATTAAAGTACCCAATGTGTTAATCCAGGTTATAAACTATCGGTGTGACAAACTTCATCCAATCTGTGACCAGACTTATAGAGAGCATCTATGCAAAATTTGAACAACACTTATTCGGTAGTATTTGCGTGATGTGGAAAATACATTCAGAAAAACAGACAAACGGGCAAAAAATCATCTTCTCTTACGGCAGATGGTGCGTACCTGTTACGGGTAGAGCTTACAGAGTGGCGTTGATTTTAAGCAGCCCGATATTATCCGATATGTCTCATTTAGGGGCTCTCTGCTTGGTTAATTGATATGAATTTGGTGAATCAAAATTGAGTTTTATAAGATCAAGTGCCAGAGTCAATGGTCAGAGAAAATAAAACTGTCAAAAGTCACAATTGAACAAGAAAATAGTGATCTAAATAATATTAAAATGGCAAAACGGTTGGATGAAAATTATTCATAAAAATACATATTTTACAAAAACTACGTTACTAATAAATTTTCTTCTACGATTAACATTCATAGTTTCAGTGCTAACTGTCGACAAATCTTCGTAGACATTTTAACTAAATGTACGATTTAATTTGATAAAAGGCCAGAGTGCTGTGAATCCCAATTTAATGCTCTGGCTAACACGCAGCATTTTTGCTGCGATTTAACGAAGCTTTTATTGGAGCCTCTAACCAATGATTTAAGAGCCGTACGCACACGAGCGGAGTATGAATGAATGTTTCATATTTTTGTTTAGTTAATATGCCTATGGTTTTTTTTTCCATCCTGCACAAAACTGATTTAAGATACCTACCTTAGCTAATTTAGATACGAATTTATAGTGTAGGTATATGATTGAACATATGATAATTATGCCAGATTATTATTAGGGGCTTAAAGACAGAATCGAATAAAGCTTTTTAATAAAGTAAAAGTCCTCTTTTAACATAATACAATAAATTAAATAAGAATTTACCCTGTTTTGGGAAATTAAAGCACGTTTTATTTAACCTTTAGCATGTTCCCACCTTTTAAGCACTTTTCAGCATTTGTGGTCTCGGACGGAATGAAACGAGAAATAAATGATACCTACGAAAAAGTAATTTAATATTTAATGTTAGATTATTAAACGAACACAACCCACGATGAATTCAAAACATCCCCGGTCTTTGAGTACGAGGTTTTATTTCATTTAATTCAACAACACGAACATGCAAATTTTGGACATAATTATTGTACAGAATCCTCCGTTAATTCTGAATTGGGAAATATTAATACGTTCCAAGAGCGCTGTGTACATTAAATATTAAACAGAATCCGTCCGATGACGATCTTTCAGAGTTGCGGAAAAATAAATGATCGGTTCGTGGATTTCATAAAAATTGTATTTAATCAACTCAGTGCTGCACTGAAATATTATGTTAGACTTTCATTTTGGTATCGCAAGGCTTTTAAATCATTATGTTAATGAAGGTGCAGAAACATTTCGTATCTCAGTTCATTTTCAATGTGTTTATTTTCAGTCAGTTACATAAATATAAGATTTTGCCCGCGGTTTCTCCCGCGGAGAGATCGAAATTATCCCAAGGGATAAAATTAAAGTATCCTATGTCCTAACCCAGATTATGGTATGCCTTCAAATAAATTTTCCAGCGTGAAATGTTAACAGACAAACAGAGTTACCTTCGTAGTTATAACATTAGTATGGAAGTATGGATATTATTGGATATGGATTCACGTTGCTTTATGTCTGCATTTACACATATTTATATACACAGAATAATTTTTGAACCTCGCATTTCAACTCTTCCTCTCTCAAAGGAATTTATTCAAACTTGGTACTTGTGTGTAATTGCATTACCATTGATCAATCGGCGTATATTATGTGCCTCATCAGTATTCAGATTGAATGGATGACGAGAACTTGTGAGGCTCGATCTATCACAGTCAGTGTGATAGCATCAGAAGGATGCGAGCCTGTGTGAAGGTTAACGTGTTCCATTCTTGCCTTGAACTGTATGAGTCCATGACCCAGCAAGAACCTAAGGTTTGATTGAATCTGAGACGATTAATAGTGACGGTCCTTAGGGATGGACTAAATTCAGCAAGAGGACGAACTGGTGCTAGAGTTGCAACAATAATTAGGAATGCTAAAAGGATATTAGGATAATTATTTAAACTTGAAAGTAATAGATAATTATCATAGGTGATTTGTAATGTCGGCTCAGGTTACAATTTTTAGACACAACTCACAGAAATTGTAAGACTCACTTTACTTCTCATAATTGGAAAGAAAAACACCATTCGTTATGCAAATAAGCCTCTTCAATGTCATAGCAATTTATTTTAGAGAGTCGGAAAGGTTTCGTACATTTGTGTGACTTTTAATTTATTTTTAATTGGCTCTGAGGCACGCGGCGCTGCCCACCCCTGTACTCCCACAGTTTATCTGCACAATTGCCCAGACATTCTAACATCTTCCTGTATAATAGCTTTTGGCTTTCTGTGCTCTCTTCCCCTCCAATGAAATCATTCGGTTCGGTACTTAAACGGTGACGCAATTGTTTTTTGAGGTTGCACCCGCCAGCCCTGACATTTCTATTGTGAGAGCTTCTTTAATGGAATTATTCTAAGCTCTTTAATATAATTTCTACTAGCAACCCTTCTCAACGGTGACTAAGCGGAAAATATATTTTTACTTTTTTTACGTTGAGCTCCCTTAATTCCCGCTTGGGGTCCTGACAATGGTTTTGTGTTCGATACCCTAATGATGCTGCAAAATATTTGTAATTTAACAGAAATGGGGTGATTTAACGTTACTGGCGTCTTTCATATTTAGGAAATATGAAAGACGCCGACAACGCTTTTTTGCGAGAAAATAAAATTCCCTCAATATTTCCTTGTATCAACAGTCGAAAAAGGACCGAATACTAATAGACGTTGATAATAATGATTAGTGCTGCATTATAGATTCACCTTAATTCAGCAACACACAAAATATAAAGAAAAAAGAGCCTCACCTAATTGAAGTAATTTACATAATTTGCTCAGCATTCACCAATTCAACAGAGCAACAACAGTGTTCACATTCGTCTCCCAAACTTAAGACGTACGTCAGGTGTGACGTCTTTGAAATGACAGAAACCAGCACAATTTGTTAGTGAATATTGCTTTTATACTCAAAGACAAAACATTTTTGATACCTGATCTCATTGAAATCAAATATATGGACATGATTCAATTATATGGACATTTTACGTCTACTTTATTCAGTAAACTACTATTATCTTGTTTATTACAATTGTACTACCATCATGTTTACACTCAATAATGATGTGATAGATGTTGCCTCTGACATTGTTGAGCATTATATTTGTCACTCCCGTCACTCCGCGTACGACAAGACACACGTAACCGAGCGGCGTACCGTGTGTCTGCGTGAGTACGTATCTCTGACGTTGTATTACTTCACTAGTAGTGCTCCACGTAGTTTGCCACACCACCGAGGTGTATGACTGCATAAACTGTGGAAAGTATTCATGTTTGACACTTTGGAACAAACTATTTTATTCGTATATTATGCTTATTTATTATTCCAGTCAGTTTTCCTAGGTAGAGAAAAGTTGGTATCATTGGATATTTCTATCAAAATTCTCAGAATCTGGGCTCTCCGGATAAATACTAATTGGCTAGATGTGGGTGTCTGCCTGCCCATTCTGGGAATACAGTGGTGATTTTTACTAGCGTCATACGTCGGTTCCAGTCACTAATCCTGTCCAGATAATAATTTCTTGTTTTACACCACCCAGGGGAAATGTCGTGATCGTCTGCCCGAAGTGTGGACCACACAGACACGTATTAAATATAATGTTAGTGGCAGTGAACTGACTTGCAGTTCGTTTTTATAGTAACAGTAATGTAGTAGCAACACTGTTGCTGACGGCTCGACGTTAAACTTTACTACTAGCTCAGTTTATGAACAGGAGTTAGTACCTTATTAAGATATGATACAAGTTATGTCACACTATAGCTTGACGTCACTTCCGTGTTCATCAATGTGTGAGTTTGTTTACTTTTGCTTAAAGGCTCTTACATACTGGCGCGATTCGTCGCGTGACACGAATTTTAACAAAACAATTTCTGAGAAAACTTCACGGCGAACAATGCGGCAGCGTCGCGTCGCGCGACTAATCGCGCCAGCATGTAAGAGCCTTAAGTCGGAGATAACAACTGCTTTGTGGACTAGAGTAAAAGACTGCACTGTTTTATCGAATGTAAAGCTTACACACATAATTATTATATTTTGCTATCGCATGTGTAGGTACGCACGGCTACACATCAAGCTATACAAAACCAGTTTACGCTGATCTCTCATTGTAGGGAAATCCTATACAATGCGAGATCAGCTTAAACTGGTTTTGTATAGCTTGATGTGTAGCCGTGTGTACCTACTCACGGAAATATAATGATTTAACAGATTGACACAATAGGTACGTCAGCTCCAGCAGTTTTATAGACATTCCAAAAGATATTATGGACCTAATTTAAAAAATGCCAATTGTGGTTTGAATTTATAAACAATTTAAGCAAGTCCATTTAAGCTAGTCAATTTACTAAACAATCCTTTGACTGTGTAAACATTAGTAGGTACCTAGATATAGAAATCACACACAACATTGTAAAATACAAAGTAAAACACAATTTGTGTTGCGCGCCCGTTGGTATAGCTCCCCTGTTTATTTCCGGGACCAACCGCAAGTGACCGCAATCCGATTTCCTGCACTTTTACGTTTTCTGTTCTCTGTTCTAAGGGCGAAGCTTGGAGCTCTTTATGTTTTGTATTTATATCAAACAATTCAAATACGAATATCAGGAAACGGAATCAAATAGCTGGTTGTAAAAAGTTTCATCAACTTGAAATGCTGGCGATCAAAATGTTCAGATAAAAGTATTGCTTGAATAGAAGGATGTATCCTGTCATTATATTTCAAATGGAATTTGTATAAGGAAATTGTTAATTTGTATTATTATCAGCTTTAATATTTTAGAAACTCCTACGATACAAAGAACACAACTTTAGTAAGCCAGAAACGTTTACATAATAATCTAGTTCAGAAAGCCTTTTAGAGCAGATCATAATTTATTAAATACACCATTTTAAATAATCCAACTCCCAAATAACACAGTATTGGAAAACCATTTCTTATTCATATTCCTTTCAATACATCTGCTCTTAGTTTGGAATTCAACTAGAGCGTGAAAGATTTTGCAAACTCAGATTCAGATTCAGGTGAACTACCTGTGCCAAATGATGTCTACTGGATGAATAGATAGAATATGTAGAAGATGAATAATATATTATATTACAGTAGATGAATAGATAGAGAGATAGAAACCGAGAGATAGAAGTTTGGCAATAATTCCTTCTGCAATAATTCACATTAACGGCATAGCTATATAAATATCTATTAACTGCTCCCAAATTACGATATTTATTTTATTTTTTTCACATACTTCCTTGACATAATCTTTTCATTATTTGAAATTATATACCTACAATTATAACTTCAAATATTTATTCATTAATAGCTTTTGTGGATAGGATATTAATTCAGATTTGGTTCAATTTTGGCAATTTCATTCGGTATAAATAGGTTTTTATTATTTTATTTATTTTTTATAGAGACTCTTCCGACTGTAGATTTGTAGACCATTTTCTATTTTGTTAAGTACTTGTACAAGCCATTTATTTTTAAAAGAGTAACCGTGGTGACCTGGCCGACTCTTCCCCATAGGAAACGAGCAGTTGGAACCGTGTACCTAGCTTCTGACGTTTCATAAGTGCCCATGGAGGTTTATGTGAAATAAAATATTTTGATTTTGTGCCGACTTTTTTTACAATCAACATAATATGATAATATTATATGACTATGTACAGTACTGTTGTAGTCAAATGTGAAAGTAGAGGATTTACATAGGTCTTAGACTAGAGTTGCATAGAATTATCAGAAACAATCGAACCTCTTAGAAGCATCTTGCCTGCACTGTACCAATGTTACACGGCAAGCCACTACTAGCTTATTTCGAATAACCGTAATCCTCTTCCCCGTCAACTCAGAACTCTCGAACAAGCCAAACATTTAAAGACTTTTCAGCTTATTTAATGAAATTGCAAATTTTCCGTACAGGGGCGTCGGAAGCGATTACTCGTCGGTGTAAGCGCGGCTCATCAGATTTGCGGCGCCCATTTGCATAAATGCATCCATGTACAGCATTACTACAGCTTTGAGCACCGTTCCTGACCTACCTATGACCTATGTACTGCCGAATGAGAACTTGCTTGTGACTTATTGTAATAATTGAGCGGGATTTTTTTTCAGTGCTGGTAATTAGTTAGATGTTGTGCGTTTCTTTTCAAATTTTGCTCTGCTCTTTTCCCTGCCAACAAAGATAAACTTCTGAATTGACATTGCTCGGGACCCTAGGGTCCCGGGCCTTTGGAAGGCGTACGAGGGGCCGAAGCCAACTAGCAGAGGCTCCTTAGACAAATTTAAATGGTATGAGGCACCAACCGGCGATTATATTCGTACGCACTATGAAATTGCACCCAAGGACTATCCCCGATTGGTGTAGAACTATTGCAGAATATGGAAACAAAGATGCTGGATTATAGGTTTGGGTGGCTAAGTGAACTGGTTATCTTGATCTATGGAAAGACTATGGCCCCTGCCTGACCAATGATTTATATACTCATAGAATACACAGATAAAATGACAGGGGGTGACTTAATTATTATTACTTATGGTGTTTGTACACGTAACGAATACAAACAAAGCCTTCTACATGGTAATACTATTGCTATATCATAATTATGATAAAATATTGTATAAAACCCACCAGAAGTTACTTATTACATCCACAAATTCATAACAATTCCTAAACTTCCTACATGTCTCTATGACCGTATCCAATACTTCAATACTAAACAACAGTGACATGAGTTCAGAAGTTGTGATTGTCTGCCTTATTAATTAGTGCGCTTGTAACTGTTCGTACGGAGCTCGGAACTAGTTCAGATGATATGCGATACAGAATAGATAGGGACAGAAGGGTGGCTCCATACAACTAGTGAAAGCAGCCGCACGCACACATAGACGCGTACCTACGTACAACGATCTGAAACAAATGACATCTGCAAGGATGCACACTCGCTGTACGTAGAGGAGGCGTGTCTACGTGTACGTGCGTTTTCGCTCGTTGTATGGAGCCGTTCTTCTGTACGTATCTATTTTGTGACAGCACGGAGCAAAGGTTGTTCATATCACAGCGATGAGGCAACTTTTAGCCTTTGTTGCTAACTTGTTTGAATGATACTATTGTTGACTTGTTCCAGTGTTGTTCATACCGATTTGTGTGTTGTTTTATTCTCAGAATTTAGTATAAAATTAGTGTGAAGTTCTTTTAG
This sequence comes from Lithophane semibrunnea, assembly GCA_947363905.1. Lineage (NCBI taxonomy): Eukaryota > Metazoa > Arthropoda > Insecta > Lepidoptera > Noctuidae > Lithophane > Lithophane semibrunnea. The sequence continues at coordinate 616,024 of OX376192.1, read as the reverse complement.
GAAATGTTTTCTAAGGAGAAAGTCGTAATTACACATAATTTACAGGGTGGATCTGATAAATTACGAGTAAATGAGGCGGGTAAGTCGGGATTCTAAGGAAAACAAATTAGTGGTCCGAACCCACATAAAGCTTTTCTTTCTTTACGAATTAATCACAGCAACAACTACGAATGAGACGAAAAACTCAGGTCATTAGCTGCGTCCCACGTGATCAAAACTCAGGTCATTAGCTGCGTCCCACGTGATCAAAACTCAGGTCATTAGCTGCGTCCCACGTGATCAAAACTCAGGTCATTAGCTGCGTCCCACGTGATCAAAACACATCAAATATTCCAGAAGAAACTTTGGGTCCGAAAAGTTTCTCCTGAAGTTGTTTATTTGTGAGAATTATTGAAGACGGCACTAAACTAGGCTAAGGAGCAACTTCATTTTATTACTTCCTACAAACTTGACTTATAAAGTAACAATCACTACGGTCTAACATTATTCGTATTTGTTTGTATTCTTGTTGATTTTCGGAAGGAAAAAATAGTCTGTCAGCTGTTTGCTCCCGCGGAAAAGGAAAGTGGGTCACTGTGCTCGTAAAGTCTGGCGGAAAGCTTTTACTTGTGCACTATTGCAATATTTAAATCATATTGTAGCTAGAAAGGAACGTTCTGTATTATGAAATGTGTATGTATGTGTACAGCATTGTATCCCAAACCCGATACGGACAATCTTCGATCTTTAATAAAAATTGTTTGAGGAAAAATATGAAGAGGAAAGCTTTTGCTGCATCAAAGGAACGAAAAGATTAGGAAAATAGGCGAAATAGAAATGATCAACATCGCGCACAGAAGAAAGAGTTCCCACGGAAGGACTGAATTTGTTTAGTTAGGTACTGAATATCATACCTAAGCTGTCATAATAACACAGTGACGTAAGCCAACTTGAAAGGCGACTCTGATTCAGCTTCAGAAGTTTGCTTTAACCTTATCCGTTTTTAATTGAAACTCTTCGAATAAATTCGATTCATCCATTGTACAGTTTCAAACAACTTACAGAACAAATTAAAAGATGATTGCTTTACAGAGGTTTATCTGTGCAAAAGAAAATGGACCTTCTTAAAATGGATTAAGACTTATAATATTATTATTGTTCTTCCTGCCTTTGTTCTGACCTTAATGGTGAAGTTTTCGCACGGAGGGTCTGAGAACGAATATGATGACCGGTTGCCACCTGCCTGGGAACACGCCTTCTCCCTGTTAAAGTTTTCAAAGTATCTAACAGAAAGGAGGGGCTGAAAAAAAACTGCAAACGTCGGAAAAAAGTTGTGTTGAATCCCGAATATACCACAGTGTTCTAAGGCATAACTTTGGATGCCAAGCTTCAATGGGGACAATGATTTTATTTCTGTAAGTAGGTTTGTACAAACATTTTTATACGTCAATCATATTTTAAAAACTAGATGAAGTCGGCCTATATTTCGACTACCCTAAGAAGAAAACCGAAACAAATTCAGAGGTCACAGTCTCTTTTAAAGTTCAGACATAATCTTGGTCAGATCATGTGAAGATCTTGTAGAAGAAAAAAAGAAACTCAGATTGAGTGGACCTGTCCATTTTGTGCACGCATTTGTCAGAAATCGTGCAGCTCAACTCAGAATATAAGGAGCTCAACAATTTGACTAAAAAAACGACAACGAAAGGAAATTAAGGTAGGCCGCATAAATTACACAAACCGCCAGATCATGATTTAAAAAAAAACTAAGAAATAAACACAAAAAATAACAATGACTCACATACACTTCACATTCTTAATAATTAAAATAATCTATTACATTTCTTCTTCTTCGTAGCACTCTTCTCAGAGCGCTCGTGGTCTTCATGTAGTTTCTCGTCCAGGGGCTGATGTGATTCACCCCACGATTTCTCGTCATCTACTCCGAATGTTGGTCTTTCTAGTGCACTCATACAACGAATCGTCTTCTCTGGATTAATGTGGTCAGTCCATCTCATGGGTGAGCGTCCGCGTGGGCTAGTGCCTTCCACCGTACCATGCACGACGAGGATCTCTATAGAGTTACGCTCACGCCTCGAGACGTATCCGGAGTACTTTACAAATTACGAATACTTTACAAAGCAAAAATTCATATCATTGTATAATAGGTAAAATAGTATCTAAAAAAATATATAAAAATAATAATAGTTAGCAAAAATTAAATCAAAAATCAAAAAATGGTTCTAAATGTGTACATGTGAGCATGTATGCACCGAGCGGAGGTGTAGTTTGGCCATCTTTACATACCATGCAGGACCCCTTCGTGCCTCGGAAAGCACGATAAGCCATTGGCCCGGCTGTCATTTGTACATCTTTGACAGTTGTTATGGGTCGTCAGAAGCCCGAAAGAACTGGGTTGTGAAGGTCAGATAGGCAGTTGCTCCATGTAAAACACTGGTATCTAGCTACATCCGGGTCGACTGGAAGCCGAACCCCACCATAGTTGGGAAATAGTATAGGCTGATGATGATGGTGAGTAAATAATAGTCATCCGATAAATGAGAATATTTTTTTAACCTAATACCCGTGTCAAAAGTACCAATATTGTACCGAAGCATTACATAAAACGACCAAAATAAAACATGCTCGTCTATGCTTCTAACTTTTGAACTCCAAAAAGAACCGCCTCTCAAAACACAGCATTATCCGCAGTACACGGACTGAACATCCGGATTAAGACAATAATCCGAGCAACACAAGCAGCACCAGCAACGCAACAATCTTTTCAGGCGTTACCTTGAATAATTCGCAACAACGAGGAATTAAATTATCTGTTTGCGTTAAAGATTCAGACGCTGTGATGAAGAGAAGCATTAAACTGGCAGAGTTAAAAATGTATGAGATATTGCGAGATTTCTGTACAGAGCACAAGCTTTCTGTAGCGTTTTTCATCACATTTTTCTTGTGAAATCCGTTATTTAACATCAGTAGTCTGAATTTTAAAGTGCTTCAGAGATTGGCTGCTTTTGCTGGTCGATGTTTGTGCTTGCAGTAAATGCTTTACTTAATTTATGACGTCAATAACTGGGCATTTTAAGTTCATTTTTGGATTTAAGGCTCTTACATACTGGCGCGATTCACCGCGCGACGCAAATTTTAACAAAGCAATTTCTGACAAAACTTCACGGCGAACAATGCGGCGGCGTCGCGCCGCGCGGCGAATCGCGCCAGTATGTAAGAGCCTTTAGACATAATTGTATTCCAAGGGTAAAGTTTTTAGGTATGTTTAAGGTAAACTTTTGACGTGAAGTTATGCTTTTATTTAAATGAAAATAAATAAATTTCAAGAAAGTGTTTAATTTCTGAGCTAATTTTTTCCGACACGGTGTACCTATCACGTTTTAAAAGCGACTGTATTTTAGTAAGTCGAAAAGGTTTGCCAGTGCTCAACTCCGGGGAAAATACGACCCATAAAATAAAACCCAAATTAAAGCCGTTTTTAACTTCACAGAAAGAATATTACTGCGAAATAAAATGGAAGGTAAATATAACGTTCATGAAGGTAACAAGAATCTTTTCATGGACCGTGGCGTATGTCAGCGAACCTATTTTGGCGTAGCTATGCATTTTAATGTTACGACTCAAACTAGTAAGTAGGTACCTTTCAATGTTTTTTAAAAACGTGGCACTGACTGTTCTCGAGACAACAAAACTTTCAGAGTGGTATCATATGTGGTAGTACTATGCAATAATCAGAAAACTACCTACTTTCCCCTAACAGAAAGGAATTCCTTGCAAAGTTAGTGTTTTAATTATAAACATCTGTCGTAAACGTCCTTGTGTTTAGTTTAAAACATATTTCTTTCTTTGTAATCCTTCGTTTATAAAGTATCGAGTTTTCTTTTTATAATATTCTATCATTTGTAGAAAACTAGATTAAAGTAAGACTAAGACAAAATAAATATTTTTCCTCGTCAATATTTCAAACTGTTCCAGAACGATAATCGGGGGAGATTATCGTTTAGATCAGGTTGACACACAGGCACAGGTAAAGTGGCAGAAAGACATTACGCTCTGGAAAGCTGAACTTTAACTTAAGTCTGAAGCCATTTAACGGCCGGGATGTACGTACAGTCAGCCTCGAAACATGTATAGGTACATCGAATAATAATTGTTTACGATCTTTCTTCTCTAGTATTGTAACAATGTGCAGCCACAAAATTTATTACACATCATCATCATCATGTGCCAGCCTTTTTCCAACTATGTTGGGGTCGGCTTCCAGTCTAACTGGATGCAGCTGAATACCAGTATTTTACATGGAGCCACTGCCTATCTGACCTCCACGACCCAGTTACTAGGTAACACGATACCAGATTGATAAGACCGGTTGTCAGAATTTCGGGTTTCTGACTAGTAGTTACCTGTAACGGCTGTCAAAGATTTATTTTTAAGAAGATTTTTTCTTTTTGAAAATCGGGACCAACAGCTTAACGATACACGAAGGAGTCTATGTATGTAAAGGATGGTCACCCCTCCACAGACTGACCTAGGTAAGCGAAGCCTTCGATCGACCCTTGCGGTTGTTATTACGTAGCCACGAGCTCCTCCACAAAATTGATTACAGTCATTAGATACATGATTGCAACTACACATTGATACAGAATACGGAACAAAAACTGTAGTAAAACTTCATCTTATTGAGGCTGACTGTACCTACTTGCATCATATATAAAAATAATATATAAGTAAAAATCTTTTTAAGAACAAGCTTTGAATGAACTAAAAAGTTCTAAATAAAACTTACGTAAACATAGAACTTTAATATTTTGTTAAAAGCTTGAGGCTTATATTTAATTTATACTAAGAAGGACATTTACGCCTCAAGCTTTTAACAAAATATTAAAGTTCTATGTTTACGTAAGTTTTATTTAGAACTTTTTAGTTCATTCAAAGCTTGTTCTTAAAAAGATTTTTACTTATATTTTATTTTGTACTTTTTAGCATTAGAATTTGTCAGCTGACCCTGGATATTGCCTTGGGCTACATATAGTTCTTGACAAGACAACGCCAAAGAGTCCAAACACGATGGTGCTATCTTGTTTGATTTAGGTTTTCCCATGGCCACCTTCTGGCTCCATCATCAGACTCTGAACACCACCTAGTGTCAAGGCACTTGTCAATACATAACCAATGAGTCCAAACACGATGGAGCTATTTTGTTACATTGAGGTTTTCCCATGGCCACCTTCTGGCTTCATCATCACCAGACCCTGATCACCACCTAGTATCAAGGCACTTGTCAATACATAACCAATAAGTCCAAACACGATGTTGCTATCTTGTAAGATTGAGGTTTTCTCATGGCCACCTTCGGGCTCCATCATCAGGCCCTGAACACCACCTAGTGTCAAAGCACTTGCTTATACATGACCAATGAGACCAAACACGATGATGCTGTCTTGTTTGATTGAGGAGTTGCCATGGCCACCTTCCAGCTCCATCATCAGACTCTGAACACCACCTAGTGTCAAGGCACTTGTCAATACATAACCAATGAGTCCAAACACGATGGTGCTATCTTGCAAAATTGAGGTTTTCCCATGGCCACCTACGGGCTCCATCATCAGGCCCTGAACACCACCTAGTGTCAAAGCACTTGCCAATACATAACCAACGAGTCCAAACACGATAGTGCTATCTTGTTACATTGAGGAGTTCCCATGGCCACCTTCCGGCTCCATCATCAGACCCTGAACACCACCCAGTGTCAAAGTACTTGTTAATACGTAACCAATGAGTCCAAACACGATGGTGCTATCTTGTTTGATTGAGGAGTTCCTATGTCCAACTTCCTGCTCCATCATCAGACCAGGTCCATGGTATCATTTTTTCAAAATGTCTCGGTAGTTGTATGGGTATGCCAAGTTTCAGCTCAATCGGGTGCCAGGAAGTGCTTGAAAAATTGATGACAAAAGGAGAAACCGGAAACACATACGAACAGAGCAAGCTAATATAAAGCTTGTAACAAAAGTACCACATTTTCTAATCCAGTCTGTCATCATTTGAATAACCGGAAACATACGTACGAAGCAACTTAATAAAAAGCTGGTAAAAAGGAATGTGAACTTAAAACTCAGAGTACGAGTAGGTAGCACAAACGTCAGAGCGGAATATTCGGTAATATTTCGTTGTAGTCTTGGAGGGTAGGTCAACAGTCAAGTTTTAACGAGTGTCGCTCAGCCCCGGTTTAACGACAGGTCAGCAGTTTGGGATCAAATACTTAGTGTTCGTGTAATGATCGTGTACCTACTTTTATTGTTTCCACGTATTTTGAGAGCTGAACATGTTGTGAATTTGCTTTGTTTACATCTTGTTTTGTTGAAAGTCGCAAACGTGACAAGATAGCTTAGGTTATGAGTTCTATAATCTTGTGAAGGTATTCTGCAGTAGGTATATCACTACCTATTTATTTAACAATTAATTTTGTATTTATTATTTTTATGACTAAACTTTTAGAAAATAAAACATTACACCCGCATTTGCTCCTTCATTTAAACATGGAAAGTTAGTTTTTAATAGATTATTGTAAAAGTTTTCTAACGTAACAATGTTCAGCGCTTCTCTGTGAAAAAGAATCCATCACTGCGAGGTATACAGAAAATATTCTAATACCTACTTATTCAAGAATAGAAGCTTGTATTAAAACGTTCGTAATGTTCAAACGAACTGGCTACACACAGTTCGTTTACTTTAGTTTTCAATAAAAATTTACAAAGATTAGAAAATTGTATAAAGTTTCTTTGATCGATCAGTTAGGTCAATACGATATATCCGGTCTCTGGCGCGCATCCAACGAGCGATTACTTAACTTGTGTTTCTTTCTACTGACCGATATTATTCCAATATATTCAGGACTCGGGTAAACTTCGTAATTGTGTACAAGTAACTTGTTGCTCATAATATGTGTTTCAACCGCAGTGGAACATTTCCCGGACCCAATAGCAGTTTATCTCTTTTGGGCACAAACTTCGCTGCGTACGTTCAAACTTCTGATACAGTCAACCCTCAAAATATACCAAAACCCAATTTCAAACTTAAACTCAAAGCAAAGAGTTTAAATTCGGATGGAGAGCTAAGGCCCAATATTTTGCAGTTTCTATAGGACATCGATGAAATAAAAGGCAAGCCGTGTTCGTGTTAATGCCTCCGTGATTGATCGTCCCCAAACATAACGCTTTACGAATTTATTGGCGGCACAAAGGACGCCCACGAGCCACGAGCCTCGAGCCTCTAGCCACGTGGCGCAGCCTTGTTTGACAGGCTGCGTACTGAATTAAAATATAAAGTGGATCTGAAATTGGGAAATGCGGGTTTGATGTGGGACTGAAAATGGAAGAATAAACTTGTCAAACGGAAGATCCTAATGAACATATCATAAACCTACATAACAAAGTTATAAATACAACAGACACGAATGTTACAATTGTGGTTAATGTTGGTTAACTTTGATTTAAATAAAATCCTATTTCCTAACAAAATTAACATTCAATTTAATCGAAACCAAATTGCCGAATGTAATTGAATTTGTTCTACATTCCCCAGGAAGTGAGATCAAAGGGGTGCGAAGACTGGGCCTGAACGCGAACGGTACGTCAATCGCTCGCTAACATTTGATAGCCCGCCGTCAAACGTGCCGTTATTTGAAACCACCGACAAACGTGACTTCTTTGACATTTATCTTTTCCGCTGTTCGTTCTACATCGACGTTGTTTTTGAAATATTTGAATGTACTTACTCGAATTTTTGTGAAAAATCACGTTTTCTTTTTCTTTCCAACCGCTTCGTCGTTTAAACACGTTACAGAAATCACAAATAAATCAAAATTCGTCTTCGTTTTTACCTTTGCTTCAAATTTAAAGGAGGAAACATACAGAAATTATCCAATAGATCATAATGCTTACCTGTTCTTAACAATTTCACGCCTCATAATGTATGTCACCAAATTTGTTGGGGACATTGAAAAATTTTGGCCAGTTTGTTTAGCTAGGAAAGTGAACAAACATTAGCTCGATGAAAGAATAATGTTTGAGCCAAGGATCCCTGCGTCAATATTTGAGGGACATTATATAGGACAGGACTCTTCACCACGGGTCCGTTGGTCAACATTGTGTTTTTCTAGTTTTATGGCTTTCTTTTAAATCACGTGAGCTTCGACTGATGTTTTTTAGGTTTGTGTCTAAAAAATGAAAAATAATATTCTAACACTTCCCAGCCCAAAAAGGAAGGGCGAGCAGAATATGCTCGTCAGTGAACAATACGTTAATTCATCGCATTCTAAGGGTAGTTAATATTTAGGCTCACATTAAAATTGATACAATAAATAAGAAACTGAAACCTAAGAGAACTCTGAAAATGCAACATTTAGGACTAAATCTAGAGCTGGTCTATCCATTTCGATTTAGTCACTCAGCTATAGGAAATATTATAGTACCAATAAAACTAGGCAAAGTTTCAATCCACAATGCGTAACATATGAAATTGAACTACCCCCGTACAGTACGGATACAAAACAGTATCACCTAATAAGTAAAGTATAATGACGATAATTTCCCCCGAGGCTGCCAGAGATAATCGAGTGTCGCTCATAGTGATGTATAGTAGGCTCCTTACCTACTATTGTACAGTACCTGCCACAACATAGTTAGCTACAGAAGGCCGGCTTCAAACAATAAGCGAAAACGCACTCACACATATATAGACATCGCGTCAAGTAAGACACACTTGCGAAGTCGCGATCGGCAATAGTTTGAGATCGTCGTATGTACGCGTCTATGTGGACATATGTCTGTTTTCCCTCGTTGTATGTGGGCCTTCTGTACCTATCTATTCTGTGACTCTGTGGCGATATCTCTTGCCGGAACAATTGTCTACATAACACGCCTCCAGGGGAATCATACGTTTACCGACTATTATTACCGAAAGGGGTTCCTCTCATACTCCTTTGCTTAGATACTGGTATTTCATTAGTTGTGTGTTTAGACAATATTAAACAATACGTTAAAATAGGCCATGGTATGATAAGTTTGCTAAACTAAAATATTTCGGTTTTCAAATTAACGATGGTGGTTTTCTCATAACAATTGTAATAATTATAGAAACCTCAAAATATTATAAAATGAAACATGAAAAGACCCGCAATCCTCATCGATATCTTTATCCTCTTATTGTGAATTTACCTTTGGTACTTATCTGCCCACGTACGAGTAATGTGGGCGTTGTACAAAATTACGCGTAAAAGTGATTTTTGGTTTCGAATTATGTTTGTACAATAATTTCACGAAAAATTCTCAAATATAAAATAAAATACCTATTTAAATTGGGACTTACGTAATCTGCAAAAAAGTACGTAATCTGCAGTCCGAATCTGTTCAAATCCTTTTGAAAAATACGGAAAAATAGCCTATTAGGCTATCTTTCCACATTATATTTCTAGTTCCTTGTTCGTTCCTCGTTCCTTATATAGATTAACTCATTCCATTTTATTATTTGTAGTGCTATTTATCTTTATAAATGGCCCGCGTCTACACAAACTCGCATGGCATGCATATCGTCTGCTAGCTCTTTATTGAAAACTCCTCGCATTCACAACGCTCAGGCACAAGGCGCCGCGTGAACGGTAATGTTAGGCGGCTTTATCTCACCTCTAATGTACATGGGATATTCACTAATAAAATAATTATGTGGTATGAAACTTGTTGGTTTTTTTTTGTTATCATTACATATAATTTTTTATGAGCTCATGCAGAAGTGTTGCGGTCGTTTTATCAAAGACATTGTCGTGAAACCACAAACTACTGCACATGTAATATTGTGCTACGTTTTTAGTGAATTTCAGAATTGAATATTTCTATTGTCGCTTGCCGCTAAGTATTCTTTCACAAGATAATAATTTTGCTTTACCCCATCAACTCTTTATCAGAATTGAATATCTATCGGTATTGGACTGAATGCAGCTATTGTTAGCAGCCAACTTGATAGAATCACATACTCCTTTTACGTCACCCGCGGGAACACAGTTGCCCTAACCCCGCTCGCGCCTGCACCCGCGGGAACACAGTTGCCCCAAACCCACCCGCGCACGGCATCGTGTGGCAATTTAAAATTCTACACGTTTTGCTGACTGTGACGTCAGGCGATATTGCAAGTCAGAAGTAAGGAAAATTCATGAGTGAGCAAAAGTGAAATTCAGTTTTAAAAATGTTCACACAATCTTTTGAAGTAGCATAAGTTTTATGAACAAATTCTAAAAAACACATTCATTTTCTACGTTTATTTAACAGTAGGAAATAAAAACAATAATGAATGAATTCTCTATTCAACACAAAGAACGCGCTTAAAATGCGATTAAATTCTGTGAAAATCCAACATTTTAATTATTCTTTGTTAGAAGTATAAACATACAATATTAAAATTGCTCGGAACAAAACAGGGCTCGAATGTCTGTGTAAGCTCTTTTATGACACTAAATTCCTATCCTCATTATGTCATATATCAGCGTGATGCATGGCCGGCGAAATATCACTATCCTGGAACTAATGACCCGCCAAGTAACGCGTTCAACCCGTTGCAACTTTATAAGAACAGACTTAAGGGTTATTTTAAGTTGACTCAGTGATAGACTGAAGTTGGTTAGCACAAGTCGTGGAGGCCTTATTGTCGCTGAATAGTGAAGCTTTCATCTAGTAATTTAGACCAAAATCTGTTATTATGTTCCGGTCATGTGGGGAGTAGTGAGCGGCTCTTTTATTTGAACAGACTGTGTGACAATGTGTTACCGAACGAGGTAATATGTGAATGCAGCAGATTCATGAACAGTTTTGGCATGAAATAATTGCTTGTTTCCTTATTTCATGAAAACAGCAATGCGGACGAATTTTTAACCGACTTCTTCAAAAACGAGGAACTTCTCAAATTCAAATCAAAATATTTTATTTCACATAAGCCTACATGGGCACTTATGAAACGTCAAAAGCTAGGTGCACGGTTCCAGTTGGTCGTTTCCTATGGAGAAGAGCCGGCAAGAAACTCAATTCGACCGTATGTTCCTTATAAAAGAGAACGGCAGATTTCGTACCGCCAACTTTAGTTGGTGTTTCGCTATAAGACATTCAGCACTTATAAAGGACCTGTAAGTAATTCTTTTTACGTATTTATTATATTTTTAGAACTTTGGAAACGTTTAAAAAAAGGGATTTTAAAAATGATAACAATTAAATAACTAAACGTTAATTTATTGACAACAAAACGCAATGCACATTTTCAAAACTAGCCATGTGTAAAATAAAACCATATAATGGTTGATGAAATGATATTTCAAGAAAATCATCCGTCACTTGTCAATGGCTTCTTTGCTGTTTTATTGAATTGCTGTGTGTGAATCCGTTTATGCATTTTTAAGTCTTTTTGATTATTACGTTGATACGCTGAGTTGAGCATTTTTCCTCCGTAGCGATTGATATTGTTGGCATTACTTTGCGAATGGACGCTTAATAAGTGGTATTGTTGTGACAATTTTGAAAGGACGCTCAATTTCATTCTTGTGCATAGTGTGTTGGATTTCGACGAGATGTCGAGTGTACAGTGCATTAATTGCAACCTGAGTTTGTCTCGCATGAGACGAGAGTGAAGGCCTGGTCAACACTATCCGATTGTGGAAATAATATGAATGGTCGGGAAGCAATATTAAGTTATTGCTGTAATTGTATCGTTGGCTTAAGAACTGTGGGGTGCTGCTCGCATGTACCTACTGAATATCATTTGGTACTTGGGTTATGCTCGCCATGAGGGTATGACGCGACCTGCTCCCTTCTTAGATGAAGTGATTTTGCGAACATTTTGAATGCATTAAAATAAAAGCTTTTTTTAACAAAACTATTGTTTTATTTTACTGAAAACTATACAACATATTATTAAAAAAAGGTTTAGATAGTATGCACCTTATTTACGTAAAATATGAATGCATTTTCGAGGTACCCATGAATAATGATAAGGGATTATTAGCAATAGTATATAAAACTCGGTGAGCGTCTTGGCTGTTCTTAACGTCGACAGGATCAACCACAGACTAAATATGAGGAATAAAAGGAATAATAGTGACTAAGTAGGTTTTAGTTTGTAAACAACCACATTTGACAATCAACTGTCATCTTACAATATACCTACTTATCAACCTCAAAATGTAACCTCTCATACATAAAATAAAGTAAAATAACTTTTGAACCCTAACTTCTAAAAATCGGATAATTTATAATCTATTTATTGATGATATTATCTATCGACTAAATATAAAAACAATACAAAACACGAAAATTAACAGCGGTACAAAACTTCCATACTAGTCTGCCATTCTTCTTTCATTTAGTTTTCTTGCGTAGTTTTTGAGTTAGCTTCAATAATACGTATTTTTCCCTACTTAGCCTATACCTATGGATGATGTTTTAAGTGCAACAACTAAAAAGTGGAAATTCATTTCATTTCATGAAAATTCATTACATTACCCATTTGTCATTATAAGCAATAGATAAGCCCTAATGGAATAACTACCCTTAATCGATCAGGGAACTACTAACATATTGATAGTTACCTAAACCAAAATAACACTCCCATTGGAGTGTTTGGAGGTTTTCAAAGAGTTTTCTTTCAGAGTATAGGTGCAAGGATACAATGCCAATTTTGTGATTCTAAGGCCCATCATCCACGACGCTAATTAACTAGTTTGTGAATGGTTGCGTTGTGTTCGGACCGCCATTGAAACACTAATGCTGTAACATTCCGGGTACTTATCAGTGATTCGAGTTTGTTACTGGTTACTTTTGAATAGCATCATGGACGACGGGCCATGAGTAGGAAAATGTATGGACCATTGTGCGTATATTAATATACTAGCTGTGCCCGCCACTTCGTCCGCGTGCACTTATAATAATATCTATCTCAGCCTGTTATTATAAAACGCAACATGTTCTTTAAGTTAAGTTAAGTTAAGCCCGTGGCTAAGTAATAACTGCCGTACCGGTCGATCCAACAGGTTAAGCTACACTTTCCGGGTTGGTCCGTAGGTGGGTGACAATTTTTATACACCGAGACTCCTCCGTGCCTCGGAAAGTACGTTAAGCCATTGGTCCCAGCTGTTATTCGTGGATCTTTAACAGTCATTACGGGTCGTCAGAAGCCCGAAAGTCTGACAACCAGTCTTACCAAGGGGTATCGATTTACCCAGTTACTCGGTTAGTTCAGATAGGCAGTCGCTCCATGTAAAATACTGGTATTCAGCAGCATCCGGTTAGACTGGAAGCCGACCACAACATAGTTGGGAAAAGGCTAGCAGATACGCGTACGCGTTTAAAATTAAATGGGGAATTATTAGGAGCTAGAGGAATTCGACGTATGAAAACGCTATCTCCTGTGCCGCAACCTGTCAAAATCTTTGCTTCAATAACGTTTGGTTGTAAAATCTTGGCTTTCTCTCTGGTAACGTTACATTACATAATTTAGGAAGACTTAAACTTCTTAAAAGGAGTAACAATTTTAATTTGATATTGTGTGACGGCAACCGGGGCCATTCAGAGACTAAAAATTCTATAGGACAGTTGGTAGCGTCTTCTTGTTCTATTACTTTGTTATAGAGGGATATTCAGTGCTTTCCCCCGGGACACTCGTCAATATTGTATCATATAATTGCTGTGGCTTGATCGTTGCGATGTGTCAGAATTTCGCGTTCGCATAGCTATGAATTTGATCATATGATACACATATGACATAAGGTCCTGCAGTGATGGAACAGTATTACATATATTTTCAGGTAAGATAACTTCCGTGTTCTGATGTTTCGTCACCAATGTTGTGTAAAAAATCGAGGTTTTACTGGAATGTCTGTCCAGAATCACCCCTGAAGAGCATTGCGACGCCACTCATGGGCCGATCGTCTTGTCTAATATCTCGCAAAATTCTGTACACCGCACCGCTTCAACTGCTTTATCTTATTTATGGTGTACGTGTGCAAGGCGGTTTACACACGGCACCGCGCACCGCCGCGGTCTTTATCAATTCGACCGCGCGGTCGGGCGGTGTACGTGTGTTAGGCATCAGCGGATTTAATAGAGGCCAGTGCGTAATGAGACTGCATACCGCGGCGGTGCGCGGTGCTGTATGTTAATCGCCTTACGGTTTGCCATTGTGCAGTCATTCCATATTACTAAGTAAGCAGCAATCACGTAAAAAATATTGTAAACTGGGCTTTCCGTATTTTCCAAGTCAATTGGTATTTTAAACATTATATGGGCTGTTATTATTGTCCCTCCAGGTAACAATGTAGCTGCTATGCTTTATGAGGCAATAACGCGAGCAATTTTGCATTAATTTCGTATTTGGGCCAAGATGGGTGCATCTAAAAACAGGATTTACCCCAAAACATTTTTTTTTTTTGAGTATGGTAAATCATCAAAAAATTGACTTCTCCCGTTCTGGGCGGAACGGAAGGGCGTGTCAGACTTTTACTGACTTAAACCCACCTGTGTTCCTTCAGTTGCCTGTTGCCAAGGTCCCGGTATCCCTTTCGGACTTACCCGCAACCCTGGTAGGCCCAAATCAATACCTAAGCTTTGACATACTCGCTCGAATATTCTACGTTGTTCCACCGTCTTTGTGAGATCATTCTGCAATATTTCAGCTAGTTCCTATCCATTATTATTTATTTCCGCTGTGTTCTCTCTAGATATCTGCCTTCATGCGTCTGCCCGAAGTCGTATATTTGGCATATCGCATGTTACCCCATCTCCGAGGATGTCGGCTGCTTAGCCGGACTGCTTCAATAAATGAAGGCCTCCACCCAGAGCAAACAACTTATACTCGTAAACTAAGCGGCTATTCGCACCCCCTGTGGGGTATGTACCTCAGTTTAGGGCATCGCTGGGGAAGGACAGCAAGGGACAGGCTGTTCGCTTATATTCCTATAGGTACGCTTTCCCCCGCGCCACACCGCCCCGCAACAATCCCACCGGGCACGCGTGTCTCGACGCGTCACCTGGCGCTATGAGGTTTCTAACAAAATGTTTAAATTTGAATATCTTTTGATTCTGTAGGTCGATTTTGATTAAATAAACGCTAAATGTTACTCACAATAAAGCTTCTTATCTTTCAGTAATTCGATTTTGAATCCAATGAGTAGCTTTTACGTGATGCGCCCACAAACGAACAAACAAACAGACAAAAATGTCAAAATATATTTTTTTACTTTCTATTACTTATTTCTCGCGTCATCCAGTACTTTTTTGGCAAAAATCTTTAATGTACAGACACGGAATGTTTACGATTTTATTATATGTATAGAATAGATAACCTCTGTTATCTCCCGTTAACAACCTTTTCCGGTCCCTAAAACAACTAGTGTCTCTATAATTATTAGGTAGGGCTATGAGATGAGAGGGAGTGGGCCTGTGTCAAATTCCTATATACTTTGTTTCAGGTAGTTGGTTTTCATGTTACTGACTACTGATAGTACTGTCGAGATACTGAACTTCCTTATAATTATGTGTTACTCGCCTGAGTAATACAAAGCTAGCTATTCAAAATACTATTATGAGCGCTTCTTGAACCTGCAAAGACCGTATAGACTGATGTAGTTTGTGACACTTATTTAATTATGCTCGCGACATTTAAAATCAGAAACCTTTTAACATAAAGGAGAATGGGCTTTTGCCTATGGGGTCTGCCCTGAAGCCCAATAAAATTAAGATATATACCAATGGAAAGAGCTTTTCAAGGGGAACCTTTCCTACTAACACGACTTTTGTCAATTGTTAGTCAGTTCGGAGTAAATGACTTAAATGGGTGTGAATACTTGGGCATCGAAGTTAAGGAATTTCCTTGGCCCAATAGCCATAAGATAAACATCAATAGCTTTAGCTTTTTGAGGGGAACTTTTGCTACTAACATGACTATTGCCAATTGTTCGTCAGTTCGAAGTTAATGGTATAAATAGGTGACTAGTTTGGTACCGAAGTTAAGGAATTTTCTTAGCCCAATGGCCATAAGATTTACACCAATGGGCAGAACTTTCCAATGAGAACCTTTGCTACTAACACGACTTTTGCCAATTGTTAGTTAGTTTGAAGTTAATGACCTAAATAAGTATTACTACTAGGACACCGAAGTTAAAGAATTTTCTTGACCCAATAGCCATAAAATATACACCAATGTAAAGAGCTTTCCATGGATAACCTTTACTACTAACTCGACTTTTGCTAATTGTCAGTCAGTCTGGAGTTAATGACTGAAATAAATGTGACTACTGGGACACCGAAGTTAAGAAATTTCCTTAATCCAATAGCCATAAAATATACACCAATGGAATGAGCTTTTCAAGAGGAACCTTTCCTACTAACACGACTTTTGCCAATTGTTAGTCAGTTCGGAATAAATGACCCAAATATGTGTGAATACTTGAGCATCGAATATAAGATAATAAGATATACGTCAACGGCTTTAGCTTTTTGAGGGGAACCTTTGATACTAACATGACTATTGCCAATTGTTAGTCAGTTCGGAGTTAATGGCTTATATAGGTGACCACTGGGGTACCGAAGTTAAGGAATGTTCTTGGCCCAATAGCCATAAGATATACACCAATATAAAGAGCTTTCGAAGGAGACCCTTTGCTACGAACACGACTTTTGCATATTGTTAGTCAGTTTGGAGTTAATGATCTAAATAAGTGTACTACTGGGGCATTGAAGTTAAGGATTTTTTTTTGACCCAATAGCCATAAAATATACACCAATGAAAAGAGCATTTCGAAGAGAACCCTTGTTTCTAATATAACTGTTGCCAATTGTTAGACAGTTCGGAGTTAATGACCTAAATAGGTAATAAATTTCGCACCGAAGTTAAGCAATTCTTGGCGTCCAATAGCCATAAGATATATACCACTGAAAAGAGCTTTTTAGGGATAACCTTTGCTACAAACACGGCTTTTGCCTATTATTTGTCAGTTCAGAGTTAATGACCTAAATAGGTGACGAATTTCAATAATGCTTAATTACTCACATTTAGAGCTCTGTAGCTCCTTTCGTACTAACAATCGAGAGAAACGTCATATCGCGAAATATTTCCTTTGAAGAGATTTTTCCATTGGCATATATCTTAACTCTATTGGGGGATGCGGCAGGCTTAACGAAGGCTTAACAATCTGTACGGCCGATCGACTCTTAAAAACATGGTTCCCAAAACGGCATATAGGAAGCCAACGTTTTAAAATGTCCGTTTATAGGTTTGCAAGATCATGTTTGCAAGGCTCAAAGTTAGTAAAAGTTATTTCATTGTCTAAATACCTGACTTTCACTAATGCTTAATTACTCACATTTAGAGCTCTGTAGCTCCTTTCGTACTAACAATCGAGAAAAACGTCTTATCACAAAATATTAGCCTTGACGATATCTTTCCATTGGCATATATTTCAACTCTATTGGGGTACGCGTCAGGCTTAACGATGTGTCCGGTTGACTGACTCTTAAAAACATTATTCTTAAAATGGCATCTATTAGAGACCAATGTTTTAAAATGGTCGCTTATAGGCTTCAAAGTTGATGTTTGCAGGGCACTGAATCATTAAAAGTTATTTAATTGACGAAATACCAGAATTACTATAATATTTAATCACTCACACTTAAAGCTCTGTAGCTCCTTTCCTACTAAAGATCAAGAGAAGTCTTTAGAATAAAAATTATTCTTCTTGATGAGATCTTTCCATTGGTATATATCTTAACGCTATTGGGCTCCAGGGCAGAAACGCCCAATCTCCTTTATCTGTATAGTCGTGTCGTCATGCAACGGATATAAGTAATAAGACGTCTATTTACATCGTATTAATTATTTACTTTTAATTTGTAATTTAATAAAACGGTTTTAACGTTTCAAAGCGGAATCTTTCGTGTCAGCTGTGGAGCTTTCCGATCCGGATTAAAATAATGTAATTTGGTTTTGAGTTCAATTGAAATAACGTGAATAATTAATACCAGATTGCCTTTGTTAATAAATCATAAAGTCATTGTTTGTGACGCGTTTCATAAACTATTTTCCAAATACTGGCTTATGGGTTTAACAGGAAAATGTAATAAATGATACAATATAGATTGGAATGAATTACGTGAGCCATCATGGTCAATTTTTTTCTCATTCCATCAGCATTTTGAGTTACGATGTTCGAAGCGAAAAACATGTTAATTTATATGAAGTTGTCAACAGTAACACGAGTGTGTGTCCATAACACAATTAGCGGCACGTTTTTTCACATAAATAATCGACGCTCGCCGGCGACTCAGTCCGTCACGACACGATCCGGCACGGTGACGGATGCCACGGAACCCGATTTATTGCGCACGGATGTGACGAACGCACGTCCCTCATCCGACGGTTCGTATTTTATAAACAATCTTTATGTTTTGAGTTTTCCCGTTTCTGGCATGATTTAGAACTTGATTTGTTCTAATACTTTTGGTTCACTTGAAAAAAAAATTTAACTAGTTTTGATTTGTAGTAATTTCCTCCATCTTGTTGTCGTTAAGATATTTACGAATGTTCAAAGTAGTTTAATTCGAAAGCACATACTTAAATGAATAAATAATGATATTATGCGTCCATGCGTATCGTGCGATAAAAAGAGTATTCGGTTTTTTTTTAGAAAAAACACTCCATTCTTATTTTAAAGTAGGTAGTAACAATTCATAAACACTTTCTTATCTGCATTCAAACTAATAGATATGCTACCTACTGAATTCAAAGATCATAGACAGTAAATCCCTAAATCAGTAGAACACTTAAATAACGAACACAACGTTCAAAGCCTTTCAAAATGAACAAGACTGAGAATTACCCTAAACAATTTGGCTCAATCCCGAAAGCCCTACCCGAAGCGACCTTGGAAGACTAGGTCGGGTCTGGTCGGGAAATTATGTGGATCCCTCTCCACATAATTTCATCAATATAATCCATTACTTACTTAGTCTACAATTCCTTATCCTACGCACTTTTTAAGGACGTTCTCATCCCGATCAAATGGACTTCATTGACGAGGGTTTTAAAAAATTACCTGAATTTGAATTCGTTTTACGCCGCGGGTACTATTCGGAGAAAAAAAACCATTTTGTCATTACTTTTAATGTTAGGTCGCTAAACTGATTAATGCGATGTATTTTTTCATTTGAATTCGAATGATAGGAAATTGTATAAGACCTTAGTGGACCTTACGGGATTTCTGGACAGTCAAACAAAGTTTACAAAACAATTAAATATTCTCGTCGTTAGTTGCTTAGTCGTTAGCTGGTTTTCTAAAGTAGGTACATACGTCTCTTTTTTTAATTTACAAAAATTCGATGCTTTTTCTAACCACTTTTGTTGTAAAGAAATCAAATCAAATACGTATATCGTGCACACAGGTACAAAGAAGGTGTGTGTGGTGTAGTCACGGAGTACAGGAAGAAGAACTTCATTCTGTACTCGTGTACTCCATGGGTGTGGTGAATGTTAGTACTGCCAATTATTAATATTCACAAGTCCATAGTTTATTAGCGCTATTATTGGCGTCAAGGTCTCTTAGAAATGTGTGGAAAAACAGCACGTGTATGGTGCGTGTATGCAGCGTGTGTACATTGTGATACGAGTGTGCTCTTTTGGATATTACAGTCGAGGCAGGCGAACGTGATAAGGTAGCCGAGAGTGTAATAATCAATGCACACGCGTTTCATACGACGTTTTTCAACACACTTGCGAGGAAAAAAACAGACTTGTTGGCGCACATTACCGCACTAGTGCGGTAATGTAAGTAAAAAGCACGCTTCCATAATACACTGCATTATGAACCTAAAAGCCGTTCAATAAGAGCCACTTTACGAGCAAGTGTGTTGAAAAGTAATTTATTCGTAGTATGGCCTTTCCATCAGACTTTTAGTTGTTTTTTTTGTTGTGATTAGTTGGTGCTATTTTTATCTACAAGGAAACTATCGCTTTTACCCAAAAGTTTAAAAAAGAATTTGATGCAAAGCCGAGACTAATTCACAACAAAATTCCAGTACAAAACAACACTTGTACAATATAATACAGCAACAAACAGCATTTTGAAAAGCGCTATTAGTTTGAACAGCAATCAAAACGATACGATCTCAGATTGATAGCGGTGGCGTGTGCCGATGTTACTACTACAACTGTATAGAATAAGAATAATACTGTAGAAGCGAAACTAATTTGTGCAATATTAGGCATCTGTCATAGCCTCCGAAATACCTAATCCAATACTGCTCCCCATTGCCCTGTTAAGACCCATGCTCACACAAGCTGTGACATTCCAGAGGACAAAACTTCGTAGAAAACGACGGTGAGTACGAGTACTTACGCTTAATGTGGACAGAGGTCGTGTATTATTGTCTATGTGTTATCTCGTGAGGCTTTGAGATGGATTGCGGTGTGTCACGATTTCGGTGTATAGTCCGTTGATATTTTTATGTCACAATTAAGGACCGCAATTAACGATACAGTCTGACTCGTAGTTGAACGTACATTTTCCCTGAGACTGCAGGCTGTTATAATGCGTTTGGAGCGTGTGTGACGCTTCTATACGTCCTTATTCTATGACAACATAAAATGTACAGAACGTGACTAATTTTGTTTTATTCCTGATCCTATCTCTCATTAGTTGTAATTCCAAAGGTATTACGATTAAGTACGCTTTTGTTTTTGGGAATAAACTTAAGGATATCGTGTCTAGGGTTAAGTGTTTTAATTAATTTTCAGTAGTTTACTTGTAAGTGGTCTCTTTTGACATAATATATAATTTTCTGTAGTAGAAGTCATCCATTAACATGCTAGAAAAATACAAATTGAGTATTGTTATCAAATTGAAACTTGGGATTGAAGAAAAACTTTTGGGACAAAAATACTAAAGTAATAGTACCCGTGTTTATTTTATTCACCTAAAAACTATGTTTGTTTTGTTTTCTCCAAATAAAACTGAAAAGAAAAACGCTTTTTTTGTACCGAGAAAGCACAGGCTGATTTGATCAAAAGTCAGTTCATAAAAGTATCGCGTGTCGATGGTAATGATTTGTGTTCACGACGTAATTAGATCGTGTCCACCAGTATACGTTAGATAAATAGCCGTGGAAACATCTCACAAACTGTGAAAACGAACTACGTGAGCGGACCCAGTGGGCGCAAGAAATTAAATAACCGAATCATGTCGTCAAGGTAAATTAAACTCTATGTTTTTGAGTTTAGGTTACACGGTAGCTTGGGTCGTTCAAGCTTATAAGGTGTTTTATATGTTCATTAGATCGTGCGTGATAATAGCGACATTAGTAGCAAAAATCTCTTCTTCTGTTCTTGCGAAAGTCGCTCGTCCGCTAAATGTTTAACATCTCTTTTTGCTGAAATGACAAGTTTCAGAGACAAACAATTTTATTGCACGTTGTTACGATACACTTTCTTATGTCTACGCTTTTTTAGATAAGAAAATTGTCGATCATAAAAATGCGATATAACCCTTAAGAAAGTAATGGGTATAAAAGATACCTTGGCGAATAAACATCACTTTTTCATTCGTAAAATTGTTTCTGTATTCAAAGTAATAAATTCTTGGAAATATGTTTGCTTTTATTAAAATAAGCCAGTTTGTTTTATGTACACCATTTAGTTTTGTTTGCCTTTACTAGGCACCAATACACATTTTGTGTTCGATGTATTTTCAGTGATAAAATCGGTCGAAAAGCATTCACTTTACAACAGAATTGTTTTGAATGTTTTATTTTAGTAATGACAGTCAATCCAATTAGCCGCCAACAGCCATTATATTTCCACAATGAGCATGCATTACCGAAACACAAACCTCAATTTGGAGCTATAATTATTCATACAAACAATTATTTTTATTGGAATAATTATTCAGAATTGGGAATAGGGATGCAATAAAGCCGTTTCATTGCATCTCTCACGTGACGTGACACGTCGCGCTCGGAATCTGGCCAATAAAACTGGGAAACAGAGGGGTATTTAAAAGGCTAGCAGTTAATCAGATGAAAGGTTGTCGTTAACGAGGCGTACGGGATCGTGCGGGAAGCGGGGGGGTAGGGGGCCTGTCCGACCCATTGAGCATCGCTGGTGTTAATGAACGCTAGTGCCGTATAATGGAATGAATTGAATACCTGTGTCGAGGGGCTTTTATTTCTATGTGGATCTGGGGTTGACTTTGATGGACATGGTCGTATTTAAGAGGACGGCGGATGTACCTATGTATCTACTATTTGATTTTTCATACAATAACTACCCTGAGAGCGTTATTTGAAAATTCTCAGCAGTTCTAAAAGTGATTTTAAACAACCTTTTCACTTCACTGTTGTGTGCGACGAACTAGGTTACAAAATGTATTCTTTAATGTATACTGCCTGCTAATAATTTCGAGGAAGCGATATTACCCTAACATTTTCCAATGCAAAACACTGTTCCATTTATTATTTTTTCTTCTTATCGCTCCAGCGACAAACATTGGGACAGTTTCACTCAGAGCCCATATTTACATAACTTCGGACCGAGCGCTGAAAACTGATACAAATCACATTTTCAAATTCCGACTTCATTGCAATCCGCGAGGGGCCATTTTAATAAAATTTAATATTAAACTACAATCATCGGAGGTACATCACCCACATACACACATCCGCGTGCAGTGCGGCCTACCACATCGCGATTACTTCATTTGGGTGCATTATTAAGTTATTACGTGGTCGATTGTACCGGCCATAATGTTGCGTCCTTTTGAAAGGTTCAATTGTTTAACAAATTGTTCGAGTAACATTCGTGTAGTGTTAGTGATGCATTTACAATGTTTTGTGTAATGTCAGAAGCACATACGCTCCTCAATTAATTTCGCGATTTGTGATAAATACTGTGAAGTTGTGTCCCAAAACATTATGAAAGTGTAGTTGAAGTGTTACGGAAACTGTGTTATCGTTATCTAGTGTTTTACTATCCTTAAAACGATAAAAAACTTATTTAAACAATATAAAACTCAATCTGTGAAAAAATTCTACCCACAATAGGATTCATATTTTTCTGACACTTGTCAATCTGAATTACTAATATGTCATAAATGTCACTGTTAAAAGGGTTGCCATCTTCAAACCAGTGTTGTCATATAGAAATCTAAATTACCCCGGAAATTACGGATCACGTTACCGAAAACCGCACAGGAGTAGGTGACCAGGCTCCGGTGTTGGTGAATACTACTGGCAACAACAGTAATAATAAAAAACTCGTGCAACAAGCTTTTCATCCAAGCTTGTTTATCTCGCGACCAAGGTCCTCGTCAGTAGGAAGTACCACAGCTCAGTCAGCCCCGCCTAGAAATGAACCTGATAACACCAAGGTAGCTAATCTACATGAGGAACCTAATGTACCCTGCCCTCCGACATGGCAAAGGGTGCCAATAAATGGAAACCCTAAAAAACGCAAGATATCTTCTAGTCCATCCCCGGATGCTGTCAAAACATCCAATAGGTTCGGCGAATTACCAATCGATCTTACCGAAAATGAACCTGATCAAGGAGTGAAGAAACCCAGCAAGCCCCCACCTATCATACTATACGGAATAGAAGACCTGAATAAACTAACTGAACTGTTAGAATCAGTTGCTGAAAGAGACCAATTCACATATAAATATGTGAACAGAAATCAACTTCGAGTAAGTAGCGCAGATGTGGTGGTCTACAAGAAGCTGATATCCCTTGTCCGAGAAAATGGACTCATAGGCCATACTTTCAACACAAAGGACATGAGACCCTTCAGAGTGGTAATAAGAAACCTTCATTCGTCCACACCCACTAGTATAATCAAGGAAGAAATAGAGGCAACGGGGAACACAGTTGTTGGGGAAATAATCAACGCCAAATTCGGCCCGGAGAAAAAACCTACCTCAACATTCTTTGTTAACCTAGCTGCAGGGCCAAATAACAAAGCGGTAAAAGACCTCAGGTATATCTATCACCAGTCGATTGTCATTGAGGATCCGAAAAAAAAGAAATCGATAGTTCAATGCCAACGATGCCAACAATACGGGCACTCCAAGAATTACTGCATGCGCCCGTACCGTTGTGTAAAATGTGGATTATCTCATAAGACCTCAGATTGCCAGAAGCGTGATCGTCTTACCCCTGCAATGTGCGCTCTTTGCAATGGGCCTCATCCAGCAAATTACAAAGGATGTGAAGTTTATAAAGAAATACTGGCACGAAGAACCAAAGTGCCCTCATACAAAGTTAACATGACCCGGAACGCTCTTAACAGTGATGACGGAACTTCTGGCAATATTCTTGGTAACACTACCAAGGAGAGCACCCATAGCATTAAAACTAACTTCGCTGAAGTTCTGCAGCAGAACAAAGAAAAAACAGTCGAGATTAAGGCCGGGCCTAGCTCAACCCTAGAACAGCTACTCCTTAAACAAACCGAAAAGTTCGAATGCATCTTTCAACAAATGAGTACTCTTATAAGTCTCATCACCAAGCTCGTCGATCGACTTACAAAATGAATGCACTAAGAATAGCTACCTGGAACCTTAACGGGCTAGCCCCCAACAAACAAGAGGTTGAGCTTCTAATCTCTGAAAACAAGATTGATATTCTTCTCTTAGCTGAAACCCATGGTACCTGCAACACAAATATCAAATTCAAAGAACATCGATGCTATTTAACAAACCACCCAGATGGTACTGGGCATGGCGGAACAGCGGTCATCGTCAACAAGAAGGTGAAACATCATCTAATGCCAGAGTACAGAACTGAACACCTTCAGGCAACAACAATTGCCATAGAGGATAGTACGGGCTACATTAACGTGTCGGCGTTATATTGCCCCCCTAAACATAAAATAGACGAAAATATGTTCACACGATACTTTCACCAGCTCGGAAATCGTTTCATTGCGGGTGGTGACTGGAACGCTAAAAATACAAGCTGGGGCTCCAGACTCACTACAACGCGAGGAAGACAACTTAAAACAAGCATAGACAAAAGTCACCTATTGGTATCCTCCACCTGTGAACCCACGTACTGGCCAACAGATATTAACAAAATTCCGGACCTCCTTGACTTTTTTGTACTGAAAGGACTACCGACTCACTATCTCAAGCCTGAATCCTGCTATGACAGCTCCTCGGACCACACCCCAGTTATATTAACAATAAGCACTAAGTTGATAGAATCGGACACCGTACAAATGCTTACGTCCAAACTCACCGACTGGGAATCTCTCAGAGATTACATTGACAGCAACATACAAATGAACATACCGTTGAAAACTCCGGATGACATTGAAGGGGCAACAAAATACATAAGAACACTTATTCAGGAAGCTTGTTGGATCAATACCCCGGAAAAAAAAAAAAATGATCGGCATATTAACTACCCACTAGATATTAAAAATGCTCTACTCGACAAACGCCGACTACGAAGAATTTGGCATCAAAGTAGACTACCAGAGGATAAAACTGTATTTAATAAAGCCTCCGGAAACCTGAAAGAATTCCTACACAATTGGAACAATAAGACATTAGAAGATCAACTGGAGTCTCTAACAGCCACTGCATCGTCGAACTATTCTTTGTGGAAATTCACTAAAAACTACAACAGGCCTCATAATGCTAAGCCTCCTCTTAAAACTGCATCAGGATGGGCGCGAACATCCCAGGAAAAGGTAGACGCTTTTGCACGGCACCTCGAAAATGTCTTGTGGCACCGCCTGTGGTCAGAGGACGCACCTGTTTTGAGCGCGCGTAGCTCGCACCTTCATCGACCGCACGATGTGTGTACCTCACCGCCTGCGCCCGCGCACCGGCTGCGCCCCACGCCGGGTCTTCAAACCGCGATCGCTCGGTCATCCGCGCCAGTCGCTAGCCTACCCCGACGGCGAATGCACGCGCAAATCGTTCCTATTTTTAATTACGTTTTTAACAATCTAGTTTCTCTAAAGTCTCTGTTTCACTTCTAACTCTTGCCTCTGTATCTTCTTAGTGCTTGTTTCTTTTCTACCTCAAACTGTAAGTCTTTACTCGCCTATTAAACGTCTATCTTCATCTTCAAAAACGCTTGTCATTTATACACACACCCTACGAGCAACTACAAATTGGTGACCCCGACGTGATCAAGATGCCGGATACGAAAAGCGATGGGAGTGCCCCCGAGACCCTGCGTGTGGGAGTCCGCGCACCCCCTTTCTGGCCAGAAGAACCCGGATTGTGGTTTGCTCAGATGGAGGGTCAGTTCGCGCTTGCCAACATAACCGCCGACGCAACGAAATTTTACCATGTCATTGGAGTATTGGATCAACGTTTCGTGGCAGAGGTCAAGGACATAATCACCAACCCGCCAGCGGTAAATAAGTACGATAAGCTTAAGACGGAGTTGACCAAGCGATTATCGGCCTCGCAGGAGCGGAGAGTGAAACAGCTGCTAATGCATGAAGAGTTGGGGGACCGGAAGCCGTCCCAGTTTTTTAGGCACCTGCAACATTTGGCTGGACCGGCGGTACCCGAAGAATTCCTGAAAACGCTGTGGTCTAGCCGGCTACCGAATAACGTTCAGACTATCGTGGCGTCGCAAGCGGATTTACCCATGGACAAGATAGTGGACTTGGCGGACAAAGTTCACGAAATCGCGCCGACCAGTGTTCAACAAGTAGCGAGCGCGGCGGCCCCAGTGACATCTACCCTCATAGAAGGTATGGAAACGCGAATTGGTGAGTTAACCAGGCAAATAGCTTTACTAGGACAGCAAGTGAGCTCAATGCATACACAGCGTCATGAACGTTCCCGTCAGCGATCTAGGAGTAGAAATTCTAGGCCTAGGTCTACGTCACGGTCACGTCAGCCGCCTGAAAACCACCCTCATTGCTGGTATCATTATGTTTATGGTTCGCAGGCTAAGAAATGCCGGCAGCCCTGTCAGTGGTCGTCGGAAAACTCCATGGGCAGTCGGAAGTAGCGGCCTACCACTGCGGAACCCATCCAGGCCGTATTTTTGTAACGGATCGACATTCGAAGATGATGTTTCTGATAGACACTGGGTCTGATTTATGTGTTTTTCCACGCTCAGCTGTCAGGACGCCCTGCACAAGCACGAAATACGGCCTGACAGCTGCGAATGGAACAGCCATCAATACGTATGGCCCGATACAATTACATTTGGATTTTGGACTGCGCCGAGTGTTTTCATGGCAATTTACCGTTGCGGACATATCAAAACCGATTATAGGAATTGATTTCTTAAAGTTTTATAATTTGATTATAGATTGCCGCAACCATAGGCTAATAGATGGCACCGCCACTCTCTCCGTACCAGCATCGCATCAGAGGATACCAGATGACGTGGCGTCTGTCAAGACTGTCGCCGGTGAATCAGAATTTCACCGGTTGCTCCGTGAGTTCCCGGAGGTGACCCGACCTGCAGGTACTGTGCGTGAACCTAAACATAATACGGTGCATTATATTAATACCGCCCCTGGACCACCGGTTTCAAGTAAGCCTAGGAGACTAGATCCAGACCGTTTGAAGATAGCCAAAAAGGAGTTCGAGGATGTGCTGACCAACGGCACGGCCAGGAGATCAGACAGCCCATGGTCTTCAGCCCTACATTTAGTAAAGAAGAAGGATGATGGATGGAGGCCGTGTGGCGACTACCGCGCACTCAACGCACGCACAATTCCTGACAGATACCCGGTGAGGCACATTCAGGATTTCTCGCATCAGCTCTCCGGCAGCACTATATTCTCAAAAATCGACATGATTAAAGCCTATAACCAAGTACCGATCTATGGACCTCACATACCAAAGACGGCGATAACCACACCGTTTGGTTTATTTGAATTTCCTTATATGACCTTCGGTCTGCGGAATGCGGCGCAGACATTCCAGAGGTTCATGGACGAAGTTCTTGCTGGGTTAGACGAGTTCTGCTTCTGTTATTTGGATGACGTTTTGTGCTTTTCCCCCACTCCAGAGCTGCACAAAGTACACCTGAGACGACTACTAGATCGCCTAAGAGAGTATGGAGTATTGTTGAACTCGGCGAAGTGTGTCTGGGGACAGCCAGAGGTAACATTTCTTGGCTTCAATGTTTCAGCTTCCGGTACCCACCCGCTCGACACTAAGGTACAGGCTATCCAGGATTTTCCAGTGCCACAAACCGTGAAAGAGCTTCGAAGATTTCTGGGTATGCTGAATTTTTATAGACGCTTTATACCGAACGCAGCTAAGGCACAGGCACCACTTAACGCTATACTGGCTGGAGGCAAAACCACAAAGAACCAACCTGTTAAAATGACGCAGACACAGCTAGAAGCTTTTTCTGAATGCAAGAAAGCACTTTCCAATGCTACGCTTTTAGTTCACCCGCTTACTAACGCCGAGCTTTCTATGACTACGGATGCTTCAGATGTATCAATAGGGGCCGTGCTACAGCAACGAAATGGTGAGCGGTGGGAACCACTAGGTTTTTTTTCCAAGAAACTAAGCCCAGCGCAAAAGAAATACAGCCCGTACGACCGCGAGCTGCTGGCAGTGTACGAAGCTATCAGGTATTTTCGTCACATGGTGGAGGCCCGGAACTTTGTCATTTTCACAGACCATCGCCCGCTAACGTACGCCTTTACTACGCCACGAGAGAACTGTTCTCCAAGGCAGTACAGATATTTCGACTACATAGCTCAGTACACAACGGATATACGCTACATACCTGGTCCCGAGAATGTGGTCGCGGATACGTTATCCCGAATAGAGGAGGTACGAATTCCTAAAGGAATTGATTATCAGGCGCTTGCACGATGTCAGAACACCGACTCAGAACTACAGTCTCCTTAACAGTGGATCCTCGCTTAGACTCGAAAAGGTTAGAATACCCGACACAGACATCGAGGTCTACTGTGACGTTACGGTTACACCGCCACGGCCGTATATTACGCCCAAATACCGTCGTCAAGCGTTCGACTCGCTACACAATTTGAGTCACCCTGGAAACACAGCTACAGTGCGACTGGTGGCACAGAGATTCGTTTGGCCAGGGATGCGCAAACAATGTAGAGAATGGTCCCGTAAATGCCTTAAGTGTCAAGGCAGTAAAGTGACACGGCATACCTTTGCTCCTCTTTCCCAATTTCCTGTCACAACATCAAGGTTCTCCCATATCCACCTTGATATCGTCGGACCTTTACCTATCTCTTATGATTACAGGTATTGTCTCACAGTCATCGACAGGTTCACCAGATGGCCTGAGGCGTACCCCATCAAAGATATCACGGCTGAGACCTGCGCAACCGCGCTTGTGTCCGGCTGGATCGCCAGATTCGGTTGCCCACTCAAAATAACAACAGATCGTGGCACTCAGTTCCAGTCACACCTCTTCCGAGCTGTCGCCGCCATGGTTGGTGCGCACCACTACAGCACAACCGCTTACCACCCTGCTGCGAATGGCATGGTCGAACGTCTGCACCGACACATGAAAGCAGCCATCATGTGTCATTCTACTCCGCAGTGGACCGAAGTTCTTCCACTAGTACTTCTCGGTATACGAAGTGCATGGAAGCCGGACATCGAAGCATCACCAGCAGAGTTAGTCTACGGCGAACAACTTCGACTACCAGGGCAATTCATCGCACCAGCTGATGACTACAAATCATCTGACGTCACTGACCTTGCAACGCGTTTGCGAAGTCGCATGGCCAACCTCACACCAAGGCCTGCATCCTGTCACAGAAAAGGACCATTTTACTTACCACATTGTCTCAGCGAATCATCACATGTGTTCTTGCGGCAGGACTTCGTTCGAAGACCGCTGGAACCACCGTATGCCGGCCCGTACAAGGTCATACAACGCCAACCCAAATACTACAAGCTTGACGTACGTGGTAAAGAAGTTACCGTCAGCGTTGATCGACTGAAACCGGTCTACGTCATACAGGAAGCAGACGATCGGCCACCAGCAGTCCCTGAGCCACCAGCCCCACTCCCTGTTCCAGCAGAAGAGAGGAAGACGAGGTCCGGGCGTCGCGTGCACTTCCCAGATTTTTACCGCCCGCAGTAGCGGTCTAAGCGGGGGAGTACTGTGGCACCGCCTGTGGTCAGAGGACGCACCTGTTTTGAGCGCGCGTAGCTCGCACCTTCATCGACCGCACGATGTGTGTACCTCACCGCCTGCGCCCGCGCACCGGCTGCGCCCCACGCCGGGTCTTCAAACCGCGATCGCTCGGTCATCCGCGCCAGTCGCTAGCCTACCCCGACGGCGAATGCACGCGCAAATCGTTCCTATTTTTAATTACGTTTTTAACAATCTAGTTTCTCTAAAGTCTCTGTTTCACTTCTAACTCTTGCCTCTGTATCTTCTTAGTGCTTGTTTCTTTTCTACCTCTTTCTTCCTCTTTCTTTTGTACGTGAAGTCTGGCGACTTATCACAAAGCTTCAAGATAAAAAAGCTCCCGGGTACGATCTCCTTACCAAAGAAATACTGAAACAGCTACCCAGAAAAGCCATTGTGTTTCTTACATCACTTTTTAATGCCATTTTAAGAATCCAGTACTTTCCACTAGCGTGGAAGGTGTCCCAAATCATAATGATACACAAGATGGGTAAATCTCCCAACGAAGTATCTTCATATAGACCCATTAGCCTTCTGCCAGTCCTCTCCAAAGTGTTTGAGAAGCTATTGATGTACAGAATATTACCAATTCTAAATAATGAGAAAATTATTCCCGACCACCAATTCGGCTTCAGACAGGAGCACTCTACTACTGAACAAGTCCATCGAGTATACAATAAAATAAGAAAAAGCCTAGAAGAAAAGCTATACTGCTCCTCAGTGTTTCTGGACATCCAACAGGCCTTCGATAAGGTTTGGCATAAGGGCCTGTTATACAAGCTGAAAAAGAACCTTCCCAACCAGTACTACTCATTAATGAAATCTTATTTGTCGGAAAGAATATTTCAAGTAAAAGAAGCAGATGTGACGTCGCGATTCTGTAATATAACTGCTGGAGTACCGCAAGGGTCGGTACTGGGACCGGTGTTGTACACAGTATACACTGCAGATCTCCCGCAGGCTGATGAGGTTACTACAGCAACTTTTGCTGATGACACCGCAATACTGGCAAGCCACACAGATCCTGCTATGGCCTCACACATGCTGCAAGGGGGACTCGACAAAATAACCTCATGGTTACAAAGGTGGCGGATAAAGGCGAGCGCAAGCAAATCGGTTCATATCACATTTACGCTGCGAAAAGGTGACTGTCCACCTGTAAACCTCGAGAACATCACACTACCTCACCACGATAGCGTAAGATACCTAGGGCTACATCTTGACCGACGTCTAACGTGGAAGAAACATCTTAAGACCAAGAGACACGAACTTAATATCCGTTACAAAAACTTACACTGGATCATGGGGCGAAACAGTAAATTGAGTACTGACAACAAACTTTTAATATATAAAGTGATCTTGAAGCCAGTGTGGCTTTATGGAATTCAACTTTGGGGCAGCGCCTGCAACTCTAGCATTAGCATCATACAGAGAATGCAGAATGCTATTTTGAGGTCAATTAGTGGCGTTCCTTGGCTGGTCACGAACGCTGAAATACACAAGGAGTTATCTATGAATACCGTCATGGACGAGATCAAAAACATCACAAAAAGATACCAGCAAAGACTGGCAAGGCACCCTAACGATCTGGCTGCTGCACTGAAAACAAGAAGTTACAGGAAAAGACTTAAAAGGAAAGACATTGTGTAGTCCACCCACACCTGTGTGGACGTAAGCACGAATACGGAGTAGATGGCTCACTGGGGTCACGCTCTTCCTGCCAGTTTTATTTTATTGTTCAACTCATCCGCTAATAGTAGAAACTGATCGCGGATTGACCCGAAAAAAAAAAAAAAAAAAAAAAATTTACAATGTTCTAGGAATACAATAACGCTTTTTGTTTATATTATCGTGGTAGTGAGTATTATTGAAGAAGGGAATTTTATCAGCATATAAGCCGGAGTTTTCTGTATCGTGTAGCAACATGTATTGTATGTTTCGGTGTAGTCCGTTACGCCGAAACATACATTACATGTTGTAGAAAAAGTATCTGATGAAAATGTAAACAAATGGATCAAAAAATGTATCAGTAGTTGCCAATTTCTAGTGCCACTTACAAATTGAGTACTATAATTTAATTATTTGAATGTAGAACCGAAACTCTAATTTGAATATCCTAAAATATTACGCTTTTCACTTGACAATTGCGTTGAAATATACAGCCTAAATTTTCGTCGATTATTATACACTTTCATTACATACTTTACACACATAGATGCTTCGTGTCAGCACTGTCAGGACGAGCTAACGATATAGTAGTTGAACAGTTGTGGTGAAAAACTTGGCTTGTATGCAAGGTTGGCAGACAGTACTGGTGCATGTTGTGCATTCACCCAGGCAGAGTGCGCCCGTACTATCACTAGTGATCTGTAGGATCCGTTTGTCACTTGTGGACATTTTTTAAACTTAAGAGAGTCGAAAAAGATACCTATAGCTAGCCTATTTGGTAAACAGGTTAAAATATTCGGCTTTCCACTACACTGTCAATATTCATCTTTATTGTGTGCGTTATATCTTTTAAAGCGTATCCCATAATAAGAGAGCGATGTAATAGACTTGACATGCTCACAATGTTTTGTGCAAGTTAGCTGCCGTATACTTACCAAATACCTAATTCGACTGTAGAACATAAATAGAATGGGCCAGCACTCTAATTACGTATCAGACTATCAATCACAATTTGTGTCACTTTAACAGTTCAAAAACATGACTTTCGATATTTACTTTGTGTAGCAGATTTTTTTTCGAACTTATTAAACAATTGATTAACAATATTCTTCAAAATGATTCTGATTGTGATTGATCGTGTAACGAATTATTAAAAGTATAGATTTTCACAACAATAGTGCTCAAATATGTTGTTTTAGTTTTAAACACATAGTTTTTATCAAGATAAAAAAATTATGCATTATTATTTTGAAAAAATAATAATGATTTGACCCACATTTTCACGATCGTCCATCAATGCTTGGTTGCAGCCAAGGCTTAGTACTTTTCTCAAATAATGCGCGGTTTAAAATAAGTAATTATAAAATCAAGAATCAATGACGAGCAACAATAATTTTTCACGCGCCAATATGTTCATTAAATCAATCAGGCTCAATCCTGGGCCCACTTCTATTTAATATTTATATAAATGACATTAGGAAATGCTTTTTAAGTACTAAATTTCTTATGTATGCTGATGATTTGAAAGCCTTTAAAACTATTACTACTATAGAAGACTGTTTAAAGTTTCAAGAAGACTTAGACAGACTGTCAGCATACTGTCTTGACAACAAACTACACTTGAGTGTCTCCAAATGTCATTTTATAAATTTCACAAAAAACAAATTTATCACAAATTTTAAGTATAGGCTAAATAATGCCTTGCTAAGTAACACCACTGTTGTGAGAGATCTTGGTGTTCTTCTGGATGATAAGTTATCTCTTAATCAACACGTAGAAAACATTGTTAATAATTCATTTAAGATGTATGGTTTTGTCATGAGATCAGCCACTGAGTTCAAGCGGCCCTCCACCTATCTTTACTTATACAAGACGCTTGTACGCTCGCAGCTCGAATATGCGGTCCCAGTCTGGAATCCGTTTTATAAGAAATATATAGATATGATCGAGAAAGTCCAGCGGAAATTTTTGCGCGCCATGTACTATAGGTGCTATAAAGGGTGTCTCCCGTATTCACAATTACTTAGTAAATATAATATGTTAACATTAGAATCTAGACGTGAGTTTTTAGAAGCCAACGTACTACATGGTATTGTACATAATCACTTCGATTCCATTGATCTCACGAGTAAGTTATGTTATGTGGTCCCTCGCACTGTAAATAAGCGTAGTGTCCGTGCAGGTACATTGTTCGCTGTAAATACCTGTCGGACTAATTCAGGATTGCGTTGCCCTGTTCGTCGTATGGTGGAATCGTATAATCGCAATTTCATTGATATTGATATTTTTGTATGTTCTAAATCTAAATTTAAGTCCAATGTTTTTAAAATCTTATCTAATGATAATAAGAAATAATGTGAGTCCTTTATTCTAAATTTAATCTATTTCAACCGTTTCAACATTTTTAATTATTTTTATTACTGAATTGTATTATACTCAATCAAAATTGTATTAATCTCAAGTCAATTCCTTTATTTTGTTTTTTATTTATATTAGGAACAATCCGTAATTACTAATTTTATTCAAAAATATTAGGTTTTAATTTAATTTAGATATATCTTTTACTTTTTTAAATAATTAATTATTTGTATTGTATTTTAATCAATTATTATTTTTTTATGTTTTAAATCTGAGTAACGCTAATCTAGTGGCACTGTTTTGCATCATCCTAATTTTGTAACATGCGGATAATGTAGTGGGCTGCAATATTGTTAAGGGCGGGTTGGAAGCAAAATTGCCTGTCTTCAATTTGATTTTTCATGAAATTGATAAGACTTAGGTGTAAAATAAAAATAGTATGAGTAACTACATGATATTTCCAAACTTTTTGTGTAACAGAAACACAAAATATTAAAATTTTCTCGATAAAAAAATATCACGAAGTTACCTCTAATTTTCACGTATTTTCGATTTGTACTTAAAATGCTAATGCCTATTATGATAAAAATTAGATGATTATGTGTATTAAAACAAGGCAAAAAAAATTGTGTAGGCTTTTTTTTTTATTCCTTTTATTTTTGGTTTTATTACGAATCAAAGCTTGTAGGACTTACGACGTTCATAGTTCGTGGAAGAAGCCATCTTCCGTCGCACATTACGGGAACTTCAAGCATATTTTTGTTTCACAAATCAGTCGGCGTCGCTCTGTTGAGACGAGAGGACTACGCTCAAATTTTTAGCTGCGCTGATATATTATTTATGTTCGTAAATAATATTTTCGTAATTTATCACATTCCACAAAAGAAACTGAGACATAGAAAACATGAAAAAAACACTAAAACCACTTCCAAAACGAATATTACAAGTGTTATTGATTGATAAATAAATAAATACTGAGTCTAAATAAACATATAAAATTCAATGTTGATATTTTAAAACTCAAGATGACATACATTTTATTTGACAGATTTTTGACTGGTATAGTAGCACGGAGTATAGAAAGAAGTAGGTAAAACTAGCGCCATTGCTCTATATTGCGGTGAATTTTCTTGCGGAGAAAATTTACAACATAGCCAACGAGCCCATTCCACGTTCATTTGAAAGTTCGCACTGGAGATTAAATCTTATTGCGATATACTCAGGATCCAAATTCGTTTACTCCCACTTTTTTTGACAAACTTCTTGTAAGGTGACCCTTAGACGAACAATTGGAGCGACTGACCGCCCCTAAATAAAACTTGTTTAGAATAATACCTTTATTCTTCGGTTATTGGTATAACGAATGAACTCGAACAGATTCCGTATGACTCCGGATTTTTAATTTGTCTGTCCGTGATGTCTTGTTTATATCTCTTTAGTTGACTTTTTTGTCGTAGTTGGGTTTTAGTTTTTACCTGACTACGGCGAAGCAAAAAGGAGGGTTATAATTTTGACCGGTTTCTATGTATTTATCTATGTCTGTTCCCACATATTATCTTCTAAAAGACTCATCACAATTTGACAAATGAGGTATCGTTGGAAGCTTCACGATCGTCCGCTGGTCATAGGCTATATGAAGACACATTAAATTGAAAATGGCGCCGTCTAGGTGACATATCATGAACAACAAAAAATATTTTTTAATCATACCATGTTGGGTATCAAATGAAAGGTTTTAATTAGCACATTTCAAAAATATATATTATAACCCCAAAAAAAACCGCGACAATCAACACGTATATTGCCATATGTTTATGTTAACGCGTGGGATGATAACTGCCGCTTCACGCGCTGCCGCACCGTAAACAGCAAAAACGTCAGACGCGCCGCGTGACGCCACACTACACGCGACGCGCCACGCCCTGCGTCTCCGTAAATGAGGCCTAAAGTTATAATGCAACTTGGCATGTTTTTAAAGCTACAATTTCAACAGTTACAAAGAGGGACCATACTAAACTTTCTACTAAGGGACTAGTTATAACAAGCGCCCGAGACGCGCATTTTGTACGCTGCGTTTCGGGCGCTCAATAAAATTGTATGAATTCCTATGTAACGAATTATATCAAACGCTGCAGTCTAAGCGAGCGCCCATGCCGGGCGCCGTTAGGCTTGCACATGTCGCAACTTGCCACTCTCAACTTGCATCTCCGTTGTGCGATTTACAAATAGACTGGGAGAAGGTATGCCGCGGGCATTGCTGCTACGTGCGCCGCCGTGATAAAACGCCGCGTGTGACGCGGCTATGCCATTCGCGGGCTCCGCCGCAAAAAACGCTCCATTTCAAACAAACGCGTGTAAAATCGCGTCTCCGTAAACGCACTCATACAACGCCATATGTTTGAATTCAGTGCGAGCCGCGCCGCCCAAAGCCACGCGCGACTCCTCGCGTCTCCGTAAATGAAGCCTAACCGTGCCCTTGACGCTTGGACGCGAGTTCCTTTTTCACTATTTTTCCTTGTCATTTTCTCCGCATTAGTAATAAACTTAAAAGAAACACGGTTCAAAAGTTACAACAAAATGTGGAAATCTTGTTGCATTTGACGAGCGTCCAAAACGCGCCGGGCGCGCGCCCAAAACACAGCGCCGGTACTGAGCGCGTACCTCGGGCCTTTGTTATAATTAGTCCCTTTGGTACTCTGGCACCCATTTACATAGATGAATAGATGTCAATTCTTTTAGTGGTGAAGCCGACAATCCTACATTTATTTCTTTTGTACAGAACTCGGCCTCTTTTTCACATGTTTCAAATGTTTTCGAAGGGGATTGTTTGCGTTTGGCGCAGGAAAGGTTTTCATGACACATGCCATATTCGTTGCACAATACAGTGCAAAATTCATTATACGAATATTATTTTTTACTTGGGTATCACTTTGCACGATCCTCCAAAGAGAGAAATCCACGATATAGCATTATATTTATTACTTGGTAACACAGTTTTCCACAAAGACGTCATTAGGTACAAATTGTACAAGGTCCTAAATAAAATTTGGTAACATTTAAATTTGAACTTTTTCACGTCAACATTGAGTTTCTTGTTCCAAAACATGAACATGATCTATAGTTCTGAATTCAAGCTTAGCGTATCGTATAAGCAAAATAAACTACAGAAGATTGAAATTCGAATTCTATAAACGCTAGACGAAAAGTTTCTGCTGGCGGGAAGGCATTGTGTTTTGTTTTCGTCGTGTTTAATGAGAGGGGTAGGTAAGGGTTGCGCGGGTGAAATATGATTTTTTGCTGTCAAACTACTCCCCCTTAAGACTACTTATGAGCCTAGTGTTATTTGTAAACATTTTATATTGTAGCTGTTTATTGTCCCTTATTGAATAAAATAAAATAAAATTAAACAGCTCTATTTTCAAGCCAAATCGAAATTTAAATAAAATCTTTGGTTGCCTCGTAAAAAGTTCATTCCACACCCAAAGGTTCCGTACCCAAAGGGTAAAACGGGACCCTATTACTAAGGCTCCGCTGTCTGTCTGTCTGTCTGTTCGTCTGTCACCAGGCTGTATCTCATGAACCGTGATAGTTACAGTTGAAATTTTCACAGATGATGTATTTCTGTTGCCGCTATAACAACAAATACTAAAATCAGAATAAAATAAATATTTATGGGGCTCCTATACAACAAACTTAATTTTTTTGCTCGTTTTTGCTCGATATTGATAACGACAAATAGGTAGACGCTTGAAATATTCACAGAATATTTAGTTACATTAAAAATAAATAATTAAATTAAAATAAAACAAATATTTAAGGGAGGCTCCCATACAACAAACTTGATTTTTTGCCGTTTTTATAGATAATGGTACGGAACCCTTCGTGCACGAGTCCGACTCGCACTCGGCCGGTTTTTAAATAACACGAAAGATATTTATGAGTTTTCATCGTAATTTATTTGGCCCCTAAACACCACAGAATGGATTTTCATACTAACATTGCATGCCGGGCACTCGCATGTATTCGACCAGTACCGCCATTTAGATTTATCTCGAAGAAGGTTGTCAAAATAATGTTCGAATTTCCAAACATGTTTGAAAAAAAAACAATAACAAGACGAACGTCGTCGTGGATTGACCTTTATCTACTTAGCGTCAATTTAGCCGACCTCAAACAAACACCGTCAATGTTCCTTCAGATGTTTACGAAGCAGCCTAAAGTAATTTATTATTGGCATGTTTGTACGTAATTCTTATTTCTGAAAGGAAACATGGAAAAAACCTTCACCAGTCATTAGCGTAATGATTGTATTTTCGTACAATATTACACAAGCTTTGAAGAGGAATGAAGAAAAATAAGATTTATGATGTACTATAAATAAAACTGTGTCGTCTATGAAAGGTTTTTGATAATAGCTTTTAAAAAACAACCTAATCACAGTACAGACAATAGATTTTTATTATCCAGGGAAACGGGATAACAATATTGCATTTTGCCCTAAAATTTAACTGTTAAACAACGAGTTTAGTAATTCATAATTATTACAATGGGAACTATTTTGATCAAAGGGCAATATAGTTTTGTTTTGAAACCAATGTACTACGCTGTTTATAAGATCAGAACTGATCTTGAAGAGTTACTAGGTACACTTATATTTGTGTGGTGAAAAGTCTTGAAGATGTATGAAACCCGGTTTTTTGGAATGTTCAAGTTATGTGAAATTCAACCAAAGCTTTCTTGAATATTTGAATTCTAGAATTTACGTTACCAAAAGGTCAAGTGTTCTCGAACTATGCTGTAATTATAAAGTTTTTACGTTACTTATTAAGTTGGCTACCAATTCGCGCGGCAGACCAACTCACCAACATGATCGTTAAAGTTGAAGCACTAATTTGGTAATAAAACACACCCTCAAACCCCAATGAACATTATACAGGGTAGTCCGAATAGTGACGTAATATAAAAAATCCTAAACGTTATTTTATCGGCTTAGTCAAAAAAACTCGTCTATTTTTATCAAAACAATTCACAACAAAATTATAACACACCATTTAACTATCTTCACATTAAAACCTTTTACGATCTATCGAAATTTAATACAATATCCAGTCATAAACTTTATCGCCTTCATATCAAACTGTGTCGTAAACGAGTCGCACCTAATGATGCCGTAAAGAGGACGGTTTTAACAGTTATCTGCGTTGCTAATCAGGATACGGTTAATGTATCAAGTGACGCGCCTAGGTCGGGTACAGTCATGTGTGTACTGGTAAGGAAACAATTCTCATCTCTCTACTACGGAGAAAAGTGCATAACCGTATCATTCGTACCTGGTAATAGGCCCGTTTGCACAACAAATCAATAAACACAGTCATGTTAACGCTGAAAAAATTTAAAACATCGTTCTATTTCCGCCAACCGATTGAGGATGACAGAACGATGTTTTGAACATGTTCAGCGCTAAACGCATTTTATGCTGTGCGGTGCAAGCGGGCCTTAATAACTATTTTTGTATTTTGGACAGTATTTTGATGATGGGATCTTGGAGAAATCAGGGAACTCTTCAAATATTATAGGCCCACCTACAGCGTGTTGAAGACCACAGATGGCCACCGGAACTACTCAATAATAAGTATTTCACGGGTGAAGATTCGATTACTTTAATATGGTTTCCCAGCAACTGATGGTGAAGTACCAGGAGAACTCGTCAACGACTAACGACTCTGCAAGCAAAAAAAAAGAAAAGCAATATTTTCTAAAATGTGATTTGTAATTGACATTAGGCTAGGAACTTAGATAAATTACAAACTGACCCAGCGAGCAAAAAAGCGAGCAATAACAACATTTTTACAAAAAAAAAAAAAACAACCAACTTCCACAAAAACTCTACAAAGTGAAAAATAACTTAAATTTCGGAAGTCGGTGGCAAAAACCAAAAATACAAAACCGAATAACTTCGGTTTTTTTTTTGTTTTCACAAAATTTTAGGCTCAGTAGTTTCGGAGATAAGGGGTGAATGGTTAATTTACATCTATTTTCTTAAATATTTTCAAAAATATTTATTTAAGAAAAAAAAAACGTGTTACATATTCACACAGCAAGCCTTACATTCGATTTGACACACGGTAAAATCTTTTTA
Source organism: Lithophane semibrunnea (assembly GCA_947363905.1). Classification (NCBI taxonomy): domain Eukaryota; kingdom Metazoa; phylum Arthropoda; class Insecta; order Lepidoptera; family Noctuidae; genus Lithophane; species Lithophane semibrunnea. Next base: position 575,659 of record OX376192.1, on the reverse strand, counting down.
TTTTATTTTCGTATTTGTGCCAAAAGTGGGCGTTATTTTTGGAGACAAATAAGAAAATTACTCAAAATTGATATTTGTTTACTTAGGTACCTATTTTCAACTTAACCTGTCCATTCGATTCGGAGAAAATTGGCTGAAAGACAGACAGACACACGATTGATCATAAAAAGGTTCCATTTCTTTATTCCGACATAATTATGGAACCCTAAAAATTAAGCAGACAATCAGAAAGATACGAAGGCGACAGAGTTTAATACTAGAAAATTGTTTTGAAGCTGAAAACATGACGCTAATACATTACGTAGTAAAGTAGTATTATGTAGTAAAGTTCCTATTCTCAAGTGGTACTCAAACCTATCTGAAGACTACTTCAAATTCGCATTAACATTATAAAGACCGGTGCAGTAATTTTTGAGTTAACAGACAGACATACAGACAGACAGACGCGGCGGAGGACTTTGTTTTATAATAATTATGTAGTGATGTTAGTGTGCTGCGAATACTTTGGTCAGTTTTGTCCAAGAGGTGTGACTGCTTCCATAAAGGGGAAGAGCGTAGAAAATATATAAAATTTGGACAAAACAACAGTATCTAATTAGGGTGAATGCCAAATGTAAATTAATTTCGGAGAGTCTGTCTGGAATGTCGTTGAAGTTTTTGATTTAATCGTAGATGAATGGAGAAAAGCTGTCTTCTAAAATTGGGGAACCTAGGAGGTGCACTGAACTTTTCTATTTGTGGGCTATTGCATTAAATTTCTCAAGGGTCAATTATCTGTTGGTATTCTCAGAAACGTCAACACATTTGAATGGATTAAGAAGAAGGCCAATTCTCGTCCTTATAAATATATTTAAAAAAACGTATAAATTCAAGTCATAATCTCATCTCCGAGTATCAAAAACTTGTCAGAAATGCAGGTAAATCTATTTTATTTTTGACAGATTGAGAGTGAGATTACAATGCGAACGTTCTTAAAAATACGAGAATTGCTCCTCAGATCAAATATTGTGAAGTACTGTCATAAACTGGCCTCCATATTGCACCGTATTCGAGCAAGCTCCAACAACATCCTGAAAATAATAGCGGACCGAATAATAGAGACGGTGCTTTTCAAAGATACTGGATCGCACTCCATGTGTCTATGTGATTTTTTTTGTTTTATTTTTGTGGTTTACTAACATAGTTCCTAAGTAACACAAATATGGATGATTCTGTAAAAGATAGTCTGAAATAAAGTTTTTTATATATAAAGCCCAACACCGGATGATTAGATGCATTGTCTACGCTTTTACACTGGACTGGCTTCAAACCAAAATGCAAGAAACGAAAGGACACCTTCCTTGACCAGTATACGAATAGGTGAACTAAGCCCTAGCGACGCCGACGTCGAAGTTTGCCGAAGTTGCTCCAAGTTCTTCCAAAATGTCCCGAACTCGGCCGAGCCTACGGCTCTAATGGCCGCCTCCTGACGTGAATAATAACTACAGATGACATGTCCAGTGATTCCGTACATTAGGATGTATTGCTAGATTTGTGGACGTGCACGGAAAATAACGTGTGTGTTATTCTGTCATAATGTTCGTAATTTTTTACGTTTTTTTCCTGAAACAGAGATTTAAAGGTTTAGGCATATCTACTGCAGTATGTAGCATATATGTGCATAATGTGCATTGTGCATATGCTACTGTTGTGCGTAAAAGAAGGTTGAGGAACTCATCTATGCATTGCACTTAGTACGTCTCCGCGTATACAGGGACAAATTAAATTAGCTAGTGAAACTCCGCACTCCGCAGACGTGATGGGAATCGTTATCTAACATGATAAAACAAAAAAAATAAGTAAAAACCTTTTTAAAAACAAGCTTTTAATGAACTAAATCGTACAAAATAAAACTTAAGAAAACATCCAACATTTTCTTAAAAGCGTAAGGCTTAGCAGTGTAAGAAGAACGTTTAACCTCAAGCTTTTAAGAAAATGTTGCAGCATAGCCGACACGTGCGCAGCGTAGCCGTGGGTAACGATGGAACAGCGCCTTATGACTCCTGAACTCTTCCAGCTAAGCTCCGTTGAAGAGGATCGCTGATGAAAGATTTTCTCTTCACCATGCCTTTTTGTGAGGAACTAACATTTAGTTTAACTTTCCATAACTTTTGTGGGAGCTACGATACTTAAGGATACGACCGTGGGACAGTTGCCTAGATGTATTTGGAAGCAGATTTTGTGAATGTCACGTTTATTTTCGTGTTAGCCAAGCCAAACAATTTGATTTATAAAGTATTATTATAGAGGTTCAGATTCTCTCGATTACTTCGAATTTATATATTTGTATTGAAGTCTGAGGAGTCTTTGTACTTCTACCTTTTTAAGTCTTATTAAATAATTTGGTTTTTTACTCTTTTAGTTGATTCATATCTGAGCTATGTTTCAATGTTTGCTACTGGAATAACATCAGGTTCCGCGCTAGGAAAAACGCTTTTCATCTCAAAAAATTTCAAGAAAGATGTATTAGCTCAACAAAGCATCGAACAATGAAGACGATCATTATTAGTTCCCGGAAAATTGACTAGCAAAACAAACTTAACCTTCTTGCCTTCATCACTTTTAACCACTTGTTTAACATGAAGTATGCTATTTGTTTTCCTCTTACTCTTGGATCAGGCTGAATAGTTGAAGTCCTGATTTGTTAAATCTATGAATATAAATTTGTTATTCGCATGCTAATCTCAGTTTATCACGTAGTTATGTTCCCGGGGAGTCGTAACCCGTGCCGGGGGAAATGAGCCAGTGATCTTGTGCCTGCATACTTCACGTAATACTTACCTACTATACTTATTTACCGAGCCGAGCTTGATGTCAAAATACGGCAAATTTCTTTTACGTTAGCATGAATACAATATTTATGAAGTTCATTGCGTACTTAGAAATTTTGTTTTTTTGTGATATGAAGTCTGGATTTCATAAGACATTCTTTAAGCTAATAATACTTAAGGCTTTTCTCTGTCCTGTTACTTATGTTAATGACTTAGTTTTGATATATTTTAAAAATCTTCTATTTTGAAAAAAAAAATAGACCTAGATACAGGTCAAGAGCTGACCATAGTGGTTAAAATATTTACATACATAATTTATGTATTGCTGAATTTTCAACTAACCAAATCCACAAAAAAAATCAAATTAGATTACTCTACTTTACGGTCTACACAAAAAACAAAAAAAGGCAGCGCTTTAACTGACGTTTGCTAAAACACAATAAATTCCCGTCACCGCCTGGGAGGCACCAATATATTTGTCATAGTATTTGTTCACTGATCAATCAGCGCGCGGATCTGTTTGTTTGTGCTCCTATCAGCTGGGATTACCCGGAAAATCTGTTTTAGGCGTAAAGTCGCGGATGTACATATACCGCCTTACTAATAAACGTTGTATAGCGCCTGTATAGTTACACAACGTTTTGTCTTCTTCTTTCAAAAGTAATTTGACTTTTTAAAGATTTTAGAGATTAACTGTAGCGATTTTTAATAAACTGAGTACCTACTCACTTTATTAAAAACCGCTACAGTTAATATCTAAAATCTCTATATATCTACAAGATGTAAATCGGGCTTATGTAATCACGGTTAATGACAATATTAATGATAAATCCTTAACTTCGGTGCGCAAGTTATTACCTATTTAGGTCGTTAACTCCGAACGGAATAACTATTGGCAGCTATGTTAGAAGTAAGGGTTCAAGTCGAAAAGCTCTTTTCATTGGTGTATATTTTATGGCTATTGGGTCAAAAAAATTCCTTAACTTCGGTGCCCCAGTAGTCACACTTATTTAGGTTATTAACTCCAAACTGACTAACAATTGTCAAAATTCGTGTTAGTAGCAAAGGTTCACTTTGGAGAGCTCTTTCCATTAATGTATATATAATAACTATTGGGCCAAGAAAATTCCTTAACTTCGGTGCCGAAGTAGTCACCTATTTAGGTCATTAACTCCGAACTGACTAACAATTGGCAACAGTCATGTTAGTAGCAAAGGTTCTCCTTAAAAAGATCTATCCACAGGTTTATATCTTATGGCTATAGGGTCAAGAAAATTCCTTAACTTCAGTGCCCAAGTATTCACACCTATAATATTTAGGTCATTTACTCTGAACTGATTAACAATTGGCAAAAGTCGTGTTAGTAGGAAAGGTTTCCCTTTTAAAATCTCTTTTCATTGGTATATAAATCTTATTGCTATTGGGCTTCAGGCAAAAACCCATAAGCAAGGTGCCGATCTTCTTTGCATTTTTGATAAGGTTTCTTAAAATGGATACTCAATCATAATCACATAAAAACATATTATTGATCAGACCAAATCAACGTAAATCTAAACTGCTAAACTCACTACTAAGACTGAACTACAATCCTGAATAATAAAAACTTATCGAGGCAGAACAGCTAGCCAAACGTGAACATAACCATTATGCATCCAAACACTAATATTTGCAGTTAGTGCACAAATATTTACAGTTATAGTGCACTAAAATTCTCCACCACAGCGCCCGTCAGTCATAACAGATGCATAGAATAACTAATTAGAGTGTATCAGGTGTTAATGCATTTTAATGCAAAGTGAAGCCGTTGGCTATTGAGGTCATTCTTACATCAGCCGCAGAGAGCCAGAGTAAACATGCCTGTCAGGAGACCGCGCTTTCAAAACCTTTTGGAAACATTCTAGAACATTCCAGTTTTAATAACTCGGCACTGAATTAACAACCTTGTGAAGAAGTGGTAAGGTTAGTTTTCGAAAGGGTTATAGTAAAAAGTTAGGATGTTCCACACGGTTGCGGGTAGGTATTGCACCTTTGTGGAGTTCGCCGGAGGCGTTGCAAAGTTAGACCAGTGTTGGTGATATTCATTGTTGGGAGCGTATATGTAGTGACTGAGATGTGCGAGTTAAGCCGTTTGTCCATGTAAAATGTATGAGAGATGAGCGTGCTTGTCGGCTGTTGGTATTCTACATGCCAACCAACTTATTTTAAAGTAACACGCTTATTGAATTCCAGCCTGGATTTTGTGAGAAATGCAATAGTGAGTTAAAGAGATTTTATACAAGAATTGTTTTATGTTAGTATAGTTAGGTTCTTTGGAGAATGACCAGGATTGTAGGGCACCCTGTACCAAGCGAAAAGTCCGCATGTCACAACCAAACCTAGTGTATTTAGAGGAGAATTCAATGCTCTTCTTATATTGTTAACTATTTTTACATGTATTCCCGCAATTCGTATTTATTAACCATTTATCTACTTCATATTTTGAGATTAAGTTCGAGAAACTGACAGGCTCGAAATGGTGAAGTTGATGACAAATGAAGCGGTACCTAATATCGGTTGCTTTTTATTCTTGATTTGGCGCTTGTTTCCTGATGGATGATTATACAATACATCACTGATAGTCAATAATAATTCTTGGTGTCAGGTTTTATATATAATGATAATGGATATCAATAATCATGTAGGTAGGTACTCATAGTATGTGCAGCTGGTAGTCTGAATAAGTAATCAATTTAGTACTGTGTTTACTGATTCCTAATATCTTGAAATCTTAACATAACAGCAGGCCTGTTTTCCCAGAAGAGTTAGGCAGAGTTGTATTTACTATAGAGTACACCCACTTCTCGAACTTCACATGTTAGTAAATAATAATAAGGTGATAATGTTTTTAGTACTTAATAAGGCACTTATATCAAAAATGAAAAACGCAGTTAAGATATATTCATATTTACATAACGTATATGACCTCGACCGCTACCAGGACAGAGAACAGAAATATACAAATAAAACAATAGGTAGGACAATTGGGTGGCACTCGGGAACGCCTTGCAACTGTTGCAACACGTAGCATGGACTGTCCACATCCAAAGCTCACATCACTCCACATTGTGACTAAGTGTTAGTTCAGGTATCAGTTTGGAATCTCAGGGAGTTTTTCTTGTATCAATGCGAAACATTTGTAACATTATGAATAGGAACTACCAGGATTGATCTGAAAGCATAAAAACTGTTTTTAATCCTTAAATTGAATAAATAGTCCCGGAAGTAGGTAGGTACTTTAGAAGCTAATTAGAATATACATGCTTCTACTAGGTGAGGTAATACTTACAGGCGTCGCGTCGGTACAATCTATGATGTTAAAACACGATCATATCCACGGATATATTTTCTATGTAATATATTCTAAATTGTTCTAACAATACTAGTGAACGGTTTAGGATACATCGACGACGCTGATTTGCTGGCCGATGTCTTACTCTAGTTGAGGGCATCGCTATGGATTATTACACAAAGACTACGTTATGAAAACGCACCTGAACCCCCGTTTTTGTTAATAAGTATTATAAATTATTATTCAAATAGTTCAGATGAAACCAATATTGAAAGTAACGTCATCCATGACGGCGCCACAGAATAATTATTGCAATACGTCACAGTACAAATGACATTTTACTTTTTTGAATAGGTCCTCTTTTCATTAGATGCATGTATTCCAAAAAAATAATAATAAATTATTACGATGTAACGCGTGACCTAAAGATGTTTTTTGACACACATAAAAATATATTGTATCCTAATATAAAATGGCAAATTGGTACAATTATCTTCTTCATTTTTTAATGTTCGTTGACAGGTAGGTATATTTATAACCTATATTTTTAACATAGTGGCAACATTCGGAAATGAAATGCAATGTCAGTGACATAAGCGGAAAATACGTACCTACCACAAAAGTAAAAAAGACTTTTATTTTTGGTGTCCTAAAGCCGGGAATCATTTTCATAACAAAATCGTATATCTGATTTAAAAAATAGGAGTAATTTTATGAACTACATTTGGTTGTGACACTCTAGCTCCTTTGTTGGTACGACAATAAGGCATTCTCCTTTATGGATCAGCAGATTTTTCGAGATTTCAGGTCTCTTAGTAAAAGACCACCTATTTGTCTTAAGTACCTGCATTTTTTTTAGTTATTCCATCACACCTTGTATTTAGTATAGGTGTGAGCACTATGTACCTACTTTAAAGCTACCATTTACTGAGTACGTCTTTCATTGACTTGAATGTGCCCTGGCGGCTGAGAGTAAGTATTAAATGTCTCGCTGGGGGTGGCGTGGGGGTTGGATCACCATGTGCCTTTCAAAATGGATGAGCTAAATGGTGCTGATCCGTGCGTCATGTTCGTGAACGGGCGCCGTCAGTAGGGACTGGTCAAACGGCTTATTTTTGAATTGTTTTTATTACGGAGGACGCTTTAAAGTGCACGTCGTAATTTTAGAGTACCTTAATATTTCATTGCTTGTGTCATCGCGCTTCTCTTTTTTTTCTATGCAGTCCGATAGTTACCGCGCTTTAGCTCTTGTCGGAGCGCTATAATTTTTTTTATTGTTTTTCGTTCCCGAAATCAGGTGTTAGTTAATTTTTTCATTATGTTCATCGTGCGTATAATTTTGACGTTTAAACGTGTCTTTACGTGTACAACTAAATAATCCTATATCTGCTCCCCGTTACTAAACAAGTTTCAAAAATGTGAAAGTGTGTACCTACTGAAACTTATTCGCTTGTTTGTTGTTATAACGCCAATCCTATATAAAAAAATGATTCTATACAATACTATGCAAAATCTACATTACGCAACGCAAAACATAAATCTAATTCGGTATTAGCCATATGTCAGCTAGCACACGCCAATATTCCAGATCCAGTCACACGTGTAAAAGCATAAATCAAACAGATACGTGTGACTCCGGATTTTTAATTTGTCAGTCTGTGATGTCTTTTTTATATTAGTTGACTTTTTTGTCGTAGTTGGGTTTTAGTTGTATAACTTTTATTTTTATATAACTTTTATTTTGTTTAATCGTAACTGTAACACAAGAACGTAACTGGAAAACAAATTTTTTATGTTTTCCCAGTCCACATGCTTTCGACATCAGTCAAACAAGCAACCCGTTTGATATATCTCGCATTCAAAAACATACGCTGTGTATAAACTAAAAAATACGTCAATCCCAACGGAATAAAAAACTAGCTGCTCCACAAAAAACGTTTGTGAAAAACAAAGTCGTTTGGCATCCCTGGGACAACAGAAGCAACCTCGCTGTCTGCTTGTGACAGACCAATGGATGCCACCCTTTGTTACCAACCCCCATTTTGTTTTGTACACTTTTATTATCCTAGCCAATAATATTGTTCTATTTATAACAATCGTAGGCTGTAACGTTTCCGTTCTTCGTTTGGCTTATTAGTAGTTACCGAATTGGGGTGAGTTTATTTCCAACATTCCAGCTTGACACGATGACAAATAGTGGTTAGATTATTATTATATTATACTCTGATAATGTAGGTATCAAAGAATATTATGCAAATTCCATAATTGGGAAGCTTAACATGAGATTTAAATAAAGGTTAACATACCAGAAATAGATTTGACACTTTGAAGGATGGTACACCAAATATAGAATGATATTTAGAGAACGTGAGATCATTCTTATTATTTTATTTTATTTGTTTGGGACAAAAAACAGTTACATGCCAAGCTTAACTAGAGTGTCTTAGATAAGCAGAATACTTAAAAATACATAAATATAAATGTATTCCATATTTATGTTACCACACATGTAACCCACAACAATGTCCATGGAAACACAAATAAAAAAGTTAATAGAAAACAGACAAATAGTGTGCATCGTAAAATAATATAGAAAAAGAAACAAAGGAAAAAAAAATATTATACTTATGAATTTAGCAACTCTATTGCTTTCAGCGATCTTTCCAAAGATCGCTTCAAGGCAAGAAGCGATCTTTGGAAAGATTAAATATAATATGTCAAGCTCTATAAAGTGAGCGTTGTACGCATCAACAAGGCGACGAAGAGGCACGCGCAGTCCAGCGTTAGTCCTGCACAAATTCGTGTGGAATAGTTGAGGCACACGTACCCCACGAAGCATGACAGATCTAGGTACTATATAATGTAGACTATTCGATAAAGGAATGCAGTCGAGTCTATTATTGCTTATACCATGCAGCATCATTATGTGATCCACTGACAGAAGCAAATATTTACTCTTCTCATAACAGTATGAAAAGGCTCAATATTTGTTCCAGAAGAGCTAAGACCTAGCATTTCGAACAACTCTTCAAATAGACGACGTTTCATAACAGGAGGCATCCTTTCGGCCAAGCGAAGCCAATATATTTAATGTTCGAGCCAACTTGACTCGTAAAAAGTTTAATAAGGGGCCCTCTGGCTCTCTAAGTCCCAGTTTCTGGCAAAATTGAGTAATGGCGTGGCATATTTAATTTACGGCGAGGACCAGCCCTCGTGAGGTCAAAAAGGTACCTAGGTACTTAGATGTGAGACCTATAGGCCTGAATAATTTATCACTAGGTTTCCGGCGAAGGGTTGGGTCCAACACGTGATTGAGATTCCTTGTCAACGCAATGACTTGCTCAAGTACTTTATGCGTATGTTGGCAGGACACTCTTTTAGCCTGCGTAGGTACGTAGTTGGCAATGGAGATTGTTTATGGGGGTACGGTTTATCGAATCATTTTGGACCCGTAACCTTCCTTTTGAAAAGACTTTGATTGAATCATACAGTCGAACAAGCTATTTGGTGTACAATCTATTTATGTCACTCTATTGAGCCATAAGCTCAAAATGTTAAAATAGACACACAATCAAATCGGATTTTGGCAGTGTAGCGGAAAATGAATATATTTTGCCTGTATCCCAAATAGCTTTTTTGACTGTATGTCACTTTATTTTGGCACTGAGTCACTTCTTATCATGACACAGGAATACTGGTCAGTTATTTTACTTAAGCACCATGTTTCTGAATCTGACGAGGGCACTCACAGGTGCAGGGGTAACTCCTGTAATTTTCCGCAAATTACCATAAACGGGCCAAGATATCGTGTCCAGTGCCAAGGTCGATATCTTTGGAATAGCGCAGCATAAATCTGATGTGCTTAAACGATTCGCTTATAACTTTCCGTTTATTCCCTCAGGGTCAATTAAAGTTAACTAAGATAAAAGAAAAAATCTTTCTTGATAAAAATATTTTAGGATCAATATTTAAAAGTAATATTTTATATAACTCAGAACAATTCTCCAAATAATAAAAAAAATATCAAGTAGCCTTACAAAATCTGACAAGAGACATGTATTTCATTTCCAATAGCAATTTTTTATCTCGTGGACCTTCAATAACATTGTGAAGAGTCCCATCTAACGATTTACTATCGTGTCTATATCAAAAACTAATCCGTGGAATTTACGTGGATCAGTAATGGATATGTGTGGCTCTGACACACAATTACGTCCACATTACCCGAGACCAACTACATTTGCAGATCGTCTCACCTCTAAGCTGTACAACTTAAGGTTAAAATTGCCTGTGGCTGGAGGCAAGGTAGTTGTGTCGCCAAGACGTCGCTGTTGGTCGCAGCGGCTGCGCGGTATCCGACGTATGCAATTCTGGATTGATCCCTGATTGTGCAGCCAATATAGTTCGCTGTGGAGTTTCTGATTGGCGTCGAATTACAAAAATGATTTCATTTTTATAGCAGTATTATATTCGTATGCTGCATCCCTATTTTTCAGGCATATCGAGTGACATAAACATGAATGTCCATCGACATTGCTAACTATTTTCACAATTGTCTGGTGAGTAATAAATGGACTAACGCAACTATTATAAAAAAATCTATACCTTCAAAATCAAAAGTCATTTATTCAAACTAGGCTGTCAATCAGCACTTTTCGAATGTCAAAAATTACATAAGACAGTCCTCCAAAACGCCCACCCTTCACCACTTCCTAGTGCTTATAATTATCTGGTAAAGTTAATCCGCTAGTGACTAGCTAGTTCATAATTATCGTTATTAAGGAATAAGGATAGTATCTCTTATCCTCAGACAAATATCGCCTGTCAGTGTTCCCATATATTCAACCATAGATCCACTCAACCGCGCTGGATTCTCGATCTCTTTTTTTATATATGTTTACTAGACCGTATATTTTATAGGTAAATAACTATACGTAAATCCCCAATATTACTATATATGTGGCATGAAAAGTGATATCAATCACTGATCCGACCTGATTCGATATTAACTTACGTATTTCTATTACCACCTCCACTGGATATAGCACTCTATATTTTATGTTTAGGGTATGTTTTTGGTTGGCTATATTATTTCTGTACAGTATGGGGTTTTCACGCATTTCCTCGTGATTCCCACCGTTTGACGGGCGACAAATATACATTTATCGTGACGTTTATTACGTGACATTGATTTATGAAGTGTGTCTACAGCTTATATTCTTTAGTGAAAGGATAAGACAGTTTACTTTTATAAATGGGTGAAGTCGCTTCTTGGAATGCTCTATTAGACTCGTGATTTAAATGATTGCTACACCTCTGCTTCGTATGTGGTTTATTTTAGTATTGTATTTCGGATCTACTTCGCGTTTCCTCTGCCAAGTTATTTCGTAAAATCTGACACTAAAATAGCGATAAACTTTTTAAGTTTTAGTTTTATCTATTTATTTTAGTACCTAACTACAATTCAGTCACTCTACATAAATCTCCGTACCTACAAGTACCTAAGTATACCTCCTTTCATTTCCACCCGCCTCTGGTTGGCACATCTCCGGTCATAAACCGGTCTCATCCACTGCCTTCTTAGCATACACGGGATATACCAACGTATAAAATAACTTCTTCACTTGGTGAAATTAAATTCTAGCTTCCGCAGAAAGCTCATAAAAACTTGAGGCTATACTTAGAGAAATAAGTTAGACATACACATGATATAAACTTTTAGAACCTAAGCTCGATTTTACGATAAATTTGAAGACAAAATAAACCACTTTCTAAGAATAAAGTTTCGGAATCCTAAAGCGCTATTTACGTAAGAAGAGTTAGTCGACTGTCGAGGGTCGAGAATGTTATGCGAGACTCGCCAAGTGATTACCGCACTAATGTGTTTCTGCTCAAACGAGTAACAAAAATTCGATTCGATAAATGATTAGCAAACGCTGACGTGATTTTCTAGAACTGAGTTTTTAGACATCTCCAAAGACAAAGTGTTAAACGTGAATGTACGTGAAACGTGTTTGTTAGTGTGTGTGTTTGTATGTGTGTGTATTTGTGTGTGTGAGTGTTTGTGTGTGTGTGTTGTGTTGTTGTTGTCAGTGTACTTGCCTGCTTTATTTCTGTTCGATGATGGCCTATTCGAGGCGGGAAACAAGTTCGTGTTACTGACCACGAGAAAATTTGCGAGTATAAACAAAAAGCGTACGGCTGACGGCTGTTTACGAGCGCGACATTAGGTCCGTACCTCAGAGCAGGCCTCGCGTTACGTCTACTGTTGCTAAATAAATAACACGCCTCGTTGGCCGCACATAAACTAAAACTGGCAAAACATACTTACAGGTAGGAACACAAGTTGCGAACTTGAGATATAAGAGTTTATCTCGTGGTTAGATGGCAATGTATGGTCGGAATAAAGTTTGTGAATGAAACGGAGAGCTCCGCTTTGTAAATTTAGGTCTTAAACTAACTTCTGGGTGTTTCCACTGAAATAGCAAACGTATTGTGAAGTTGAACGAAAAAATATTTTATTTATTCCTAATTATTTATTGTCCACCAACTTTTATAAAATATATATTACACTGTGAGTAAGTAGAGTGTAATATATCAGTGTGCCGCTATCGACACGCCGCACTACGCGAGGCCATCTCAAGGTAAAAGTGTTCCCACTGATGTGTGGCCTACTGTGCAAAACGAGCTTAAACCAAAGTTAAGAGAGATAGATCTAAAATAAATCAACAATAACTAAACAAGTAACCAAGCAAAAAAACTCAACACCCACATTTTTGTCATTTCCACGCGGACAAGTTTTTATTAATTCCCATGGCAACACAGATACGATCTCTTGCAGCTCGGCGTGCGGTAAACTTGACGCGTTTATCTTGCGCGCAAAACACGCGCGAACAAAAACCGGTGGCGCGGAACTTAGCTTTGTTTACCGAAGCTGAGGAGCGACTAAATTACACAAATTAAAATGTCACTTAGTCGAGCCGATAAGCGCGTTCACTAAATTAATTGTTGACACAGTTGCTCATGGTTTAAGTTTAAATTGAGTTTTGTATGGGGATTTAGTGGTGTTTGTTTGTTAATAATAGACTAAGTGCATGTTTTGGAATTGCGGAACTGTTAAACTTTCAGGAATTTTCTGCTCTTTCATTTTGACTTTCAGAAATAGTGTATTTTAGTAATCTTATTAACTGTTTCTGTGCAAATAAGTATAAAAACAAATAAGTAAAAACTATAGTATTAAGTAATTTTTTCTGATTAAAGTATTGTCATTACTGATTTAAATAGTAGGTAAACACCTATTGATAGTATAGTAAACGGTTGAAATCACTAATAACGGTACATTGTTTTGATAGTTACACATTGAGTTTAGATCTAAAGCAATATTCGGAGAAAACAGAGAATACTAGGTATGCAAAATGTAACAGAAACATGTACATATTAAACATTCGAATATCACGTTTTCACTAACCCAACTTACTCGAGCGTTGAACTGGAATACAATTCCAATCCTAACTACTAGAGCGAACAGTAACTCAGTCCAACTCAGTCTAGCCTACCGAAGTTGGGCGAGTAACGAACTATCTTCAGGCAGAACGAATAAACTAAGTATTCTTCGACCGTCCACACGCTCTCGTGGCCACACTTGTAAAGTCCACATGTGCAACACAAATCAGGCCACAGCCAGCTAAGATATCTCAGGAGCGCAGTTTACTTAGCAAATAACTCACATTTGAAGACATCTGCAAACTACTGTCACACTGCTGCACTGGTTTAACATAACTCCGGGTTGGGCAGTGGCAGGGTAGCTCCTTTGATTATTATGTTCTGGTAAGTGTTAGTAGCACGAGAAAGAATAGCTTAATGTTTATTGCTGTCTGTTGGTAAAGAAAATAAAAATGAATCAGTAAAATGAAGTAGGTTATGCAAATACCTACGTTATTTTATTCAAAATCGTTTAACTTTACTTATTCATTATAGTCAATTCAAGTCATAATAAGTCAAACAATTTATCAATATTTTAGTGCACTACGGAGCGATATTTCAATATGTCATAATATTAACAAAATAATTATAACAGAAAAAAATTGACGGTTATTTGCAACGTTGACAACTCTCCGAATGCACCTTGTTCTCACTATTTCTGTAAGAAGAGTTCAAAACGTAGGTACCAACGGCCAAAAAAAAAACCAGGTACCTACGTCAGACTTTATAGTTTAATTAAATCTTTGAAATACCAACAAGCATCGTACCACGCTCATGAGTATGACGTTGTATTCTCTAAATACTCCTTATAAACTGTTTCGTTTCATTGAGGAGTCGCCGTCGCGTTGTCATATAGACGATGGTTGGTAAAAGAACTTGAGCATAAATAAACTTGGAAATAATAAGTTATCATTGTTTGTTTAACCACGAAATAATAGCTTGAGCGCCTGTACAGGACAAAATTAAATTAAACAACAACAAAACAATCTAGTCTTATGTTAGTTTATCAAATTACATTTTTTATTAATCGTTATTAGATTTTAGGTATCTATAATGACGATATGTGAAAAATATGACATTTGCGGAGTTTCGCTAGCTAATTTATTTTAACCTTGTATATTTTGTAACATTTAACAGCAAAAAAAAAGAACCAAATCAGTTAATTCTTACACACGAACGCATCCATTGGCAATTTAATGGACAATTCCTTTTTTAGGTTAATTCCCAAATATCCGTATTTTTCCGACTTTCAAACGACTAAGCAACTAATCCAGTTCTAAGTGAAAGAGTTAATTTTCCTTCCACTCGCGGTAGTGGCAATCTTACAACATTTCTCGCCTCTCGCCGCGCGATAGAGGCTGCTCAAATATTTGCGGAGCGCGTCGCTTTGCACCCGCACTGCAGCGCAATATGAACCTTGCGCCGCTTAGCTACTTACACGTCGGCGATACGGTCTGTTCAGTGAAAATGGGTTTGTTTTAATCTACTTGGTGTCAATAATGAGTGAGTTTTAAAATTGACTTACACGATAATAAAACGGTTTACTTAACTGAAAACCTCTTGCAAAACGAACCGATTAGGTACTTGACTTAGGGCCCAATTTTTCAACCGTCAGAAAACTTTGATTTGGAGCATAAACGGTGATTTTACAGCTTTTGTAAAATATGTCAAACTGTCTTAATTATTTTTGTTCAGATAAAAGCCATTGAAAAACAAAAAACTTAGGTAATCGAGCGAACTAGTTAGATATCCGAAATTGTAAGAGGTGTAGTGGTAGGCATACCATATTACCTACTAAGAAGTGTAGTGTTAAATAAGCCTCACGATGCCTGGAAAAGGCCGCTAAGTTGTAAGTACCTATATTATAAAAGAACACCAAAATGTACACTTAGTATGCAAATAAATCTTTGACTTTGACTTTGACTTTGTAGTAGTAGGCATACAACCTACTGCTCTTTTCATAAAAAGATACTGAAACTACAGTACAAACAGTCCAAAAGTTGATAATTTTAATTTAATTATTAAGTTCAGCTTATATAATAAAATCGTTTTAAACTCGGGTCAGGTTATTACTTTAATGGACCAAATCACCGTTTTCGCTACATCACACTATCAAGCTTTAATAAAAAAGGCACTAAAATCAGCACTATTCAGCAATCCAGCGATAGTTTCAAGCGCTTTAAATTTAACTGTGATACGAATCGGCCGTTTTAAATGGAATGGTGTGTACTTTCGCAAAAGCTGTTATTTTTATGGCCGCAGAACACACAGAGAGGCGCATGTATACCGCTATGACCGCTCGATTAAATATTTCTGTTTGCAGTGCGGTAATAACGATTGTCATCAACTTTTTGTTAAAGATTTTCATGGGCTTTGTGAATGCGTTTTTCATAGGGGTTCCATTAAATCAAAGGGCTGTTATGCACGCATGCATAATGTGCTCATTATGTATGCATGATTAAAACAGAACGAAATGTTAATGGCGTGAAACTGTATATTGTTACCAAAGAAAATAATTCGGCTGTTCGTGTAGGTAAAGAAAACCATTGTAGTGTTTCCTTTACCACGAATAACCACTACAACCAATACCAATACCTCGAACATCAACACCAATACGTCACAATCCCGCTATAAGATTACCACTCACCCACAATCCCCGTGGGTGTAGCAGTGACAACAAGTCATTACAACAGGCATTGTGTACACACGGCTCAATATCACCTAGTAATCACATTTCGATCACAGACCTCCTGCTGGGCACAGTAATCAGGGCTGCCACCCCTCAGTATCAGCAAAGACCACCCCTAGAACATTAGATGAAAAATGATTATATGTGGGTCGACCTATTCTGTTTTTTGATGGGATTACTACCACGTAGAGATTTCGCAAATATTGGTTTAGGGTTTCCTGATGAAATCCTTAGTTTGGTCATGTCGACCAGTCGCTTTCGTTCGTCCATAAATTAATCTTATTACTTGTCTTTCATTTGTTTTTAGAATTTGCTCGAAACTTGTTTTATTAGCAAAAAAATTGTAAAATATGAACATTTTAATAAGAAAACTTTAAATTTTTAAAGAATGAAACTACAAGTAATGCATGAACAGCATTATTTTATAGCTAACTGCTAACACTAACTTAGTACGTCACTAAATTAAAACTGCGGAGACAGGAGCACATAAAAAGTTATATTGTGTTGTCCATTCTTATGAAATAACGCGAGACAATGCCTTTATATAACTTCATCCCTTTCACTCTATCACAAAAACATTTCTATCTCTTTCCCTCATGTAGACTAAAACCAGTGTTACGATGTATATTAATCTTGCTTTTAAAACAAATGTTGTGGACTGGTGTAGTGATCAACTCACAATCGCCGGCAATTACGCGAAATAACTTTAATGAGCGCGGCTTTTGACTAACAACGGGTGATGCGGACAATAACCAACACCAACCGCTTTGTTATGAAATTGGATTTATAACTGATATTATTTAAAGCCTCTACTTAACTTTGGAAAATATAATGTATTTTTAATTAGATGTGTTTTGTTAGTTTAAGCCGTTTTATTTAATATTTACTTTGGTACCTCCACAAGGCTAAAAAAAAGGTTAATTAATACCATGATTTAAATTAAAACAGACAACTTTAACCAAATAGAAGCTTTTCTATATCTGCCATTTCAAAAAAGTTTTGTGTCATCTTTAAAAGTTCATTAGATGACTTATTATTATTTTTTATATATTATTTTATATCATCATTATATCAATGTATAAGACAACGGCGCTAGTGTCGCCGTGAAATATGGCCGCCATCTTGAAATATAATCTGTAGCAGCAATAACTGTCACCACGCCGATGCATCATGGCGGGTTATCGGGATGAGTGCACGTTTTTGTGGTCAATACATCAGTAATAAAGCCGTATTTTGAGACCCTGTCTTTTATTTTTGTTGTATCAAGATAAATTGAGGAAGAATATGTTTTTTTTTTCGTACTTAATAGGGCCGGAATATTTTATAGCTTGGGATTGAGATGTATGGAATATTTGAAACTGTCTAATAAACATGTCATAAACCCTGCGAATTTACTACCTCTTTTAACATGGAACCGTCAGCTAACATAAACAACAACATAAACATTTTCGCTTTTAGATTATCATCAAAATTGACACCAATGATTACGGCTGAACGGATTTGGATAAAACTAGGCACATGGGTAGATCATGACCTGGGACATAGGATACTTTTTATTGCAATATTCCCACGGGATCGAGACTTACGCGGGTGAAACCGCGAGGCGCAGCCATTAACTCAATGGGCGCAGCTCTTATGATAATAGGTACGAGTTAACATTCTTTTAAGTTTACTTTTCTGCTGATTAATTAAATATTTGGTTTAATAATTAAGGTTTAAAAAACTGAACTGTTGATTGACTTTGTTGCTGACTACAAACGTCTATGTTCGTAATCATTTGTTTAATGTATTGTCTAGCACAATAACAGATCTAGATTTTTATGAAATGCATTTTCTTTTCTGCCAAGCAAACCTTAGTTGAAACCTATAACCATAATGTGATGGGTCATTTATCGTATCATGTTCTGTGTTAAATTCCAATTATATTTGGAAAAAAGTGGAAGAATGAAATGATTTCACATTTAATTTGAAACAAATAAGGTGTTTCAAGTTTATGAGAGTAAATTATTTTTTTACAGCCGTTTATTAAAATCTTATAGCCCGTGGCGGTGGCTGAGTAAAATAAACAACATACGACAACTAGATACGCAAATCTAATGATTTGCGTATCTAATTGTCGTATGTTGTTTATTTTGAGAAAGTTGTCTTTTTTTATTGGAAAAATTATTTGCCGTGTAAGAGATAGAAGAAGTAAGCGATTGTACATTTATATTGTAGTTCAAGGAAATTTTCATATAACCTCTATATTGATTCCGTAGCAGTTTTTGCAAAACTATTTTTTTTCCACCATTCCTGGATACCATGCCAGAAAACTCAAAAAAATATTCTTCGCATACAGTTTGCAGGAAGTTTGAACGAAAATATTTATCAAAATAATATTGGACCTCCATCCATGTTTGATGTGTACGTAGAAAAAATTGGGAGGCACATATTTTCTATTCTTGTTCAGGAATGGAAGGAAAACAACGTGAGGACTGTTTTTGCCTTTTGAGTGGCAAACCCGCATACAGTATTTCAACTCGATCTCACGGTGATTTCGTCAAAGCTCGATGTTGAGATGTGAAATATCCTCTGAAATCCAATTATCTATCGCTATCCTTGCTTATAATTAAATGCGAAAGTTACTCTGTGTCTTTGAGCCTGGATGGATTTTGATGAAATGTGGCACACATGTAGACCATGAACTAGGATAGGCTTTTTATCCCGGTAGTACTTTTCCTTAGCATAATTTCCGACCTCCTCGTGGACGAAGCCGCAGCTAAAAGCTAGTTTCATGTAATTTTCGCAATAGATAACAGATGACTGTTGTAAGCTACAGTTAAATTAAGCTATTAAAGGAAGAACTTTAAAGATAGCTTTAAGTTCTGTCTGTACGGAGTTTGAACCCCAATAGGAGACGATTAACAGAGGCTTACTGAAAATGAAACCATAATACATCCCTATCAGAAACAATCGCTTTCATTGCAGAACGAATGTAGCAACATTAGCAAGTACAGCAGTCCGTGGACGTTGACAAATGATGGATAAATAAGGAAACGCCGGAGTCGGCAATAAATTGCAATTGATCACTCGCTGTACTTACGTACTTAGTAAGCCAGTTACATAAAAATGTGTACGCTTAGTGTCAATTAAAGATCTTTTTGAGCAAAGCTTCTGTTTTACTATTGTAGGTAGCTACTGCCTAGCTGTTTATCTATGTTGGGTCGGCTTCCAGTGCACACGGATGCACTTTTTTTTTAGGGAACCCACCTAAACACTAATATTGACATATTTAGGAAAAACGAAAATCCAGGAACTCGTTTCCTGCAAACTAGGTTCGAGGTGGTAGAATGCTTACGCTTTATAAATATTCAAATATTCACAAGTCCAACCACGGACGGTGTAGCAGAAAAATCAACCAAAAATCGAACACAAAAAGAAACAAATGTCATCGAAACATCTCAGCCACAGACCACAGCACAGTTATCAGCAGCGATCAGGCACGCAATCGATCGCGCCTGTGTGATCAGACTGATCAGATCATCAATCAGTGAGTGTGCCCGCCCGTATTTGCGAACACGACGCCGCGCGCCGCCATCAACAGTTCGCTGCAATCTACTCGCGGTAATTATTTACTAACTGTAGATTATGTGTGTTCACAGGTAGGATAGCTAGAGTGGCGTGAAGGAAATATATGGAGGTATTGTAAAACTTTTAACATTTTAAATTCTCTTTTTGTTTTTACTTTTTTGATTTGTCAAATACGACGCTTTTGGCTACCTTGTGTTACTGTCTTTTATAATGTGCGTCTTATTTGTGCAGAATAAACAAGCTTTGTTTCTTTATTTTAATTTCGTTTTTCTCTGTAGCTAAAACAGCACAGGATGTTGTCTCGACGGCATTGTCGAGCAACAAGCAATAGCTGATGAGGCTACGGGAACATAATCCTCGCTAAATTCATACAAAAACTTAATATCACGCCTGTTTTTTCCTGTTGAAGGGTGGTACGTCCACATTTCGGTCAGTTTCGGTCAGTTATGTTTAAATCCCAAGTAATAGAGCGGCGAGTCTGCGGCCATCAACCGAACAAAAATCTAGACTCCGAGCTGCTACTGAAAAATTCCTGACGGTAAAACACAATAACACTTTGCTCGACCCAGGAATTGATCCCAGGACCTCACACTCAGCAGTCGCGACCACTCGACCAATGAGATAATGTTAGTTCATTAACCGCTAGAGTTCAACACCGCTATAAATAATTAAAAATGAGACAGAATGATCTATTTTGTCAATTTAATTGCCACTAGTACCTTATTTATTAATTTGCACACCTCATTAGGTTATAATACAATGTACCTTTTATATAACAATGCAACAATACACAATGTACCTGTAACATCTTTTTAACATGTATTATGCAAATAAATTATTTGAATTTGAATTTTGTATTGAATCTGAATTTATATGAAACTAGCCTTTTCCCGCGGCTTCACTCAAACTCAAACTCAAACTCAAAGCATTTATTTCAAATAAACCAATTACAGGCACTTTTGAATTGTCAAAGGGTCGGTCAGTCAGAAAATATGAAGCTAGATGCCCATTCCAAAGCGTAGTAGGTTCCTATGGAGAAGAACGGGCAAGAAACTCCACGGACACTCTTTTAAATCAGAATATTGTTACAATATGTTGTTTACATCATTCATGTTGGAATCATACATGTGAGTACAATGTAGAAAAACGTGCAGGTTAAAAGAGTCCGTAAATAAAAGATAAAACGATACAAAACAATTCAAAAATTAAAATAAATCAAAATAAGCCGTGGCAGCTAAGAGATGACCAGTCCCTACTGATGGCGCCCGTTCACGAACATGACGCATGGATCAGCACCATTCAGCTCAACCATTTTGAAGGGAACTTAATGATCCAACACACACGCCACCACCAGCGAGACATTAAAGTGAGCATGACATGCTTTCAGCCGCCAGGGCACATTCAAGTCAATGAAAGACGTACCTAGTAAATGGTAGCTTTAAAGTACTTAGGTAAGTACATAGTGCTCACACACATGTGCTATGCAGTTATACAATACTAGGAGATTGAATTTATACAATGTAAAGATAGTTTTTACAATCTTCAGCAGCTCCAACAATATTTTCGTATGCTAATCAATTAGTTGTTGCGCCCTGTGGAGCTGGACCAGCGCTGAGCCAAGCATTTTTGTCAGTGATGTAATCCCCCAATTTATAATATGCTTGGCGGCATAGTGTGCGTTTTATACAAGATTTAAATTTTGTTTCATTCAGTTGGAGTATGTGGGGAGGTATTTTATTGTAACATTTTAAACAGTACCCCATGAAGGATGAGTCTACTTTAGCCAGTCTGAAGCCCGGTTGAACTAATTGGTCCCTATTCCTAGTCCTATAATTGTGTTTTTCACCTCTTTTACTAAAAAGACTTAGATTTTTCCTTACGTACATGATGTTTTCGTAGATATATTGACAAGGTACCGTCATGATGTTAATATCTTTAAACAGTTCCCTTAGAGAATCGCGCATACGGAGGCCATATATTGCTCTGATAGCTCTTTTCTGCAGAATAAAAATAGACTCGATATCTGCAGCCCGTCCCCATAGTAAAATACCGTAAGACATGATACTATGAAAGTAACTGAAATAGACTAGCCTCGCAGTATCTACATCAGTGAATTGACGGATTTTTCTCACAGCATATGCTGCTGAACTTAGCCGTCCTGCAAGAGATGTTAAATGAGGACCCCATTGCAGCCTTGAGTCGAGTGTGATCCCCAGGAAAACAGTCTTATCGACGAATTCTAGTTTCTCCCTATTCAATATTATGTCACAATCACTACTTTTAACATTCGGTAAAGCAAATCTCATGCATTTAGTTTTTTTCCCATTTAATACTAAATTATTAGCAGTGAACCAATTTTGGACCTGCAGTAGGGCGTTATTTACGTCGTCAAGATTTGATGCACGTCTATTTATTTTAAAAATTAAGGAAGTATCGTCAGCAAATAACACCATTTGTGGTTGGTTTTTTAATAAATGGGGTAGATCATTAATATATACTAAAAAGAGAAAAGGACCCAATATCGAGCCTTGTGGAACACCCATTTTTACATTTAAACCGAGTGAATTGACACCATTTATTTGAACTTGCTGTTGTCTATCATTTAAATAAGATTTTACTAAACTGAGCGCAAGTTTACCTAGTCCGTAATGCTCAAGTTTTAAGAGTAAGGTTTTGTGATTTACGCAGTCAAATGCCTTGGAGAGGTCACAAAAAATTCCTATGGCATCTTGGGCCTCCTCCCACGCAGTAAAAATGTGTTTTAATAAGGTGACACCGGCGTCAGTCGTACAACGTCCTTTGGTGAAACCATACTGCTGATCGTGTAAGATTTGGTTGGTGTTAAAATGATTAAGCATTTGATTGAGCATTACCTCAGTTTTTTAATTTATTAAGTATATTATGTTTCTAGCGTATGGCACTCGTGGGTTGCAGCTGAAAATCAGCGTTAGGTGGTACACTGTGTGTTGCCATCTGACAATATGCTGAGCTGAGGCCCTTTTGGCATTGTAATGACTGTTTTCTGTTTTTTTTTAGTTTTAAGGTGTATTTTTGTGTGACAATGCCAATAAACGCATTTTTCTTTCATTCTTTCTTTCTTTTACCTTTTCGAAGACCTTGCTGAACACCGGCAGAACAGACACTGGTCTATAATTGTTGGTGTCTTTACTGTCTCCAGATTTAAAAAGTGGTATAACCTTACTGTATTTCATTAAATCCGGAAAGACTCCTTGATCCACACATAAATTAAATATTAAAGCCAAGTATGGTGCTATAGTCTCGATTATGGATGTACAAACTTTGATAGATAATCCCCATAGATCTTCGGTTAATTTTATTTTGATTTGTCGAAAAGCTTTTATAACTATCATAGGGTTTATATGCTTAAATTGAAATTCAACCGGGCAGACTGGAACGTTCGCTCTTAATAAATCAATTGAGACGTCGGGTGAGGAATTTAAAACTTCCGTCGTTTTAGCTGGTATGTTAGTAAAGAAGTGTACAAATTCTTGAGCTACTTCTAAATTAGAGCTTATGGCACCACGTGAAGTGTCCAATGTGTAATCATTGTTTCTTATTTTGTTCTTATTAGTTTCACTATTTATAACTTTCCAAACTGATTTTATTTTATTTTCTGCTGATTTGATCTTGTTGCTAATAAAAAGGGCTTTAGCTATCTTGCAGGTATTTCGAAAAATTTTGGAATATGTAGCAACATACATATTGAAAGTTCCAGTGTTAATGTAAGGCTTAAGGCCATACAGCTCGAACAGTCTTTCCCTACTTATCCTAATACCTCTAGTTGCCCAGTCACTAAAATAAAATTAGGGCAAATATTTTTTTATTACTAATCATTGTGGTGTTAATAATACAAGACTTCGACATACTATTTATGTCTGAGTTTATATAAAAAGCTAATAGCCTTGCTATTATGTGTCTAAAACTAACAGGCAGATACACAGTACCCCTAGTCGACTTTAAAGTTTCCACAAAAGTGTTGGTGTCAAGAAATACAAGCTTGTCACTATAATGGCTAACTAAGAATTGCATATGCTTATTAAGCATATGAATATAATTGTTTTGTCTTTTTGTCAATTTTTCAAAATATGGGAATGTGGAGCTCTGAAGATATCCTACTGGAACATAATATCGGGATAAAAAGTATGCTGTGTTCTTATCCAGGTCATGTTCTACCACCTGTGTGCTAAATTTCCTCGAAATCCGTGCCGCTGTTAAAGCGTGAAAAGGAAGCAGACATTTCGCATTTATAATATTAAATATGGATTATCTGCCAAATAGTTTAACGGGAAACTATTTTGTAGGTAGGTTGTCGTGAAACCAACATAGTATGATTACAATACGTATATCCACAAACAGCAGTAGTAAACGAACCCTGTCGCGGACAGCGGTCGAGTGAGGTAGGATGTAGGTCGAGCCAATAAAGCATATGATTTTATTTATTTATGGTAAGATGCTGTCTCCCGAAGTTTTGATGGAGGAGAAAATATTCACACTACCACTTATATACGATATTCATTGAGTGCAAACGCAACTCAAAATGTACCTAAAGAAACTAGCTTCTGCGACTTCGTCCGCGTGTTTCCTATCAAATGCAAAAAGATTTTTTCAAATAAGAGAAGGAATTCCAGAGATTAGCGCGTTCAAACATACAACAAAACCACACACTCTTCAACTTTATTATAGTAAATATATCTAGACTAAACTTTAATGTTGAGAATAGCTATAGCTCCTGAATGATTATAGTTGGGAGGACCTGGTCCAGTAAACATTGCCTATTACCAATGAACATAATAATTCCACCACCTTACATACCGCCAACGCCGACTGTAGAACAGTTTGCTACGGCGTTACTCATGCTGTGCTACAGTGTAGCTGAGGCTATGCTACGTCGTAGCAGTGGCTGAGCTACGGGGCGTTGTTGAGGCTATGCTACGGCGTAGCTGAGGCTGTGCTACGGCGTAATTGAGGCTGTGCTACGGCGTAATTGAGGCTGTGCTACGGCGCGGCTCAAGCTGTGCAACGATCGGTAAAAATATCGGGTCAGTTTAAGCAAACTGCACTTGCTTAAACTATACCGATATTTTTAGGGAGCATTTTTTCTGGCATGGCATTGATTTTTATTGGTATAAATTATATTACTTACTGTCTTTACGTTACCATAATAAAATTTTATGGACGTACCGTTGTAAAATTTAAAATCATGTCTATGCTTTACTCAGTACATTTAGGAAGTATTTAAATAACTAAACAGGTTTAAGGTTACACAGGTTAAGAGGTTTTTAATAGGTACATGATCTTTCATTTTCCAGCGGTACGTTCATCAAATTTTATTCTGCTAACGTAAAGACAGTAAGTAATATAATTCAGCGTACATCTTTTATTACGGGAACCACATACCAACGTCTGTCTTACGAGCCGCGAATAAATTACGTTCCCTACTTCACTCCCCTGGGGTAGGCAGGGCTGTCAGTTAAGGTTTTACTCGCATAATTCGTTTAGGAAGATATTTGGCAAGTTGCCTAGTTAATATATAATTTTATTTTGTGTAGATGCACCTACAGTACTTTTAGGCGATTACACATCGATTTAATGGCTTGCCAGAAAATAACTACATATTACTTTTAGGTAATTTAAGGTTCAGAAACAATTTCCGATTCCTATCTTATATCGTATCAATTTGTAAGTGTTAAATTCTATCTAGTTTCTCAAAAATGTTACACAGCTGAGTATAAGCACCTAGTGGGGTCTGTATTCATTATAAGTATGATACAGCGTTTCTATTTACTACTTACAATTTTAAACCCTTTTAAAGCTTCAAAATAAATAAATCACTCCTAAAAGTTTGTCATCCCTACCTCAGCCTATTAGCCAGCCTCTTTTGTATGTAAATGTTTAAATAGGTTTATCGAGGACACATTAGGGCGGCACCTCTGTTATAATATTCACTGTCCGCCGAGACCGGGCGACCTTCACTTTGTATCGGTTCTGAGCTGCGAGCTGCGAGGATGAGTAAGATCTTCAGAAAATATTATAGTCAATTTATGAAGTACTAATACTAGCGACCCGACCCTGCTTCCCACGGTTTTTACGACTTGACAAAATATCCAGACTTCTGTGATATATATGTCAGTTTAATATTAATGTTTTATGCACATAAACCGTTCTGAATAAATTCTCTAAATGGTGGCAAAAACCGTATCAAAATCGATTGCGTAGTTTAGGTATATGAACAACGCAGTCACACAGACAGACACGAAAAGCGAGTATAATTTATATTATGTACATTTATAGATGAGAGAAGTGGTATTAATATAAAGATGATTTTTGTGTGTTTGATTGTGCTACCAGTATTGAACGAAAATGTAGATGTAGAAACGATGCTGTAGAACACATCTCTAGTATTTTTTATTAGTAAACCCTTCACAATCCATCCGATGAACACAATAACGGGTTATCATTCACAGAACACTGGGTTAATAAACGTAATTTACTGACTTACTGCGTAGGTTCAGAATCGTTACGCGTGCAGTTATTTGAATCAATAATCAGTACTAGGCAAAATGTCTAGTGCCGAATTTATAGCAATTCATAATTCAGGTCATTTATAATTTCATTTCTTCGGGCAATACATACATGGAGGTTATATCACATTAATATTTCCATAGTCAAAGTCAGTAGTCAGTCAGTATTTGCCAGAAATACGGTACACAGAATATTTTCTTCCTTTCTTTTATCATAAGTCTGACTTGTTCTCTCGTAATGGCACGAAATAGAATTAGAATAGACCACTGTCATAGATAAACTATTCGCCAGTAAGGTGGCTGCGGGGCTGACTAGCCAGGTAGCGTCTGATTTAATTTAAATACTGCCTGTCGTAGTCTCATGTAAAAATTCACAATAATTTCATAGTAAAGGTAAATATAAGCCGTTATATACACTTGGCGCCAAAGGTCTTTTATTTGTTGTGACAGGGAACCAGGAATGTGGTTTTAACGTTTTATCTGTGGGGAGGCAGCCACTTGTCCGGTTTTCCGGCTGTCCGACTGGCCCGGACGGTGGCCGGAGGCGATAAAACACACCGGTCATCGCTAACCAGACATTTCATTTCGGTGAAAAGTTAAATTACTAAGCTTACGGACGTAGACAGAATGGGAACAGCTCTATTATACGAATGTTATGGAACGTTCAATAAAAGAAACCGACACTTCTGCTATGGCGTGTGTCTCGTTGTATCGTTTACTGAATATTTATTTTCGTTTACGCAAACTATTTTGAAACGAAACATAGAGCCCAAACGGTAACTTCACGTAAAGTTTGTCAGACAACCATAACAGGATAACCGAACGACGTGCTATCCTCTACTCTAAATAATCCTAGCTGGGTTTTGCAACGATGTTACCATTCCGACAGAGCGGGCTTTACGGTCACCGAGTCACTTACGTAGTGTCAGCCTATCGGCTTCCTGACTTCTAAGAACCCCTTCTTCGTTCAATAACAAATCTCTCTCAACCAATGAAAACAAAAAAATATTGATTAAACTGACGAATCAATTGTCAAGGGCTTCTATAGTCATGATGCCATCACTGCATTATTTAACAAGACATTGTTTTATGTGATGGGTCTCTAACACATAAACTTGATGAATACTCGACACAGTTTATAATGTAGTCGGTTACTGTGTTCTGGCGCGAGGCAAATGTAAATAAATTATTGTTTGTCAACTATATTGTGTTTGAGTTGCGTACATATTATTTGTAGTTACATACGTAGAGAATTTGCATAGACCTCTAGTTACAATCATTAAGGGAATCTCATGTGGAATTGAGAACAGGGGCAAGGACAAATGTTTTATTTTATTAATATATGAGGGAAATTTGTCACAAATTGCGATGGCAATGTTATCATAATAAAAAAGTTTTGTTTAGATCCACCCATCGATTAAAACGTATACACCATGAGATAAAGTGACGACACGATAGGTCGCAAGTTCATTATTAATATTCAAACAAATTAATATTTGTATGGTCTATAGTCACAAGCTCAGTCGGGTATTTGAACCTACACGTGAAATAAACGTCCCAAAAACTACAAATCCCGGTACGTACCGATGTGGCAACGTCAACCTAATTCTTATTTAGGTGGCAATGTTTCTAGTAAAAGCTTATACCAAATGACGTCGTTAGAAAATAAATGGAGAGTGTGTTATAGTGACCAGTATACACTGTGTACAGCACGCGACCGCGGTGGCATCGTCCATCACATAAAGTCTCTTTATGAGCATGTTCTATTAAATTGGATGCGATAGCACCTAATACTGTGATGTATTGGCTGTTGGCTGTCATGAAGCTTATGTGTTGTTATTTATTTCATGTAGGAATGAGAGTTCTAAACATATTGGATGTTCCAACGAACAGACCATGGTATCATAGAGAGATGAAGTGAATAAAGACTTTTGTGTTTATACTGTGTGTATTAAGTGTGAAATTAAAATAATATTTTATTTTAAAAAAGGTGACAAGAATCAACTATATACAAAAGGAAAAATACCAGATTTGGCCCCAAGGTATTTTGAACTAATAGACCTTGACCTAGAAGTAGGCTTCTGATTTGATTAAACCAGTACTACTACCTACCTCTTCAATATTTAGATGGAAGAATAATCAAATAAAGCCAACTCCATTACGTTCGTATCCCACGATCCACTGAAGCTCAACTAAACGTATCACGCGACATATCTGCACACTATCGTGCGTGTGCGCTCACTCCGAGCGCGAATCTTTTTATGGTCAGTTACGCAATGTTCGCGCTCGAATGCGCGCCGTGTACCGCGTCCATCTGACTCCACTCTACCGGACACTTCATTGTATAACGCGCTGCGGGTATTCTACTGACTGGCAAACTACTTACCGGCATTTTTTGTGTAGATGTGACATACAATGTTTTTTATTGGATAACATTAGGTTATCGTGTCAGTGGATTTTTATTTGAACCCATCAGGGGCCTTGAGACCCGTTTAATTATTTTAAGTAACTTTTTCAGTCTAAATTGCTGTTTATTCATAGGATTGAAATCACAAATAAGTTCATAATTTAGGGTTTGTTTCAAAAACAAATATATAACATTCGTGTGAAATAGTAGTAAAACCGTCCCCTCTAAAGCCTCTAGATATTTTATCTCATTATTTTCTCATAACAGCATCTTACCTATAAGCTACAGCTTGTCTATCTATTATGTAATTTGACTGAAGGAAAAACCTTCCTCCAAGCAACGTTCAAGGAAAAATATGCCCCATAGATATAACATAATCCTAAAGGACGTGCCATCGATCTCACCCAAAACGGCTTCTAAATAATTTTCAATTTCATACAAAAACGTCTCCCTCGTCATGACACTCACTCATATCCCTTACAAAAACACTTGGAATATTATTCTTGGTCTCGTGAGCTTAGCGTTGCTAAGAACGTTTTGTGAGCGAATTTTTACTACTCATACCTTTTTCTTCGAAGAATATCTTTTAGAAAAAATAATCACCTTGTGGTGAACGTAAAGCTTGGCATCTTTTATCCACGACACATTGACAAAAAATCTGACTTCAAAGTTAAATACATATTTTATTAGTAGATTTTTTTCTTCTAAAGAACTATTACTAGCTCACACATCAACCCGTCCCTACTTTGAATTTTTTTTTTAGGTTTCGAGACGTTTCGAGGTGAAATCGAATCTTGTAACTCAAAATCTTATTTTCGATATCTATAAAAGGTGTTTACTAGTCCTATAAGTGAATACTATTAGTAATTTCAGTTGCCCCAAAGACAGCGATCTTAGAAAATGTATTTTCAGCCGAAAACCTTTATTCATTACAAAAATTCGAAAAGGTCGTTAAGGGGATAAATAAAAAACGCATATTACCGGCCACAAAATAATAGCCGGGCTTCCTCAACATATTTTGTCTAAAACGTCGCTTCGTGTGTCATTCGTAAAATGTGTAATTGTAAGCCTCAAAGCCTGTCCGCTCGCTCCGCTCTCCGCGAGGCTTTGTCTCCGCTTTTTTCGCTCGCCTGAATGTTAACAGTGTTTTGCTCGTATTGCGGTGTCGTGAGCGGTCGCCTGCGTTTTTTAATAGCCATTAGTGCTGTGAGCCAATGGCCGCTAATCCTAGTGTGGTTCAATGAACGTACTTTTAAATAAATGTTGGTTTTCACAGGTACTTCTCGACTCGTTTTGTAAGTACAACATAATTTAATGAATATTGTATATACTCGTGTGTTGTTTTTTAGTCAGAAGTGTCTGTTGGATTAGAAAGAACGGAATTATAAAATAGGGTCGATAAAAAATATCTAGAAGATAAGTGTGTACCTGCACTGTTTATATCAAGTGCTGTGTGTCTAGCCAAGAGTCAAAGACAGGTCTTATTCTAAGTGCTGATTCTGATTCTCTTTTTAGGGTTCCGTAGTCAACAAGAAACCCTTATAGTTTCGCCATGTCCGACTGTACAGACAGACTCTGTCCGCGGTCTGTCCGCGGCTTAGCTCAGAGACTCTTAATTCTAGAAAGCTGTAATTTGGTATGGGTATACATAATAAAGCACGGCGACAAAGTGGTTAAATTAAATGATGGATTTTTTTTATTGGTACCTCCCCTTCGCTTAATGTGGGGATTGTTTTTTTTTTTTCGTCTATCTAATGGTGTGGGCTGTTGTTGGAAAGGTCGTTCTAAAATACTGTAAGTTTGTGAAAACGATTTTTCGATTCAGGAATCCGTTTGCGAAATATTTATCTTTAAAGTGCTAATTTTTGTTAGAGTCAAGTGTGGTCAAGGGGGGGGGGCCTTGGCAGCTAAATGGTTGGTTTTGCGTATGTGAGAACAAGTTTTTCAACTACAATGCTAAGTTTGTTCTTGGGATAAATTCATTCCAACTACGGAACCCTTAATTGTGCGTGGTTCGACACGCACTTGGCCGGTTAGATTTTTCCATAGCGTTTAGTGTCGTAAAATTGCTGCAAAAACGCCAATTCAATGCGATACACATCCGATTCTTTGCCAAAACTACCAAGCTATGTATTACAAATTCAGCTGGGCAGCGACCCTGTCGTGTGATCCACCGGCACACCCTCGTCACGATCGGCTCTACAGTTCAGCTTTTTTATTATTTCCATAAGACTACGGGAGCCCACTGGGAACTATGAATGATTTATGTGACGTCAGCCAAATAACTTGATATGCAGGTATGCTTGAAATATGTAGTCTTGTGTAGGATCAAAGAACTTGATTGTTGATTAAACTAAGTCAATAATTATGAGGTGATAGGCATTTCATACGAATGACAAAGAAAAAGAAATATAAATATTGGTCCATTGTTACAAAATAAATTAAAAAAAATCATTATAATGTACCTACCCTGTCCGTGTCCCTGACTGTACCTACAACTAGAGAAACTACCCGAAATATAGCGTAACGCGCTGCACTTTATTAAGCTTTTATAATTATGTATATTGCAACACTCATTACCTACCTCTAGGCGTGACCTACGTTCGAGACTGACGTCAATGTATTACTTGAACGTGGAAGCGTATCCTAACCTAACCAAGGCGCTTTGACTGGCAAGCAAAGAAATACAATTATAAATTCTAGACGAGATTTCTCTAGAAATAAGCATCACATTTGTACGTATTTTTTTGTTCCTTTCTTCTTGTAATAAATAAATAATTATTATTAACACTAAATAGTAGGTAACTTAAAGTAGGTTATCTTTTTCGCTTCAAGATGATCTACCTATTAAAGTACAATTAATAGAGATCCATTGTTATAACAGAAAGCAAAATAAATGAAATGAAAATGTAGAGCGTGCCGTAATTACGTTAATAAAATAAAATAAGCGTAGAACACACTTGCGACTCATAATCTGGATACTCCGTGACGTGTACGTACTTAATTACGACGACATTCTGCTAATTAACGTACTTATTACAGTATCACAGTCTGGAGATGATCATTACGTCGCTACGGCACAGTAGCACGACTTTATATAGCTTGGAATAATAAAATGATCATGTCTTACTTTGGTATTAATATTCTTCATTCTTAGTATTGTAATTCCTTTAAGGTCACATGATTTTATTATTAACTTCTTAGTATGGATGTGAGACAACACATTTGTGAAAAAAATGTAGTACATACTCAAATAAAAACAAAAAGGTGTGATTAAATAAATCACAAGGTAAGCCATTTATGGTGTAAGTCTGGGGCTCGATCGACAACCTTAGTGGAAGCAAAACCGTCTCAACCTTTCGGAATTATACATAACAGATAATTATACAATGAGCTCTATTCATAGTAACGTAAACAAGCCTCCTTCATTCACACGATTAATATGAGCTCTCAAGCCACTTGATACGCCCATCGAACGCACTTAGCCTCGGAACCCAACCCCGCTGAAAATGGCAGCAAGTTACGTGCAAACTGTTCAATATACTCGCACGTAGTGAGGAGGTAAGGTTACATGAACGGTTTGTTGGGTTCATTGTTAGCAGGCTCATTACATAGACAGTTATGTGTATTCTAGTATTAAAGCTCTTCTAGGAACAATATCTTTTCAGATCGTTGAATGGGACCGTATCAATAAAAAAATAGTAAAAACCCCGTTCTACTAAAATAATAAACACATACGTCACGCCTGTATTCCCGAAGGGATTGGTGATACCCACGTTATAAATACGACATCACGGATTTTTTTTTTTTTTTATATCCTGCTACTTAGCAATCTGTTTCTGTCTGCAAATCTTATTGCTAGATCTGGTATACTGTTTCTCTTGAGGCGAGAGAATCTTAGGCTGCCCACTCCCTGCAGTTCAGCAGCTAACTGGTTAGTGTGATGGTCTAGTCTGGTTTGATATTTCTTGCTGTATGATTCAATTTTCTCCTTCACTGTTTGCATATTCAAATCTAGGTTCACATATTTATTGCTTATGTACGATGGAATATCGAACATTGCTCTCATTGTTTTACTTTGAAACCTTTCCAGTATTTCGATATTACTGTGACTGGTTGTGCCCCATAGCTGTATGCCATAAGTCCATACAGGCTTCAGTATAGCTTTATAGATAGCCATTTTACTGGCGTCAGTCAACTGTGACTTGCGTCCGATGAGCCAGTACATGCTCCGGAGTTTGCTGTCCAATTGTTTTCTTTTGGTCCATATGTGTTTGCGCCAGGTGAGGCGTCGGTCAAGGTGCATGCCCAGGTATTTGGCGTCTTCTGATTGTGGGATCTCTGAATTACAAAGTTTCACAGGTGGGCAGGTTTTTCTTCTGAGTGTGAAGGTTACTTGAACCAACTTTTCCGAATTGGCTTTAATACGTCACTGCTCTAGCCATGCTTCGATCAGAGTTAGGTGTAGTTATAGCCTTTCAGATGCGGAGGCGTGATTCTCATGTGTTGAAAGGATCGCTGTATCATCTGCATA
Organism: Lithophane semibrunnea; assembly: GCA_947363905.1. Taxonomy (NCBI): domain Eukaryota; kingdom Metazoa; phylum Arthropoda; class Insecta; order Lepidoptera; family Noctuidae; genus Lithophane; species Lithophane semibrunnea. The sequence goes on along the minus strand of OX376192.1, from coordinate 542,297 downwards.
CGTCGCTGTAGTGGTGTAGGCATGAGTGGGTATATCTGCTGTGAATATTAGATAAAGAAATGGTCCGAGTATGCTTCCTTGTGGTACTCCTGACTTAATTTCGTGCATTTGAGATGTATCAGAATTATATTTTACTTCGTAGCATCTATTTTCGAGATACGACTTTAATATTAGAAAGCAAGAGTGTGGTAGCGTTTTTTTAATTTTGTAGAGCAGCCCATTTTGTGGCTTGGGTAGAAGGACAATCTTAAACAAGCGTTGAAGATAGCAAGTATAAGGAGTAACCCTTTTTTTGGGAGATGCTTCAAAAGAGTAGCGTCAGTAAGATCATAACCAGGGCATTTCCCTTCTTGAAGTTTTAGGATTTCCCGCCTTAGTTTATGAGATGGCACGTGTTTCAGGGATAGGTGCATTTGAGTGGGAGAGCTGAGGTATTTTTCTATTTCATTGTCGAGATGTTCATTGTTGCTAGGAAATGGTTCAAAAACTATACGTAGGTGATTGGCATATGTGTTAGCTTTTTCACAGTCGGAGCGAGCCCAGGTCCCCATTTGTGTTTTTAATGGTGTAGCCTGCTGTTTGGGGCGCTTTAGGTTTTTGGTAGCCGTCCACAAGGAATAGTTTGTGTCACTAGTGTGTGTCAGTTTTGCGAGGTGTGATTGCAGATTCTCATTTTCCCATTCTTTGATTAGTGCCTTTAATTGCTGTGAGGCTTTATTTATGGCAGTTTTATCTCTTGGATAGTGGGTGTTATGCCATACTCCGCGGAGTCTACGTCTTTCAATTATACAGTCCTTGATGAGCTCAGGGTATACATGTTCTTTTGCACTTACCGCTTTATGTTGAGGTGTGGATCTGTTTGCCGCATCATGTATTAATTGGTTAAATCCTTCTATAGCCTGTTCTACCTCGTCCGTGGTTTTCAGAGAGATCATAAGCTGTGTCTCCGCTGTGGTGATATCCTGATATTTTTCCCAGTTAGTTTTCCTATTATACATTTTGAGAAGTGTTTCAGTAAGTATTATCTTATTATTCACAGTAAGAATAACTGCAGAGTGGTCTGAGTTGTCTGCAGATGTTTAACATCATGGTTTGAATTCTGTTGAACATCTTATCTAAAATGTCATCAAGCTGTTGTATTTGAAGCGGTTGGTCTGGGTAAGGTATGTTTTCTGTTTTATTTTTGGTCATTGCAGCCTAAGTTGCTGTAGTTTCGTTGTATGTATTAAATTTCTTTGGCTGCGGTTTTTCAACATCGGACATCCGGGTATGTGGGTTTGGTGTTTTTTTCGGTTTTAACTAGCAGGATGTTTTTCTTTGCAGTTTGCGCATGTAGCTTCTGTGTCTCTAGTTTTGCTACAAGTGGTGGTCGGGTGGTCTTCTCCACATTTGACGCAACTGAATGGTCGGTAACATTGATTTTTGGACTGACCAAATCTTTGACACCTTTTGCATTGGAGGATTTCTTTTTTTTACAAGCTCTATATTAGCTTGCTCTGTTCGTATGTGTTTCCAGTTACTCCTTTTGTCATTAATTTTTCAAAAGCTTCCTGGCATACGATTGAGCTGAAACTTGGCATACTTATACAACTACCAAGACATTTTGAAAAAATGATACCATGGAGCTGGTCCAATGATGGAGCCGGAAGTTGGGTAGAGGAACTCCTCAATCAAACAAGATAGCACCATCGTGTTAGGACTCATGGGACATGATGATGGAGCCGGCAGGTGGCCATGGGAACTCCTCAATCAAACAAGATAGCACCATCGTGTTTGGACTCGTTGGTTATGTATTAACAAGTGTTTTGACACTAGGTAGTGTTCAGGGTCTGATGATGGAGCCGGAAGGTAGCCATGGGAAAACTTAATTCTTTAGATTTGTGAAGGTGATAGAACAGGATATTTAAACAAATCGTAATGCTAAAAAGTAGAAAATAAAATATAAGTAAAAATCTTTTTAAAAACAAGCTTTTAATTAACTAAATAAAACTGTCGTAAACATAGAACTTTAATATTTTCTTAAAAGCTTGAGGCGTAAATGTCCTTCTTACACTAAACTTGAAGATAAGCCTCAAGGTTTTAAGAAAATATTAAAGTTCTATATTTACGACAGTTTATTTAGTAAATAAAAGCTTAGTTGAAAAAGTAAAAAAGTTTAGTTAATTAAAAGCTTGTTTTAAAAAAGATTTTCACTTATATTTTTTATAAGGTGTTTCAAAGGACATGTTGTGACGTATCGCGCTCAACGATCAGTGGATCATACTTAATTAGCAATAGCTAAGTATATGTCACATCAATATATTTAATAGGCATATCTCCAAAACAAAACTTAGTCGCTCAATACACTTGTAGTCAGACACACGTCTTTTCTTATTAAAATCCTATCCAAACAAAAGTGAACCTAATTACAATCAACATATGGTCGTATTCGAGCCGAACGTAGCAACTACGGAGCGGTGAACACCTGGCCGCTTGAACAAAAGAACCGCATTCCACAGCGATAAGGATTCATAGAAAAAAAACACCTCGTTCTAATGGATAGTTATGCATAATGTTTGCAACTAAGTAATTAGCACTACTACGGAAGATTACCAAGTTTTACGAACAATTTTATTGAACTATTGAGTGAAATTTATAGTGAAACAACAATGAGTACTACGAAAGAACAACAGCAATATCTCGCTGTCTTGGAAGATGGTGCTAATTTACTTCAAAAAACGCAAACAAACTTGAAAAAGTGTCCAAAGGGAAGACTGACAAAAGGTTATATAGAAGCACGCGTGAAAATTATTGATGAATATTGGATGTCATTCAAGAACGCACATGATGGGTTAGTAAAGATAACACCCAAAGAACAAAAAGGAATTTTGCCATACTTTTTGGATGAAGAATTCTTTGTTTATGAAGAATTATACAGCTCATTACAAGGTGATTTGAAGGATATGCTTACGTCGTTAGCGGAATCGGCATCGATGGATTCGAGAAATTCAAGTATGAACGTAACATATGCATCGCAACATATAGTGCATTTACCAAAAATAGAATTACCTAAGTTTAATGGAAATTATGAAGGATGGCCTACTTTCAAAGATTTGTTTACTTCTTTGGTGCACGAAAATAATAACCTCAGTGATGTACAGCGATTACATTATTTAAAAACAAGTGTGAGTGGAGAAGCTGAGGCGTTATTGACCCATATACAAGTGACATCCAGTAATTACGCAACTGCATGGAATGTTTTGAATAAGAGGTATGGTAACAGACGCATAATATTAAACTGCATCATGAAAAGATTATTTTACCAGAGGAAGATGACTTCGCAATCAGCCGTTCAATTAAAGGGCTTGTTAGATACCACTACAGAATGCCTAAATAACATGAAAAATTTAAAAATAACTACGGGGTCTTGGGATCATGTAATAATATTTCTGCTCGTTCAGAAGTTTGACCCAGAGACACATAAAGGCTGGGAAGAGTATGCCTATAAGGAAGACAGCGAAGCATTACCTACTTGGAGTGAATTAAAGACTTTCATGGAGTCCAAGTTCCGCACCTTGGAGTTAGTTACAGGCGTTACAGCTAACAATAATACAAGAGAGAAACAAGTTAAAGAACGTTCTTATCATGTTGCCACACCAAGTACAGAAAAGACATGTATCATGTGCAAAGAAAACCACACGTTGTGTCACTGCAAGAAATTTATTGATATGAAATTAGATGAGCGAACCGAATATGTGAAGAACAAACATTTATGTTTTAACTGTCTAGCACTTGGGCACTCCGTTAAGAGATGTAAACTACCAGTGTCCTGTCAAAAATGTCACCGACGTCATCATTCTTTACTACATGATACTAAGAACACAGAACCAGCGGCTACACCGAGTACTTCACAACCGTTGGCTTCACAGCATGTAGTAGAAGAGAAAGAAGCAGTTCAAGTGAACACAGTGATCGCGTCGCATCATACAACTAGACATGGAATAGCACTGTTAGCGACTGCTGTAGTGAAAGCAACAAATACTGAAGGTCAAATCATTTCACTACGCGCGCTGATAGACCAGGGTTCTCAAGCTATATTCATAAGCGAGAAAGCGACTCAACTATTGAAACTGAAGCGACAACCATTCAAGGGAAGTGTCGTAGGAGTGGGATCTACGAGAACAGAGATCAAACACGTGGTACAGCTTAACATAAGATCACAGTGGGACCATAACTATAGTTTACCGATCCAATCCTACGTGATGTCGAAACAACTGACCACTAAGATACCCACCAAATCAATTGTCAATCAATCATGGCCTCATATCGACGGGCTTAACTTGGCTGATCCGAGTTACTTAACACCTGGTTCTGTAGATCTGCTATTAGGAGTCAAGGAATACGCACAGATTATACAGCCAGATTTAATAAAAGGTCCACCAGGCACTCCAACTGCACAAAAAACAAACCTGGGTTGGATTATTTTTGGAGATATCTATGAAAAACCACAAAACGATACCTACCTTGTGATGCATCACCAAGTTGACGTAGACGAAATATTAAAATCAATATGGGAAATAGAGATTAACAAGGATAGAAATTTAACAAAGGAAGATAAGATTTGTGAAGATATCTTTGAGAAAACAACAACTAGAAATGAGGAGGGAAGGTACATAGTCAAATTACCTTTCAAAACATACAGTCCACAACTAAATGAAACGAACACGAGTACAATGTTACAGACACCTGAAGGAAACACAAAGGAGATAGCTAAACAAAGATTCTTGCAACTTGAGCGGAAGTTTAAGAAGTCATCAGACCTGAAAAAAGAATACACAAAAGTTATAGATGATTACATAGAACAAGGACACATAGAGAAGATACCTGAAAGAGAAAAAGAAAAAGTATCAGTTTACTTACCTCACCACGCTGTAGTTCGTACTGACAAGGAGACTTCTCGAACACGCGTTGTCTTCGATGCTTCCTGTAAAGGCACAAACAATATTTCACTAAATGAAGAATTATTGGTAGGTCCGCAGCTGCAAGATGATTTGAGAAACCTTCTTATGAAATGGAGAATGAAGCGTGTCTGCTTCATGGCTGATATCAAACAAATGTATCGCCAAATATTGGTGACTCGTGAAGACGCAGACTTCCAGCGAATTATCTGGAGACCCGATGAGGATGATGATTTACAAGAATACCGTTTGCTGAGGCACAGCATCTGCTCCGTATTTAGCTGTTAGAACTCTCCACCAAACAGCTGATGATGAAGGAAGAGAACAACCACTTGCTGTGCAATCCATTAAGGGTAATTTTTACATGGATGACTGGCTTGATGGAGCTGATGAAACCGAAACTGCTATTTCTCTAGCCAAAACTGTCTCAAACATACTTCAAAAGGGTGGTTTTCAACTCACGAAATGGTCATCAAATGATATTAATTTTATGAAATCTATAGATGAAGAAAAAAGATCGACCAACGCAAATATAGACATGAATCTTGATGGAACAATAAAGGCATTGGGAATTGTATGGAACCTGAAAACAGACACATTTCAATATAACCTGACTTTACCAACATCTGAAAGTAGTTATGTCACAAAACGAAATATTCTATCCGACATACAAAGGCTTTTCGATCCACTTGGTTGGATTGTACCAAGTACAGTAATGGCAAAAATACTATTACAGAAACTATGGCTCGAAAAGGTGAATTGGGATCAGAACGTAAGTGAACCGTTACGTGAAGAATGGAATCGAATAAGATCAGATTTTGCTAGTGTGAATAATGTACAAGTGAACAGATGGCTTGGTACAACGGAAACAAACAAAACAAATATACAAATACATGGATTCAGTGACGCTTCGATCCGAGCTTACGCTGCAGCAGTATACATAAGAACTGAAACAAATGACAAGGTTGAAATAAAGCTCATTGCTGCTAAAACAAGAGTAGCACCCCTGAAAACAATTTCCTTACCAAGACTAGAGTTGTGTGGTGCATTACTTCTCTCCAAGCTTATGAAACAAATTGGGATCGCAATGAAAATTCCAACTTCAGCTATGTATGCATGGACAGATTCCTCTATAGTTATAGCGTGGCTATGTGGTGATCCCAACCGATGGAAAACGTTTGTTGCCAACCGCGTTGTTGAAATTGTAGAAAACGTAAACAACAAGCGCTGGTATCATGTAAAGTCGAATGATAATCCCGCAGACATAGCCTCTCGAGGAATGTTGCTGTCCGAACTGAAGAAATGTGACTTGTGGTGGAGAGGCCCAAGTTGGTTATCTGAAAAAGAAATAAAGATTAGAAAACAGGAAGTAATGACAACAGAAATGGAAATGAAAACAAAGAAGATTATTACTCACCTCAGCACAGAAGAACAAGAGAAATCTATATCTACACAATTTGAGAATTTTAACAAATTACCAGAATTACTCAAAGTTCTCTGTTACTGCAAAAGATTCTTGAACTACAAAGTCAATGTAAACATAAATAAACAAATAACAACACAAGAATTAGAAGATGCACTGACAATTTGTATAAAAAGAGTTCAAGAAGAAGAATACACGGAAGAAGTAGAAAGGCCTTATTTATGTAAAATATTATAAATCATTGTTTCTTAAAAGACCTACAGGCCTTTTGGTGGGCGGTATGTTGTGACGTATCGCGCTCAACGATCAGTGGATCATACTTAATTAGCAATAGCTAAGTATATGTCACATCAATATATTTAATAGGCATGTCTCCAAAACAAAACTTAGTCGCTCAATACACTTGTAGTCAGACACACGTCTTTTCTTATTAAAATCCTATCCAAACAAAAGTGAACCTAATTACAATCAACAGGACACTTTCATATGATTTAAGAATTTTAATTTAAAAATGTCTCTATTGTTCGGCTTCGGTTCCAGGTCTACGTAGTATAGAGGTAAGGGTGCTTTTGAGACTCGGTGATAAAAAAAAATCTGGTAAATTCTTCAAAAGTACGGGTTTCGTGATATTATATTGTTTTCGTCGTATAGTTTAAGTTTTACAAAGTAACTTCTCCTCAAACTAAATTAAACATTTTTATTTGATAAATAAATCGTTCAGTATAAAATCCGGCTAGAAATTGAGTAAATCTGTCTAAATTGACCAGCTAGTTTACTAGATAATATTAGAAAGGATTTACTGCAGAAAGTCATTTCAAAAATGTGTCCAGGGATGAAAGAAAACTTTTCCAGCTGTAGATAGTAAATGGAACGGAAATCGCTTTACTGACTCATGTAATCGTGTCGAGAAAAGCAATATACCATCTGTCAATTGTGCTTTTTAAATTTTCCTTTGACTTTTTCATAAACATGGAACCTCCCGCCAGTCCCGACGGATTTCTAATCCATCTCTATAAAAATGTCAGCTATTCAGTACAAATTCCGAGTTGAGCTGAAACTCATATGTTCCGTCACTTTAATATACTAGCTTGCTTTCATGTCGGAGCAGCTCAACAGATCTGAAGACATATGAAAGATGCTCGCCTCTTCCAAGGATTAAACGTTTTTGTGAACCTTCCTTGAGATGGAATTTTGAAGATTTATATAAAATCTATCATGTCGTCATCGATCATTGCTTTGGTAGAACAGAATAGGTCCCTCTTTAAATTAAATAAGAAAAGACCTTTTACCTCAGCAGCCATAATAAATATTACCTTGATGGCAATAGGTTCGCCCGCTATTACATAGGACTCAAACATAACTGACGAAATTTGGGTGTACTATGGGTACACCTCTGCCTAATCCTTCGAAGATTACAGGCGTGAATACCGTCTCAAAAATTAAAAAAAGTTTTACTGCGACACTATTCGATTGGGTCCTTTTTCGCTTTCTTCAAGTTGTCTTCTGCCCACATGAGATGTCGTTAATCTTCGAAGTAATTCATTCCAGCGTATTGCAGACCATTCCGTGCAAATATGCTCCTTATTCTACATGGTCATTATATTTGATGTTCTTCAATAAAACGAACGCGTGCTACTTGACCCGCCATCTTTGTCGATCGAATATAAAATTGATAGCTCATTGCGATCCATCTCTCTCTTTTACTGCTGTTTTACTTCAAAGAATACATTTTTATGTCAATCGTATGGGTAGTGGCCACCTGGGGAACGGAATAGTTTTATTGTTTTGTATTGGAAGTTTTAATTGGAAAATATATTTTTGGTTCCGTCAAATATTCTGTATTCTTAGCGACACCCATGGTTCAAAGAGCTTGTCAAACCGTCGTCGGATCTATGACGATATTTGACAGACGTCAAAATGTGCGAAGGCCTAAAAGTGGGATTTATAACCAGTCGAGCTTAAAATATTCAGTTAGTCCGATAAATATTAACCCAGTGTTTTATAACGAACTGAAAGCTAGGCTCGGCGACATAAAAAGGCTAACTAAATAAGAGCGAATTTAATTCTTCAATATAGAAAGCTTAAGTTTCACATTAACACGTTCTCATTATTTTATCAAAACCATTTTAAACACATTTAACCACAAGATGCAGTTGCCTTAATGAGGGGAGCATTATCGCGCTACGTGTGCTACGGCGTAGCGCTACAATGCTACGAAGCCGCAAACCGGGCCAAAGGCAAGCGTAGCCAATTTGAACTAGGTAGGATTAAGCTAAGTAGGTCTCAACTGTACATTATAATTATAAGTTTGAACTTTATATCAAAAATTCTAGAAGACTTACTTTTACACGTGGCTTCACCCGCGTGGAGGTCGGAAATTATGCCATGGGAACGCAGAACCGGGATAACTACTTGTGCAACATTCATCGAAATTAGCTTGAACTGATAACAGACAGAAAGACAGAGCTACTGGCATTTTTACAAGCTTTATATTACCTTGCTCTGTTCGTATGTGTTTCCGGTTACTCCTTTTGTCATCAATTTTTCAACGACTTCCTGCCATCCGATTGAGCTGAAACTTGGCATACATATACAACTACCGAGACATTTTGAAAAATTGATATCTTAGTGCTGGTCTGATGGTGGAGCCGGAAATTGGCCAAAGGAACTCCTCAATCCACAAGATAACACCATCGTGTTTGGACTCATTGGTTACGTATTAACAAGTACTTTGACACTGGGTGGTGTTCAAGGTCTGATGATGGAGCCGGGAGGTGGCCATATGTGTTTCTAGTTACTCCAAATGTCATCAATTTTTCAAGCACTTTCTGGCATCTGATTATGTTGTAACTTGGTATACTGATACACCTACAGAGACATTTTGAAAAAATTACCATATCATGTTGCTGGTCTGATGATGGAGCCGGAAGTTGGCCATAGGAACTCCTCAATCAAACCAGATAGCAACATTGTGTTTGGACTCATGGTCATGTATTAACAAGTGCTTTGACACTAGGTGGTGTTCAGGGTGTGATGATGGAGCCGGAGGGTGGCCAAGGGAACTCCTCAATCAAACAAGATAACACCATCGTGTTTGGACTCATTGGTTATGTATTGACAAGTGTTTTGACACTAGGTGGTGTTCAGGATCTGATGATGGATCTGGAAAGTGGCCATGGGAAAACCTCAATCAAACAAGACAGCACCATCGTGTTTGGACTCATTGGTCATGTATTAACAAGTGCTTTGACACTAGGTGGTGTTCAGGGTCTGATGATGGAGCTGGAAAGTGGCCATGGGAAAACCTCAATCAAACAAGATAACACCATCGTGTTTGAACTCGTTGTTTTTTATTGACAAGTGCTTTGAAACTAGCTGGTGTTCAGGGACTGATGATGGATCCAGAAGGTAGTCACGAGCTCTCCTCACCCAAATAAGATAGCATCAACGTGTTTGGACTCATTGGATATGTATTGAAAAGTTCTTTTAAACTAGCTGGTGTTCAGCGACTGATGATAGAACCGGAAGATAGTCACGAGCAAATAAGAAAATATTAAAGTTCTATTGTTTACGTAAGTTTTATTTAGTACTTTTTAGTTCATTAAAAGCTTGTTTTTAAAAAGATTTTTACTTATATTTTTATAATATTAGTATGGAGTATGGATATATACTATAAACTAAAAATATCTAAGCCCAGGTAAACCCTGGTTTTTATAAAATATGCATGACATAGTTTTATATTACGGCAACCTAAAGCATAAAACTGCGATTTCCTCGTAGCTACATCAAAGTTATATACAGCCTTTTGACTGAGGACGGCAGCAATTCGCGTTGTGTGCCTCTATTATGTAGATGAGATCCAGCCCTCCACTATCGTTATATACAATCTGAAACTATACGCAAATGTAACGTGTATACCTGTTTATACAAGACATGTATATTGTATAATAATCGTGTGTTTGTGTGTGTTCTAAGTGGGATTCCGAGAACTACATTTAGAATTCAATTTTGTTAGTTATGAATTTGAAAGTGGAAGTTGTATGTGAATACCAGTATCAAAACATTTGCGAGCAGAGATATCACAGAATACTTTTATGTGTCATGTGCAAACCATAAATAAGAACTAAAATTAGACTCTAAATTAGAAGTTTTTGTTAATTGCTATTCTATTTAATGACTGACTATTTATATCTTGAGTTGTTCACTGTGGAACTTTATGACGTGGTTTGATATTTAACCATTATTTTATTAACTGCTGTCTGTTACATTCCAACACATACAGGCTATTTGTTCCTACAACTTTTCACACCCCAGTAGGTACCTCACTCCTCAAACCAACACAATTCCACCAGACACCGATAACGTAAACGCTCAACAGATTGCCGCACACGACTCGCTGACTATCATCGATGACGTCATGACGTTGCTGACGTCGCTAAGACGACGGGTCGTGACGTACGGATACATCGTTGTGTTCCGTCTTTTTGTACTACAGTTGCGTTAGTTAATAATAGACTAATAGACACTATTATGGGCTTTAGTTGCCACATTGATTCTGTTGAAAGTACAAATAAACGTTTGTGTTGCAAGGGCAATGTATTTAACGCTATAAACTTTATAGCTTTGAAAATATCTGTGGTCTTCGCCAGATCTCCATTTAAACGGCTGTGCCTAGATGCCATAGAGAAACAGTAAAGCGCGACTTTAAACGTTTTTTACCAAATTATTGTTATTCCAGTATGATCACTTATTGAACGAAGAATTTATATAATCATCTCTTTTACACAACGTGACATTTATTTTCTTCATTTTTGACATCGCATCGTAGAAGTCATTCTACAATCAGTCATTTTGCCAGCATGCTACACATACTAGTACCTTCAAAACCTAACCTTGTACTAGTAACACATGAATTCAAACCCAATCCACAATATTTGCCCACCACCATTGCAAGCGGTGGCCACTCCCGGCCGCGTCACGCGTCTGCAACCCTCCAGCAGATTTATATTTATTCACTAACTATGCCTGCGGTCGCACGTGTAAATAATCCTGCATCATGTCGCTCATTTTGTGGCCACACCGCTTGTTCGGATCAGTCACTGTTGGTAACACTAGAATTGCATTCAATAATACAAGAATAATATTCAATTTAATTTTCTGTAGCATTTTTACGTATATTTTTTTCCAAATTCCAAAACTCTACCACTTAAAAATATTAAAAAATCACCCCTCATTTTGTAAAATTAACAAATTAAAAATAACACCCCTCTTTTTCCGTCGGGGGTTAAAAACTTTACCAGTGAGCAGTCACTTAACTAACAAGCAACGCACTGAGCAACACTACACATCTCAACGCTAAATTATGATACGGTAAAACCATACCTAATATTCTGGAATAAAAAATATTGAAAAGGCTAGTACCTAATGTAGAAATGAGATAAACGAATATAATGTAGAAGAAACTGAATAAGAATAGGAAAACCTACTAAGCGGATTACTCTTAAACCAAAACCATGGGTGGGGAGTAGGAATACGCTGATCTCAAAAACAGTCTATTATTTGTGAGTATTTCCACGAATATTCTCTCAAGTTTACTAGTGAAGCACACACTCTACACGCTTTATATTTACCTGGTACTTTTGCTAAGCAAAAGCGCATGACGTCACTGTTAGGGTGTGTGGAGATAAAAATAAACAGGTCACACTGGAGTCGGCTATTTTTGTCCCCGGCTATAATGGACTCGGCCCGATCCAGTTCAAAATAAACATACCAAAAGGTCTTTGTACATATTGCACTACCTACACTTCTGAACAATGTAGGTATTATATTTTGATATCCACACTATCAATTATAGAGCGGTCATCCAGCCTGCGTCTACTTATCAACGCAAGTCTACCAATTATAAAAAAAACTTCACGCTAATCATCGCGACTCGTGTACTTAGTAGCTTTTGTTTTCACTTTATTTGAACTAATATCTTGGCATCTCCATTGAGAATTCGAATAACTTGAATATTATTCGATTCATAAATATGATTTATCAATCAGTAACTAGTTTTGGGATCACAAGACCGACAGTAGTAACATTTGATTCACTGAGTAAATATGAAACACTTCCTTATCCCTATGAACCAGGGCTTGAAATACCGTTAAAAATATGGTATCGTTACAGCCTTCTGATGCAGGTATCGTTACCTAATAAATAACGTTATATTATTTAACGTTATATCTGGCACATTTTACCGTTAAACATACGTAACGGTAAAATCTAAGGTAACGATAATTTTATCGTTAAAATTAGTTTTGTTACCGTCGCTCTCGTCCAATCGCAAAAGAATGTCAGATTGCATCTACGCTAAGACTGCCGTACGACTATTTGCGCGTTTAATAGATATTATCTTATGATTGCTATTCTGTGTTGTGCTTGTACTTGAGATTGAGAATATACTTGGTTGGTTGGTCCACCGGTAGCGTGCAGAAGTAAAAAAGCCAATTTGACTGAAGCCTTTTCTTTAGCCTCAAAATGGGTAAGTTCAATAAAATTATCATTGATTATTTTGCTTATAATTTTGCTTATATATCACTGGAGAAGCACTAAGAACACTTCCCCTGTACAAGACAAAAAAAAAGTGGTCAATCACGGTCATAAAAACTACTTTCAAATCGATTCCAACGCACATCGTTAATCGGGTTCGAGATGAGTGGAGCTCCGTGAAAATGTCTGACTGTGCTGTTAAATTCTATAAAAAGCGTTCAAATACGTAAAACTTACGTAAATAACTGAATAACGTTCCATATTTACGTATTTTTTTATAACATTTATTCATGTTCTTATTGAAATTCAAAATCCTAACCTCATAATACATTTCGATTTTTCATTCGATTCAACATAAAACATGGTATGAATCGAGTATTTTTCTCGCATTGCTTTTATGACGTTACCGAGTCATTTTTTATGTTCGTAAAGATCAAAATATTTTTCTTTTGCATTACGAAAATGTACGACAAATCAGCAAAATTTACATGCACTTGTCAAGCGATTATGTCCTTTAGTAAAAGTGATAGCAAAACTACCGTAGGTTTGAGGTCATGTTTGAAACCAAAATTGACATGTCGATAATTTCATAATAAGAATTAAATACTTACTAATTTTTTTTGTTTATTTTTTAAAATTTTCAATCGTTTTTATATTTCCATTCAAATGGTTTTATTTTTATAATTTGTTATTTTTTTTAACTTAACCTATTTTATTATTGAGATTAATACAAGTTTAGTTAATTTTATTGAATTTTACCTAGTTATATTTTCTTCTTATTAAAATGTAAGTAACTATTTTAAGCATCAGCTGTTTTATTTCATGGATTCGAGCCAAATTCCGAATGAATATCGATATTGATGAAAATAAAAATCGATGGTACCGACTTCTCTTTTCGAGCGAGTGTCTATTGTTAATTTTAACTAGAAGCTATTCCGAGCGAGCATTTAATTGTTTATTTTTCCTAGAAGCTACCGCGCCACCCGCCATACCGCAAATAGTGACAGAATTTTTTGTTAGGAATATATTTTAAAAACGTTGCCCCACACTAAGAATTTCTTCCTGTATCGTGGGTGCGTTTACAAACATACATAGAAACTCACATACACTAACACACAGACCCGGAACAACTACTTGCAGATCATACAAATATTTGTTCCGTGCGGGGATCGAACCCGCGACACGTTGCGCAGCAGTCCATCGCTCAGCCACTGCGCCAACCGTGTTGTCGAATATTGCGCTTATGCGTTCTCCAGTGTTATATACTCTAAGTTATTTTGTGAAGAAAATTTTATGTGTTAGTTAAGCGTACGTAGCTTAACCCGTTTTCCGTTTTATTTCAGCAAAGCGAAGCATGTCACCTGACGTATTTGCATCAGCATCGGACAACAAATGGAATAACCAATTTGATATAGACGCGGCACTTAAAGCTGAAATACGGAAGAAAATGCAAAAAACATTTAAACATGAAGATAAATGTGAGAACAAGGAAGTAGCTGGAATGGTTACAGATGGTACATGTAAGACCAAAAAAAATGCTCAATCGGTTACAGAATCCACCTCTGGGAAGACCTGTTCAGACTGTGATAAATTTAATAACTGTGTTGGTAATGATGGAAGAAATGAGAATTTTTCACGCCTACTACAAGAAGAATTACAATTTATCCAACCCTGCATGCGGACACGTGTATATACGAAAATTTTACATTTTGTAGACACTATCAGAAATTGTCACTCTAGTGAAATAGATTTAACAGAATCAGAGAAAAATAGTTAAACTTACAATAGTTATGATTGATTGCAAGGTACATTAGTGACTGATTGGTATTGGATTAAACTAAAAAGTTTCTTAAAACTTTCTACAAAAGAAACCAACCAAGTCTATAGGTATACACGAATTATTATACTTGTCTACCTATATGTTGTAGTTAGACAATTGTGCATAGGTTTATGATTCAATACAAATAATTCATTTTATAATCAGGTATTTTACATTAATAATAATAATAATAATAAGTGGGAACTACAGGATGTTAGGGTAAACACCGTTATCCTTGAAACCAGTGGTTTAGTTTCATTTATTGAACGTAAAATCAATGGAAAAAAACAACTTTATTTTTTTAAGGAATATCTAAATTTTTCCACAAGAATATTTCATCCTATACGCAAGGGCAACGAACTTGCGTCTCAACACGGCAGGCGGCGTTTGGCGGGGGCGGGCGGGGCGCGCGGGACGTTACCTGACCGGCAGCGAGCCGCACGCGACACTCGTCAGCCAGCTTTTTCGCTAGCGACCGACTGCTCGTAATGTAAAGCCGTGTCGCTGGGTCGCGTAGCGCGGCCCGCTCATTTCTCGTGCGTAAATAATAATTGAAGTTATGTGATTATGTCTTACACTAATTAACAGTGCACTTTACGCTATCGTGGATGATAATTCAGGTCAGAATAATAATTGTTGCCTGATTAACGTGTTCTAAATCGTGAAACTATCTTGGCGGCCACACAAAGGATGCGTAGCTACTTACGGCCAGTTCACCGTGCCGGCCCACACTCAGGGTCGTGGCAACCAGCAGCTGCCAGTTGATCTTCAAGAACGAAACGAAAATCAATTTTACAATTATGTAGACTCATCACAACACCTAAGGTACCTACTTAGGTATTTTTGTCTGTCCTAAGCCAAGAAAAAAGGGTAAGTTGCATCACAGGGTCAGGTTATGTGTAATTGCGTATGTCATTGTGTTGTGTAGGTAAAAGACGGGCGGCGACCGACGCGACGTCCCTCGGGCGCGCGCGCGTGATCCATGAGTCCGTGGACGGGGCCGGATATTAACTTTATAAGATCTTTTAATGAAAATAAAGTTTTTTTTTGTTCTTACTGGGTCATTTAATTTTATATGTAAGTCAACTACCCATGGTTTGAGTGACAACGGTGTTTACCCTTACATACAGTATAAGAGTATTTACTAGTGATTATTAAAATTACGGAAAAGGTATAGAAATAAATAAAACAAAGACAATTTAAATTACAAAAACAAAATATAATTCGGACTTCAAAGCGATACATTAATCTTTAATGATTAATTAGTACTTACTTAATTAAAAATAAAACGTTGAATTAATAAAATAATTGTTTTTTTATGTACCTTGGTAATCATTACGGTTTTAGCAAGCATAAATTAAAATTAAAAAAAACTCCCGATACAAATATTTCCTCATTGCTCTTTTCTACTCCTTCACCAGACCCTGTTCACCCTGTGACCCTGTTCCATCTACTCGTATATATACCTAACTACTTATTAAAAATGTTATTACTACGTATAAATAGTAGATCTTCTATGATGTCGTCCTTCATAGAGAATCTGTAATTAGATACCACGAACTTGAGAGAAGAAAATAACCTTTCTACACTAACTTGAGTCATTGGTGCAGCTAGTACGATATTCGATAATTTGTGCAAAAGAGGGAATTTATGACGGGACCTTTCCCAGTACGTCAAGACACTTTCTGTAGAATGAAGAAGTGGCTCTTTTAAAAAGGCGTCTAAAGATTCCTGTAAAGTGTTAAGCACGTTACGGTCATTTCTATCCAAGTATAACAAATCCATTAAATCATCGTGTCCATTTATATAACTTGAATTTAAGAAATCATCTAGTTCAATCTGGGCTTCGGAATGGTCATTTGTTGTTGTACTATTGATGTCACTATTACTAATGTTATTTTCTTTGTTTGTTTGTTCTAATTCAATATTTGTTAGGTATTGTAGGATTAAGTTTTCTTTTGCTTTTTTTTGTTGTACGGAAGTCAAAACTGAATTTACTCTTGGATCTAAAAACATTCCATTAATAAAAACGTCATTTTCAAATAAAAGTTTTTGCCTCTCTTTCATTGATGCAACTATGTATCCGGATAGTCTGGTATTTATTTTGGATAATTTGAATTGGCACGTCATCCATGCAAGATAAAAATCACCGACTGTCAGTTGTTCCTCTTGTAGTTTTTTTGTTAACTGTTTTGCAGGTGTCAAAGATTTCAGAATTTCTGTTAAAGTATCCCATGTTGAGTTGGGTAAATGAAGACGAACATCAGTAGCACATATATCTCTCAGCGATAGCAGACTTTCCACCATGTCAACTACAGAATGCCATCGGGTAGAGCAGTCCAATTTAGGCACATTTTTGTCATTTTCTCTGATGATTCTCACAAACTGTGGTGTTCGTAGGCGTCGTACAACTTCTCTACAACTTGAAATCAGATTACAAAAGGCTACATCATCACAAGCATCATGTAACGCTAACTGAAGAGTGTGTGCGGCACATCTTACTATACCAATTTTATATTCAACATTTTCACCTGTTATACGAGTAAACTGCGCTCTGAGTATAAGTGTTAATTGTGCAGTATGTGCCTCCTCAATGTCGAAATTAAAATCTGAATTTTCAAAGTCTGAATTAGAAACATTACGTATATCTGCGTTTTCATTATCACATTGGCTGGAGCTCGGGCCAGCCTGTGAAGTGTTCCTGTCATGGGTAACGCAACTGTCCTCGTTAAGGAGTTTGCTCATTTTAATCATGTTAGCGCCGTTGTCAGTTGTAATGCAATATATTTTTTTAGTAATTTCCGTGTCGATACGGAACCGTTGAAGGTTGTGCACCAGTAAATCTTTAAGGTGCTCGGAAGTATGGCGCTGAAAAATTTCAATCACTCCTAAATTTCTCAATAGTAGCTGGCCTTCCATTAAATATTGGCAATTAATACCCATAAAACTTCTCGTTCCAAGCGAAGCAATATCTATTTTTAGCGATATAATTTTATTTTGTAACGTAAACGCTAATTCATCTCTCATTTTGGTAGCCAATAAGCGCACATTTTCTTTAATATTAGTGACGTTAATAGTGATGGTGTTTCCAGGAATCATAGAGAGCAAATTTTGGAATGCTTGATCATTTACCATAGAAAAGGGACGACCATGAACGGCCACCAAGTTGGTGCATTCCTTTAGCACAGTGTCAGATACAGTAGCTGAATTAGTGTCCATACCGAAATCTTGTCGACTATTATTAATTTCTACGACTTCTTTATATATATCTTTATGCGCATGCTTTAAATGTTTTAGTAAATTTGCGCCATGCTGAGTCTGCAAGAGAAAAAAAAAACATGCAAAACAAACTGGCAGTAATACAGAATTAAGAACACAGAGCTTTTATGTCGCCTCGAGTCTTTTTACAGATAAAGTTTAGAACAGCACCCAGCAAAGTAGTTAAGTTGGTTCCGAACATACGTAACGGGAAATTCAAATAAAAAAAGGGAAATGGTATGTATGACATTTTTAGTTCATTCAGCTTTAATTATTAAGTAAGTAATGCAGTTATAATTATTTTTCTTGAGAATTAGCACAATTTGAAACTTTGATTGAAACAATAAAAAACTGTATTTTTTTTTTTCGATCTTTTCAAATTGGTATCCTTTATAAACACATACGATATTGTAATGCACATTATTTGCGCCATATACACAATCATTCATTTAATTATATCTGGGCCAAAATAGCAAAATGCTAGGTAGGTACTTTTTATTTGAATTTCCCGCAACGAACGGTTGGAATTACCTAAACACGAATGAAATAAAGGATAGTATCACAACCAAAGAACAACAGGCTGTTCACCTGCACCAGCACAATTATATGCAACCCAAATGCAAATCCAAGCAGGCAACACTATAAAGGCTCTTACAAACTGGCGCGACACCGGGCTATTGTTGTACTGTAAAGTTTCTCAGATTTTTTTTTGTTAAAATCGCGTCACGCTGCCACGTCGCGCCTGTTTGTGGAAGCCTTTACGTTACGTTGAGTAGACAGAAAATAGTAGCATGTTCGATGTTCGTGTGTACATGCACACTTAAAATATAGGTAAGTGCCAATTTGCCAAGCTGGTGAAATATAACACACGTTACTTACACACTGGGTAGATACTGACTGAGCGAGACGAAACAACAACAAATCCACTCGAAGGGCCAAAACACATGTATGTGGTACGAGTACGAGGTAGCGGGACTGTCTATCATGCCGATAGTGATCGAAAAGGCCGACTTAGCTAGAAAATATTATTTGTAACTTATAATTTTTCTTAAGGTTTGCAGGTTAGTGTCAGGTTGTATGTTCATCTCTCAGACGAAATCTGTAAACCCATATTTGTTACGGCCGCAAATAATATTTAGATCAACATAAAACCTGACACTGACCTGCAAATTGCAAAAAACGTAAGAAAATTTTAATTTCGCGAGCTACCTTATCGCATCCCCCTTAAGTCGGTCTTTTTAACCACTGTGTAGTGGCGATCGACCCTGAAAATCGTACTTTTAATGACGTCGTAATGTGTGTATAATAATTGTGTTTTGGCCCTAAGATGGAGGTTTGGTAGGTATACTTAGTATGTAGTCGAACGACGTCGACAGTCGTACGAATTCAAGTGGTTGACTGTGAAACAGTGAAATAACATTATTTTATTTTAATTAGTTTGAAATAAAGAGAGAATATAAAAATATTACGTCATTCTTCTAACGAAATCCTGCGTAACATCTGTATAGTTACAGTAGACAGCATGGTAATAACATTTTGACCTTGAACTGGCCAGGTTATACGCAGGTATTGCTAGGTATCATCGCCATGCAGTCGATCATAATAGAAAATCGGCGCTGAACTACACAGGTACAGATAAATTATTTTAAAACTTACCTTTAATTTTTTCCGACACTCTGGCACTAAACATGTTGATGTGTTGTCATCATTAATTTTGAAATATCTATATACAACATTTCTTTTTTTACGCCCCATCGTGCTCTTTTCGTAATCGTAACTAAAACAAGGGCTAATAATTCGCGAGCGTGTTCTGTAAGCGCGTACGACTGCCGTGAGCGGTGAGAGATAAGAAGACGACAACAAACGAAATGGCAACAGCGCCGACAGCGTGTGAGAGTGAGAGGGGCGCGCGCGCACGCCGGCCGCGGCCGCCTTTGAGACGGGCTGGCAACGTCGCATAAAATAACAAAATAATACCGATAATTTTTACCGCTATTTTTACAATAACATTAAAAATACCGGTAATTTTTACCAAAAATTTTAACGTTATTATTATGTTATGCTACTAAGTAACGCTACCAAATTGTACCGATATCGAAGTATCTCTACGGAAATACCGTTACTTAACGTTACTTTTAATGTGAATTGGTATCGTTTTCAAGCCCTGCTATGAACTATGTATCTGCAAATGTCATGCCCTTGGGTTGACCTTCCCCGGCTCTTGATCCCCTCAGTGTCGTACAACACATCTGCTACTTTATTATTCGTTCATTTTTCAACAAAATAATGTGTGTTCCACATATCGTTTGCAACAGGTAAATATTCTTAAGTGAAACCCTTTTCCCTTTGTTACAGGTAAACACAAGTAAAACTTGGACAATATCTGTACGTGATGTAACTAAGTACGTACTTAGGAAGGGTTTCAATTCGCTTTGAAAAGCTTTTGCCTCGTTATGTTTGAAGTTTGAAATACTTACAAAGTAAATATATTTTTTTAAAGTATTATTTTAAATTGAAAAATTGACTGTACATAGAGTACATACATACATTTTAATATTCACTTTAGTAGAATTCCCTAACTATTCTTCTATTATAATTTTATTACAAAACTTATATGGCCCAAACGTTTTCCAAATATTTTCATTTCTTCTTTACGAACAATGTTCACCCACCAAAAGTTTTCATGAATACTTCTGTGAAGTTCTGTACACCAGAATGACTGCCCAGAAATGAGTAATATGACTTTCCTTGATATCATTCTCTAGTAGCTCACGTGAATTGTTAGCATCGTTATACTATGCAAGTGAGTTAGTGCATCATGTATTGTATTGTGTGTATGTGTGTGTGTGGGGTAATTAGTACTTTTGCTAGCTGCAGCTCGGCTAATGCGGCCCAAGTTTGTCGGTCTTAAGTCATTCATATGCTAATGCCGTTGTGTGTGCCAGTTAATTAGCACTGTACATGTATAATGCAACTACATAGTATTTCCGTAGAACAATGTGCTACAAATATAAACCAAACAGTCATGATTTAACCATTTTGCTTCAATAGATTCTAATTCAAAGATCATTGACCGAGCGAGTGAAGCGTCTCTGCTTCAAGTCTGGCATAATTTGCTTTCGAATGTCAGTTTGTTGATACTCCTCTATGCGTCGAATTTCACGACCGATCTGGACGAATTTAGTATACAGGTTACACGAATTTATGGATTATTTGTGATGTCAAGGATGTTTTATTTTTGGTACCTACTTCCTCCAAAAAGGAGCAAAAAGGGGGCTACTGGATATCTCCGCCTTATGAGATTCGATTTCGATGTTTTATTTTTTATTAGAAAGATTTAATTTGGTCTCATAAAAAATTGGTGAAAATCTGGTGAGGATCATCGATATGATGAGCAGACTAGCTCCTCAAAATGCAGTAAATTACTCACTTTTAGATTTCTACCTGTGGTATCGGCCCTTTAACTACTAGGTAGGGATGATGATGATGATTCATGGATCATCTGGGACTACCTTCTAATCACAAAACTAGAGAAAATATAAAAACATTAAAAAAAAAAAATGAATATTTATGAAAAAATATATTAAAAATAATAAAAAAATAATAAATGAACTGTTTAAAAATCTAGTGGTATATTGTTACAAAAAAGTTTATGTTCGCGAGGTCTACTGTTCTCAGAACTACTAGTAATAGCTGAGGAGAGTTTCTCTCCATAATTAATTAGAGTCAGTACCATGTATTAATACTCATTGAAATACCCAATTCTACTTATTAATTGAACGATGTGGTCGGGTTGGGTCGGGTAGAAGGAAACAGCTTCCTTTGAGGGTAAATTTTTATATTTTCTCATATTTCCTTGAAGCATACGTGCCGGTCGGGCCTCTTGGCAAGCCTCTTGTCTTCGCTCTGTAGTCCGTACACCGCCGCTATAACGATTGATTATTAAACGGCCTCTATTTATGTTGACAACCCTTATCGACTAATTAGGATACGATAGTTATAACAATTGGAGGATTTCAATACAGTAATAAGGTCCATCGGCAATTGAAGTTAGAGTAATATTAATGTTTAGGTTTAATCAAGTTCTCTTTTTTTTTGTTACTGAGTTAAACGTATGCCATACCAATCTACCTCCCGTACTTCTCAACTTACTAACATTATGGTAGTGAGGTACCCATTAGAATAGGAAGCTATTCAATAGGGTCGTAAATTATAATCCTTAAAATTCCTTTATTGGAAACCTTTTTTCGTGATTGAATTTTCAGAATTCTTATTTCATACAAAATATTTCAAAATTGTGCATATTTATATTAGTGCACTATTGCTGTAAAAAGCAGGAATATAAAAACTGTAATCCTATCCAGGAACCCAATAATAATTTCTTTTTAGCATTTCCATGCAGATCTGGTGATAAAATGCGACTCCCCCTGCATATTGAAAAAGCGCATAAAATGAGTCGATTTCACACAAAAACCTGTGTAAGTATTATAAAAAGAAGTGTTGGGAACATTTTAATCAAGTGCTGAAGACGTTGTGGCCGGGGCGGTACTACAGTCACAGGAGACTATAGAGCAGTAGGCCAACTCGTAATAATGCACGAAACAGCTATGTCGTTACCGAAAGGAAATGCTCAGACAACCATATTTGTGCGATGATTAGCTTACGCAATATTTTGTTCCAAATCTGAGTGGTTTGTTATTAAGTCAGGAACAATCATTGTTTATCAAATTGATTGTCAACTAAAATAGTCCTTAAATTCAAATCTCAACTGTCATTCTTTGAGAATCGAACGAGAAAGCAAATTATTGACGTTGTGTGCACATTTTGCTGAACAATACATTTTTATGATTAGGTATACAATATTCAATCTAGCAAATACTAGTATGAGAATTTGCATTAGACATAATATACCTACTACGATTCAACTATTCACAAAAAATCTTGACCGTCAAGAGTTATTTGTCCCCAAACTATTAGTCAAACAAGTTTAATAGTCCTTCTATATTAAATTTTTCTGTTAATACTGGTTGGGAGGCGATGGCCGGAATAAGCCGATTGCTTGCCGATCGCTGCGACTGAGTGTAATTGTGCTGCCAACTCGCCTTGCCTTGCCTTCGCGACTTCGTCCGCGCCTTCGCAGAATTGTTGCGGTGATAAACACGGGCAATTTCTAGAAAACAGTCTTAACAGATTGCGTGTAGGTAGGTACTATTAAAGCAATGGAATAAACAGTACGAAGAAATATTTGCTTAGGAATACAGAATAAGCGGTTATGACATTTACTTTGGATTTTTCAGCGAAATAATTAACTACTGTTCCACTGAACAACCAAAACTCGATTGAGTATTATAAGGTAAGTTTTTTATCAAAATATAGAAATTAGCTTTTAGGATTAAATAATTTCTTAGTAATAATAGCATAAGTTCACTATACTTACGAATAATCTGTAAAACAAGCAAACAATCATACTGAGATGAAACAAACACATAGGTTCTTGTATCTGCAGGTGATAGATATGTTTAGCACATCATACCGACTGCAGATACAAGTATGCGTCTGGCATTATCAACATAGTACTAAGGTTTCAACAAGAACTAAAATAAAAGTACCTACCTAAAGCATTAATATAAAAATTCCACACACAATTTGCTGTTCGCGCATTTCATATAAAAACGAACTAAACTCAGAATATAAATTGCTTAATTTTTGCTAAGGACCATTTTGTGAATGACTAAAACATTCATGTTAATGCTATAGACGAAAAACATTTAGGCAATCACACTGCTGTATAAATTACTAGCATTATGCTTGTTTTTGTGAACAATTTGGCTACAATTGGGAAATTATTAGTCCATTGCTAACCGGCAAAATTAAGCGCCATTTGACGTTGCCGTCATAACTACGATCCTAAACGCTTTGGTGATGGTAGTAGTATCTTCAGAGGATCAAAAATTTTTATTAGATTAGTGTTATTTTTTCTACAAACAACCAGAATTACTGGTTCACTACTGCGGATATAAGTGGGTAGGTACATTATTTCTACTCATACGTTATTACCCGCCTCATACATCTTTCGCAGCGGACGGCAGATAGAAGCGGCTCCTTAATCCCTTATATTAATCATACCCACAAAAACAAGCGCTAAGAGTTTCTGAAGATACGAAAAGCGAGAAATATTAAGCAGATATTACGCTAAACTCACAAGCGACGGAAGCGTCTAAAGAGAATTGCTTCAATTTTGCACTCGAAACTTTAGTTAAATTTTGCTTTTAAAAATGAACCGTTTACATACATACTGAAAATAGTGGGGCCATTAAAAATCACGAGAAAATCCCGCTCGAATTCGTTGAGGGGATTGCATCGCACAATAATAGTAAAATATTTCTCACGCGCACAACGGAGCTGTTCGTTCGACACGCGTAAGTGGGGCCGCTCTATTCAACTTAAATGGCGTTTTAGAGAATCTTTGCAGCCGCGGAAATAGAGGTCGCTCGAGACGCAGACCGTGACTGCCAATATACGCGGCATACAAAGTGGCTTAGAAATGTTTAGCCGCTGAGTTCTGAATCTTTCTGAAGTGCTTCAGAATTGTAAGGAGCTGCGGAATAATGTTCAGAGTTGCTTTTATATTTAGTTAGCGATTGCAACGTTTCTGTTTAGGTTTCTTCCGACGAAAGGTTACGTCTGAAGTGCATAAATTATTCCGTAATACAGTTTCTTTGGATTGTAATCAATTAATGTCAGTAAAAACTTAAAAAACTGGCCAAATGCGTGTCGAACCACGCACAATGAAGGGTTTCGTAGTTGGGATGAATTTATCAAACAAACTTAACATTGTAGTTGAAAAACTTGTTCTCCCATACATTCTGTATGGCAAACCTTAATATTTCGCAAACGGATCCCTGAATCCAAAAATGGTTTTAATGGAATTATTTTTAAACGACCTTTCCAACGATACCCGACACCATACACGAGAAAAAAAAAGCCACCCCCACTTTACGTGTTGGTACCCTAAAAAAATATATTTTTTACGATTTTATTTTACCACTTTGTCGGCGTGATTTATATGTATACCCATACCAAATTACAGCTTTCTAGTGCCAACAGTCTCTGAGCCAAGCCGCAGACAGGCGGACAGACGGACAGACAGACAGACGGATATGGCGAAACTATAAGGGTTCCGGAACCTTAAAAATACAACGTAATTATAATATCTGTAAACTGAGTCTAGGTATTGTCGAAAAAAGTAGACGGAAAAGGCTTTATTTTTTAAAACAACACCGTGTTTATTTCAGCTTTTTTGTTTATTTTACGAAGAATAAATTTTATAAAAGTTCTATTTGTCAGGCAGGATTATTCTTAATCATAAAACGTATTCTGCAGCAGTATTATGTAATTTCATTAAAAACATTCGTACAATAAGAACTATTACGGAGCACAATGCCGCTTTCTCAGCGGGAAATAATTCGGTCGCTATCGGTTGACTACAATGGTATAATAGCTGTTGATCCCTCTTTAGTTTTATATTACTACGTTCCAAAATTAAATTTATGTTTAGTTGCTAATGGTCGGTTTTAATGTGAAAAAAATAATCTCTGAATTTTATAATCGAAATAAAAATATAATACTTATGTGGCTCAAGACACACTCACAATATTTTTGGATTGAGGGATCCGTTTGCGAAATATTAAGCGATATTTCCACAGGATCGAGACTTACGCGGGTGAAACCGCGGGGCGCAGTTAGTAATTATAATAATTTATACCCGGTACCGGTGGGCTACTATTTTCTATACATTAATAATTGTACCACATACTTTGGTACTTACATAATTAGGTATGTCGTTCTATAGTAGCCCCGTGTATCCACAAGCTCGTCGGTTACTCACTAACTGATAACTGTGAGGTATTGAATGTCCCATTTTCCCGGCTTCCCCTTGGGGGCTATACTTCAGCGGTATAGAGATATCAACTGACAAGTAACTGCATAGCCCACTCAGCACACTTACGCTAAACCCATCACGAGTGAATATGAGCTTTATTGCATTGGAACAAGGTTTGTAGATGTCGCATATGGATCCTGATGCAACTATCCAGTGGGACCAAAGTTGACACCCGATAAATTGATATAAGAATTGAATTTAAAAATATTGTGAAAGGGTGTCTTACAAGATATTTTATTGGGCTATTTCCTTATGATGAGCTGCAATGAATAAAACATTGAGCATACAATCTGAGTTCATAGGATTTAGTTTACGACGTTTTATTTCATATTGTTGGGGCTTTTGGAAAGAGTGGCTTGTAGTCAACATTTTGTTTAAAAGCGAGCACAGTTATCAGGTGAGATTGCTACGCTGACCAAAGTTAAGACCTTTTTTTTTTTTGAGGGCTTGAAATCATCAAATGACTTTTCCCGCTCTGGGCGGAGCGGAAGGGCGTGTCAGACTTTTACTGACCCACCCGTGTTCCTGCAGTAGCCTATTGCCAAGGTCTCGGTATCCCCTTCGGACTTTCCCGCAACCCTGGCAGGCCAAAGTTAAGACTGGCGTTAAAAATACTTCGATCCATCCTCCTACACAAAGTTTATAGCGCAGTACATAACATGATACCTCAAGGTGACTAACTATTTATGCACCATCCATTAACCCACTGACCTTTCAAACTTGCTCCAGTGTACTGTCATAACTTACTGACCTACTCGCCTCGCATGCTAGGATGTTAGGCCGTCAAACTTTTGTTCCTAACTCGATCATTCGATAAACATTCAAAACATATTGTTTTAAAACGTATGTTCGGGAATGAAATGGCTAAGAGATGACTAAAAGGACCAAAAATGTTAACCAAGAAAATAAAAAACAACGTTTGCTTCTAGGTCTAAGTTGTAGTCCTTAAAAGGCTTTGAACGTGAAGTTTAAATCACTTCGAGCAAAAACTAAAAGCTCAGGCAATTATAAAACCTTATTATAGTCAGTGAAAAAACTTTTTTCTTATGTATCCCAACTTTTTCTTGTGTAAAAGGAAAATATCCCTGAAGGAAGAACGATCAAGCAAAAGCTAGCAAATAAATATAATTATTATGTTTTCATATATGTACGTGTAATAAGCGAGTTTTATTTTAGGTTTTACTAAGAACAGGATTGTAACAACATAATCTTTGACAGATTTTTGTGAAAAAATGTTACAACAAAATATCTCTTTCATTTCCTACGACCCAATGATATTGAAAGACCCTACCAAACGGATCTTTAAGACCTTTGTAATCAGGATATAGCGAATGTACCTATATTTAAATTACGAAGAGACCCTCAGGTCATTACATCAGCATCACATAATAACGTAATGAGCCAACCTATTTGTAAGAGTATTTCCTCCCAAATTTATTCAAAGGTACGCCGCCGACATTCATCTTATTTTTCTCGGTTCAACAGATCCCTCCTTCCCACCTCTGTGTCATTCAATCACGAAGATATAATTTGATGTACAGGTATATTATATGGCCCGGTCGTAAGTGCCTACATATTATGAGCTATTTAGCGGAAGGACATGAGAAAGAAAATAGTTCAGAGAATTATGAAAGTTACGTGAATCGTTTTACATAATTATGTGTATCACTACTCGTAAATTATTGGTGAAATGATAACGTGCTCTATCGATATTACTTTTGGGAAAACTAACCCTTCGGTACAAAAAGCGTGAATATTATCAATTCTTGTTTGATTAAATCAGTTAATAAAATTCAGAAATAAAACCATCACTTTTCAACGAAACTTTGAATTAATAACAACACGTTATTTTGCTACTACCATGCCTATTTATTCCTCGTATTGATGAACAAAATCATTTTCAACCACATCGCAGATGACCGTTGTTATTGCAAACGATACTCATAGGTAGGTATATGTTTGTTAAACTCGGCACAGAAGCAATAGGCTCTGGTTATAAAAGCAAATACGTTGAACAACGTTACGCGCTGTTTGCGAGTTTTTGTGCCTTGAGAGGCGAGTGATCTTTCCGCCACGTTTTCCTGTATGAATGGTCTTTTTGGACGGAGGATTTTTTTAGCTAGAATGGATGCTTATTTAGTTACCTTTTTGTTTTGGTGTGTACCTACGTATCGCTTTAGTAAGTTATTGTAATAGATAAAAATTTTTACAGATTCAATAGCTCTTAACATAAGAATTATGATCATTTATTGAATCATCGCTCATCCTTTTCCGTGCAAGAAAAATGGCTTAGAAGCCTTAAAGCGAGCAAATTACAGGCTGATCATATTGGTACATGATAGAGTATGTCCCAGTTCACATCCCACATCACAGGCGCTGTAACCTCCCGTATTGACAGAGACATATCAAACATAACGCGAGCACTGTATTTGTTCCGAACAGTTTGTTTGGATTACCTATTTGCCTCATGTAATTATATGAGCAAATAAATTATTTATTTGCAGCCGTATCAGTATCAATTAACGATTCGTTGAACTCACTGAAATGTGAACGTAATTTAATTATTTATTTTGTAATGTTCACTGTTTTTGCTGCTGTATTTATGCTATGTGACTTAATAATGCATTGGTTTTTGTGTTGTGTTTATCTGTTAATGAGCTTTATAATGCTATATCTTCTAACTATAATACTTCATCATCATTATTTCTAAGATTTACACTGTATTTTACCAATTTTTTTTATTTTTATATAAATCTCGAGATCGTGGGGTCCTGGACTTTTGGAAGGCGTGTGAGGGGCCGAAGCCAATTCGCAGAGGCCCCTTAGATAATTTCAAATGGAATGAGGTACCAACCGACTATTATCCCTGTTCGCACTATGCAAGTGCAGCCAAGGGCAACCCCCGGTTGGTGTAGGGCTAATTGCAGAACATGGAAAGAAAGATATTGGATTAGTGAACTGGTTATCTTGAATTATGGAAGGACTACGTCCCCTGCTTGATCAATGTTATGGTATGCACTGATAAAATAGCAGGGGGTGACTTCCACACTCAATAATGGGCCCCCGAAAACGGTCGCCAGCACATAGTGACGCAGCGACAAGGGATCAACACTTCCTGAGGTGCTTGAGGAGTGGAGAGCTATTCCAAGGCTTTCAGAAAAATCCCAGAGCCCGGAAGATGGTCAAGATCCCTACGAGCACGTTGGAATACTTCCTTCCTCCGAGCACGTTTGCTCTTGCGAGTCTCCAGCCAAGCCGGCCAATAATGGCAAGAATGAGGTGGGAGCTCTGTTCCTCGTCAGTGTTCACTCCAGCCGGCCGATAAAGGTAAGCCAGAGATGAGGAACAAGACTTTTCCCGCGAGATAAGGTCCGTGGGGTCGCTACTGCCCAACAGCTCGCCACATACTGCCGTGCGGGTTTTTGTATTTCTTTTGGTCTGGCTCCACACCCTATTAGTATCATCATTGACAGTCTTGTACCACCCACTGCCGAGTATAGTTCTCCTCCCTTTTGGGAAATACTTCTGTTCTCTGGTCTGTGCGAGTCTCAGAAATATACATTTAGATGGACTTCATAAAATGTAGGAGTATTACTTCGAATAATGAATCACCTTTCTATATTGAAGAACCTACTAGATCGGTGTTAAACTTTTATAGGAGGATTTTGTCTAACCCATCTTAAAATTCAAATAATTATTATGAAACTTTAAAACACAGTGTTGGATCAAGGAATTTAAACAGAAACCTCGTAAACCGGGCAATGAACGCGGTAATTATTTATAAATGAAGGTAAATCGATTTTGTACCAATCTGATAATAAAATTGTCGATGGCTTATAAACGGTTCGTTATAGCGTAATAAAAGAGTGCGCGTGTGAGTCAGGGTTGACTGGCCCTTAGTAAGTCAGCTGTCAGCATGTAATCATCGTTTGTTAATTTCAATTTACAAGATCGTTAATCTTGAAGAAAACACGTAAAAACAAATATTAACCAGTTGTCAGAAGGCACCTATTGAGGTGACCTATTGAGTTCTATAATCTAAATATTTGCCTTCAAGCATACTTAAGGGAATGATTTAAAATAGTAAGATTGGTACAGGAAACCGCCTACAAAATGTACACGAAGTTTCAGAGAAAATCCAGTAATTCAGATAACAAAAGGTATTGCTAATACTGGAGGGCCATTAATAAAATCGCCAATAAATTACAGAAGACATTCACGTAACCCGGTGATTTATGACGAAACCAATAAAACATCGGTACGTTGAGGAAAATAGTTAGGAAGTAGGTTTGAAGTACCACCGTCGTTTGTGAGGGGCCATGATGGGGCCATGACCAGCACCCTAATTGCGTAATGCACGATCGGCCAGAAAAGGAATCGGTTTGACACAAATGTCTAATCCATTGCTTCATAAGTTCGAAAAAGAATCTTCTCAACAACAACTTACAAACTTACGAAGCAATGGATTAGACAATCATATTATGTTTCAAACCTTTTTCAATTCTGATCGATCATGTATTACGCAATTAGGGTGCTGTCATCGTCGTCATCGCCTTTGTAAGGGGCCATGGGACCATGACCAGAAAAGGTTTGCCTTTACATTTTTCATTGGAAGAAGGTCCAACACATGAAAAAATCGTTACCTACCATAAGTTTTAGGCAACTGCAAGAGGTTTTCAAATGCATCAACAACCCTTACCTACAGAAAAACTTGAAATTAATGTCTTATAATGATGTTTGATCTGTGCTCGTTTCCTTAGTATACCGAAAATCTTTGGAAGTAAAGAGTAAACACAGACAAATCAGTTCACGCATTCATGTCATAGTAGCACCACAACCGATAGACCATTAACGTTAGCTTCCGGTAACCGTCCCGCCGTTCGCCCTCAAAACGACCACGAAACAGCCTAATAAGCGTAAAGCATCGCTTCTTTGTACGCATCGGGAGCCATTCACGTCATCAAATCGTCGAAGAGACGGTTATATTTGAGCGCCATTTTACTGTGAAACGCCTTCACCTTGTCGCGGCGACCAGCCTGCAAAATGTCAACCTATCAAAAAGCACATTTGATTCCGAAACTTATAACTGGGTGATAAGGTTTGTTTTCGAGCATCAGTGAATTCTTTCCGTGCACGTTGGCAGATTTTATGGTATTATAGCGACAATCGTTACGTGTATTGGGGAATAAAAGTTGTTGTTCGTTCATAAACGTCTGTTTCGTGTCAAATTTAGTACAATTTATTGGGAAACAAACTAAGTTCGCCCTACTTGTTAGGAGTCCGTAACGATCGGTATTGATACTACAGTTATGTTTATAGGTTCACTTACATTTATCACGTTAAGCGGGTATTTTTGATGTATAAGGTAATTCTGGCAAGTGTTTAGTCGAGTATCACCCCGACCAAAATATTCCTTGTGCTCGAGATCCCAATATTTAGTCCTCTCACTAATTCTAAGGAATCATGGCAAATCCGTAAAAAACATTTTATATTTATTATTATTTATCGATTAAATAGTTCTGTAGTTTCTGCCTACCCCCATGGGAAATAGCTTGTGTTTATGTTATGTAAAATCGTGCTAACGGTGTTCTTATTACATAATTTTCTTAACAACGTTAAACTACTGGGTAAAATTACGTCATTAGCATTTATATACTTTCAAAGTCATAGCCACACACAATACACCTCTTTAATTTTCCACAAGCCATAAACAAAGGAACAAAACGCGGCGTACTTCAAAGATTGTCCTGCTTGTCCCCAGTTGTCCTCTGTTTGTCCCACAGGCTCTTTGAGTGTTTCACTTCCTTTATGGTCGGACTTTTGCTTTAATAGTTATTTGTTGATAGTCACATAAGTTCAGATTTAGATTCGTAGAAAGTGTGTGTGGTTATGATTAATAAGAAAGAAAACCCCTATTGTTGCACCAGCGATAAAATCTGTCAATATACCTACGTACCTAATAACGACTCATGTTTATTCTTGTACTTATATATTATGTTCATACATAAGTACAAGAATAAACATGAGTCGTCATTAGGTACGTAGGTATATGTACAATAAGGGAAATTAATTCTTTTGCACGTTGACATACTACGTCAATTTGCCGTACCTATTACAGCTGTTTCCTGCGACTGACAAAGAATCATGTTAATTTAAATTGATAGTCAATTTGCTACGCAATACATCTCCCTGACTGTACCTTCAATAATCATAATTATTGTATGAGTGTCTTCCCTTTCCCAAAACATTCGCAAGCAACTAACTGTTATAATGACCAAACAATAACGAAATATTCGGAACTACGAAACTATGTCAGGGCAGCGTTGTGTGCGAGCTAATTAAATTACTCAGGTAGCACCACTATCCGTGTAACGTGGGACCCAGCTCATATTAAAATGTAGAAATTAAAATTATATTTTGCTCAGAACAAATTGTATTTATTTTTAGTGTATTATATTTTATTTGTTGTGTAAGGATGTTTTTAAGTTAGCAAAACATGACACATTTATAAGTTCAGTTCTATTTTGTACCAACAACAGTAGTGATCTTTTATAACCGAATTGCTTCGACCGTGTTCAAATAATATCTAAAATATGCTAGACTGTAGGCAAAAATACTGATATTCAGCTGCATCGGGTTAGACTGGAAGCCGACCACAACATAGTTGGGAAAAGGCTAGGCAGATGATGATGTAGGCAGAATTTATTAATCCTTAACTACCCATGATTCACCTGAGGAACAGATTAACTTATTATAAGATCGAAAACCACGACTGCACTGCATCACAATGAACTTCATCAAGCATATAACTAATGTCCCAAAAGGTACGCAGCGCGAACTAATACATTAATTTGCTAACAAATAGTTAAAAGCTTGCTGTAATAATCTACTTCCATTTGTTGACTTTTACGACTTGCGCAGAATATTAAACGGTTCAAACAAAAACATTTTCTGTAACTCCCTCGTCACGTTAAATGTTAATAGTTAACGAAATAAAGTTTACAATTAATTTTAAGTAACGGAGCGCGGAGCGAACGACCAAATTTTAATTTTCACGGAACAAACCTTGAGAGTAGGTTAGACAGCAACAAATTACGTTTACCTGACGAGTAAGCAAAGGTCAGAATTATTGTACCCGTGTCTGTAAATAAAAAACGTATAATTTGATAAACTGCGAAGCGTAAAAGGGTTGCGCGAAAGTTAGAAGCGGTTTACCTGGCTTCACAATTTGTGCGCTCTACAACAAAGATAAAACCTTAACCTACCTTACCTTTTTAAAAAGGTTTTGAAGTTAAAGTTTAGAATGTTTAATATTCTGCACACACAATAGCGGCGTCTTTCTGTCACATAAGATTTACGTATGGAAAATTTAATAACTGGTCTTGGAGTCAACCCCGTCCCCGCGGCGCCGTCGTCACGGTCACGTCTCGTGCCGTGAACCCGTGTCGCCGAGTAATAAGGCATTAACGCGCCATTTGTTCAGCACTTTCTGAGAGAGTGAGTGACTTGTTGGCGTTATTTTTATCATTTTAGAGTTAGTCGCGTTGTGGCTATAAATGTTGATATTTTTATTATGCCATTAAATAGATGTTTTATTTTGGGCTCGTTCGAAATTAATAATGGTAGCTATCAGTTCTCGCATCGAAATCAGATAGGAATGTAACGGAATACTTATTTTTACTAATAAGTATGCCAGGTTTTAGTAAGAACAGCGAATTTTCCATCAAAATAGTCACATGCTATCTAGGAACAAGGATAGAATGGAATGACCGCACCAAAGAGCGTGTAAGGACCAACTAAAAGCTAACAGCAGCTGAACTTGCAAACACAGAAATTAAAATCAACGGAATTTTAGGCTGCCGTTGTGTTGGTACCTACTAAGCACGGCAGCCTAAAATTCCGAAATTCCGATTCAGAAGTCGATTTTTAGTACCTACCTACTAAAAATCGTTTGTCGTTGCGTTGTAAGTCTAGAAGCATTATGTAAGTAGGACCACAGAACTGAAAATAGTGACTAATACCTATTACGTAATCATCCAATAAAACTAAATTAATAAAGTGGTGTGTTTCCTGTTAACGCTGT
Source organism: Lithophane semibrunnea (assembly GCA_947363905.1). Classification (NCBI taxonomy): domain Eukaryota; kingdom Metazoa; phylum Arthropoda; class Insecta; order Lepidoptera; family Noctuidae; genus Lithophane; species Lithophane semibrunnea. Next base: position 508,301 of record OX376192.1, on the reverse strand, counting down.
GTATAATAAGCATAATAAGCTGATACAGAATTATAATTACTATAGACTCTTATAAGATATTAATATTCACATCTGGACACATTGGTAACCCCTAGAGAAAAACTTCGACAGAAAACATAAAACTATAAACACGTGCAAATTGATTGACATCTAGGTATGTATCTAGGTATTATGTCTCCAGAGACAGTACGCAGCGACAATAATTTCTATGAAAGCTCAATAACTCAGCCGCGCGGGCGAGGCGTATCGTGGCGTATCGTATCGTACGTCCCGCGTCGTATCGCAATTTTTCATGCGCAAAAATTGCAAACGTGGTTTTTACTTTTTTTTGCCTTTTTCCGGTTCACTGAGATTCGGATACAACAGTCAGTCAGTGAAATTTTATTATTCCTGTGTTGTTATCGTGTTTGGAACTGATATGTCTGGTGTATTTCGATACGACTGCAGGTATTATAGTGGTATAAAGGGCAACTAGGGCTAGGTTTACGGTTTTTTGTTTAAATAATTATCATGGCAATAATTATGTTTTCCTAGACATGAATAATATTTATTTAGGTTATGACTTATTTACCAATTTTCTCAAGCAGCGAGGAACTCGGACGACGCAAAAGTCGGAAAAGTCAAGACCTTAGATAATCTTTAGGTAAACGTTATACTTTGGTTTGAAATTACTTTTTCATTTAATGAAAAGGTATCCTCTTAGATTCTGTGGGGTGTCGTAAAAGGCGACTAAGGGAGCTTCAGACCTAGTGCATACGATTTTAGCCTTCCCTTGCCTTGCCTTGAGCCATCCGCACGGTGCAGTGGCGGGTAAACCACCAACAAAAGCATTCGCCTAGGATCGTTGGTGTCTAGCTCGCGGCCGACTGTAAAACATTCCATAAGGAGGGTTGGTGTCAGGCTCGCGGCCGACTGTAAAACTGAGCCAAAATCCCTAGCAAAGACATGATGCGCCGACGGCGGCCGTCCCCAAATAATTTGGAATAAAGGCAGGAGAAAAGGTATCCTTACATAATAATATTCTTATTCCATTTCATGTTAAAAAAAAAAAAAAACGTTACATAAACAGTATCATCGCGTATCCTGGAAACTCGTGACTTTTGTCACCCTCCCACACTGAAACTCGCAGCAGAGAGCATCCAATACCAAACAAAACCTATCATTTCTAATAAAGTGCAATTTACAAACGTGTCGCCATTCCACTATCACGGGTAAAAACACGCAGTTTCCGGTAAAAAACGCGCACTTTGCGCTAAAAACGACGCACAAAACACTACGTTTCGTTTTTGTAGACCACTTGGTTTTATTCGTAACCCCTTTTATTCCCGTTCTATATGCATAGGAATTCAGCATTCCCGCAGGTTTATAATACCTACTGTAACATTAAAGTGTGGAAAGGAGTTAGTTTCTATTTGCAATTCGCAGTCATAATTGTGTAGCACTACTTGCTGAAGTTAGCTCTTACAAGAGCCTGACACTCTTAGTTTAGTTTAGACTCCTCGTTTTGGTGTGACCCTGGTACTTACCACGAAGGTAAAAATGAATATTAAGTAAGTTTGTGATAGGCTCATTATACTCACATTGGATTATTTATTTCCTCAGGAAAATATTGTTGGAGCTGCTGAAGATTGTAAAAACTATCTTTACATTGTATAAATTCAATCTCCTAGTATTGTATAACTGCATAGCACATGTGTGTGAGCACTATGTACGTACCTAAGTACTTTAAAGCTACCATTTACTAGGTACGTCTTTCATTGACTTGAATGTGCCCTGGCGGCTGAAAGCATGTCATGCTCACTTTAATGTCTCGCTGGTGGTGGCGTGTGTGTTGGATCATTAAGTTCCCTTCAAAATGGTTGAGCTGAATGGTGCTGATCCATGCGTCATGTTCGTGAACGGGCGCCATCAGTAGGGACTGGTCATCTCTTAGCTGCCACGGCTTATTTTGATTTATTTTAATTTTTGAATTGTTTTGTATCGTTTTATCTTTTATTTACGGACTCTTTTAACCTGCACGTTTTTTTACATTGTACTCACATGTATGATTCCAACATGAATGATGTAAACAACATATTGTAACAATATTCTGATTTAAAAGAGTGTCCGTGGAGTTTCTTGCCCGTTCTTCTCCATAGGAACCTACTACGCTTTGGAATGGGCATCTAGCTTCATATTTTCTGACTGACCGACCCTTTGACAATTCAAAAGTGCCTGTAATTGGTTTATTTGAAATAAATGCTTTGAGTTTGAGTTTGAGTTTTGAAAAGGCTAGCCTACGCTATAACAGGAGTACTCGGCGAGTACGCCTGTGCGAGTGGTATAATTACGCTCCATCGGTATGTAGGGCAATAAAGCGATAAAGCTTCACTCATAGTTAGCCGGAAGTGAACCTATCCTACTCCATTTGACAGCAGCTGATACACAGACACATATTGCGAGAGCAGTCATGTTAGGTTGTACCGGTGCTAAACTCGAAGGAAAAACAAAATTAATAATTATTTATTTCGCTAAATTAAACACTTTTATACTCAGCACCTTTTATACTCAGCGTCGAGGAGGTCGTGGCTAAGTAATAACACCCGCATGGGTGGATCCAACAGGTTAAGCTACGTGACCACCTTTACATCGAGACTCCTCCGTGGCTCGGAAAGAACGTTCAGCCGTTAGTCCCAGCTGTCATTCGTGGATCTTTGACAGTCGATACGGTTCGTTTGAAGCCCGAAAGTCAGACGACCAGTCTTACGAAGGAGTATCGTCTTACCCAGTTACTGGGTTGTGGAGGTCAGATAGGCAGTCGCCCGTTCTAAAATACTGGCATTCAGCTGCATCCGGTTAGTTCAGGGTCATGATCAAAAATATCCAACAAGGATACCTATTCTGTTGGATATGATGACCGGGAATGCTCATAAAATATAGATGCTGAGCATGCACCGTAGCGAGTAACAGGCTGCTTGCGCCGCGCCGGCCGGTGCGCGGTGGCCGAGTTGCTTATAAAACACGGCGCCATTCTTTTGTTGACTCTTCATGGCGTGAGCAGTTTATTTAAACGGCTTATAGGGCTACTGTTAAAAAATAAGTTATTACTATAATGCATTTTATAGATAACTAGTTGCGCCCCGCGGTTTCACCCGCGTAAGTCTCGATCCCGTGGGAATATCGGGATAAAAAGTATCCTATGTCCTATTCCAGTTAATGGTTTACCCCTGTGCCAAATTTTATCCAAATCCGTTCAGCCGTTTTAGCTCACTTTCGCGTTTATAATATTATTAGGATTATACCTAATAGATAGACTAGATTGTTGTGTAGATAAATATATTAATTCAGCGTCCGGGTAAACAATAATTCAGAAAATTGGACATACATGTAGACTATGAGCGGTCTGTTCGGGGTTCACTTGTTTTTGCGACGACAAGGAATCCCTTTACGGACGGAAACGTATCCCTTTGAAAGAAAACCCTCGCAAACGAACAATTGATGAGTTTGAGAGGTGTCCTGCGGGACCCCAAAGTGACGGTTTCGCTAGCCCATTATTTTCAGTCCCATAGGTACACTACACTTGCCCGTTCACGATTTTTCGTCAAATTCTTTCGACCTTTTCCGATAACAAACTTGGTTGAAAACAACATTTTATATAACTCGTAATAAATAGTTACGAAATAAGGTTTCTGTGGTATCTGAAATAAATACCGATGTAGTTTCTATCTCGTGGTATCCAGGGAATGTACTGACGTTGAGGTAGGCATCCTCTCAACTAATTATTTCGGACCGGTATTATTATCGATATTGCTCGCCAATGCTACATTTCGGATCGAGGAATTTGTGGTACAGTCACGGACTTTAATTGATGAGCCACCTGGTACTGTTCGCATTTTAGCCGTGTAATACAAATCGGGTTTATTCGGTTCCCGAAACGCAAAGTCATATGTCTTCGTATCAGAAGAAGAAAATTATATTTCATATCTTTACCGGTTGGCTAACCTGAGAGCAGAACTAGAAACTTGACAGCAGTGACTACTCAAAGTCAACCAATTGCAGGTCTAGCAACAGTAACCTAGCAACGATAAACAATTGTTGCTAGGTTACTGCTGCATAGTAACGTTAGCGTACGGAGAAATTATCTGACATCGATATTTCAACTGTCACTGTCTTTAGTTAAGTTTTCAGAATTATTGAGTTAATGAGCTATGATTCAAAGGAGGTCAGTATCAAATAGATTGGATAAACTTAATGCAACATTGTATTTATTTTTATCATAAAGAACTTATTAGTCAACCTCTATGGATAAGACTATTTCCGATTAAAAGTAATTTATTTGTCATCTTGATATTTCAACTGTCACTGTCTTCAGTTATGTTTTCATAATTATCGAGTTAATGAGCTATGATTCAAAGGAGGTCGGTATCAAATAGATTGGATAAACTTAATGCAACATTGTATTTATTTTTATCATTGAGAACTTATTAGTCAACCTCTATGGATATTTCCGATTAAAAGTAATTTATTTGTCATCTTGTTTACGAGCTTGCGATTTGAGTTCGTGTTTAATCGTGTAATCTCGTGAATGTATGAAAGTAAACAAGGTGACAAATAAATTAGAAATATCCATAGAGGTTAACTAATAAAGTCAACCTCTATGGATATTTCCGATTAAAAGTAATTTATTTGTCATCTTGTTTACGAGCGTGCGATTTGAGTTCGTGGTTAATCGTGTAATCTCGTGAATGTATGAAACTGCAAAATTGAAAAGTTTGAAGGTGGCTCTTCAATTAAAGTCCGTGACTGTACATACAACATAAATAAAATTGACATGTCAATAATTGATGATGCTAAATAAGGTAAATAACATATTCCAAAATTCTCTTAGTATAATTTATTTACTAAAATAAGTCTAAGTCAAAACGTTTATTGCGAACTAAGTGTACAATGTTGGTGATATCACTACATACCGGAGACGAATGTCGGAGACGGTCATCAGTACGGTCGCTAAACGAAGCGCGGCACGTGACGCGAGTGGTGGCAGCACTGACACGCGGTTAACTTCGTGCTACGACGGAGCCTAGCTGTTGGAGGGGCGCGAGGGCGAGCTCTCTTGCCTGCTGACCGTCCTGGAGAACAGAACCTCCAGTCTAGTCTAGGAACTGTCTTACGTTTCGTTTGGTTTTAAGTTATTGTGATTAATTGTAATTTGAGGTTATAGTGTCAAATTGTAATTCTAATAAACGCCGTGTATCGCGCCCAGTGTGTTTTCATTGCACGAAACCCACCTTCTGCTCACATGATGTTTTCTGATGATTCTAATGGAATAAATCCTGACGTATCTCCGACATATATATATAAAATGCTTTGTCCTGAATGACTGACTGACGGATCAACGCACAGCCTAAACCGCTGATCGTAGAGACCTGAGACTTAGAGGGTGTGTTCTTTGCATGACGTAGGCATCCGATACAAAAGGATTTTCCGAAATTCTACTCCTAAGAGGGTGAAAAACGGCGGTAAAGTTTGTATGGGACAACGTGATCCCTTGGTCCAATCTACTTCAAATTTTGCATAAACATTCTTTAATAGAATTGATGGAGGACATGTTCCGAATTTTATTGAAACTCGTCGCCTAACGGTTAAAAAAGCGTAGAAAGTTATTTTGGGGGTGATTTGCATCAAAGTTGATATCAATACTCCTTAGTACATTTGATTTAAATTACATTTTATTTTGACACATTCATGTCATGTTTGATAACTCAATCCGATTTTATTCAAAAAACGTTTTAGATCACAAAATATAAATAATAGGTAGACGCTCAGGGTAGACGACAGTTTTTGCAAAAGTGTGTTTGTTAGTTTGTTATTCGTCAACGAAGCATCGAGATTTTCTATGAGCAATCCTAACTATCCATAATACTCATCATCAGCCTAGCCTTTTCCCAACTATATTGGGTTCGGCTTCCAGTCTAACCGGATGCAGCTGAATACCAGTATTTTACATGGAGCGACTGCCTATCTGACCTCCACAACCCAGTTACTACTTAACTTTCCGAGGCACGAAGGAGTCTCGGTATGTAAAGACAAGTGTAGCTTAACCTGATGCATCGACCCGTGCGACTGTTATTACGTAGCCACAAGCTCCTCCATACTTCCATACTAATATTGTAAATTCGAAAGTAAGTCTGTCTGTCTGTCTATCTGTATGTTACCTTTTCACGCCTAAACCACTGAATGGGTTTCGACAAGGAGATAGATGGATAAAGGCTACACCCTAGGATAAAGGCTACTTTTTATTGACATAACGCGCGAGCGAAGCCGCGGGCGGAAGCTAGAGTATTATAAAACAAAGTCCTCCGCCGCGTCTGTCTGTCTGTTCGCAATAAACTCAATAACTACTGCACCGATTTTCATGCTGTTTTCACAAATGGATAGAGTGATTATCGAGGAAGGTTTTAGTAAAATAATATAATAACCGACATCACCTTGTAATTTTCCTTCATACATTAATTCAGAGAATTTTATTTATGATCCGGATTCATTTTTCCACTATAATTAAAAACAAGCATATTTTAAGTGAGTCTTACACGTTCAAGCTCAAGTGAATGTTTTATATTTTATTTTTGTATAAAAATAATCGGATTCTTCAACACCCTACATTTCCGTGATAAAAAATGTAAAGTTTATTCTTAACGATGATTTCACTCGGATCACGTCCTGGGGAGCTGTTGTCTTCAACTATTCAGCAACGGGGGGAGGGTGGGCTCCGTGAGTTCTCTCGGAATAAGGAAGCTTTGGTTGTTGTTGTTTTGTTAATAAAGGTCATGCGGCACCCCACAAATGTGTGTTACGACTGGATGACACGTAGCAAGACTCATTACAAAAGACGCGAGCGACACGTTTGAGGAGGCTTGCTTTTAACATAAAGGGGAGAAAAGTTCTCAAGAATGCACATATAAACGTCATATAACAGTTGTTTTAATAAGCTCACAACAGACGATTACAGATACCAGCGCGGCAGCGCTATTCCCCAACACTAATTATTAGAAAGTAAATTACCAACTACACACGGGGTATAACAGGAAACACACTACCCCCGGCGCCCCATAACAATAAGCGGTCCCATACCGATCCAGTTGGTTCCATCTCTAATATACCATAAACTGAGGGCTGTTTGTGTAGAACAGCGTGATAATCACGACTAGCGCACCGTTGTTTTCGTTGGGACAGGGACACGACCGTTTCCGAAAAATAACGAAGGTGTTGTATTTTTGTCAAGTTGTGCACGGTTGTTACTTTTTATTATCTTGTCTACTACACGAAATCTTCGGCGTTGCTATAATACTTTAAGAACACAGAAAGTTTAATAGACAAAGAAGTATTTACACTAGGTAATAAATTAAATGACTAACGAACTAGTTAACTGTACAAATAATTAATACAAACACAAAAATACTAAAAGGTGAGCGTCGAAATACTCCGAGTCTGCATAGCTGTCATCCGGAAACGTGCCTTTTTCACAAAAGATCCACCAAATCTTAAAATGGACAAAAAGTTTGCTGAGTTACTGAAGGCCCATATCATGTTTCATAAAGGCGTATAGTCGCCTTTTTAAACAACTATATTGTGAAAGATCTAAAAGCCTTAATAGCACATTGTACTAGTAATAAAAGTAAAATATGAACTGAGATTTTTCTTTCTCCCACAAATCGGGCTCAGTTAGTAGTTTTGTGTCTATTATTGCTTCCATGTCTGGATCAGCTAATAATATACGATAATGTCCGCCACGCCTAGGATGTAAACACGCCCGGACGATATTGATTATACAAACACCCAATTATTATCTCCATTGTCTGCGCAATTAGGACGTGGAAACGGATCGGTGGTCACCGATGAGCAATGGACGGAACCGTTAGGTCCGTTGTTGTTTGTAAACAAGCGAGTAGATTGGATTAGTAGTTTTAGTACAAAACAACATTATTTTGACGTGAAAATACAAATAATATTGGTTTATATCTGTTGTCTGCGCCAGCAAATAGTTTGGTCCTTCGCAGCTTCGGTCCTAATGACCGCGTACAAAAGGTTTTGTATTCAATTCGTGAGGTAAACAATGTTCCCTATGTGATCGTTCACAATGTTCCCTATGTGATCGTTCACAATGTTCCCTATGTGATCGTTCACAATGTTCCCTATGTGATCGTTCACAATGTTCCCTATGTGATCGTTCACAATGTTCCCTATGTGATCGTTCACAATGTTCCCTATGTGATCGTTCACAATGTTCCCTATGTGATCGTTCACAATGTTCCCTATGTGATCGGGACTGAATCGATTTATTTACTTAATGTTCTGTAATGTGTGCTATTTGGAGCTGATTCGGCTTCTGTTGGGATCTGTTTCGCTGAGTATTTTCGTGAGATCTATTTAGCGTACTTGAGCTAGTGGTAAAGTCAATTTATTTGTTCCTGATGTTGTGTAAATTGGTGTTTATATTATTTTAGTTCAGATAACGCTGATCATAAACTTTGTGATCTAGTGCAGCTTTAATTGAGGCGTCTATGCTGATATTCAACTTAAATAGCCCATAAATATCTCATAGAATAAAATTCGGACCAAGATATAAAGGGAACACAGGTTTCTCACAGATTTACCACAAACAATAGCGGAAACATCCGAATCTTAGTATCATCATCTGAACCTGCCCGTCCTCCATCATAAGCAACATTATCGCACTCACTTAGCCCGGGTAATACCGTCGCAGTCGGGTAATACCCCCGCGACTTCAGATAATCCCTTTATTAGTTCGTGACGTAATAGGTTTTAGTTGGTTATCACCTCCCGGAGGGTAGTGCGCCTATTTACGACCAAACATTACCTGCCTTTGTTTATACAGGGTGCTCTGAAACTAAAATTCTAAATTGGTAATTTCGATTCGACCCTTTTAGAGTTTTTGATGGTCACCGACAAAAAAGGTGACGGCTTAAAATTATCCTAGAAGGCTAGTTGTGGAGGTCTGACAAGCAGTGTGGTTCCCCTTTCAGGGGCTGTCCAGAAATAGATAAGATATGTGTAATTTTCCGAGATAAATGTTCAGGAATTTCCATTATGATGTATAACCTCTGCACGAACGAGACGAAAACACCAGATTAGTATTCCCACGACTATGAGATTATTCAGTTATGACCTTTCGTTTTATGTACTCAAAATTGAATTAAATCGAAATTCTGAACGTATTTATTATATTACTCTATTATAATATTAATAATGTTTTAAAACAGGTGCTAGCGGTATTAACCTTTGTGATTATCCATTCAAATTATGTGGAGGAATAGGTTTAATTAGTAAGATGAAACGTTTATTAAGAAATTTTTTCACCGAAATAGTAGTAATAGTTAAAAATAATAATAGTTTAATCAACGCTACGACTCTCTACAGGCTGTATAAAAATACACCCTGTATAAAGTCGTAGCGTTGATTAACGTGTCACGTATGAAAGTTCAAGCTGTTCCGTAGATTGAATTCTATTCCAAATATTGTTGACTAGATTAAGTGTCGAGTTATGACGGCTAGCTAATTAAAAATATGATGCTTTTGATCTAGGAATGACAAAATAATCATTTCATTATTTTTTATTTTCAGGAATTGTGAAAGTGACAAGCAATACCAGGAATTAAATTATGAATATAGTAATATGTGGGTCACATTTTTGTTTTTGTTATGACAGGAAAAGATAAAGGGCCGATTTAAAAAAAAAATATTTTGCTTGAATGTATTTCAAAGAAATACAAGAAAGCATATATAATATTGTAGCTGATTAAAAACCCGCGAGATGTTATCAATAATGGCACACACAACACCACACAGTCCCTTGCCACTCCCATGTGTATCACAAACAATACTGTTGGTACAACTTCTAACAAAGCCTACACACCTCTTACGAGCCCATTACGTGCCGGCTATAGGTAGGCAGGGCAGATAGGTATGTGCAGTCGAACAAGCTATTTGGTATACATGCAAAAATATTCATGTTTCACTACCACTGACAAAATCCATTACTGTGCTTAATAACTTTGAATCGTATGGCGTACACATGGGAGTGATGATAATTATTGACTACTCTGTACACTCACAGTAATGTTTACAGAAAATTAAATGATTTGATTTGATTGAAAAGTAGTTGCAACTTTTGCAAGATTCACAGATGACTCCACCTTAGAGTGTAAATGTGGTTTTAATATCGTGTCCTGTTGCCTGCACGTTTTAGGAACTGATGGACGCTAATGGAAATGTCAAATTCTGGGCTGACTCTATTCAGATTGCCATCGACGCGCTAAGAAGAAGACTGTTGCAAGTTAACTGCAAGTGTACCAAATAGCTGGTACGACTATACCTACTCATACAATAGCCCTCAAAATACGGGCGATCGGTATCAACTCGCAATATATCAAAAATGTAGCTCACAGTAACTCATACTCTACAGATAATTTGAAAACGAACAAAAGGGTTAAATTTATAGAGTGCGTGCTCCACTGAAAAGCTTTATTGGCGAAATTCCTTTGAAATAGTGGCATTAGTCGCGTGTCGGTAAACACGCTAAGGCCGTACTGACGGAGAATTTTAATAACTTGATGCAGTCAGGTTGCAAATTCTCGAAAAAGTTTAGGCGCTGTAGCAAACTGGGAAATGTCTAAATAAAAAAGCAACTATCAGGCTAACCCTTATTCTCAGTACGGGTTACCGTTGAAAAAAAGACAAGAGAAATTTTGTCTCAAATACCGTTGAAAAGGATCAAAGGAAAAAAAATACTGAACCAAATTCTACATCATTATTAATTTCGGTAGCGATATGCAGGTACGTTTTATTAATTACCAAGTTTATTTGTACAACGCGTTCAGATAGCAGGATTAGCTCTCTGAAAATACGTGACAATCAAATTCACACACTGGTATTGAAACTAATAATATCGTGTAAGCGTTTTGCTGTCCAACAGAATGTCAAAAATTATAACAATATACGTTGGAAATTCAAAACATGTGAAATCATCGTCATGGTATGCTCTGATATATGCAACTTCTCGCTTAACCGTTTTCTTGGCAGTTCTATCATGATTGTGTAAGGTCTCCATCGCTAACACTTTGTTGCCAGGCCTTAAAGAGAGAGGTCACTTCACTTTCTTGCTGTTCTTTAGAGGGCCTTTGGAGAGACCTAGTATTTAGAGGCCCTTTGCGTGCATTGCTTTTGGAATCTGTTCCACATTGTAACAACCATGTGGTTGTCCATCTCCAGTTCTGCGTTTACATAGTTATTCATTTGGTGCTCTCCTTCCACGTGTGATAGCCTGTGCCAACGGATTTTAGGTCTTATTTCTTTGTAAGTTTTAATTATGTTTTGTCATGATGAACTGAGCAACTAACAACCGATGCTGCGACGTGTGAGGTTCACCTGGTTTTATCTTACAATCTCTGAATGTGTATAATTTGGAACAGTCCGCGAGGATATAATTAATCAATCAAAAAATATATATTCTGCGATCGGATCGTGGATGGGTGAATTCCGATTGCGGTTTCATCCAACAAATTGCTAGTGTCTGTGGATTCAAGCACCCCAATGCATCTTGCCTTGGCGCCGGCCACATCAGCTAAGTTCTATTTGTGCAGGAAAACAAATGAACCTGCTCTCACACACATAAACCATAGTTAAAGTGAAATAAAAAGAAATCGAATGGCCTTGTAGTGCAATAAAAAGTTAAATTCGCAAAATAGTACTTAATTGAAGTACTATACTTCAATTAAGTACTATTTTGCTTATTAAGTACTATAATAGACTTGAGATTCTCTGAAATGTTATTTTATAATGGGTAATTAAGTATAACCAACTTGAATACTAAAAGACCCATTAAATTACTTCTGAATAAGAACAAAGTCGTCACGTCTTACACTAGCAAGTAAGAAACCCGTTTAATTTGCTAACATTACGAGCCGGTGTCGTCATAAATTAGTTAGAGACGCGAGATTTAATACATTGTGACAGTGTAATAAAGTAGAGGAGCCGCAGCCGTGCCGTGCAGGCCCGGCCCGGCGCCGGCACGTGCCGGACGAGCTGATGAGAAAATGTCGGATCTATTAGAATGTAAGTATGTTGGAGGAGACCAAATGTTATTCATAGTTCGCACTGACTGACTGAGAAGATAAACTAAAGTTATGAAATGCATTGGAGAGCAACACTTGGAAAGAAAGATTAAAAAAATGTTTATTCCTCGCTTCCCTTCGGGGGCGCATAGACGACCGATCGGGTTATTTGAATCACTCTGCGTCCAGCGCTCGGTGTGGCAACACGTCGTGTTCTGGTTTGCGACGTGAATCGCCATCCTGAGGATACCTCGTTGGGAGGTGAAAAACGTGTCGATTTCTTACAGGGTTTTTATGACTCTTGAAGAATAGCTAAGCGGAATAGGTTATTAAATACAATCTACGTCTATTGTATTTTATAATGGATTTCCGCAACGCCTGAATTAATTAACTGATAATAGGTGCGTCAAATTAATTAATTTCAGACTATTCCTATTCCCCTTTTATTAGTCACGATTCCTGGTAGTACATCTGACACTCTGTACTATTCAATCGTTTTCAATAGAAAACATTTACCGTAAACTCATTCAGTGGACCAAAATGTCCAATGTTTTATAGGAATTATGAAAAGAATTTCAGTAGATTAGGAAATTATTTAGCATTTTGCATTAAAAAAATAATTTCAACACTATTGCTTTCCAACCAACTAAATAATTATAACTTTCCCTATTAAACTCTATTCAGACATAGAAGCTACACAAAACATTGAGCGTACATGCAAATGTTGATTAAAAACCGAAATATAATAAAACTTTCCTTCGAACCCAAACTACGTAAACTAATCGACCGCGAGCGCGAATACGCGAAGCTCTAAAAAGGGTAATTACTTCGCAGAAACAGCTAACTGCTACACTTGAAATGTAAATGACTCGCTGCCGAATTTAAATGAAACGCGTTTCTATGTACCGAGCGCAGATTTCATAGAAATATAGAGAATAACGTTTTCGAGTTTATCTCGTAAAAACATTACTTTACACGTTCCACCAAAACCACAATCAAATGGAAACACTTGTGTAAAAAATGAAACAAAAAATGGCATTGGAAAACTCCTTTACAAGTGTTAAAACATAGATAAAATTAAATTCAGCAACTTCCGAAATTCTGTCACAGGTTAACTGTAGGTACCTATCTTCTGCAATAGGCTGAAAACTGTGACACATTGTAAAGTTCGGCTTTTGCAAATGGAAAAACACGTAAACATAATTATTTTATAGCAAAGTTTACGCAAACACCTTCATTCTTGTAACGGTTGAGCAGTGGTATAGACAGAAATACGTAAGTAGATTTCTTTCAGTATAACCTACTGCAATAATCGACGACCTTTACAGTAAGAATTTATTGACAGTTACTATGTTCACAGTATCAGAACAACATGAAATGATACGATGTCTGTAAAACAAAGATATAAAACAGGCATGTTCGATAAACGAATATCTGAACTCGCGTACAGACTTGCTTTTTTATGGAATAGCACTGAGCAGCACAATCTAGAACGATGCGGTTTTGTGTTCTTTGTTAGCCTTTCATTTCCTTTGTGAAAATGTAATCTATTCTCTCTGTTTACATGAAAAATATGTCAGATTCTTATTTTAAAGCAATGATAGGAATTATTCGTAGTTTCGTGATTGTTGGAAAGGAAATGCTGAAAATGTATTTGTCTGAAATGAATCTCAGCCAACTTGGCGTCATTTTCATATTTCTAAAAGACACACAAGAATAATAAAAAGCTGCCAATACATTAAACGGGAAACTACCTTCATTTACTAGGTAGTCGAATTCAAAGACAAACTTAGTTCCTTGACAACTAAAGAAGTGTCGACTTCGCCTTGACTAAATCGATCTGGAATTATACACGTCTGCAAGGTTCAGCCAGCCGATGCTTCAGTTAGCTGCAGACTTACCCGTTACATATTCACTACATCCAGTCCAAACTCCGGCTCACCGTCGCAGCTTTGACACCGGCTTACACTCGGAGTAACAGATTATTTGTATTATACATATCTGTAGACTGAATGCATCTCAAAGCCACAGTGAATTGTGATGACTGAATTACACTAAAGCAGATTCTATTACACATTCAACCTGAATTCCCAGAATACCACATTGACAGATAATGCCACTGCATACTAACACTCAAAGTAAATTGCGTGAATAATGGATTAGTCTCCAGCCTTCATTGTAACTAAGAAATACGCCAATGTTGTGTGTATATGATATGTATGTACTACAAGCTTAAAAAAATACGATAATATTCTGTTTTCTAAACAAGCAATTATCATTAATTCTCGGTATTATTCACCAAATTCGTAAGACTGTCTCACATGATATAGTTAGTAGCTTGCTTGATTCCAGGTTTCCCTAACTATAACAGTGATATTATATTGTGTGGGTGTACCAAATAATCGTATCTATGTACAATGTAAGGCATCCCCAAGGACTGGCTGGACAGGTGTGGCGCAGATTACATTACGCCTGGCTTTATGGATCGGACGCGGGGGATTCCAAATGAAGAACATTATCATGCATCATAGACACGAAACATATTAGTCACGTAACTATGTACATTGTTATCAACGCTACCTTGATATCTAGGAACGGACTGAGGTTATCTACCTTAGTACAGTCAACATAACATAAACTCGGCTAATGAATCTTTTCAGGAATTGTTTCTATTGTTATATAAGTTACTATCTGTTGCCTGCGACTTTGTCTGCACTCCAAGATGAACAAAACAACAAACTAAGGTCTTCAAAAAATAAATTATCATTAATAACGAATTTAAACATACATAATACAGATAGACAATCCAAAAACGATTGCGGACTCCTTTAATAATTAGTGGATACACTTAAAAAATCAACACAACGATAAATATATGTATGTATATGTATACGTTCGTAATATTTTCCTTCGGCCATACAGTTACACGGGCAGTCAATTTATACTTTCCCTAAACAACACAGGACCGGTCGGATATGATGTGATTTCGACTAAAATTCTAAAGGCTTACTCACGGGAAATTGACACACTTAATGAAGTCAAATTATTACTACAATTAGATAAAGCCTGAGTTAACCTGACACTGACCTGCAAATTGAAAATGTGAATTTCGCGGGCTAACACTGAGGATTCACCTCAACTCATTGCATTAGCTGTCCCACACAGCGCACCTTCCCCTGCCGTGCAGAGGCGACACTCGGTCGTTTGGAGTCAGGGCTGCCTCCGACGTGTATTTACTTCACACATTAAGCTAGAATTAGCTCACACGAGCCACGTTACGACCACACGCCAGCCACACTCCAGCTTGAGTGGTTAATAGATTGAAACTAAGGACTTAGGTTGTAGGTATGGTCTTTAATTAAGGAGGTCATATTTCTTGTTCTGGTGATTTTCTTTGATCGGAAGCCAGGGTTAGCTAAACTGGTATAAGGAATAAAATGGAACAATAACATAATTAACATTAATCACGTCTGTGTTAGTAAGTCAATTGCCATAAACCAAGCACAAAACCTCCTTGACTCCTTGCTGCTACTGAGAGGTTCCTATTAGGAAAACCCAATGATGATTTTAATAGTTTCAATTTGAGGCTGACACCCAAAACTTTTCAAATTGAAATGTCACACTTTTGGGTTCAATATATATTCTTTGGGTACAATATAATAATTAGAAATAAATTCCTATTAATATTACGCACTAACAGATACCTACACGTGTTGAAAATGACTACGCAATACTTGTTTATCTTTTAAAAGCGTTGTTTACATGTCAGGTCCAGATCCGGGAGCTCCAGAAACAAAAGAAGGCGTGTGACACTTGTCCCTTTTGTGCGCTCCAGACATCCGCGCCCTGACACTGATGTGACAACAAAGCGCTGGTTAATGTCATACTCAATGTACAACCAGCCTTATAGGAACAGAGAAGAATAGCACAAAATGTTTGGAGTAATCAAAAGATTTGGTCATTTGTTTTCGTGGATATTTTAAAAATCGATTTTATGTCTTTATGTATAGAAGACAGATAGATGGAGGACGGCACAAGACAGAATATTGAATACTTGCTGATGGATGAAAACTGAATGAAGGTCAGGCGAAATACTTATGATGAAGGAGTGGAAAACCGAGTAAGACGGATAGACAATGAAGTTATACATGGAAAGAGTAGAGTAACGATCGTTGATTCATGAATACAACTAAATTAACTATAAAGCTAGACACTTATTTTTTTTAGATAAGTCTAATTATTATGCTGAGATGGATTTCATCATAACTGCCTCGTTGGTGTAGTGGTCGCAAGTGCTACTGCTGAGCATGCGGTCCTGGGTTCGATTTCCGCGCATGGCAAAGTGGTATTGGGTTTGTCTGGAATTTCTCAGCCCGGAGTTTAGATTTGTGCCCGGTTGATGGCAATAGTTTCACCCCCTACTATAACGTAACTGGCTAAATGTGGGCGTACCTACTTAACCCTACGGGGAATACAGGCGTGATGATAAGTTATATTTGATTTTATCATAATATTAGCCTGTTAAAACAAACGCGCTTGTTTGTAAACAAAAACTTACCCCCGTTAATGACTTTGAAGTTCAAGTAAGTAAAGAAACTCGAACTGCTTTGATGAATGAAGGAAGTTCGTAAATAAGTTGCATCGGTGCAGCAGCTGGCCTGGTCCACGGATATTTAGCGCCGATTAATCAGAGGCTGCTGTGGCAGACTGTGGTTAATTGCCATATCGTAACCTCTGGTTAACGAGTTAAACTAAAATTAGAACCGATCTGAGCTCCTTGGCAACAGCAACTTGGTTAATTCGCTTTGAACCTGATACACAATTCTTTGCTTTGGTGCCAAATCATCGTAAACATTTGAATATCCAAGCCGATGTTCCCTTCATTTTGGGGTGTAATGCTAGTCACACACGTAAAGATTTACTTGCGCATATTTAGGCTTGCGCAAATTTATCGTTACGTGTGTTGGAAGAAATTTGCGAACACTCGTCACGATAGACTTGCGCAAGCCTAAATTTGCGCAAATAAATCGTTACGTGTGTGGCTAGCATTACAAATTCACTCTAGTACAAATAACACAGATTACTAAGTTATAAAATGATTAATTTTGCCACAGTTACAGTATTTCAAAGTGATTACATGAGACATACTGCTATTGCTCTAAACTTTTCAACCATTAATTTTAAACGGAAAACTAGTAACAGTTTCCGCACCACTAATACCACTTCAAGGCCGATCTAGGCAACTTCATAGGCAATTATGAAGTCTCAGCGCTGATCAATGAGCCAATGTTTCAGCTTTCATACCACAGTGGCATTAATTACTGCAAGATGGAGGGAGATGGGATGCGATTCGTCGTACCTTTCAAACTCAACTTTATTATAGGATAATAAATTGTCTTGGGATAAACCATAGCTACGCTTAGGTGTTTGGATATATTATTATGCACTTAAAGTATCCATATTGCGCTCTTAGTTCAGAATAGAAAATAGTACATAACATTGTTTTTTTTTTTTTTTTACCTAAAATACCTTCGTTTGCATAAAACGTTTTTATTTTTCACTTTTTGGTTGTGGTACCTACCCCACACAAATTCGAATACCACTACCTGGTATGTAAATAACATTACAGTAACGGGGATCACTTAGAATATCGTCGACATAATTATATTAAGTGGGAAAAAATACGTAATAAGTAAGTTAATAATAAGGGACCACTTCGGAATTTTTTTAAATCGATTCACAACTGGCGAAAATATCGATGAACATACAAAAAAAAAACATACAGACGAACATAGAAACTCCTCCTATTTGGAAGACTTTTAATTTTAAATTGAGCCAAGTTGTTTGGGTAGGCCTTTAGTGTGGGACGCAACGTGTGTCGATACTCTTGCGCCATTACATCTTCCTGGCTCGGCGTGCTGTGCTAGCGCTGCCGCTGCGGCTGCGGAAAACGGCGAAAGTATAATAGCCATAAAGGCAATTATATTTTCGAGCCGTATGGGGTTGAAACCCTAGGGCCGTCGGGTCCGAGCGCTCATAGTTTATTCAATGAAATCTCCAAACGGCTGTTTGACACTTGCCGTGACCCAAGGGTAAAAGCCAGTTACCTTGGTCAGAGGCTAAGCATTGCTATTCAACGTGGCATACATTACTAGCCGACAGCGATGCGGAGGAATTTTTAGAACACATCCATGTTTGCATCAAAAATCCGCCATTTTGTTTTATAATTTTAATACCTATATCCAGTGACACTCGCGCAATAAAGTGAAATCTAACAACATATCATTATTAAAATCGGTTCAGCTGCTTAGTAGGTACGAGAAACATAGAGTTGGACATACACAAATAGGATGCGATTCTTTTTTAAATATTAATAAATTATTGTACGTGTTAAAGTGGTAAATTTTTATTTTTATACGCTACAGTACGGACGTTTTCGGATTGAATTTGATATCATTGTGAATATGGTTTCCTTTTAGTACGAAACATGTTCCAATTTCCTTCTAAATTAATGTTCAATGACATTTAACAAAAATAAATTTAAAAGTAGCCCTCGTTACTTCCATTCATTATTAACTCCTCACGTCCATCAAACAATCAATTGCCTGCTTCAAAGAAAACCCGGCTTCACTTATTCACTTACAAAGAAAAATCCCTCATCTCTAATTCAGTCACGCGAACTAGACCATAATGTAGATTGATGAGGGAATATTTCCGAGCTGGTCTCCGAAGATTATTAGCACATTAATTAGTCGCAGGCTACCATTCGTCATGCGCTCGCGGCGCGGCCCAGATTTTAACTGCTATGTTGACAAATGGACCGGCCACTAGTCAGGATGAGACGCTATTTTAGATCGTGTGACGTCACCGGGTGTGGATGTTGTTCTGTGTGATCTATGACGTATTCCGTGTTTCTGATCTTTTTGAGCCGTCCAGGTGTACCAGTGCTGTAACAGGTTTTATAATGATTATTTCTCAGTCAGCAGTATATGGATGCTTCCTGCAGGCGTAGCATGGCGTTTTCTATCTCTACGAAGAATAGACATAGCTTTTTCTATACAAAGTGACAGTTCGTTTCTTCATTTTTGACATCCATCGTAGAAATCTTTCTACAATCTGTCATTTTGTCTTTTATTTATAACGATCTTTGTCTAGGTCTTTTTATATGTAGACTATTTCGGAAGAAAGTTTTCTATCCTTGCTGTCAAAATCACACTGACAACCGATAAATCCTATGATAAAACAAAGAATTCGGAGTCGAATTATGTAAAAGAGTGAATTACGTAAAAAGTGCAGTTGACTCTTTCTATTTTGCTGCCGTCTCGTACTGTCTACTGTCTACAGGAAACGTCATTTTTGTCTACTCTTCCGTCGACAAAACGGTGCTCATGCTACGCCTGCAGGTGACATCAAACGCAAAGGTGACATCAAAACCATAACGTAAAAAATGCTGAAAATTAAACCTTGATTTTAATAGACATTCTACCATTACGCACTTTACGCTTGCTATTTGTTGTTTTTGCCGACTTCAAAAGCAACCAGGTTATTCACATAATTATGTTGGTTACCTTTAAGTCTGTGCTAAATAAATGTATTTTCTTTATTTCTTTCACTATCCTAAACCTAAGTAATATTATAAATGAAAAAAAGTGAGTTTGTTTGTTACAATTTGACGCTAGTTCACTGCGCTTCGCTTTTGCTAGTTGGATGAAATTTGGCACATGGGTAGAACATGACCTGGAAGGGGACATAGGATACTTTTTATCCCGATATTTCCACGGGATCGAAACCGCAGCTAGTAATAATATAATTTCTGTCAGGAGTGGTGATAAAAGTATCAATGAACGAGTCTTCTAATAGATGGGCAGTTGTCAATGTTTGGCATCAAATATCAACCTATCAGGTGCTTTAACAATTTTCCACGAGAACTATACGTATGTTTGTATGGAGAGGAAATTTTGAGCGGGGCCGGCCGGTATCGCAAGTTCCGCAACTCCTCGGTTATTACGCGTAATGACCGCCGTTCATCGGGTCGACCATATTAAAGAGAGGACACCGAAGCTTCACTCCATACGATGTTCAATCGCGCACAAGAGGATCCTATCATATGAACCGCGGCCATCAACTGCTGCTGAGAGAGAATATCCCTAGTATCGTCAGTCGCAGTCACGAATGCGCCCAGAATGTTACCACTGGCAGCTACTTAGTTATCAATATTTTTTTTACAACATCGTAGCATGGCATTTATTCCACATCATTAGAATATGTCAGAATAATACCGTCTCTTGTTCTCTTCTGCTCCTCGTGTTACTTCAACTTCTATTCCTCAGCAACGTATACAATGGACCTACTGGCTCTCTTGTGTGGACGGCATCACCGTTTATAGCCCAATTTAGAGAGCAATTACTTGTTCATTACGAGCTCAGTTATTAAATGCGACAGGCAAGTATCAATATGTGGGTAATTTTGATACTGGAGTTGGTCAAGGCTTTTGTTAGCCATGTCGATGCTCATAACATTCATGACAAACATGGTCAATGATTTTATGGGCATTTAGAGAATGAAACATTTTAATCGAAAGCGGCAAGATCCGAGGGGCGAGCATCGAAAGGGGCAAGATCCGAGGGGCGAGCGGAGCCTACACCATTTAGAGCTGCAATGGCACTTAAACCGAGCAAGTATGATAAAACAATGGCTTCCCGAACAGACAAATCTACAACATATTTTGCTAACGTCGTCTGTCCATTTCATCAATCTGTAAGCTGTAACAAAGAAGCTTTTACTTGAATTACGAGTCCATTTCAGATTCAAAGCTAATCTGTTCATCGGGATCGCATCACCGCTCTCTCTAACAGCATAGCACCACATTAGTAGCCGGTGCTCTGACATTAGCACTATTACCCACCTGTTCGCATTATCCTGGCATTACTGTCCCCCCCAGCCCCCCCCCCCCCCTCACTTCAGCTCGGGAGCCCCCGCCCGGGAGCTGCATATTAACGACGTGTCGCCACTCTAATACCCCACTTAGACGGTGACGTAACTGCCTTATTGCATCCTTGAGGCTTGCGGTATTTAGGCACTAACACACACACACACTGATTAATTTGCAGTGGCGGGGCGGTTAAGCTCGGCCGCTTATGCTGTTAGAAAGATAAGACAGTTAACAGATGTAGAAACCGCGCGTTTGGTCTATTTCAGTTACTTCCACAGCATTATGTCGTATGGCATTTTACTGTGGGGTCGGGCTGCTGATATTGAATCCATTTTTATTTTGCAAAAAAGAGCTGTCAGAGCCATTTATAATCTATGTCACCGCGAATCTCTCAGGGAACTATTTAAAAAGATTAATATCATGACGGTACCTTGCCAATTCATTTATGAGAATATTATGTATGTAAGAAAAAAATTAAATCTTTTTAATAAAATAAGTGATAGACATAATTTTAATACTAGAAATAAAGATAAAATAGATCAACCATTTTTCAGATTAGCTAAAGTACAAACATCTTTTATGGGGTACTGCGTTAAATGCTATAACAAAATACCTTGTGATATATTGCAATTAAATGAAAGAAAATTTAAAACTCATATAAAAAGTACACTTTGTAAACAAGCTTATTACAAATTAGAGGATTATATCCAAGATAAGAATGCTTGGAAACATGCTGGTCTTGCTCCATAGGACGATTTAGTGTCTGGACAAAATCAAACTGATAGCTAATTTAGTTTTTTTTTATTTATTATTTGTATGTACTACTTGTAACAATGTTAGGACTATTGTAATATCGTATACTTTTACAATCTTTGTGAATATGTGAGCACCATGTATCTGGTAATTAATTTATTCATTATTGCTCCATTTATAATTCTTTTTACCTTTTGTGGTACAGTAATCTTATTATAGATGCATCGTCTTCACATATAATTATATAATTAATGTATACAAAATATTGTAAAACATTTTTAAAAGAGTAACGGTGGAGTTTCTTGCCCATTCTTCTCCATACGAAAACTACCTTTTGGAAGGGGCAACTAGAATCAATTCTATTTCTTTGTTTGACGTTCAAAAGTGCCATATTATGTGCCTATTTGAAATAAATTATTTGACTTTGACTTTGACTTTGAGTGGGTGATGAGATGTTAGATACTGAAGTAGGAATTCATATTGGTTGTGGATAGAAAGAGAACGCAACGTTTAATCAATCAACGATGTGGGTGAACAAAGTATGAATAAAAATATTTTTTGTAGGTATACTATAACGTCGTACCTGATTTAATTTCATAATACTCGTATTTGTGTTCGAAAACTCAATTTGAACTCAACCACATTAATTCTGGATTCTGTCTGTTCATAACGATATCGGATCGGTAGTTTGCGGTCATATCGTAAGTTTATATCAATGACATATTTTCATGTTTTTCCCAAATTGGACAATTAATTTGAGAACCTTAATTCCAGAAATGGTTCAGTTATTTTTATTACATGTTTGCCTAACTAGATAATTACGTTATTTTACAGGTTATTTTTCCTTCTGGGGCAGTCGGGTAAAAAGTAAGATCAACAACAGTTTGATTCCGAGTTTCCTACATTTCCCCACAATCGTAACTATATATTATGGTACGGCACCTCTGGGTCTTGCGATTGCTTTACTTATGCAATACATCAAATTAATACACGACTGACTGGGTAAATAAATTTACCCTTTTAGGGTAATTAATTATTAAAAACCCATTTTTGTTTTACTGGGGTTTAGACAATGAATTTCTCAAAGTAATTATACCTAAATTACTTTTAGTGGGCACCTTCCACCTCTACATTGCAAAACAAAAGAAGGTGCACATCACTCGATGTGCCTAAGAAATAAATCACCTCCGTGCAGACACATTTCTACCAGTAGAGTACAGTTCACACAATAGCAATTTTAATTCAAAATCAATACAGTAAAGCCGCGCCATTACCAAGCGCCATGATGCTCATATTGCGGACAATGTGAAGAATCGCCGGCTAGTACGGCACGTGCCAAATCGCTAGCTAAACGAGTGCGTATAATTTTGCGCGGGCAATTTGCGCTCTTTGTGAAGGCGCCATTGTCGGGCATAATAGGGAGGCAACGAGGAACACCTGTCAGTTTCTTGACGTTTTGTGTGTTTTTTTGTTAGGAAAAATGTTGGAAATAGATCATGTTTTTCTTCGTTCTTTTTTAAAGACTACTGGGAAGACAACGCTCTTCTGAAATATGCTGGATAATGTGATGTTTCATAAATAAATTAAGCTTACTGTTTATATTGTTAAAATAATAAGATTTAATTAAATGAAAATTTACAAAATCCGTAGGGATTTTGTAAATTTTCATTTAAATAAATCCGTAAATAAATCCGTAGGGATTTACATTTTTTCCAATAAACGAATCAATTAAAAATAAATCGTTAAAGTACATTTCTTAGAACAACGTTTATCTTACAGCGGAATTATTTAGAGCTTTTCCGAAAAACATAAATGTGGCGATTCTAAAAACGCCTCACAAATAAAAAAATATTTGACTCTATACTAGAGATGCCGCGAATACTCGCTATTATTGGGTATTCGGCATTACTTGACATTTTTTTGTTATTCGTCGAATACCGAATAATAGTGTCTATTATTCGACATCCGACGAATAGTTGTCAAAATAAAAATAAACTACAAATTAACCGAAAAACTTTAGACTTAAAAATAAATAAACTTTTATTAATCTTTAAAAACAAAACACACTTAGTATTATAAAAAACCGACCAAGTGCGAGTCGGACTCGCGCACGAAGGGTTCCGTACCATTATTATCTATAAAAATGGCAAAAAAAATTGTTGTATGGGAGCCCCTTAAATATTTGTAGGATCAGGAGTGCCGAGAGGTATATCGTCAGGGTTTGGAGTTCCCATTTTATAGGGAAAAACAAGACTGTATACAGAATTACAGAGTGTATTTACAGTCGATACACACACAATACACAATATAAACAGTAATTAGTAGTGATGGTAGTACACAGTAGGTATACAGTACGTACACAGTACGTACACAGTACGTACACAGTACGTATACAGTAGGTACACAGTAGGTACACAGTAAAAACGAACAGACCACTAGGGTCACAGTTCGTACAGTGGCCAAGTCACCCAACAAAGTGTATCGCTCGCTATAAGCAAACCTATACAGCTATGTCAATATACAGCAGCGCTGTACCAGGTGAACCGACAGTTTTGTCGGGAGCAGGGGAGCTCTATAATGAGTCGAATCCGAAGACCGACTGATTTGCAAACGGAGTGCACGCTATTTTATAGGACGATGTCCCCACCTTGCAATCCCTCCACGACAACTCTGTCCGATGGCGCACGGAAGTACGTCATCGTGTTTACTTGATACAAAACACTAAAATGTGCTAAATCTAATAAGATTTACATTACAAAGCTATCAAATAATACAAGAATAATTGTCGTTACTAAATAATGGTGAATTCACAAAGTAAATAGTTTTCAAAATAAAGAAATATGCCATCAATTGTTTTGAACAAAATTACGGTTACAATTATCGAAATAAGTTGCCAAAAATCAATTAGTGCGTACACCAAGTATTCTAATTAATTATGTTTCGATTTATTGGACCATAATTGATACTAAAAATCACTTAAATAATAAGAAAAACAAACCATAACAATTTATGTTGACTACCCACAATTGTATTTGACAACCAACTCCGACATATTTATTTTATTCGGTTTTTATAGTATTTGTTGTTATAGCAGCAAGAGAAATACATCATTTTGTGAAAATTTCAACTGTCTAACTATCACGATTCATGAGATAAATCCTGGTGACAAACGGACAAACAGACGGACTGACAGGCGGATGGACAGCGGAGTCTTAGTAATAGGGTCCCGTTCTACCCTTTGGGTATGGAACCCTAAAAACTAGACAAAAATCATGAAAGTTAATTATTTAGGCTTTTTAATTAATAATTTTTAATATTGAAAGTCCAAAAGGGACAGATTAAGGTGCATAAAAACCGGCGAAGTGCATGTCGAAACCACGCACATGAAGGGTTCCGCACTTGAATTTATCCCAAGAACAAACTTAAAATTGTACTGCGAATGTAAGTTGGTCGATTATACTCGGTAACTTGTGAAGCCTAATTAACTATGATAGTTTTCCTTTTAATTTCGTTATTATATACTACTGCCATGAAATTTTCACATATCCAAAACCAACCATTTTGCTGGCAGGGGGGGGCGGGACCCTGCCAGGGTTGCGGCCTGGCAGGGTTGCGGGTTAGTCCAAAAGGGATACTGGGACCTTGGCAACAAGCAACTGAAGGAACACGGGTGGGTTTTAGTCAGTAAAAGTCTGACACGCCCGCCCAGAGCGCCGCTCCGCCCAGAGCGGGAGAAGTCATTGGCAGATATCAAAACCTCAAAAAAAAAAAGTGGGGACACTTGACTCTAACAAAAATTAGTATTTTAAAGCTTATATATAGTAGAGGAGCCCAAGCGGGGATTTCGGGAGTTACTCGAGCGCGGCAGAATAACATACAGGGAGCAACCTTGTACCTTATGAAGTACTCCCACCATACCTGAGCCCTGTACATAGAGGCAAACGTGTAGGGCAGCCGATCAGATTAGTAAAAAAAAATCGATCGTTAGAAAAACTCGAGCGCGTCAGATTAAGGCAGGGTAAGTTAGTTACATGCAGAAAAGTGTCCATTTCAATAATCTGACAATTTAAGCGTGACATAAGGAAATGGGAGAGTCACAAAGTTGCAAAAAAAAACGTCATCTGGACATTCTCCAGCGTGGTTAATTTTTTTTTATATTTTGAAGGAAATTAGTTACGAATCACGGAAATAATATAATCTGCCGATTTGCACAAGCCGAAGTAGCTAAAATCATTAAAATGGCAGTTTGAAATTGAAACCTAAATTATTACCTAAAGGTATTTACTAGTGGGAGTAATGATATGGCAGTATGGAATTAGTAAGTAATATCATGGCTAGGTGGAATTTGTATACAATAGAAATTGTTTTTGGTGAAGCTTTTTACCAAAGACAAGCGCTCAAAGGCAAGTTTTTATTTAAAAAAATGAACTATAAGCAAACCAGCGGCGTTTAGTTATGGTAAAAAAATCCCATGCATGCCCATGGGATTTTTTTACCATAGCTAAACGTCCGTGGGATACTATACTTTGAATTAGTATGAACTATCCTATTAATAAATGAGCATTCTCTATTTACACCCGAGCAGAGACTTGCGCTTTTTTCCGATTAGACCACGGGTGGCACGCGCGCAGTCAATCATGTTTTTTGTATAGGCTGTCTAACGGTTTTGACAGTGCCTTTATTTACACCTATGGAAAAACAAAACCAGCGCACCATTTTCCATAAATATTTAATATCGTTTTCGTGTGGTTAACTATTATCAAAAATACAAAATTTAAAGTATTGTCACCAACCGACATAGAAGTTTTTAAAAGAAACTCCGGATAGTCAGTACCTGGCAACAAAGGTCAGTTAAACTTTATAAATCTATCATCTCTATAGTTACATTATTGTAGCATAAGTTCTTACAACAAGTCTGTTTTTATCCTAGCAAGTGTGTTGAAAAACGTCATATGAAACGTGTAATAATCAATGCACACGGCATTGATTATTACACTCTCGGCTAGCCTCGGCACTATCGTGCTAGCCTGCGGCTTGCGCGAACAATACCGCCTCGACTGTAATAGCCAATAGAGCACACTCGTATCACAATGTACTATTTTCTCATTATACTATTTTTTTCTAAATACTGGATATAATTTTACCTGTAGACGATGAAGATTGAAAAAATTCATTAAAAAAAAAAATAACTCATTATCCTATTTTTTTCTAAATACAAGTTATTATAATTTACCTGTAGACATATATATTTTGTATTGTATTTATTACATTAAATAAAAATATGAAATAAAAAACAAACCGTCAGATTAAGGAAATTCCTCCACATAATTGTCAGATTATGGGTCAGTACGACAATGACATCAAGATGAAGCTTCTGTATAATAATCTGACGCGCTCGAGTATTTCAAGGTCACGATTTTTTTTGCATTTTAAAAATTCGCTCATAACTTTGTCGGCGTGATTTTTAAGTAAGTATACCTATACCAAATTACGACTTTCTATTACTAAGAGTCTCTGAGGTAAGCCGCGGACAGACAGACAGACAGACGGACATGGCGAAACTACAAGGGTTCCTTGTTGACTACAGAACCCTAAAAACTAGTTTTTCTGCACGTTTGAGATCAAGTGCGCTTTTTTTCATAAATCAAACCTGCCTCAGAAAATAGTCTTTCTGAATAAACAGAGCTTGCTGCAGGCGTAGCATGGCGCTTTCTATCTCTACGAAGAATAGACATAGCTTTTTCTATACAAAGTGACAGTTCGTTTCTTCATTTTTGACATCCACCGTAGAAATCTTTCTATAATCTGTCATTTTGTCTTTCATTTCTAACGATCTTTGTCTAGGTATTTTTATAAGTAGACTATTTCGGAAGAAAGTTTTCTATCCTTACTGTCAAAATCACACTGACAACCGATAAATCCTATGATAAAACAAAGAATTCTGAGTCGAATTGTATAAAAGAGTGAATTTCGTAAAAAGTGCAGTTGACTCTTTCTATTTTGCTGCCGTCTCGTACTGTCTACTATCTACAGGAAACGTCATTTTTGTCTTCCGTCGACAAAACGGTGCTCATGCTACGCCTGCAGGTGTGATTATTGTATAGTTTAGCAAGTTCATATTGGTTGCCCACCATTCATATGGGTTTATTTCGTTTATTTCTTTAACTTCATTGTTTTCTTTTCTCATAATCTTAGTTTTTGTTTTTAGATTACAGTAATGTAGCAAGTGTAATATAATTATTTGAATATACCATTTTTTTATATTACATTTTTATGTCGAGTAATAATGGCGAGTATTCGACTTTTCGCCATAGAGAATGGCGATTAATCGGTATTCGACTATTCGCCATAACAACTATTCGCGGCATCTCTACTATATACGCACCTACGTTACGTAAATAAATATAATGTGAATGTATAATGTAATGTGTGTGTGTATATAATGTTAATATGAACGAGGGTTTGCTTACAACTCGAGTTAGAGGGAATAACTTATATAAACAAAGAGATTGCGATTCGTAGACGGACACTCTCGTACAAACATTGACTGATTGATTCGCGCAACGACCGCCACCGCACCGCCGCGCCCGCTGCCCGGGCGTACACAACATTACTCGCCTTCAACATTCACAAGGTTAAAGGTTACGAGACGATTTTTTGCAATAACTATTTTTGTTTATTCAGTTCATTTATTTACTTTTAGAGATGTGTAGCAATTTTTTTTAACATGTTCCTCATGAAACTACAACTCGAATTACATACATAAAGAAACGTAGACTTATCTATGTATGTTAAACAATAGAAAAATTTAGAAAATACAAGAAGTTATTATTTTCATGCTTTATATCGACCAGTGAGCACCTCGCCGTCCGGTATGGACCAGGCCCGGGTCGACGGCGCGTTGTGTTCCCCGCGCGCCTCAAAGAGATGTCAGCACAACTGTCAGGGTACGCTAGGGCCGATGCCTGCCGGAGTCGCGGGAAAGTCCGAAAGGGATACCGTGGCCTCTGGCAACTTACAGGCAACTGAAGGAACACGGGTGGGTTTTAGTCAGTAAGAGTCTGACACGCCCTCCCGCGAAGTTATTTCAAAACCCAGCCAAAAACAAAAGGTCTTCAACATTAACTGACAGAGTGCAACACCTCATTTGAATTGTAAACACACCACTACCCCTGATTGCGACTCGTGGACAAATAGTTATGTCGAAACTCGTGTGATACCCCGTGTCCCTACATGCAGCCTGTAAGAGTTACAAACGTGCTCTTAACACTATGTATGGGGCACGTGTTAAAATGGCTCGAATCGGACAATCGGACGGAATGGGCTTAAATCTGCGTCCCTGAAGTATTCAACTACAACTACATGAAATCAGTGAGCTGTCCTAATTCTGTGTGTCGGATCGTAAACGCCTACTGCTCAACATTGTGCTTCCCGGTAGAGTTGCGCAATGAACGGCCGCAAGTAAGTGCTGATATGTTTTGTACTCAGTTTGATGCAGCTCATCTGTCTATGATTTAGCATGTATTTTTTAACTGTAGCTGTACTGCCTTTGCTACATACTCTTTTTAGGGTTCCGTAGTCAACAAGGAACCCTTATAGTTTCGCCATGTCCGTCTTTCTGTCTGTCAGTCTGTCCGCGGCTTAGCTCAGAGACTGTTGGTCTACTACAAAGCTGTAATTTGGTGTGAGTATACATTTAAATCACGCCGACAAAGTGCAAAGTCCTTTCGTCCTTTCGGTAGGAGTCAAGTTCTTCATTATAGCTCGTCGTTCCACAAAAATCGCAAACTTTCTAAAAGTGACTTTCCGGTTAAGAATCACAAGTAAACCAAAAGCACGAAAAGAATCCATTCATTCCTTCCACTTTATTCTAGATGCTGCAATACGAATCGTTAACTGCAAGATACAAGTAAGACCCTACTCTTCCATATTCACATAACTCAAGTACCAAAACAAGAGCACTTTGTTTCGGTTCGCCCTTCACCCCCCCCCCCCCCTTACCGGCCTTATCCGGCATGTTAACAGTAGTGCGACTAGCCGGATAAGGCACGAATTAATATTAATGCGTGTTTGAGCGTCAGAACACGCGGCACTAGGTCACGTCGGGGTCACTGATTGACCCCTGACGCTAATTCACGGGTTGCCCATGGAAACGAGAGGAAGTGGCTCGTTTAATTTTTTTTGGAGTGAAATTGTTACGCCATAGTTTTTTTATTTTTGATTGATGGCTGTTTGTAATGAGACGCAAGTTCTGTTGCATTTTAGAGCCAATTGTCTGTCTCCGAAATGCATAGTCGTCATTATGGGACTATGATGGGATGTGACCCAACCCTAGCTATATTATCACACTTGGCAATCGTTTTATTGAATCGATGTTATTGGATAAGATAACATCTGCAATGCCTCTGGGATTACAGATGCGTTGCCATCCCAAAGACAACGCTGAAAAACTTTACCTGTTTTTTATCACACAAAATGCTGCCCATCTTTTCACAACCACGACAGGTTTGGACATTGTCTTTTCTATTCAGAAAACTACACGGGCCGCGTCTTAAACTTGCCCTTCACTAATACGGTCTCAACGGCTCATTACAGCACCAAATCTATAAGGAGGTCTATTAATCCAATTACTAGAGTTGCGAACTAGACGGAGCAAGTTGACTCATTACAACAAGTCGCCAACACTGTGCTAACACTTAGGAACTAGATGCAGAAGGTTTATACATCTGTTCTGTGGTTTATACAATGTACCTACTTTGTAGATGATTAAAGGAAAGATGTAAAATCAGATTATTATAAGTTCAAAAAGCCCTTGAGTGCCATCCTGATTTTGAACAACCACAATTAATCAATTAGAAACCGGTGTTAACACACATTGAATGGCAATCAATCGCAATGCGTTTCATTTTGACATCATCATAGGTTTGAAAAAATCGTCTGCTCAACAACGTTTATAACGCAATGAACCATAGTACATAGTCATTACCGCGATTACGCCTTCTGACCTTGCTTACTGCGTGGTAGTCTGGACTATGTTGATTGATACCACAGTCTCCGGGGTATGTGACGTCACAATTGTAAGGAGATGCGCGATCACCTGAGACAGACTCCTCTATTAGTTCAGCTGCTGGACGCTGCAGAACGATGTCATGTTTAATTGTTGTCTTGTTGTGTGTTGAAATTGTTTCATGGACATTACGCAGCTTTGAAAAAATAACGAAGTTGCTTATTATACTGATAAGAGGTTCACTATGATCATAATGACTGGTAATCAATAGCCGACAGCTGCTCATCAAATCATTGATACAATTTTATCTAAGTGTCCAATTTTGTGAACTGTTCATACATTTAACGCTCGATACTAATACTAAACCTTTTAAATCCACTTTGTTCTGCTTTCTCAAAGATGAATATTAGGTACTTCAATTAATATTCCTTCTCACCCGCGAAATTATAATGTTCTAAGTTTTTAGCAATTTGCATGTCAGTGTCAGGTTGTATCTTCCTTAAAAACCAGCTTCCCATCTGAACACAAACAACAACACAACTTAATATACGGGAGGGTCTCTTTTGTACGGATTATAGTGACGTCTCAATCAGAGTATGATCCCGCAGCTAGGCTGGCTGCGCACCGGCACTACGATTTAGAGCACAGATCTTAAAATTAAATGAGGTCCTCAGTCGATAAACCTTCATTATCCATTAAGCGCGCGTATAATGCGCTAAGTTAGCCCGCAGGATTCAAATTTTCTTACGTTTTTTGCAATTTGCACGTCAGTGTCAGGTTGTATGTTGATTAAAATATTGTTCGCGACCGCAACAAATATGGCTTTACAGAATTATAATCATTAGAATCAGCAATACAACTCTCTAAGGACTATTTCATAAAATCATGACTTTTGGCACTTACATTATAAATTAGCAGAAAAGTTTGCATGACCTCAAGATCAAAGTCAAAATTACAAGATGAAAGGAAGTTGAATTGTTCGTGAATTCTTATGTATTTCAGTGCACGGTAATCAGAATCGCCTCTGACTGTGCATACATACCTAACTACCTAGGTACACAAAACTTAAAATAACATAAATCTAACGAAGATTTCAAAATGAGCACACTCAACACAACGTCAGAATATTCACGTATCGTATAAATCCTTTTAAGTTTATTACAACAGTATCACGTCACTAACATCATCTCGCTGTTTGCTACAGACACACACACACAGATACACCTTCAGTTAGCTCAGTGAAAAATGCAGTGTGAATATTACAGATCTTATTACGAAGCGTTGCGACGGGAACAAAAAGACGAGTAGTGTTTGCCTGAAAAATACTTGCTCTTCTATGTTCCGTGTGTAAGGACAACAAGCGTCAGTTAGTTTACACTCATAATATGGAAAATATGATTCATATTTTTCTAATGCATAATTACAACACGTTCAATTTAAATGTTTTTAATTTTTTTTTAAGCAATTCTCGTGCTTACAAGCAATATAAATATGCATTTGCTAATGAAATCATAATATTACAGTTATGATGATTGTGAAATTCAAAATAATTACTAAATTAAACGAACTTACCTAAGTGAAGTTCTATTGTAATTATACGAAATGCTTAGTCCTCGATAATTATCCTGATTTACTATGTAGTCTCACTACATTTCCATCGTGTGCACGCGAATATTCAGAGAATAAATCCTGCAAGAAAAAACTTTTACGCTGGCAACTATAACCAGCTAATGTCATTCTATTTAGAGTAATCTGCAATGAGAGAATTAAAAATAACAGACAGTAATTCCCCAACTTCAATCCCAGGGTCAAAAAACAAACTATGGTCTTGTTCAGGGCTTGGGAGGGAACATAGTATCGAGGACTAAGCATTTCGTATAATTACAATAGAACTTCACTTAGGTAAGTTCGTTTAATTTAGTAATTATACTCCATGCTTAGTCCTCGATAATTATCCTGATTTACTATGTAGATGTTTAGAGAGATGAAGTTGGAAATTACAAACATTTGTTTCACACTAAAACATTCAAATAACATAAAATCAACCTTTAATATTGCAAGTGGAAAAACTTTACCACATTTTCAATTAATTCTCTTTTAATAATGCTTCTATTCTAATTATCAACAACCAAGTATGTACCTATTTAGTATGCCTACTCTTTTGGCTCAAAACTTAATTTATGAAAAAAAAAATCACATCAGTCTCAAGGTCAACATTGCCAACAAACTTGGCAAAAATTTAGCAAAACTTATGACCAAACAACCGTTTTAAAAATACTGATTATCTTCTGACACACCTCTAGTCGCTATTGAAGCATGACTTGTGGAATGAGGAGTAAATATTTTGATATCTATGCCACTGTCCAACATTGTTTGTTTAATCCAATAACTAATTGTTTGGCTAACTAACATAATTATGAGGCATTAATAATTTTTCTGTATTACCTATCTCTGAATTACACCATTTGTGTGTATAATTTATATAATATTGTAATGTAATCACATGACAAATGTCAGGTTCCATATGAAAAGTAGGATAACATAATAATTGTTAGCCGTTTTCCTGTCTTAGATGTTTTTACCAATCAGTGATTTTTATGTTAACACTTGAATCAATAATTTG
This sequence comes from Lithophane semibrunnea, assembly GCA_947363905.1. Taxonomy (NCBI): domain Eukaryota; kingdom Metazoa; phylum Arthropoda; class Insecta; order Lepidoptera; family Noctuidae; genus Lithophane; species Lithophane semibrunnea. The sequence continues at coordinate 474,876 of OX376192.1, read as the reverse complement.
GATGTTATGAAGTCTCAATTACAGATAAGTTATATTCTTTAAGATTTGAAATAATTCTTACATACTTTTTGGCTACTTTGTCAAGTGATAATTGTTGTAATGGGTACCATCATTCTATAAAATTCAATACCATTGATGGATCCCATATATCATTGTAGTTAGTGCAACTTTGTTGTAATTTGAAGATACCTTTAAAGAACCTCTTAATTACAGGATCGGTACCTACATCAGCATTTATGATCAATGACAATGCAGATCTATTAGTGCTGAACGTATATGAACTGCCATTGTTGAATTGTTGTGTAAGAAACTTTAATATTTTAGTGATAGAAATATCGTGAATATTTTTACCATTACAGAAAGTCCACCACTTATGTAGTGTGCTACTGAATACTGCCTGACACTGTTATCTGACAATGAAGATATCATGACCTTAATGGTGGCATGTGGTATCATTTGCTTCTTAAACGGTTCTCTGCCAATATGCAGGCCCCCAGGGAAAAAAGCTGTAGTGCAAAGGATGCAGCATTCTGGAAGGTGACAGCAAAAATTGGTTTGATGGTTCAAACTATATACTGTAATCTGTGATTTCACCATGAAATTAAAAAATGGGTACCAAGGTTGTGATAGTCTCATAGGAGAAAGTAAGATGCCAAAAACCTGATCAACTTAATAGTTTGTGAAATTAATCCAAATAGTGGAAATGCATAAAATAATGGGTAATAATTCCAATTTACTGTAAATGCATCTATATTTTCTACAAGTGCCAGGCCAGATATCTCATATCTATCACACTTAGTATTAAATAGCTCTAGTAGCAAATATGTAGATCAATGGAAAGGATTTCCAAAAGATCTCACTATGTCCTGAAATGCTGCAGGAGCCAGACACACAATCAATGTTTTTATTTCTAGACTCAAGATCAGCTTCTATGCTGTCTTTAGATTATACATAAAATGCAGATATCCCCATTGTTAGGGCTTCACACCACTGCCATATTATGCCTAGCCAGGCAATTAAGATTATTAAATTGACTACCACACATTATAATCTAAGGTTGTAGTATTGTTTAACATAAAATTTGGTATACATTTAAGTATTCGGTAAAATATTCTATACCAAGAAAAGCATCAAAAAAAAAATCCAAAAAACTTAAATGATTTTTCTTGACTTTCCAAACCCCATTTGCTATCTGACTGTCAAAACAAATATTTCCCATATTTATCATAATTAAATCAAACTCCCTCTCATAGAGAGGAGGCCTGTGTCCCAGCAGTGGGAACATTATAGGCTGATTATGTAAATCAAAGTCACTGTGGTAAACTAACTCTACACATCTTGGATTTTTCCAAATTCTAGTGTAGGTACTTAAGCATAGAAATCCAAAACTCACAACTGGACAACAAGCCGATAGGATAAAGTGTAAAATAATAGATGAACATCTCTTTATATCTGTCAATGACAATGTCATAATATACTTTGTATCAATCACAAATCCTAAGTACTCAGCAACTTAATTGGGTTTGGGATTAGTTTTAACCTTATTTATGTAACATGCAAGGCACTATACAAAAGCCTATAGTTTTAATAAAATTTTCAAAAAAAATTCTTAATAATGTTCTCCAATACAAGTTAAATCCTCAAGATAAAAACACAGATTTTTATCACCCACTAAAGTATAAATATAAGATATTACTGGTGTGGGGCAGTCAATCTGCCTAGCCTTTTCCCAACTATGTTGGGTCGGCTTCCAGTCTAACCTGATGCAGCTGAATACCAGTATTTTACATGGAGCGACTGCCTATCTGACCTCCACAACCCAGTAACTGGGTAATACGATACCCCTTGGTTAGACTGGGGCAGTACACAAGCTAAAGCACAAACAATTGAATTAATTGTTTTTATAATAAACCCTCAAATGTGTTTTGTCATAAGTGTTCAATGATATTGAAAAATAGACATCTTATAAATCAATTGTGCACAAATGATCATTTTATTTTACATAACCTCCTTAGGTATGTCTTTCATTTTAAAACTGTTGTGTATGGATAAATTATATTCAGACATTTTGGATTTACTGGAACCTCCATTTTGTTTGTGTACAATAAATATTTTTGATTAAAAACACACTGCACACTCAAATCTAACAACTTACCAATTTCTTTTGTTGTATTAAATACATATTCAGACTCTGAAAATGCACAATTTTATAGGTATTATGTTGTGTAGGAATGTCCTTAAATGGAATTCTATATCCCTTCAAACATGACCAGATAACTTTATCTTGTGTGAAAAAGATCACCGCCAGCAAGAGTAAAATATTTAAGGCGACATGCAATTGTCATTACCTCTATAATTGACATACAGGTTTGTATCAGTACGTCTTGCCTGATGAAATCCTCTGCTGTTGGTACTTCCCAATGGTCCTAGATTGGCACTTGCCCCCCCCCCCTGCTTGAATCAAACGTGAAGGGGCATTGGAGTTTTCCTTCTTTACAATTACTTAACAGTGTAGTTGTAGCTGCCTTATTAATTACACAGACTTGACATGTTCAATAATGAACTTTTCACCAAACAGGAAACTGTCCCGTTTCGCTATATTTGTTGTTTTAATCTTGATTTTTATCTAGTTTAACTGGTATCATTAAAGTAAGTTGCTTAATAATCATGAAAACATCGGTGAGAATTTTAATATTTGTTGTGTTCCGATTGTTTTTTATCAAAATATAGATACTGTTTACACTGCGGTAATGCAATTCCAAATTACTGTGGTGGTCTTCCACCCTCTGGTTGTTTTCCTTGATTGGGTGACTCAGCCGTTTAAATCCATGTTCAATTTTGAAGCATCCAGCATTAGTAAATTCAACAGTACTAGTATTAAATGCATTTTACATTATGTAGGTAATTCTTCTTTCTTGATCATTTTTAAATCTTAATCATTTTAGATGATTTTAAGAAAGTAAAAACATTTAGATTTTCTTGGAACTGGACGGGTTTCCCAAGGCCATTATCATTGCTTCATACAACCTCATAGAACCATTCTTTAGATCTTGGATATGATCTACAAAGCACACAATAGACTAACTAAGTCTGATGATGCTTAGTGTGCAGAACTGATTCTTTATCAATCAATATTGTGATAATAATTTCTCACGAGAGAACAATATTGAGTACATATCATAGAACTTCTAGATATTCATTTATATTTTGAGCTTTTTGCCTCAACTTGAGGCTGCGAGAGCTAGGCTCCTGCCTTATTGTAATACTAATTTCTCACGAGAGAACAATATTGAGTACATATCATAGAACTTCTAGATATAAGTACATTTATATTTTGAGCTTTTTGCCTCAACTTGAGGCTGCGAGAGCTAGGCTCCTGCCTTATTGTAATAATAATAATTTCTCACGAGAGAAAAACAACATTTTGTGCATAGGCAGTGCATACCATAGAACTTCTAGGTATACATTATATTTTGTGCGTTTTTCCCCAACTTGAGGTTCGAGAACAAGTCTCGACGGGAGTCAACAGGACCTCCTGTTGCACATAGCACTATACTGTCTTGTGTAACACGAACTTCATGTTACATTGTACAAGAACGGACGGACCGAGCACTGGCACTATGGCGGATAATTATAATCCTCTGCTGCTTTGCAATCCAAATTAATCGTAATCCCTGAAATTTTTCATTATACCACACATACATACCTGTGTTTTCTTCTTCGTTTACAAAAATAATTGTCTTTGCCGATCGGCCTGTATTACTGACTCCAAAAAACGGGACGCCGAAGTCGCCCTTGAGCTCGCCTAAGCGGTTTCTTTCCAATTTTCGCCACATTTTGTTGACTGGTATTATTTGTTGTTGATAATAATCAAAAGTAATAAGTTTATAAAAGAAAATTCAATAATTTTCTTAAAATGATGTGCGCTACACGACGCGAAAATAGTGAATGACATTAGCTGGTTATAGTTGCCAGCGTAAAAGTTTTTTCTTGCAGGATTTATTCTCTGAATATTCGCGTGCACACGATGGAAATGTAGTGAGACTACATAGTAAATCAGGATAATTATCGAGGACTAAGCATGGAGTATAATTAATAACATACCTACTAGTAAGATCAATCTCAGTCTACATAACATCAAAGTTATTTTTGCAGTCATTACCTATCTGATTACATCATCTTACGTTGTCATCATCTACCGCTAGTGTCATATCATCTTCAAAATTCTTGCAAATCATTGATGTTCACTCCACTTTAGTACCAATCCACTACTAACCCATATAAAGCCTAACCTGCCCCACATTACCTTAACATTCCGCCACATTTCGATCGCTCTCAACCCTTAAACGCGGCTGGCGATCCGCCAGAGCTCGCTCCTGTGAATTATTCATAGCGCGGGCCCGTTACATCTTCAATTAACCCGTCGGCCGCCCGGATCGGCCTCGTTCACCGCGCCGCCGCCGGCGCCGCGCTTCCAGTCGCCTGCCGAGCTACTGATTCAAACGAGAAGCGTGACGGTACTCAACGTAGAGAGGCGCTTACACGAGCAATTTTGCAATGATTTCGCTATGAACAGTAAATATGTGATTACACCTGCAATTTATTCAAATTCAATTGATGTCTCATCTACACCGAGCAATATACGGCAATTAAAGAATGTATAGAAATTGCCAAGAATTAGGAATCTAATGTAATTAAAGGCAACATTCGTAGGTGGAGGTACTACAGTTATCTAGTTAATTTAGTTTCTCCATTTTCAGGGTTCCGTACCCAAAGAGTAAAACGGGACACTATTACTAAGGCTCCGCTGGCGCTCTGTCTGTCACCAGGCTGTATCTCATGAACCGTGATAGTTAGACAGTTGAAATTTTCACAGATGATGTATTTCTGTTGCCGCTATAACAAAACATACTAAAAACCGAATTATAATAAATATTTAAGGGGGCTCCCATACAACAAACGTGATTTTTTCCTCGTTTTGGCTCTAGATTGATGACGGCAACAGGTAGACGGTTGAAATATTCACAGAATATTTAGTTATACAACGTGCCGCTACAATGGCGACATTAATTTAACACACGGGTAGGGCTAGTGGCCAGTAAACATAAAAAGTGTAATAAAATAAAATAATTCGAAAATTGAAATTATTTAAATTTTCAAACAAACTAAATAATAAAAACATAACCAAAATTGAGATTACTCTGTGTAAAAGATTCATTCATGAAGCTACCTACCAGTTGGCTTACGTCGGCGTCGTTCTATCGGTAAAATCCTGTGTCGGCCATAATTTCTAAGAAATTGCGCGGTTTTCCTTTTATTCGCCTGCTTATGATCGGTGACCCCAGCAAAGGACCTCTTTGTTACAGTTCTTTAAGTACAGGTTGCTCTAAGATGGTAATTTAGAAAATTGTAAATAAATCAATAAATATTAACGTTTAATGAAATTCAATATTTACATAAAACGAATACGCGAAATCGTATATGTGTGTTAAATTAATGTCGCCATTGTAGCAGCACGTTGTATATCCACTTTAAAAATTAATTAATTAATTAAAATAAAACAAATATTTAAGGGGGGCTCCCATACAACAGACATGATTTTTTTGCCGTTTTTATAGATAATGGTACGGAACCCTTCGTGCGCGAGTCCGACTCGCACTTGGCCGGTTTTTATCGGTTAATATTACCGTAATATCTCTAGTAACAATACCTATTTGTTGTCATGATGTCATAACTATTATGACCAATTTTCCCAGAATTGAGAAACAAGTTGCCCGTGTAGCCTGACCGTTCCTACAAGCCTGTTTTGCAAATCTAAATTGGATTTTTTGTACAGGCTCTGGATAAATTGTGTGCGTATACGTGTCACTCATATTTTACTTGTGTAGGTCACACACGGAGCTAGAGAAGCTAAAATGAAATTGTAGTTTCACCTCCAACTACTTTTTGTTGTGTGTGGGATGTAAAAGGGCTTACATTACAAACGTTTCAGTTTCAACCGATCTAGGTACAGGTTACAACTATGAAAAATGTTGATTGAAAAGTTTTATCTTTGTATAGAAGTTATGACAACTGCATACGAATAGGTGCACAGTGTGATGCATCCACTTGACATAGACGTAAATATTTCTGACTGGCTGTTGCTCGCGACTTCGCCTGCGATTCAGGATGAAAAGTTACCGAAGTCCTTCTACGGGTCATGGTCTACCCATGTACCAAATATCATTTAAATTCGTTCAGCCGTTTTAGTGTGAAAGCGTAACAAACAAACAAACTCACTTTCACATTTATAATATTAGTTAGGATAAGTTGTTATGGCACCTATCCATAGTTAACTAAACGCAGCTTCAGTAAACCAAATAGCAAAGCATCTCGTTCAAGGAAATTTAAAGATTATTGAATACTGAACTCGGCGATGTGTACACATGAGTCGCAAAGACGTCATGCTGCAGTGTATAGACAGCTTTGTGCATTCCCCTCCCTTTGACTCTCTCTCTTTACACTGCGTAACGAGAGCTATTATTGACGTGATGCAGGGCTAACAGCAAATTGGATATACCTATGCAATGTCTCAGGAAACATGCATAAGCGGGGAAACATTATGTGCGGGACGCCGTAAGTCAGTGGTACTGAAACCAGTATAACCTGGCCTATTCTATTGAAGCGCCATAATACGCGAGGCCAGCTTAAGATCAAAGAGTTATCACTAACTTGCTACCTACACGGTGATTCATTTAGAGAGTTACTGTTACGTGAATTTTGAAGTCCCGAAATCGCTATCAACGAGACTTTCTGTACTATAAGTACTTTATATAAATAATAAAACTCTTTTTAGAAACAATATTTTAAGGAACTAAGAAGTACTAAATAAAACATACATAAACATAGAACTTTAATATTTTCTTAAAAGCTTGAGGCTTATCTTTAGGAAGGACATTAATTACGCCTCATGCTCAATGAATCCAGGTTGCTACTGAGTTTTCCATAATTTAATTCAAACAATAAATTGTAATAATTGTGTTACTAATTTCCTTTGGTGAGTGATTGCGTAAGAATATAAACTGGACACCGTTTGTCTACACTTTCATCAGGTACTTCTGGAACAGTCCATACTAGTTTTATGCCAAGCGTCAAGGCAGCATTGTACTCGTTCCTAGCATTACCAAAACGTCAAGGCAGCATTGTACTCGTTCCCAACATTACACAAAAAACGCTAAACCCAGCTAATTTTCATGAAACCTTCGACACTGGCTTTGATAAATGGAAGAGAATGCAGCCTCTTTAAAAGCAACACTTAGGTTGTAGACAACAGTGAATGGGGCCGGCATTGAGGGCGTCGTAAATAGCGCTCGGGCGTCGGCCGGCTGTTCATTAGCACGGACCTTTGTTCGTGGCCGGCCCTGCAAAAACAAATAGTTACTCTTGGCACTACCAACCACCCTTTCAAACAAAAATCAACCGTATCACTCTAAACTTAATGTTGTGGTAAAGTGTATGGGATAACTTGGTATTTGGTCATAGTTGGGCCAGATTTGAATGTAAAACTGAGGAATGGTAATAGTGATAATTGTCGGCTCAGAATAACGAGTCTCCACAAACGTCGCGTTTTGATACCCTCGTAATTGTGAGTGCTACCCGTAACAGTAAGTAAATAACGAAATGTTATTAACTTTTGGCCACCTCTGTATGTCCCCATAATATTTTAAATAATCATCAGGAAGGACACTAGTTTTTGACCGCGGTTTCGTTCGTATGAATGTCGGTAAATATCCCACAATTATGTATATTTAAGATAATTTTAATCCCGGTAGTGCGTTCACTACCGGGATTAAAAGTATCTTAAATGTAAATCCAGGTTATATGTGTGCCAAATTCTATCCAAATCCTTACAGCCGTTTTTGCGCCAATCCGGAACATACATCTAGACAAACATACAAACGGACAAAAAGTCTCAAAATCAAAAATCAAAATCAAAATAAACCTACATGGGCACTTATGAAACGTCAGAAGCTAGGTGCACGGTTCCAATTGGTCGTTTCCTATGGAGAAGAGCCGGCAAGAAACTCCATGGTTACTCTTTCTATTTATATGGGACCACCTCGGAAGCATGACCTACCAAAACAAAAAAAGAATCATCAAAATCAAACACAGACGAATTGAAAACCTTCTTCTGCCACTTGTAAAGATAATATTTTTTGTAATTGTGATTACTAACATAAAGAAATTGTAAATAAGTTGCCATCTGATCACAGTTGACAAACAATAACATTTTGCGCCTACATGCCTTTACAAAAAATTCAAATAAGGTTTAGGCCAATTACATGTAAAAACGTAGAGAATTTAAATACTTCTTTGGCCAGTAAATTATGTGTTCAGAGTTTTAATAATGTCTGTGACCCAAATGAGTTCTATGCCGATTTCTTTTCACAAATAAACAAGCAATTTAATGACACCTTTCCACTAAAAACTAAAACTATTTACACAAAGTTCCTATTTAGTGATTGCGTAAAAGCAGGGAAAATCTTTTTGAACTTTATGGCCTAAAGCAACATATGAATAATACATCCTTTCATCAGTATATTGCAAAATATTCTAAAACTTTTAAAAATGTTTGCAAAATAGCTAAAGCTTTTTACATTAGCAATAAAATAATATCAGCTGATGATAAAATAAAAACCACCTGGCAAATAATAAATAATGAAACAGGTAGGAAAAAACAGCGTAGTACTGAATTCAATTTAGAGACTGCAAATGGCCTCATCAACTCAGATGTAGAAATAGCTCAGGAATTTGAAAACTTTTTTGGTAATATTCCCGTTTAAACTACTGAAGCTTTAAATTCTTCACCCGCGCTTTCTGCTGGCTTACTTAGAAAGAATGTAAAGGCATGCCCTTTGGAATACAATAGACGCTGATATATTTAGTAACCTATTCCGCTTGACTATTCTTCAAGAGTCATAAAAACGCTGTAAGAAATCGACACGTGTTTCACCTCTCAACGAGGCATCTTCAGGATGACGATTGACCAATTGCAAACCAGAACGCGACGTGTTACCACACCGAGCGCGCTGGACGCAGAGTGAATCAAATCGCCCGACATCCCCACTTATATAGGATTGCTGCTCGGCGCTGATTGGCTAGGACCGTTATCAGTGCGATAAGCGCGATAAGGGGTAAACAATCGCAACAAAGGCGACCTTAGAATACTGGTATTTAATTCGTTCAACAGTGTAACGGTCGCTGTAGGTTACTAAATATATCAGCGTCTATAGTATTTTCTAATGGATTTCCGCAAAGTCACGCCTGAATCAATTAACTATGCCCTTTGGAGTTTAGGTTTCAGCATACAAACCCCCAGGCGGTTATAAAAGCTTATAAAGATCTTAAAATTAAATCAACAGAAGATCTATGGGGAATGTCTGTAAAAGTCTGTTGGTCTATCATCGAAACCATTGCGCCTTATTTAGCTTTCTTATTTAACACCAGTGTACCAAGGAGTCTTTCCGGATCTCATGAAACACAGTAAAGTAGTTCCTTTGTTCAAATCCGGTGATAGTAAGGAACCCAACAATTATAGGCCTGTGTCAATTCTGCCAGTTCTCAGCAAGGTGTTTGAAAAGTTGATGCTTAATCAAATGTTACGTCACTTTAATAAAAATTCCATCTTTCGTGAACAACAGTACGGTTTCACCAAAGGGCGTTGTACCACCGACGCCGGTGTCTCCCTAATAAAGAACATTTTCAACGCCTGGGAAGAAGCACAAGATGCCATTGGAATCTTTTGCGATCTCTCGAAGGCGTTCGATTGCGTCGACCATGAGACACTTCTGCTGAAACTAGAGCACTATGGGATTAGGAATACAGCTCTTGATTTACTAAGATCATATCTGAAAGAAAGAAAAGTTAAAGTTCAAGTAAACGGCGTAAACTCATTGGGGTCCGAAATGGCAATGGGCGTTCCTCAAGGTTCGATATTCGGTCCATTCCTCTTTTTAGTTTACGTTAATGATTTACCCCAATTACTACTAAATCAACCGAATATGGTGTTATTTTGCAGATGACACATCATTGATTTTTAAAATAAACCGACGATCACAAAATCTTGACAACGTGAATAGCGCTATTCTTCAGGTCCAAGATTGGTTTACGGTAAATAATTTGGTAATTAATGAAAAAAAAACCAAATGCATTCGATTTAAACTACCTAATGTTAGAAGTAGCGAATGTGACATCATATTGAATGGAGAAAAACTGGAATTTATTAATCAAACAGTTTTCCTGGGAATCACGCTAGACGAGAAATTACAATGGGGACCCCATATAACATCTCTTGCGGGGCGGCTAAGCTCGGCCGCTTATGCTGTTAGAAAGATAAGACAGTTAACAGATGTAGAAACCGCGCGTTTGGTCTATTTCAGTTACCTCCACAGCATTATGTCGTACGGCATTTTACTGTGGGGTCGGGCTGCTGACATTGAATCCATCTTTGTTTTGCAAAAGAGAGCTGTCAGAGCCATTTATAATCTATCTCGCCGCAAATCTCTCAGGGAACTATTTAAAAGGATTAATATTATGACGGTACCTTGCCAATCCATTTATGAGAATATTATGTATGTAAGAAAAAATCTAAATCTTTTTATAAAATAAGTGATAGACATAATTTTCACTAGAAATAAAATAGATCAACCATTTTTCAGATTAGCTAAAGTACAAAAATCTTTTATGGGGTACTGCGTTAAATGCTATAACAAAATACCTAGTGATATATTGCAATTAAATGAAAGAAAATTAAAACTCGTATTAAAAGTACACCTTGTAAACAAGCATATTACAAATTAGAGGATTATATCCAAGATAAGAATGCTTGGAAACATGCTGGTCTTGCTCCATAGGACAAATTCGAGTCTGGACAAAATCAAACTGATTGCTAATCTAGTTGTATAATTTAATATTTGTATATCATAGATTTTTTACATTTTATGATTATTACACTCACACACTGTCGTATTAGTATTACTTGTAAGTTTGTAGGAATATTGTGATATCGTATACTTTTACAAAGTTTGTAAATATGTGAGTACCATGTATCTATCACATACTTAATTAATTTATTTGTCATTGCTCCATTTTTAATTCTTTTTTTTTACCTGTTGTGGTACAGTAATTGTATTCTCGGTGCATCGTCTTCACATGTAATTATATAATTGATGTGTACCAAATATTGTAAAACATTTTTTTTTTTAAAGAGTAACGGTGGAGTTTCTTGCCCATTCTTCTCCATACGAAAACTACCTTTTGGAAGGGGTAACTAGAATCAGTTCTATTTCTATGTATTTGACGTTCAAAAGTGCCTTTAATGTGCCTAGTTGAAATAAATTATTTGACTTTGACTTACGAACGAACGTTTTTTACGCGATAAAGTAATTTTCAGGCCACACATTGCCCATACAATATTTTTGGGCCTTAAATACTTGGTATTTCATACTACAATTACCCCAGAATACAATTCCAAATCGCAGAGTTGATGCTACTAAACCATGGTAAGGTACCAATGTCGTAGTTGTACTCACTTTTTTTCTTAAATTGAATAGCACATAATGCAGAAGTTCTCAGTTTTTTACACATCTCTTCGACTTGGTGTTTCCATGTTAACTGATAGTCTATTAATATTCCTGAAAATTTCGCCACTGTTACTTGGTCAATTTTGTGGCCGTTGTATTCTATAGTCATTTGTTATACCCGTGAGGGTTGATAGAAATCCAAATTCGTATTCGATAAATTTATTATTAAATTATTAATGTCAAGCCAATTTACTATGTCCCTAAGTGTGTAATTAATATCATATTCATATTTTGCGTCAGTGCATTTTATTAATGCGGTGTTTGTAAGGTATTGCAGGCGGAGACTTCAGGGGATTTCAGGTTATTGGTTTGCCTGCAATACACAAAAAACAAAGTTCAATGCTTGTTTTTCTATTTTCAGCTAAAGGTTTTTGCAGCCGGGTTTTTTGTTTTTTAAATTTGTTCTATTTCAAGCTTTTTAGTTATATGAATGTATATATTTGGAATTAACTCATTACTAGCTTTTATTTGATACCTTCCAATATTGTTGTAATTTATTTTAAAAAAACCTCCCCTCCCTATTTTTGTACTTGCGGATGAAATAAAAAAAAATTATAGCCTATGTCACTTCCAATGTCCTTTAAAAACAAAAGGACACTTAGGCGCCGAAGTTTTCGTCCGCATCGCTGTCATCCGGAAACGTGCCCAGAAGAGGCAGCATTGCCACGTTGAAGGCAATGCAAATTCTTTGGCCAAAGAATAAGCCAGCCCCTCTGGTCACGTAAAGATCATGTATGATTTTATGTACATACTTTGAATCTAGCTTTATAAAAATAATCGTAAATCTATAACCGTTTGAAACCCTTTTCGATTTCCAGTAACTACTTCAATCAAAATCCTAAAGTAAACTAAAATTGGATGCCTTTTATAAAGGTAAACTCTCTCCAATTCGTTAAAATATCAAGACTATTTTTTGCTTTAATCTTGAAAACGGTGGTGAGTCTTGTAATATATCCACATTACCATTAGGCGCCGCTGTTTTTTCAGCAAAAGATTACGTCTTTTGTGTAGGTCTGAATATTTTAGATTACCTTTAGAGGTCCTGAAAAGAAACGGAACCCTTATTATAACCCCTACTAACACTATCGGGAAAATTTATCACAGTAAAATTCTTGCATGTGAGAATTTCAGTAAGCTGTTGATAGATTTTTGAACAGAAATAATATTGAATTTTTAATATTTAAATAATACATCCATAAACTTGTTGCAAAACTATTTTTTAAAACAAAACAACAACACAGTTTATCATCCCGAAAATTACATTTCAAATACATGTACGGAAACTCTTACTCAATAATCTCATTTCACGTATTTATTTCCTAAAAAGTCAATATCTTAGCTTCCTGCAGCGCCTTGTGGAAACAAAATGCATTCAGGAGATATAAACGACACGGGTACGACTGGTGTTTCCGTACCCTTTATTCGTATCTTTTATTTAAATAAACTCGAGACGACACACTGCCTCGTATTTTTCACGTGTCCTTTGTAAAAGATAATGATTATTAATGTTTTTTTTTTAAGAGATGCTTCTTGTTATTGAGATGATTCTTCTTGGTAAACTCCGTGTTATTCTGTCAAAATAAAAAATCTGTAAAATAAAGTAAAGGCTACGTTGTGGTTGTAAGCTTCACGTCGGATTCGCAAGAGCCTCTGACACAAGCTTAACGACAAAATATCGCGAGCGTCCGTCACTTGCCGACAACATTGCCGTATTGTGTTTCATTGCAGGACAGGGTCTCCTGCCAATGGGTTTCCTTCTCAAAACCAAATGTGGTAAAGACAGCTCAGACATTTTAGGGTCTTTAAAGGCCAACGCAGACCGGGACGGGATGGCAAAGGATTTTGCCGTCAGTCAGCGCACACTAGCCGCTTAGATACTGCGGCATTCCAGCGTCTTGCCACGGCGCGCGCGCCCCGCGGTATGTCACAACCAGCGCTGACGTCCTCAACATGCCTTTGCCTACCGCAGAACGCCATGGCATCCCGCCGCGGGAGCCCGTGGCGCGTCTTTCAATGCCGTGCAATGAAATCCCTTTCGATGCCATATGGCATCATTTTAAAACATAGCAGTTGATGTCGAATTTCTATATCCATACGTTTGAATGTCCATTGGTAAAAATTTAAACCCCTGCCATGCCGTCCTGGTCTGCGTAGGCCTTAAAAGTATTAAGTAGTAAAGGATCCTTTCATGGAACTGAAAGGCATCTCAATAAGTCGTACTTCAGTTTGTTAGCTACTCGTAATACACTCAGCACAGAAATGTTTCGGCCCCAGATTCCAAGCGCTATCTGTCTGTATAGTATATGTGTAATCTAGTAGGTAACACCGAGTTAACATTTCAATGGACAGCTTAACGCGACACACACATGAATCCTTTCTGTTTTCTTTGTATTTATTATGCCGTGCTTCGTCATTCGCTCGGAATGTAATAAATAACGTAGGTACCTACTTAAATGAGATTTTGATTGCTCTTCAGGATTTGAGTTGATAAAATGCTCATCTAATGAAACACGTGTCGATTTCTTGCAGGGTTTTTATGACTCTTGAAGAATAGTCAAGCGGAATAGGTTACTAAATATATCAACGTCTAATATATTTAATTTTAATGTTAAAATGAAAATCAGTAAGGCTGCCCTTAAAAAAAGGGTACTTAAAAAATATACTTATGAATTTTGTCATTGTCACCTAAATTCAGATTTAACACTTATTGCAAGCGGGCCATACCTTCCCATCCTGTGTAGTTAGCTATTTAATTATATTCATTAAATTCAGAAGAATATCTCAGACTGTGATAAAAATAATATTAACTAGTCAGAAAGTTGGTAGCGTGGATGACTATCCCAGTTACACTGGACACTGATAGACTCCCGCCTATACAAATATCGTCACTCTTGAAGGCTATTTTGTCCAAAAGTGCGTCTTTCTTGCCACCGATCGGTGTTTCTGTTTCTATCTCCCTCATGTTAGCGAGCGGCTATCAATATAGTGGTCGATCATTGATATTCGATTATTTGGCATTCGATAAGGCATAGTACACCCTTGTATTGTGATCGGAGCAGGTCGGATGTTCTTATTGGTATTGTCGTTGCGACGTCAATTTAACTTTTGTGATTGGAGCACCTCTCCACTTTATTGGAAGCTTCCGATGTTTCGTAGATATTCGTATTTGAATGTACGTCGTTATGAGAGATACGCGAGTTTGAATTTATTTTATTTGAATTGTGGAGAATTTTATGTTCAAGATTTTTTTCTTGATAAGTAAATGCTTCAAAGAAATTCAAATTGAAGAAGTTACCTTTTATTTAAGTAAGTAAAATTCATAAATCAGTCAAATAGGTTTCTGAAGAGTTTAATAATAAATTATGCAGACGAAAAGTAAATACCTTTGTAATCTGAAATCGCATACAACAATAATGAGTCAACTTTACAAAGAAAAAAACAACTAGCTTGTTATCCATTAAACAATCTCACGAAAATCTAAACTCAGAAAAAGTCGAACCCGCCCACGCCCATGTAGACAAAAAAACACGCTGTTTAAGTGCCTGCTACACGGTCGCCAACCGAGGTGACCTTGGTTGGCGACCGGCAGAGCTGTTTCAAATTTGGTAGTAAACCATCACCTACACGGTTGTATACCACCAAGATCACCTCTGTCAGGGATCCGGCAGGCACTTTTAAGTAACAAGTTTTAACCAAAAAATAATAATATTCTATCTAGCTAGACGCAGCAGTAACGAAACCAAATCTTCTCACATTTGAACATTAGTGCAGCGTGTGGTGGCATCTACATCGCCACATGCGAACTACGCATCAAAGATGTAACGTCACACAAATCCTGCATCACGTAAACAGAGTGTTTTACCGCGCGATCGACATATATATAACTTCCCGACATCAATCATTGGGTAGTTGCCCGCCACATACGACACCCGTCTGGTCGAAGGATCCCCCTTTTCTATAAAACTGAACCTATCTCTATTTTCTATTGAGAACTTTACAACCTGTTCCTCATACCTCTAAATTGGTCATCCCAAACATGAACGTCAACGCAGCCTTCATGCCAATACTTCAGCGTGACGTCATCATCATCACGCCCGTAAGCTTTCGTAAAAACCTATGTCCTTCTCCAAGTCAAGGTCTACCCATCCAAATCCGTGAAAGCATAACAAACAAACTTACAAACTCACTTTCGCATTTTTATATTAGGATTTATTCTACTAGTGCAGGTTTATAGCAAATATTCCTAGACCTTTTTTTTTTTCTGTGTGTTAAGTAATCCAATGACTTCTCCCGCTCTGGGTGGAGCGGAAGGACGTGTCAGACTTTTACTGACTAAAACTCACCCGTATTCCTTCAGTTGCCTGTTGCCAAGGTCCCGGTATCCATTTCGGACTTTCCCGCAACCCTAAATATTCCTAGCCCTGAGGTTGCCCTCAGGGCTAGGAATATTTTTACTGATTCACAGGCACGATTGACAGACCGCACTTAGTGTTTTCTTTGCTAAGTAAAGAAAGCGTTTCATACGAATTATGAACAATAAAGAATAAAGTTCACAATCGTATGAGACACTTACTTTACCTGGCAAAGTAAAGTCAAAGTGTGGTCAGTGAATCCATCTTTGCCTTCACAATGCTCCGTGGCTGGAACCCGTCTGGTCGCCACCGTCTCATCACACATGCCGAGCGCGGTCAGCGACAATGAGCACGTATGACACGCGGCGCGGCACCAAAGCGCCTAATTTTACATGCACGTATTATACCGTCTGCCATACGAGATATTACTGTATTTACATTTGCTCTTTATATGTGTTTTTTCTCTTGTTTTAGCCGAACGTGTAGCTTTTCTTTTGTTTGTGAAAGAAAAATCGACTTTTCCTGAGATTTTATTTTTAGAAGTTTTTTTTTATGTTATGAAAATAGAAAAAATAGAGCAATTGGGCTCAACATATTTTATCTGCCACAACTCTTAATAAACGAAGGCTTTCATAATTACTGTTTATGTAATGTTAACGACACAAACGTTGTCCTCAGTCGGAAAATCTGGTTCCTATTTCAGAATGTAAAATTACTGAAGGACCTCGATCTACCAAGTTGTTTTAGCAACAACAACAATATATTTAACAAAATGATGACAGAAGTGAGAAAAGTGAAGTGAGTGCAAAATGGTTGCTGTGACAGTAGTTCTGATTTATCTAAAACGTCACTATTATTTTTCACATGGTAAGATAGAAGAGAAGCTAGATAATATAAGCCTTTCTACATGGTTTTATTTATGCAAACAACCACCCGTTTCTTCGGGTCAAGGTCCCCAAAAGACTGGTAGTACCGCCCGCGCCTCTGAGCCATTTAGACTATTTTTATAGCACACCGAACTCGGCAATGAATAAAATCTCGAGTGGAAGCACATACATACATAGATTTTCTGTTAATCTCCTGAGTGGATTAGAAACTGGAGCGCTATAACCAAAAATACCCTATTCACAAGTTATTTAAACACTCATGTTCATACAGGAATGAAAGAGCAACATTACCTAGCATCCCCCTTGTGAAACCTGACCAACGCGGTTGTTCACAGCACTTGTCGGAAATAACCTTCGTAATCTAATCATAATTTATTATCTAATTACATTCCTGTTAAAAACCAGTCTTCGGCTTCTTCGACTTCAAAACTTCAACAAAAGTTCAGCAGGTATTTTCAATTCGATCTTTACCCCAATTCCTCCTTGGATTCGACTGGGAATGCCTAATTAAATCACGTGATTGAATCAGCTGATTGGATCACGCAAAAGTTAATTGAATGTCGATGATTAGGTGCGGTGAGCCACCGCAACGTGCACCCCAGTCAGAGTTAGTAGCATTACGTTGAATTAATCAAGGATCCGTGATACACAGGCCGTCCCGCGCAGAACGCTACTACTCGACCACAACTAATATTAAACTAGTCAGCGGCCACGAGCATTGTTAAAATAGGCACTGAAGAGTGGTAATGGCTGTTTCAAATTATTAATAACGTAGATTCTGTTAATTATGTAGTCAGCCGACCAGGTACAATATAGATGTGTGAGTGAGGTTTATTTTTACCGACTTCAAAAAAGGAGGAGGTACTACGTTCGGATGATTTATTTTTATTTTTTTATGTATGTTCACCGATTACTCCGCCGTTTGTGAACCGATTTTGAAAATTCTTTTTTAGTTCGAAAGGGTATACTCCCGAGATGGTCCCATATAAATTTTATTAAGTTTGCTTGCGTAGTTTTTGAGCTAGCTTCATTATTACGTATTTTTCCCACAGTCTATGTAGGCGATATAATTATTAGACTCCTTCACTGTTATTTACATAGCAGGTAGTAACTTGTGTGGGGTAGGTAACACCACTAAAAAGTGAAAAATTAAAACTTTTTACAAAAAAAAAACAACCGACTTCAAAAAAAAACACTAAAAAAGTGAAAAATAACTTTAATTTCGGAAGTCGGTGGCAAAAAACGAAAATTAAAAAGCAAAGACACCGACTTCCGAAATTAAAGTTATTTTTCACTTTTTTAGTGTTTTTTTTGAAGTCGGTTGTTTTTTTTTTGTAAAAAGTTTTATTACAACAAAGGTGTAACACGACTTGTTTATTTTCCGTCCATTTGTCACAATCATCCAAACCTTTTCTCGGGCGTGTTGACATTCCCAGTTTACCTTCAGGCAGATTTCTTTTTATTTATATGTCAGCATCCGTTTTAACAGAGATGAATGGAAATGTAGCTGATTCCCGTCCGTGACGTTAGGCTGCTGTGTAGGTCAACCATTGTTTCGCCGTTTAACTTTATGAGTTAACTCTATTTTCCTTTTTAAATCTATCACAAACTTGAAAATAGCCCTTGGGCGAGATATTTGGTTTCAACATAGAGACACATCGAGGAGCTTTCAAGGATCTTGTAGATCATTTTGGAGTTCCAAATCGCTTGGGACGGGACATAAAACCCTTCCCGATGTGTCTATCGCTCAAGCGAACACTCTCCATAGTATAAGCAGAGCCCCAAGTGACTATAACGAGGTCTTTTCTGCCTCTAACCAAACATGTCTTTGGTTTAAAGATTGAGATAGTGCCTTAAATAGTAACAAGTTTTTGAGAACCATTCCGACCCGAATCTAGGGGAAGCAAATATAAATGAGCAGAAAACTCAGTCTATAAACGGGGATATATTATTATGTATAGGACACGCGTCTCTTCCATATGTGAATACCGCGGTATTCACACGTAAGTCACCATGACACTGGTGAAAGTAAACATGCTTGTCCGATTGCGGTTGAAGAATGTGAGAGGTTTGGAGATCTTAATGTTTCCAAAGTTTGTTGACTAGCATTGTACTTCACAGAATTGCTCACATGTAGACCTTCTGTCTTTATTCTCTATCGGTAAAGACCCTCTTCGGAATTGAACGGCAAGATAAGCAGCTGTTACAAGTTTTCCTTTCGTTTCTAAATCCGTTGGAATTTCGGAACGTCCCGCAGTTATGGAGCAGTGGGGAACAATAGGCCAACTGTGGCGACCTACGTGCCAATGTTCTACAAATACTAAGTTTAATAGAAAAATAATACACGAACCAGAAGGGTCGCGGTCTGGGACAGTCTGGGACTTTCAGACGATGTAATGGGACCAAATACGACATGTTGTTACCATTTTGTACTGTATTGGTACGGGTAACGGGACACAAATGGTCCACCAGGCGTGTTTTATAGCCATTTGTTAGATTTAAAATGTGGACCATTTGAAGATTAACTATAATTCAGTTAAAAACTATAAAGAGTGAGTCTCATCTCAAAAGTATCAAATGGAATGTTAGACATCAAAGGCGATTTACGTGTAATAATATTAAAATTTCTGATTGAGTTAAAAGCTAATATTTTTAAGGTTAGATTTAGCGACTTTAGTGATAAATACTAAGGCAATAATGACCTCCTATACGGACGCTACAATCACCAGATCGAACCTATTAGCAGCGCTACAGCACTAATACCTCCCTAAGGCTTCCCAACTCCGGCCGGTTCCACGACGGAGCCCAATTAATTATCGGCAATCAATCACGGCGCGGTATTAGCAAATCATGACGTAATTCAATCAGACTCGTTGCGTATACGAAGTAGGCCAATAGCGAGGAAGGATTTCGGTTTTACTTGATTGAGTTGTAATATGCTACTTTACTTAGGAGCGAGTGTTGAGAGTTATTAATATTCGGAAGTATCGAGGCTTATATTAAAGACGTGATACAGTGATGAAATGTAATTTTACATTCGAATTATACGTACGTAGTGTAATCTTTAATAATTAGTGATTTTCCTAGAGTTCGATGGGAAGCTTCGTCTAGAACCTAAAGACTAAGGTCTCCAATCAGTGCGTTCTGCCTGTTATAACTTACGGAGCAGAAACGTGGACACTCGCGGTACGGCTGATCTATAAATTCAAGGTCTCTCAGCGAGGCATGGATCAGAGTATGTTTGGAGTCTGTCTGAGGGATCAAAACAACGATATAAAGGACAAAATTGTCGAAATGTCACAAAATAAGCAAGCTGAATTGGTAATGAGCCCTTATTAGCCGCAGAACGACCGATGACCGTTGGGGAAGTTCAAGTTAGAGTTTGACCAATGATATTATATTAACAGATATGTTATACACTCACAAAACAACAGAAAAAAGTGTTCCGTGCAGCAGCGACTGCACACATACCCACACTTAATTTATTTTACATTTCACTACAAGTAAAAATTATAGAAAAGAGATGGCTTGAGTAAAAAAGAGACAGCTAGTGTTGTCAGTTGTGCGCGAATGTAAACAAACATTTTTCTGGCCACCAATCACCGAATGTTGGCATCACAGACTAACAAATTTAACGAGACAGAAGGTAAAAACCGCGCGTACTAAATTTGTGCACGAGGTTTGTACCTACAACGTTTGATCTCTACTGTTTCATTTGGCTTCTACTAAAAATCGGCCACCGATTATCAGCTGTGAGCTGGCAGCCTAAATGTGGTGATAAAAAATAGAAATAGCTTTACTTTAGTATTCTCCGTGATACATTATATGGTAATGGTAAGCTATCTATATTTTCTTTTCCTGCACATGACATGCTTAATTTCTATTTAAGTATATCAATCATTTCATAAGACAAAATGATTAAATAATACAAGGTTAGAAAAAAGGAAAACAGAACTGTGGGGTAACGATAACTTTACTGCCTACGATATTCGCATCTGTACTTTTATTCTATGTCCGGAGTGAATGCGTCCTTGTCGTCCTGACGACAAACAAATGTATTTCCATTTCTTTCTTTTTTCTAACCTCCAAATATCTTAATATTAGGAAAATAATTGAAAGAAGAATGGGCAGGTTCGTCCCAAGTGTTGTAACACTTTTCTACCCATATCATAGAAAAGATCTCAATGAGTGTTTATTTTTTTTGTATGGGCTTAACTCTGTATCTCGTGCAGGGAAATTGTTTTGGAACATTCAAAAATATAAAAAGTAGGTTAGGTTAGGATAGGTTTGGATAGGCAACTTTAGGTTATGTTAGGTTACATTATGCCCATGTAGATTGAAGGTACCCGTATTTATTATTAGCTAGCAACCCGTCGCTGCTTCGCACGTTCTGTTAGAATATGATTTGGAATGAGTTGAATATTTTGGAATGTTCAGAAACACCATGTTCGCGCCCGATTTCGACTTAGTTGCCATAGTATGAATTAAATAATACCCCAAAAGCTTTCACATGGCATAAGTTTCTTCACTGTTGAATCTAACCTAACCTACTGCCAATCTATTTTTGAATGTTCAAAAACACCATGTTCGCGCTCGAATTCGACTTAGCTGCCATAGTATGAATTAAATAATACCCCAAAAGCTTTCACATGGCATAAGTTTCTTCACTGTTGAATCTAACCTAACCTACTGCCAATCTATTTTTGAATGTTCAAAAACACCATGTTCGCGCTCGAATTCGACTTAGCTGCCATAGTATGAATTAAATAATACCTCAAAAGTTTTCACACAGCAAAGGTTACAGCACTGTTGAAACTAACCTAACCTTATTTTTGAATGTTCAATAACACCATGTTCGCGCTCGATTTCGACATAGCTGACATAGAATGAATAAAATAATACCCTAAAAGCTTTCACATGGCATAAGTTACATCACTGTTGAAGCAAACCTAACTTATTTTTTTAATATTCAATAACACCATGTTCGCGCTCGATTTAAAATTATCTGCCATAGTATGAATTAAATAATACCCCAAAAGCTTTCACATGGCATAAGTTACATCACTGTCGAAGCTAACCTAACCTAATTTTTACAAGCTTTATATTACCTTGCTCTGTTCGTATGTCGTTCCGGTTACTCCTTTTGTCATCAATTTTTCAAGCACTTCCTGGTATCCGATTGAGCTAAAACTTGGCATACGTATACAACTACCGAGACATTTTGAAAAAATTATACCATAGAGTTGATCTGATGATGGAGTCGGAAGTTGGGCATGGGAACTCCTCAATCAAACAAGACAGCACCATCGTGTTTGGACTCATTGGTTACGTATTAACAAGTACTTTGACACTAGGTGGTGTTCAGGGCCTGATGATGGAGCCGGAAGGTGGCCATGGGAAAACCACAATCAAACAAGATAGCACCATCGCGTTTGGACTCATTGGATTAACAAGTACTTTGACACTAAGTAGTGTTCAGGGTCTGATGATGGAGCCGGAAGGTGGTCTTGGGAACTCCTCAATCAAACCAGAAAGCACCATAGTGTTTGGATGCGTTGGTTATGTATTGACAAGTGCTTTGACACTAGGTAGTGTTCAGGGTCTGATGATGGAGCCGGAAGGTGGCCATGGGAACTCCTCAATCAAACAAGATATCACCATCGTGTTTGGACGCGTTGGTTATGTATTGACAAGTGCTTTGACACTAGGTGGTGTTCAGGGCCTAATGATGGAGCCGGAAGGTGGCCATGGGAAAACCTCAATCAAACAAGATAGCACCATCGTGTTTGGACTCATTAGTTATGTATTGACAAGTGCTTTGACACTAGGTGGTGTTCAGTGCCTGATGATGGAGCCGGAAGGTGGCCATGAGAAAACCTAATTGTTTGGATTTGTGAAGATGATAGAACAGATATTTAAACAAATCGTAATGCTAAAAAGTAGAAAATAAAATATAAGTAAAAATCTTTTTAAAAACAAGCTTTTATTAACTAAAAAGTACTAAATAAAACTGTCGTAAACATAGAACTTTAATATTTTCTTAAAAGTGAATGCCTTATCCGCTGTCGCCTATATATTCATAGTTTCAATTATTATTATAAAATTCCACAACTACCTTCATAATATCAAAACGAAAAACTTTCAACAAGATGATAATTACTCAAATGTAAAAATCATAATATTAAACTCTTTTTCACTAGTATATTGTCAGCTTGATCATATATGTTACTTCCGTACCAATGGTTGATGTTGATAATCTTTCAAAAAACATCGATGACTTTGATGTATCGGAATCTTGCGAGTGTGAAGTTGTTGACTGCAGCAACATATTCCCACGGCATTCATCCCTGTCGGTTATTACTCAGAATGTTCGTAGTTTAAATTGTAACTTTTTAGGTTTTCAGGTTTTAATAACCAGACTCGGGTTTGATTGTGATATACTCATTCTGACCGAGTGCTGGCTGACTTGTGTATCAAGAATACCTGCAATTAAGAAAGAAAGAAAGAAAGAAAGAAAGAAAATGCATTTATTTAGCACAGTCAGGGCACACAACACACTGTAACTACATGTAAACGAATAAAAAAAATAAAAATAAAAGAAACAATTTCAAAGTGTAGGTACCTAGAGAAAAAAAAGAAAAAACAAGTGTGCCTCGCGGCTGCGCTAAATAGGCCCAGTTCAGCAAAAATGCCAGACAGCTAGTGCCTGACGCTGGTTTTCAACTGGACCTGAGGTGTGAGGTGACAGACGAAAAATATAGCGTGTGTGTATACATAATAACAAATAAATAAATTAGTGTTAGATAATAATAATAACGAAAAAAATAAATTAAAATTAGTAGTAGTTAGTAAAAATTAGTGGGTATTGCTCATTTTTTACTACATCAAACCCACTTCAGAATGATGGCGTTGTCGTATATATAAAGGAAGAACTAAGCTTTTGCGTTGAGGAACCTAATATACGAAACTGTAATTGCCTCTTGATTAAAATAGGTAACAACGACACGGCGTTACCAGCTCTCTATCGGTCACCTTCTTATTCTAATATTGACCCTTTTCTGACTTCGCTTGATGAAACTTTGGTGCAATTATCTGGTTTTGAAAATATTGCAATAGTAGGAGATCTGAACATAGACATAATTTCCGAGAATCTGAGTACGTCTTCCAATCAATATCTGGCCCTCACGGCCTACCACGGTCTATTGCCAGCACATTATTTTGTCACTCGTGACGCTAGTGGTTCTTGTTTGGATCATGTGCTTTTGAAAACCCAGCTTCCTTCCATTACAATTGTTCCACAGTCTACGTTAACAGATCACAAATCTGTCATACTTTGTTTAAAAAATCAACAGTCGCGTAAGTATGCCATTGTAACGCGAACTAAAATAGATCAGGAGGGATTAACTCAGGACATAAGCAAAATCAACTATTCTCCGATTTATGAAACTGATGACTGTGACTTTGCTGTCAGCTATGTCATTGGTGAATTAAAGACCGCTCTGAATATAAATTCTGAAACCATTATACTACCACGTCGCAAAAGAATGATTAAACCATGGATAACACAGGGTCTGTTGCGCTAAATTCGCAACAGGGATAAACTTCATAAAAAATCAAAATCGTTTCCAGATGACCAAATACTAAAAATAACCTATACTCGATACAGAAATTTTTGTGGCTCAATCTTAAAGAAAGTTAAACGTAATTATGATAGAGAACTTGTTCATAAAGCTGGGAAAGATAGCAAAAAGTTGTGGGATACAATAAAAAATACAACTAATTCAGCAAAAAATGTTAACTATCCAAAGGAATTACTGACAACATCGGACACTCCTCAGCGCTCTGTGGACGATATAAACGACTTTTTTTCCAATGTTGGCAAATCATTGGCTGAACGAATAGCGCATCGACAAGACAGGGCCCCAAAAAATTGTAATAAGCCCCTTGAGCAAAATCTTAATTCTCATGTACTTTTTGACACGGATGAAGATGAAGTTATGTGCCTAATAGGTGCACTCAAAAATGATTGTTCTGTAGGTTGGGATAATTTGTCAAACCAGTGGTTGAAGGATCATAGGGCTATTCTTGTCCCTCACTTAACCTACATCTTTAATATGTGTCTAGAGAAGGGTAGCTTTCCTAAAGATCTTAAAAAATCTCAGATTCGACCAATTCACAAGGGTGGGGCCAGAGACCGTATTAAAAATTATAGGCCAATCTCAATATTACCCTCGCTTTCAAAAAATTTAGAAAAAATTATTAACAGGCGTTTAGTAAACTATCTCGAAAGTAAGCACATTTTATCTGACCACCAGTTTGGTTTTCGTCGTGGTAAATCCACCGATCACGCAGTTAGCAATTTAACAGATTTTATAACCTCAAATTTAGATAAAGGTAATAAATGTATTTCGTTATTTTTAGATTTAGCGAAGGCTTTTGATACGGTTTCTGTTCCAATCCTAGTACAAAAATTGGAAAAAATTGGAATTAGGGGGAAACAGCTTAGCCTTTTGACCGATTATCTAACCGACAGAACTCAATGTGTTAAAGTTGATCCCTACACTAGTACGGATCGTCCAGTGACCTATGGCGTTCCGCAGGGTAGCATTCTTGGGCCGACCCTTTTTCTCGTTTACGTAAACGATCTCTTATGTCTAAACTCATTTTATGGAAAAATAATCTCATATGCAGATGACACTGCCCTCATTTTCGCTGCTAAAACATGGAATGAGACTTACCAGCTAGCCCAAAATGGTTTTGATTTGGTAAAGAGGTGGCTTTATGATAATGTACTTACCCTGAATGTTGAGAAAACGAAGTACCTTACCTTTTCGATTCGTTCTTCCTCACAAACGAGTTTAAATCTAATCGCACATAATTGCTCCCTTGAAGCTCCGAGTGATTTTACATGCTCATGCAATCCTTTGGAACGTACAAAGGCAATTAAATATTTGGGCGTTGTAATTGATGAAAATTTTGGTTTCAAAGCACACATTCAACTGCTGAGTAAAAGGGTTCGTAAGCTTACCTACATTTTTAAAACATTGAGACATATAGTCACCCCTATAACCCTAAAACAAATCTATTATGCGCTTTGTCAGTCACTGATTACATATTGTATATCGTCTTGGGGCGGTGCACCAAAAACAACGATAAAGCAACTTGAGGTTTCACAAAGAACCATACTGAAACTCTGTACTTTTAAGCCTTTCCGTTACGCAACCACATGTCTTTATGAATACTGTGAGGTTTTGACTGTACGCCAACTATTCGTCTTAAGCATTGTTTCAAAACAGCATACTGCAGTAAAGTACAATCCAACCCTATTAACGAGGCGAAGGGGCTTACCTGTATGCAAGAGGTTAGTACATTTAAAAACGGCTTTTATTCGAAGATTTTACCCCTTTCTAGGCCCCTATTTATATGACAAAATTAATAAGACTCTTGAAATATACTCTTTTAATAAATTAACGATGAAGAAGTCGGTATCTCAGTGGCTTTGGAAGTTAACGTACGATCAAACGGAAAATATACTAACTATCTTAAAGTAGTGATACAAACTGATTGGCGGCTAACAAACTTATGGACACTATGAAAGATTTTACTAGCTAAATCTATTTAATTCTCTACACACCCTCTCACACACACACACTCACCTCCTTCACTTTACACACCCAGAGGACAGCAACCATTTCATTATTTTTAGAGTAAGTACGTTCTTAATTTAATAAAAACTGTTTCCTTTTGTTCGTAAGCTCATACTTGCATACCCAGTCCGAGGGCTTTGAGGCGCTGCATGCTGAAACACAGGCTATAAACCTAGTTCGGCAGCAGATGCTAATAATTAGACACAAATTGTAACTGTTTTACTTAAGCATAATTCTAAGTAGCTAAGACAAATTGTGTAACATGTTTATTCTTTTTGGTCTAAATAAATAAATAAATAAAATAAATAAAATAAATATTAACTTTGCATTAAACAATAGATTGGCTTTTGATGTCGCCGCCGCACCGAATGCTGGTGACGTGTTTAATGAGTATACATTAAGAAAACTCGTTAATGCTATGAAAACTATTTCAATTATGAATTATGTTAAAGTGCTGAACGAACTATTACGTGGAGGTCGGAGTTAGGACGACTTATTGCAGTTCACTGAACCTTAATTTCATGGAAATGGGATCCTGTCTGCTATAGGTAAATTAAATTGTTTTAAATTGACTATATGCGTCTGCGTACGTAGGGTACCTAAATTCTCCGAAGGGTTGGGCAGAGGTGCACCATAATACACCCATATTTCGCCAGCGAGCCTATAAATGTCACTCAAGTCATGGACAAGCCGGCGAGAAATTAAATGAGATCTGTTTTACTAGTTTCAAGAACATGACTAAAAAGAATTATACTGACGATCGTTATGTGGGACACATTATTTCCATTGGCGTAATAACTGTGGTTAATAGGAAACAAAAATACAAATGCAGTAGCCTAGTTATCATATAATATCAACAATACGTAACAGTTGACTGTTGAAAATGGATTCAGAAAGATGTTAAAATAGAAACCTCATTCTTCAATAAGATTGGCTAAGATTGATTCTATTCACACAGAGCCTATGGTAAATACAGATTTCTACAATCATCTGGCTAACCAATCAATTTAGTATTATTGATTGATCACTCAAGTAATAGTTTTGCGCTACCTTTTGTAGCAATAACTACTCGTATAAAAGCCATTCCATTTCTAATAATATTAGAGCACCTTTGAATCGGTGTGAATAAAACGTGTTGGTACAAATTAATATTTTCGAACACGTTACAAGCCATTGCGTTAGTGCTTCCACCCGTGCTACCTCGTTAATACTTACATGTAAATGGATTGGAACACAATAATAATTTACATGGAAATGGATATAAATAGTGAACGCCGAACAAAGCCGAATGAATAGTTTTGTTTGAATAGAGAGCGAGCAAACGTAAACCAGTTAGTAGACTGCCTCATGTGCGACCATTTAGTTGTGGTTACAGTGGCAGGTATTTATTAGTTCGAAAACCGTGAACTAGACGAAGAAAATCATTTACTAAGAAAAGGGAATAATGCTGAACTGTCCATAATATACATATTAAGAGTTCAGGATCTCTAAATCAAAGGGGATTAAAAGTTTGATGATAATGTAATAATCTTACTATGAGATTAATTGCGTCAAAGATAAATACATATCCCTGTATTGTAGTAAAGTTACATAATAATGTTTAACTATATTTATGTTTACCTCAAACCCTTTCGTGATCGAAGTGCTTTAATCTTGTTCAGCGTTGTTAAGGGATTATTATTAATACAGATTATACGATAAAACAGTTTATTGGGAGCTGATCCCCTCATAACTACCAATTTACTTGGATTTGATTACAGTTTAGCAATACACTTAGTTATGATGATGAAAATATAATCCTGTAATATTGTTCTAGACTATTATTTTAAGCAGGTACTTTATAAAGTTAATTTATTAAAAAGTTTCTGATTCCGATTCAAAATGTGAAACCTCTCTTTTATAAAGAAAACTGGCTGTTTTCCTAAAGTTTCAACTATAGTTCTAAATCAGCCATCAAAATAATGGCTGGCAGTTCCGTCAGCCCGGTTACCCGGTAATTACCCAAGAGATGGTTGCTATTGTGATGTAAATCACGTGCAGTAACCCGTCAGTCGCGACACCGGCTCGGGGGTATGGCAAAGCGGAGCGGATCCGGAATCGTCGCGAGCGCGACCATAGATAAAAAGAAGATTTCTATGGTCACGAGTACGACCCACCGAGAGACCCTACTTACAAAAACCGAGTGATTCGTCAACTCATCCTACATGCCTACGGCCCATTTAGGACGACGTGAAGAAAATCAAAATAAATAATATTTTCATTCTGCAAGTTGTCCCACGTTTTTTTGTGTGGAACTTTCAGTGAGACAAGATAATAACAATACTTTTTAAAGAATTTTTAGTTTTACTTTCGTTTGTATGCCAGTCTATAGCGAAAAAATCCTAAACGGTCAAATAATATTTTACTAGCAATACTTCCAATTCATTTCTGTTTTCCTGATAGTTATAGGCATAGGAACCCTTGAAACAAAGTTTAATTCCGATAATATGCAAGTTTAACTACCGGCTAACTGGTAACTCGGTGGCTTTAAATAGTAATGTGATGTAGATGGAGCTCGGTTGCCTGTGACGTCATGACGTGTGGGTGATGAAGATACAGGATAGTGTGATAGTGAAATGAGTTTTTTATAGAGCCGTGGGGGGTCCCACGGTCACTTATTCCGAGCACTTATCGAGTTCAATAAATAGCGCAGTTCGGCGACGGTAAGAGGATTCCAACATTCCAACATACTTCGTTTGACGGCATTCATTGATCTCCTTGTGATTGTAAAACGATTCAGAAATAATACTGTTAGCAATCATGTCTGTGCCTGCTCTTAGCGATTTATAAATACTTATAGCGATATCATTTAAAAATATGCATAGTAAGTCAATATAGTAATCCACGTATTGTTTACATCAGTGAATGACTACTACTATAGGACCGCTTGACCGGACATTTGACCGGACTCTGCAATACACGCGTGTCCCCAAAGCGGAAATACCAAACAAAAACCAAACAGAGCAACATCTAAATCATTCAGCTCGGAATGCATTCCAAGAATTATGGAGCCAACGTTCGCTATAGCCGACGGCTATGTTTACAAAAAGATAGGTAGTCCATTCTGTGGCCGGGATATTTGTGCCGGCTTAACTGTGTGACCAACTAGGCTATAACGAGGTAAGAATGTGAACTGCTTGAGTGATAATAAGCTCAAAATACATATCTAAATAAATATTATATTATAGAAGTTGCTGCAACTAAACTAGAAAGAAAAAAATATTATTTTTCGGTAAGGAGATAGATGGCTTCCCGGGGTAGGACATAGGCTTAGGCTTCTTTTTATCGACATACCACGCGGGTGAAGCCGTGAGCGGAAACTAGTAAAATAATAAAAGCGACTTTACTTCACGCAAAAACAAATCTAGGTTTATGATTATTGTGAAGATTTTTAAGATAGTTAATTGATTCAGGCGTGACTTTGCGGAAATCCATTATAAAATACAATAGACGCTGATATATTTAGTAACCTATTCCGCTTGACTATTCTTCTAGAGTCATAAAAACCCTGTAAGAAATCGACACATGTTTCACGCTGGACGCTGATGCGGACGCTGGACGCAGGGAGCGTTGTCTCAGCGCTCGGTGTGGTAACACGTCGCGTTCTGGTTTGCAATTGGTCAATCGTCATCCTGAAGATGCCTCGTTGAGAGGTGAAACACGTGTCGATTTCTTACAGGGTTTTTATGACTCTAGAAGAATAGTCAAGCGGAATAGGTTACTAAATATATCAGCGTCTATTGTATTTTTTTGTGAAGATTTTTGTTTTTTAGCTTTTTTATGTTTAGTAAAGAAAAGAATTTTCCGTCATCATAAACGGCAATATGCCTCACGAATGCTACGACAATCATTATAACATGAGTTCAAAGCTTGGTGGAAATAATTCGCCTTACCCCAAGTCTAATGGAATGAAATGTTCCTGTGCCCATACCTACGATAACATAATAACCCGGTACCGCACTTCGGAATGAAAACATGTGCAACAGTAAATAGGTTTCGTATTCCTGCGGAAGTGTGTTAAAAACTACTCCGCGGCAGGAAGCAGTACGCGAGCGGTAACGCGCCGCGCGGGAGCACGATTCCAATGCGCAGGCAGGGGGAGAAGACCCACTTAGATGCGACATGGAGAGCCAATTTAGACCTTGTATCGAGAAGAGAGTGAACATGAGACGTATCGTTCGTAAGTCTTCACTCCTAAGGCTCAGGCACTGCACTCATAAGTTACTTTACTTAATAAAAGTTGAATTTACAGTTTAAATATAGACTACTAGCTTCCGCCCGCGCCTTCGCCCGCGTGGTATGTCGATAAAAGTAGCCTATGTCCTTTCCCGGGATGCCATCTATCTCCTTGCTAAAGTTACGCCATGATGCAATACAATAATAAGTTTAAATAATTCTTGTAAGTTCTGCGCCTGTCGTTGTCTATTACAAATCAAATGTTACTTAAAGTTGTTAGTCTTGAGATAATTTTGGTTTAAAAACTTGATGAGTAAAGACTTCTTTAAAGGTCTCAACTTTATCTATAAACTATCTACTAGTAAAATTTGTGGTCTATAAACCGTTTAGTGAGACACTAGAAAAATCTCTACAGACAATTTGAAACTTTACAACTCTTATCTCTATCTATTCTTGTTTTTTTAACTCATTCTTATGAGAGGGGATAAGGTTGTGCCCCCTTTTACTAAACTGTGTCTATAAGCGTTCTTTAATGATAACATATATACATTGGGTAACTTATTATACTAAATTAACTAAAAAACAATTACATATATGTCGGCGTCAGCGATGGCTGAGCGATAGTTGCCGTCATCATCTCGATTCGGTGATACGGACTCCATAGTGCAGGTTTACAATAAAACACGATGATACAGCAACTCAGTTAGTATTTCACTTTCAGAACAATCATCACAGTAGGTACATTACTAATAATATTCACGCACTACTTTACACGTTCGGGCAAACCGACAGTTTCGCATAGGAGAAGTGGAGGTCTGCATCCGTTCGTTGCCCTCACAAGACTGACTCGTCGCTTCACCACTTCCCTTACCACGACTCTGTCCACGTGACGCCCCACTCTAGCGAGCGCGTCACGGCGTTTACCCTCTCCTTAGTACTACAATAATCAATTGAGAGACTATTATCACTCAACTTTCATAATCTACGACACGGCCAACCTGACATGTCTCACGTCCTCGTGTGTTTCTGAAACAAAACAATCATAGGTGGAGTAACAGTGTAACCTCGGCCAACCTGATCGTACTCAAAGAACATTACAAATAAACGCATTTGCCTCTACTAATAAAATAGAAAGGTGCCTCTACGCAATAATCAAAAGAAACTAAATGGTACACTATCGCGGTGTTACGCTAACACATAACACCGCTGCCTACGCAGCTAGTGACAACTATTGCCACCCATATCGTCATCACCTCATGTGATACGACCATCACTTCTCAAAAAAGTCTCACACAACAATAGTCTCTTTCGAGACCCGGGTCCCCGCTACACCTCTAACTGCCCATCGCCCCCTGACCAATTCACAAGTGAATTGCTGTTACGACTACAGATTACTGCGTGTGGTGCAACCAATAACCAAGGGAAGAGTCCCCGCCACACCACTGACTGCCCATCGCCCCCTGAACAACTCACAAGTGAATTGCAGTAACGACTACAGTCAGTGTGTGCAGTGCGACCCATAACCAAGGCCCATATCGTCATCACCTCAAGTGATACGACCACTACTTCTACTACTCGTTGGAAATACCTTCCACAATATCATTTACATCAGACAAATCGAATTCAAGAGAAACACTGCTAAGAGGCATCTTTCGTATGAGTTTACTTCAAAATTCTAATGCCAGTTAAAGGTTTCAAAAGATAATGATTGCCATCAAGTAGCTCTAAAATCTTGAATGGTCCCTTCTAGGGGTCTAACTTTTATTGATTGCTCTCTTCACGTATTAAAACTAAGTCCCCGTCAACATCCAACATTTACAGGAGCTTTGTCTTTGCCTTTATCAAATCTAGACTTTTCATGACTAGCATTATTTTCATATTTTCGTTGCCGCTTGCTCTCTGGTATTCTAGTCGATATTTATCTCCGTTTCACTATCGTCAAAAGTAACAACATTGAATGGTCTAGTTACGCGTCCTATAATAAGCTCGAGAGGGCTTTCCTCGGTTACACGATGAACCGTACAATCTGCGTTTTGTCGAGGGTAAGTCTATAGGTAAGGCAAACGGTAAATGGTACGAGTCGGGTTCTGAAGTCTTATCTTTATTTCACCAGTTTTAACACGCGTACGAGTTAAACCGTCATTATAAATGTGCGAAGATTCTTTAAAACAAACGATATTTGCGATTTCTTATTTTGAATATCAGTATCTATATCGATTTTGATAGGAAACTACAGACAGCAACAGACTTTTTTTTTTGAGATAACCAAAGATTAACTAGACAAATTGAGGGTGTAACTTTGTTTTAATAAAAACATCTCAAAGAATGTTCAGTACGTAAAGTCATGTTTGCACAACCTTTAAATCTCTTCATTGTTACAACGACTACTTTGCTCTACCTCAGTTTCGTCAGGTATACTTTGATTCTTTGACATGCGTCTCAACGCCTGGAATTCAAGGATCTTATGGATTATAGGTCTCCTAAAACCTCTACAACCTGAAAGGGGTCCTTGTACTTCGGGTAATTAAATATTGCAAATAGGCCCACCATCTGAACTCGCTGCGTCAGATCAGCTCTTTTACGTGACGAGTTTTAATGAGTTACCGTCTGTCACTACTGTAAACTACCGACTGTAATTATTGACGAAATAGTTTGATCGCGTTTAATACGACTTTCAATGTTTCAAGCTCAAAACTAGCACTATCATACCGGCTATGAATAATTTTGAGTATTGTTTCAACAGTTTAAAAAGTTCGAGTTTTAACTTTTGAGATTAGAAAACTTTAATCCTCAATCACTTTGTTTTAACAAAGCAATACTTTCTAATTAACTAAACAAACTTTGATTTATCATAACAAAAATCATCAACCAGAGCCATGTACCATTATTTTTCACATTAACAATTTTTCACTAAAAGCCTTAGACATTTGGAAACCCACATACGAGTAAACCACTCTACGGCCACGGCTCTCCAGCCGACTAGAAATCACATTGCTCTCACATATCCAGCGCATGGATCAAAACTATGGTCTTTCCAGACCCTGACCTCCGCCAGTGATACACGTCCATCGCGTACCCACGGACTACTTGAGTTGCCTCAAGAGACACCGATTTCTAACGGGCTACGACTACGTAATAACTACTAGTACGGTCGAATACAATACGGATGATAGAGAACCCTACTTGCGTGGTTTCCCTAACTTAGGCTGTTAGGATAACTAAGAGGGACTTGACCCTTTAAAATCTGTTTTAATTTTCAAGCAATTTGGAATACAGATTTGAAATTGAAAACTAGGCTAACCTACGAATTTAAACTATCTAGTTTCGAGATTACCGAGACCAAGTACAACGATTCCAAATTGAATTAATAAAATAAAACCACAGGTATCTCATTCGCGGTCAACAATCACACACACTATTCCCCACGGGAATACAATGTCGTCTCTGACTCTACGGTCTTCGCTTCAAGGCTAGACCCGACCATACTACCCAGAGCTATCGCACACAATAGCTACGATACTCTGGTACGGTCTTCGACCATACTACCCAGAGCTACCGCACACAAAGGCTACGATACTCTGGTACAGTCTCTGACCATACTACCCAGAGCTACCGCACACAATGGCTACGATACTCTGGTACGGTCTCCGACCCAACGAATCGAGAACCTGCTTACACAATATAAAGTGATGCCAAATCATCATCTATTTTATCTACAATCTCAATAATTGGTACTTGGCCTTCGGGCATCTTCCTAACACGGTCATGATCCATCATTCTTTTTAACCAAAAGGGCCGGACTAGCAAACGGAAAACTACTGGGTCTAATTACTTTAGCTTCCAACAATTCGTTAACTTTATCGCGTATGATTCGACGTTCTTCCGGAGACAGTGTAAGGACGTCTTTGCACTGTACAATTTGGGTCGATCAATCTCAAGTCCAACGCACCAAAGTTAACACGTGTGGTCGGAAAACCGTTAATA
Organism: Lithophane semibrunnea; assembly: GCA_947363905.1. Lineage (NCBI taxonomy): Eukaryota > Metazoa > Arthropoda > Insecta > Lepidoptera > Noctuidae > Lithophane > Lithophane semibrunnea. The sequence goes on along the minus strand of OX376192.1, from coordinate 440,170 downwards.
AAAGTCAGAGTATAATTCTAAGATCACTTATTTATTTATTTAAACTTTTCGCAGTAAAAAAGGTACAAAGGCGGACTTAATGCCTGAGGCATTCTCTACCAGTCAACCAAGGGTGGTGAAGAGATTAGATGGCAGGTGCTCTAATTGAGAGGAACAAAGAGAAAAAAATAATAATAATAATATATCATATTGCATTGTCACTTCTTCTATCAAATGGTAAATCAGTGTCAATTTTATCACCATTATTCTTTATAGCCGTAGTTTGCATAGCTTTACACTTTTATAGTTCTCATAATTTTTTTTTTTTTTTTTTTTTTTTTTAAACGTTGCCCCACACTAAGAATTTCTTCTTGTATCGTGGGTGCGTTTACAAACATAGAAGCTCACATACACTAACACCCAGACCCGGAACAACTACTTGCAGATCATACAAATATTTGTTCCGTGCGGGGATCGAACCCGCGACACGTTGCGCAGCAGTCCATCGCTCAGCCACTGCGCCAACCGTGTCGTCAATTCGTTTGCTCACACAAAAACCGTTATTCAAAATTTCTCGCACTAATAGAATATTACTACGCAAGTACCTACGTATCGGGCAAAACGTGGAATAGAATCTCTATCACAAAACCGTTACGCTATAAGATTAATACTGTGCTGATTGCACGCGTTTGACCAATACTAGTCAACGCAACAACGTTATTAACTCGTTTGCCACTTAATTTGGCTACACAAATCTCGTTTATGAACGAGTATTAAGCACCGGAATCAAAATAAAAATCATACTTCTCACCAGATTACTGTAACTGTCCACAAACACCGGCTATTTTAAGCATCTTTGCGTCGCTCTTTCGCCGCGTCAGCGCCTCCAGCGAGACTCGCGCTGCTCACACCGGCCGGCGCCGCTCGAACCCGCAGCACTAGTAGACTTCACACCATCCGCGCTGCCGCGTCGACAGTATGACGTTGCGTCCATTTTCACCGCAACGGAAACAAATCACTTGTTCAACTCCAGATGATGCATTCGATATCAATTGGTGTGGCAATGAAACATTGCGCGCCAGTGGGAGTCAGATCCTTTATCCCACTTCTGATGTCGGCGTCAGCGATGGCTGAGCGATAGTTGCCGTCATCATCTCGATTCGGTGATACGGACTCCATAGTGCAGGTTTACAATAAAACACGATGATACAGCAACTCAGTTAGCATTTCACTTTCACAGTAGGTACATTACTAATAATATTCACGCACTACTTTACACGTTCGGGCAAACCGACAGTTTCGCATAGGAGAAGTGGAGGTCTGCATCCGTTCGTTGCCCTCACACGACTGACTCGTCGCTTCGCCACTTCCCTTACCACGACTCTGTCCACGTGACGCCCCACTCTAGCGACCGCGTCACGGCGTTTACCCTCTCCTTAGTACTACAATAATCAATTGGGAGACTATTATCACTCAACTTTCATAATCTACGACATATATAACAAAATTAAAAAGAAAAAATAAAAGGGAGGGGCTCATTGAGCAGAAGCGTTCTTGAGTATTACTTGGGGGATATATTATTCTTAAGTTAGACAATAAAATTAAATTCTATTAGATGTCTAATAGTCCGTTTTTAGACGCGAATGTGTTACTTGGGCATATTCTTCTTGTGATATTTCGTGATTTTATCCTAACTCCTCCCACCCTTAATTTTCACACGAGATTAATGGACGACCCCTTACCTGAATCACCGAAGCCAATAAAAACATTTGGCTGTTTTCTAGACTCCATTTCCATAACTTTTTCACGAAATTGTGCGAAAACAAGGCTGCCAATTGCCGTTTTTATACGGGCCGCGCTGAGTTTTCTTAGTAGATACGTTTAAATTATAGAGTTTTCTTAGTAAATTAAGTTTAAATTATAGAAAATCATTAAGGATTCTTTAACTTTGTATTTAAGTACCTACGTACCACAAACAGGAGTGGGCCCCCCACTCCTGTTTGTGCAGTTTAGAAACTCGATGAGGTTATCAAAACTTTGCTAATTTTAGTTAAAGATGCTCGCGATCTTAGTATTGTGTTACAAGTGATTGTGAAACCAAATGGTATTTGTAAAGCTTTATCTGTTTTGTAAGTATTCAGCGGTTATATCAGATGACCAAACTTTGGAGTATGATTTTCCATTATGAAATCTCGAAGAATAGGATGAAAGACTGCATTTCTTTTTCTTCTTCTTAGCATATCAATGGCTATCTATATAGATTCAGCCCAGAATTTGGCTACGAGCGTGATACCTTCAGCAGCGTCCATAAGCTCCTGTAATAGCGTGCAGACAGCAGGACACACTGGACACGATATTAAGTGCCCCATTGTTTGTGGGACAGCACCAGGTTTACACTCCAGGCGGATTCATTTGTGAATCTCCGCCTGAGCAGGTTTTCTTTGCTTCAGCCAACCTACCTGAGTCCAGAGTCTATTTAAAGGCTTCTACGTAAGCCAAGGCAACTCATATTCAGGTGGGAGATTATCAGCAGGTGTAATGAATGGGTTGGGTAGGGAAGCACTAACTCGCCACAGCTTTAGCCTTTCCTTAGAACGCTCGCCAGTGAGAGGAAACACTGCGGCTTTTTAGCCTTTGTGACATCGAGATCATCTTGGCTGTTTCACTTGAACTTACCACTCACACTCTGCTCTATGAACTTCTGGTGGCGCTATTCCAGCTAGTGCGTATAGCATTTGCACCGGAGTCGGTTTGAAGCAACCAGTGATGATCCAGCACATTTCATTCAGAGCTGTACACTAACTTTGCAGGGCCTGAATGACTTCACACGGGCTTGCAAATTCACCTGCAGAAAAAAATAGCGCCAGACCGTATGTCGCATGTGCACCTTCTGCTTGATATTCTTGCACTTTTTGCTGAATGACCTGTTCAGAGTGATAACAAGATATTTCGGAAAGTTGCTGTGCTCAATGGGCATCCCAAACCAAACGATGTTAAGTTTTTGACCCGCTTCTCTGTTGCGGAGATGGAATATGTAAGACTGCGTTTTGCTGTCTGGGTTTGAGTGAGTTAGCGAGGTAGTACGAGGTTAAGTCACCAAGACCGTCTGACAAGTTGACCTTACCCTCTTCAAAGGTGGTGGCTTGGGAGGTGGTATATAATAAATATTGAAGAGGAGCGGTGCCAAGACACTACCTTGCCGTAGGCCTAGGCCGTTTCTGTGCTCTCAAACTTAATTTTTCAGAGAAAAGGTGGACCTGAAAACGGCGGTTGTGGAGAAGTTCTCGGAGTGTTCGAACAAAATTTTGATCAGTGATCATTCCACCTTCCACAACAACTGTTTGAGGTTGACTGTATTGTAGGCAGCTGACAAGTCCACGAATGTTATATTCGCGACCTAAGTTGTCTCGAAACCATCCTCAATGTGTTGCACGAGTTTGAGGATCTCGTTGCAGCAAGACTTGACGGGCCTGAAACCAGCTTGGTCCGGCATTAATTTTGGATCAATAACGTTTGTAAGACGGAGCAGCAGTATCTCGCATAGCTTGTATTGTTATTAGATAAAATACAAGCTATGCGAGAAACTACTACCGTACGGTACCGTGCTGTCTGGAAACAGCTTCAGTACCGTTTCTGGAGAAAATCAAAGGTTATAGCAATACCGAAGCCAGGTAAAGCAGCAGATGACCCAAAAAACTCTCTGACTCTCTCTCTGACTGGGCGGAAGTTTCTGCAATCTTGTATGGTTGAAGCAACCGAGACAAAAACAGGGCCGAGCTGATTTGCTTAACTGAGATGATGTCCTCGGACTACGGCTGTGATGATATCAGTAAGGTTGAATGGTTTACTAATATCGTCGCAAGCGCCATCTGATTTTTGTAACATAGGGACGTTACTGGAACGGCCTGTTGATTTGCCATGAACAAACAGTTGGTTAGCTATCTGGTTGGTGGTGACTTGACTTGGCGGTGAGGGTTGAGGGGACTCACTGCTCAGCTTTCATGTCGTACTCCAAGCCTTTTTACTGTTATGAGTCATATCGACGTTAGTTACAGTGCCACGTCTGTTTTTACCTAGTTCCGATAGCAGCATTTCTCCAGCTAGCATTTCCTCCAAGAAAGGATCAGTGTGATACACTGATTCGTATGTACTCAGTAGTTCACTAGACTCTGTTGACAGCCCTGGTATGTAGGAAGTCCTGCAGCCCCTACTTTCTTGTGTTTTCGAGTAGTAGTTGACACAATCTCAACAAATTGGCTGGACTGCATTTTACTAACGTCAACAAAATGTTCAACACATCAAACTTTACTGCAAACTAAACACAAATTGGCCGACTATGTTCTACCGTCCATCTACAGTTCTACTCGTACAGAGTAGCGTGCACACTCGCTCGTTCTTGTTCGATGCTAATCTAACATTTCTTTAACTCTGACCGGTCCTTTATTACCCAATCGATTTGTTCTACTATGTACGGAATGTAGGCAACTATTGTGTAGGTATAAAAATACGATTTATATATTTCCAATTTGGTGAAGGATAAAAGGAAGGCTACTAAAGGAATCGCAAATGAATTGGTTTCTCTAGTTTCTGAAGGAAAGAAATTATGTTAGTAGTCCTTGTTTGCACAATATGTGTCAATTTGATACATAAGTAGCTTCTCGTAGAAACCACCCACAGCCGATAAGGAAATAGAACGTGGAAGGGACTTTCGCCTTAACATCGGCTGATAAAGACTTTCCCGAAACGGTTTTCAGGAAATAAATTTCTGTTTGCTAAAAAGTTAGATTATCATTAGAAAACTTTATTAACAAATATCAGTAGTATCACTATCTCATTAAAATCAACTCGTAATCAACAAACAATTTCTGTCCTTTCGATAAGATTCCTTGGTCGCCTGTTCTGAAACCCATGAAAATAAATACAGCTTTGTATTTCAGATATCAAAAAAGGAATTTTGCCTTATTTTTCTAAGTACATTGACAATTCGGATATACAACGTGTACAATCATCGCTATCTACTTTATAATACAATCACAAAGTTGAAATTTTTCCAATTTCCATTGAGTGCGGGCGGCGCGCGGCGGGCGGCGGTCGCACGCGAGCCGTCGAGTGGCGCCGCAAACTCGCACTTGTGGACTCGCCCTAACAATGTACAACATTGTTCACGAGTACTGCCAGTCGGCAAAAAGAAAAGAAGACTCACTATTAGCAACGAAAAATATTGAAACTCTGATATCGCGTTTTCAGTTGCGCGTGAAAGCGTAACAAACAAACAAATTCACCGTCGCATTTATTAGTTAGTTAGGATTTTCATAATACTTTTTCTTACTGTGTCTTAAGATACAACCATAGGTAACCCCAGTTTAAGAGACAGGGCTCACGAATTATTGTCTATAGATTTCTGCAGCATAGATAATTCGCTCTTTGTACTTACATCCTACCACTAACTGTATTTTTTTTTGTAACCCAATGAATTAAGTCAGAACTTAACCAGTTTTGGAAGAAAAAAAAACCTTTTCGCTGTTTTTTATTGTGGTATGGTAAGATTTTCGTCCTTCATGAATAAGATATTATGGAATTTATCGGAACTTTTTCACAGATCACCTTTATAATAGATATAAATAATAGATATTTTATATCTATTATTTTGATACACTTGCTGTTCATCATTCATATAAATGTGACATTGCTCTATGGAACTTTTGTACTGTTTACTTTCTTGTAGTAAAGTAGCGTAGCTTTAGCGTAGTCTAGCGTGACAGAACAGCAAATAAAAAAATAAAAAGCGATATAATTTTTGTTTATTTTACAATCAAACATACTGTCACTGGGCAGATAAATATGACCCAAGTTTTTACGTACACGAGACAACAACGCTTTGTTTGTTAGCTTGAGCTGAACGGATTTCGATGAAATTTGGCACATAGTTAAACGGGTTAGGACATCTAATAAGATACTTTTATCCCGGTAGATAATTTCCAACGTCCACAAGCGCCGCGGGCAAGTACTAGAAATTATACAGGCTGAAAGACTAAAATGTTAACTAAAACTGAAACTAAAACGCTCTAAAATGTCAACCCATTTTTACAAAGCTACATCGCAATAACAGAGAGCTAACAATCTGAACGCCTCACAATACTCTTCTATTCAGTCCGAGTCCGAGTACTCCGCGGCACGCAGTTTGTTTCAAGTGCTCTGTACCAACAGCACACAACTGGACGATGCTGTCTACAAAATAACAGACATACAGTACATTGTTAACACGACGTCGATTATTTTGTTGGCGCTCTTCGTTGGATTGCTGTAGCAGCAGTATTTGTTAGGTACTTGAGTCTTTATTGTGTCGATACAAAGTGAGACAATACAATGAAGAACGTTCTATCGGTAAAATCTAAACGTCACCCCAAATTACTATAAGTGTGTGTCTTGCAATTTTCTTTCAATTGCATGCAACTCGCATTGCTGGTGACACCGCATGCTGATCATCGTTCACTTTATCTTTGTCATTTGTTAGTGTTTATGTTTACCTTTTCCTCGCGAAAAGTTTATTACATTATCTTTAAAACGCCAAATCGAATTCGCGGTTAAACAAGGGCTGAAAGAGAAGTTTTCCATTAATTAATTAACTAAACAACAAAACGGTTCTTCCACAATAGAACCTCAGCAGCTCTGTGGCGCAACACGGTACGGGCTCCGCACGCATTCGAGCCGCGCCCCGTCGCCGCGTCGGGGGGGCGCACGCTGGGGAGGAGGGGCTCCACAATGATGCACATTGTTACCGCTCGTTCAATTATTTCGTTGAGAACACATAATTATAGTAGATGTAACTCGACAAATAATTGAACTTTACCAACCGTCAAGATGCGATTGACAATAGACTGGTTGGTTATATTAGTTACGTACGCCATCCATGGCACAGTGTTTCAGCCAATTGTAGGATAATTTTGGCTGCTCCTTGCGGTAGTTTAGCCAAACACCAATTAGCATTTTATCAATCCATTTATGCCTTCCCAACGTGCGTCAGGCGACACCTTGCTAATATATTCCATTGTGGAGGTGTGCAACTGCAGTGACGCGTGTCGCAGGCGCCAGTAATTAAATCACGCGGCGAGGACTCACCGTGGCATTAACATTATTGAGTGTCTGTTGTGTTGTGCAAGACAACCCACGATAATGTTCCAAGAATTCTCTTGTAAACAGGTTCTCTGAAAATGCATTTACTTACTTGTGCTTCTTCGTTGTGCCCTACAAGCCTTTTACCACAAAAACTTAGACACTTGTTCAACGCCTGTTTAAAATGTCAGTTTTATGTGTTTAAAAGGTGTTAGGCTAAACAACTGATAAACACGGTTTTGTGGTAATTGACCGAGCGAGCGTAGCGATCGAAGCGTCTCTGCATTAATTGACCGAGCGAGCGTAGCGATCGAAGCGTCTCTGCATTAAGTCTGGCAAAATTGGCGAGTTTGTCAGTTTGTACGTACTCGTCTACAGATCGTATTTTACAACCGATGTGTACAGATATAACGATTTTTTCTAATTTTTAGTCGTCGGGGATTTTTGATTGAAGGGCTATCTCCGCCTTATGAGATCCGATGACGATGGTTCTTTTTTTATTTGAAAGGTGGTAACTTTAAGTAGGTCTCAAAAATTTTGTGAAGATCTGATGAGGATCTTCAGTATGATGAGCAGAATAGCTTCTCAAAATGCAGTAAATGGCTCACTTTTTATTAAAACCTAATTATTAATTTTTCTAGCTAGCCCTAAACACGAAATTCAAAGACTTGGCTAAAGTTACCGTGTATTCCCTTCGTCCCACTGGCGTCGTTCCACTGGTGGGACGAACGGGAATTTAATAAATTATATTAAATTTATTCCCGCTCATCCCACTGACTTTCTCAGTGGGACGAACGGGACTGATTTAGTAATTTTATTTTTATTCCCGTTGATCCCACTGAACAATTTGAGTCTGGTTGTTGTTCAATTATACATTTATTTATCCTAACTAATAATTACTATAAATGCGAAAGTGAGTTTGTTTGTTTATTTGTTATGTACACTTTCACACTGTAACGCGATAACGGCTGAACAGATTTCGATAAAATTTGGCACATGGGTAGACCATGACCTGGGTTTGGAGATAAAATTACTTTTTATCTCGATAGTACGTTCCATGCATACGAGACGGTATTCTGTTCATGACACGTTGTGCACAATTTCCGAGCTAACCTTACAAAAGTACTAGGCTTGCATGAATTCACGATAGTATTTCAATCATTCGTTTCATCTAACTTATAGAATTTGAATGACAGATAGTTTATTTAACACGTAGGACACTTTTTATCCCGTTAGTACGTTACATGCATACAATATGGTATTCTGTTCACGACACCTTGTGCCCAATTTCTAAGCAGTAATCTAACAAAAAGTACTAGGCTTGCATGAATTCACGACAGTATTTCAACACCACAGATAGTTGATTATTCATAAGTACTTAAATTACAAGGCTACAGTATGGTACATATAGCTACGGCAAAGACACAAAAAAAAATTTAAATCGCAGAAACGACTTTACGTAGGTATCGAAATACACACTTGCATCCAAATCCTATTAGAAGCATAATACTAATGATTGAAATACTGCGGATACCAGCCCGTATTACCTATTACCTATACCTTACTTTCGTGAATTCATGCAAGCCTAGTACTTTTTGTTAGCTTAGAAATTGTACACAAGGTGTCGTGAACTGAATACCATTTTGTATGCATGTAACGTACTACTACCGGGATAAAAAGTATTCTACGTGTTAAATAAACTATCTGACATTCAAATTCTATATGTTAGATAAAACTAATTATTGAAATACTATCCTTAAGTCATGCAAGCCTAGTACTTTTTGGTTAGGTTAGGTACTGCTCATAAATTGTGCAAAACGTGTTTTGCACAGAATACCGTCTTGCATGCATGCAGCTTACTACAGAAATAAAAAGTATCCTATCTTAACCCAGGTCATGGTCTACCCATGTGCCAAATTCCATCTAAGGGCATTTTCATTTTAAATGGCGCAGGTTATAATAAACAGTCTTTAAAAATTTATTATTGTTTTAGGACTTTGAATTATTGTAAAAAAAAAAACAAATGATTCATCCGTTTTAGCGTGAAAGTGTACGTAACAAATAGACAAAGAAACTCACTTTCGCATTTATAGTATTAGTAACAACCAGACTTACATTATTCAGTGGGACCAATGGGAATAAAAATAAAATTACTAATGGCTGATTCCTATAATTCACGGACCGTTATTGGTTAAAATTAAAACTGTTGTATACCAATAATGAAGCAAAAATCTCATAGCTTTGCATAGTGGACCCTCCCATATGGAAGTTGATATCACAGGTAAAATTAGTTTACGATTCGTTTTTGTTTATAAGAACCGAGCATAAATCATTCCCGTTCATTCCCGGGAATAAATTTAATATAATTTATTAAATTCCCGTTCGGCCCACCAGTTGGACGACACCAGTGGGACGAACGGGAATACACGGAAATTACGGGCGATTCCTACTCCCTATCAAAGTTTGTACTCGCGAGGTCTACTGTTCGTAGAACTACTAGTAAGGTTAGAATTCATAGATACTCATTATTCATTCCTGTTTTACAGGGTTTTGAATTTATTTCTAACTAAGTTTTCCATTCTATATTTCCATATAGAATGGAAAACTTAGTTCCTAGTAAAAATTGCTAAGCTTTGATTATACCTTTACCTGCTTGGAGAAACAAACTAGACTAGAAAACATTAGTATGATACAATCTTGTTCTTTGTAATAACACCAAACGATTATTACGAGTACAAGAGAGATAAAAACTAATATAAAATTCCGACCTTTGTTCTAGCAAGCAGCTTGTATTTACGTAAATAGCGCAATAGCAACGAAATCGTGGGCAAGTCGCGGCTCGATATTGTGAGCGGAGTCACCTGGCACAGTATCTACCTCCACCACCCACCACTTGCACCCGCTATGCTGGCTAAGTACGAGGTGCATCTCCGGCGACACATTGAAGGATCACCCGGAAAACTTGATAGCGATGAGTTATGTCATTGATGTACGAGGTTTTTGATGATGCAGGCTACGAAACATGTAGCTGACATATATGAACATAGAATACGTCATCCATCCGAACAGGGCCTAAAACGGCCACTTTGCTCTAGGTTACGCTTTGAAATGGGCTCTCTTCAAATTTCTGACTGACCGACTCCTTGACAATTCAAAAGTGCCTGTAAATGGTTTAATTGAAATAAATGCTTTGAGGTTGAGTTTGAGTTTGGCAGAATCATACTAGGATAATATTATAAATCATTATCCAGTGAGTCCGTCAGATAATAGAAAAATATTAGACGCGAATTTTTTACTTTATCTTAAAAACCGGCCAAGTGAGAGTCGGATTCGCGCACGAAGGGTTCCTTACCATTATCTATAAAAAAGGCAAAAAATCACGTTTCTTGTATGGAGCCCCCATTTAATATTTTTTTTATTTTAATTTAATTATTTATTTTTAAAGTGAGATCGGGGCTCCGTAAAGGGCCATCGATCGCACGATCCCCACGTAGAACCTAATTCATTACTATGTTATCCATGCACTATGATAAATCGATATGTCTCGATAATCGGTTTTTAAAGCTATATTTTTAGGGTTAGCTGTAATGAACCGTGACAGTTAGACAGTTGAAATCACAGATGATGTATTTCTGTTGTTCGTTGCACTATAACAACAAATATTGGGGTTTTTTTCTCACTAATAGAGAAACTTCTCACTTCTATGATTTAAAATATTCATGGATTGCTTGGTATTATATCGAAAAATGACCATCATAAACAACTACCAATAGAAAAAAAACCTTATTACTTACAGTTTTCTTAACATAAAAAATCCCTTAAAATGACTCCTAATTTTGTTAGCAGAAATGACCACTATTTTTTTTAACTTAGACAAAACTTATTTTTGTCGCTTAATCTAAGTGGCATACGATATCTTAGTTTTTAAACAGTAGTGCATAAAAGTTTTAAAACAGTGTTCATGGTTGTTAAATAAATTAAGAAAACGTTAGTATGAAAAATGCAACTTCTTTAAAATTCCCCATATTCATAGGTGGGGACCTAGTACTATAAATCAGAATAAAATAAATATTTAAGGGGAGCCCCCTTAAATATTTATTTTATTCCATACAACAAACGTGTTTTTTTCTGCTCGTTTTTGCTTGACATTGAAAACGACAACAGGTAGACGCTTGAAATATTCACAGAATATTTAATTACAAATTCACTTTAAAAATAAATAATTAAATTAAAATAAAACAAATATTTAACTTTCCCATACAACAAACGTGATTTTTTTGCCGTTTTTATAGATAATGGTAAGGAACCCTTCGTGCGCGAGTCCGACTCGCACTTGGCTGGTTTTTTTAATTATTCACTCTATTAATAAGCTGCCCGTCCATTTAGCCCGTGTATCGCCACACCTGACCTAGGTAGCTAATATAATGATTGCAGCATAGTTTAGACAACGCGTTTCGCGAGCACAGCGGTGCAGCTTTACTTACAACGTCGCCAGAGCTTAGAACGCTTCGTGTAGGTGCTGCAGAGTTATTTGTTACAATATTTACATCTCGGGGTTAAAAAGCCAACTAAGCTTTAAGTAAGATTAGGTAAATCAGGATTTACCTACTAAATATCAGATGAACTTACTGTGCAACTTCATTCTACTAGTGCAACACCAGCGATTTTAATACAAGCTATAAAAATACAAACTAAAAGGCAACTGAAAAGATATAAAAAAGACATCACAGACAGACAAATTAAAAATCCGGAGTCACACGTGTTAACTCGAACAGATCACGTGTGACTCCGGATTTTTAATTTGTCTATTTGTGATGTCTTGTTTATATCGTTTTAATTGATTTTCTTTTGTCGTAGTTGGATTTTAGTTTTATAACTTTTTTTTTTTGCTGTTATAATAATGTCCTCTAGAGGGCACCATATTCAATTTAATGTGACGTCACTACAACCAGCGGACAATCAAGACGATTCCAACGATACCTCATTTGTCAAATTATGATGAGCAGTTTAGAAGTTATGATCCAACACATGAACATACATACATATACATACCGGTCAAAATCATGACCCTTCTGTTTACTTTGCCGTAGTCCGGAAAAAATTAATTCTTATCTTGTTTTCAAACTAAAACCAATTAATAAATAATAAATATTGACTTTACACGATACCTATGATCCTTTTTCTCAACCTAATTAAGTAATATAGTTACTGATAAGACTGACTATAGAAAAATAAATATCGTGCCAAAAGCATTTAAGAAGTATTTGTTTTGGTTGATGTAAAAGCCAACTACCGTATAACCACACAGCACTACTGATTCCTGATAACCTTCAGGTTAGAGGCACTTCAGAACTGGAGCAGAACTATAAAAGTTGCGGCGGAACGGGACGTTCACTGCGGCTGGTAATTAGCTCGGCTCATAGTTGTACTGGAATCATTAGCAGCTGCCTGCCGTGTGCTTGAGTGTGCGCTAGAAGATGAGGCCGAATGCGTGAGTAGGCACGAGAGTTGGAGCAGATTGAAATGTCGGGGTAGTATCGTTTCACTCGGTACTGGGAAATGGATTGCTTAGCAAATTGCTTCTATTTAATTTTACCGTTTATTCAAATCTCAATGTCTGTCTTTGTTACTCGTATGAAAAAGCTGAAACTAGGCAACATTAAATAGAACGTCTCTACTAAACAATACATTTCTCAGACTGTTCATAGTAGTAAGCTTAGGTAGCCTAATTATTATTATAAATGCGATACTGAGTTTGTTTCTTTGTTATTTTGAGAGATTTCCAGGGGTGTATTTACCCTAGGGCCAAAAGGGCCATGGCCCGGGGCGGTAGGCTGCAAGGGCGGCGTATTCCGCACCTCGCGCTCAGCTTTGTTAGTCTTTGTTTTTGAAGAAATTTAAAATATGCCTACTTATCAAAAATTAAAACTCATTTGGTTATAAAATTGATAGACATCAAGACGCGGGACTATCGTATATAGGCCGAGTCACACCGGAATGGTAGCGGCTGGCAGCGACGCGGCGAGCACTTTCAGTGGGAAATAATTTTAAACTTTATCTACATACTTAAAAGACCAGTATCGGTTGAAAAGCTTCAGAAGGTAGAAACTAAACTAGTCAAGAGGAGACTAGGCGCGTGGGGTCTGGAGGTCGCGCGAGTCCGCCAGCGGAGAGCGGGGACCGCTGCCGGCAGCGACGCGGCGAGCACTTTCAGTGTGAATTAATGTTAAACTTTATCTACATACTTAAAAGACCAGAGGGCCTAGACAAGAGTGACAATCGCTTCGAAAGCGTTCCGTATTTGTACAATGACTTTCAACAGGATTGACATAAGCTTTTCGATAGCTTATGTCAGTCCTATATATTTTTGCCTTTTCCATCATCGTTATCGCTGATAGAATGTCATTTGTCTAGGGCCTCTGTATCGCTTGAAAAGGTAGAAACTAAACTAGTCAAGAGGAGACTAGGCGCGTGGGGTCTGGACAGAGGCGGCGGAAGGCGTGGGCGGTGTGGGCGACCGCCTACGGCCTCGCGGTCCTCATCGCACCACGATGGTTTATGCATTACTTAAAAACTGTGGACGCGACGAAAAAATTGTACTTTTCATAAAACGACAAATATATTGACATGCTTTTATTTAGTTTAGCAACATTTGCTATCGTGGAGAGTCCCCGCCGGCCAGAGCTGGGGATTTCCCATTCTGTTTGTTTACGTTGCTTTCAACGGCTAGGAAGTCAATCAAAGTATCCGGTGCAGTTCAACCAGGGTGATTCTGGGGACCCCCAAATCTTTAGAAATACTTTTTAATCAAATCCCAAAAAATGCCAAAATATGTTCAGTAAGTAAAAGGCAGTATTTGTTGGGGACCCCTTAAATATAAAAATTTCGAGCTCGTTCCGCTCGCTCTTGCGTCCTACTTTGTCTTTTTCTCAGACTTTTCTGTAAAAGCCGACAAAGTAACTCCTTTTATGTATGAACGTATTGTCAAAGAAATACTTACCATCAGGGGCGGGGAAAAATTTTCGAGCTCGCTGCGCTCGCTCTTACATCCTACGTTCCCAAACTATTCTGTATGACACAGTAATCCTATTTTTATATAAATGTTCAATTCAAAATACACCCTATCCAGAGTGCAAAAATTTTCGAGCTCGCTTCGCTCGCTCTATCATCATGTATTAGTTTAATGCTCCAACTTTTTCGTTTAAGGTTGATGCGCTAGGGTAGCCCGCGAAATTTAAATGTTCTTACGTTTTTTGGGGCGGCAAACCTTTCAGGCCCTGGACGCTGAATCTTAAAATACGCCTCTGGAGATTTCCTATGTTATTTTAAAACCATAGACTTCATATAGGTGTTCCTGTAATTTATACCAAAGTAAAGAACTATTTTCCGTATTTTTGTCAAAATTTGCTCAGTAGTTTTGGAGGTCCTACCTAAAGCCATCATTTTTTTTCATAAAGTCATCCATTTTCTTGAATTGAAAGTATCACGCCTTTTCTTTTGATATGTCATACGTGCAGTTTGCAAAACTTATTTGCCTCCCAAAAGTGACTCCCATATTCAAAATTTATTTATTTACGATACACGTCCATGATTACAGAAATTCATAATGTGCACCAGTCCGACTTCATCGGTCCATTGCATTCGGATCAAATTGGCTGTGATAGAGACACGAGTGATCCTACATTCCGTTTTTTTCATTCGGACGTGCGGAATACTAAAAATAAGTGCAAAATTTCACATACGTTAAGTGCGCTAGGTTTTGAGCAGACATAAATCAGGCTCCTCGTAAGGATGACAAAGTATTCTGTGACAGAAGGCGGTTTATACGCCACCGCTTGCCAACAAACTCCGCAAACTTCATGAAACTATACACATTCCACTATGAGTGTGGTACACTCAACATTTAGTTATAGGCGGTGAATAAAATAACTTGTAATAGGTAATAAATAGTCTGGTAATCATCCTCATTTTCATCGGGTTATTCCGTTTAGCGTTAAGCAGTGGGGGCCCAGTGGTAACGGCCACGACTTACGAGTTGTAGGTCGTAGGTTCGAATCCTGAGAGGCGCTTTACTTTGTGTAAATTATTTCATCGCCACTGCTCTCAAAACGGTGAAGGAAAACATCGTGAGGAAACCGGCATGTCCTAGAACCAAAAATTCGAAGACATGTGACATCTACCAACCCGCACTGGGCCCGCGTGGTGGATTACGGCCCACTCCCTCTCATAGAGAGGAGGCCTGTGTCCCAGCAGTGGGAACATTATAGGCTGATTATGATTATGTATACCATTTAGGACAGATTCTGGTTTGTAAAGTTTCCAAATCCTTTTTTTACAAAAAATGATCGCCTTACGTGAGCTAAAAATGTCAGCAAGGAGTTGCTAGAATACCTAAGCCTAAAAAAAGACGATGTTTAAGCTACATATACGAGTATGAAGTCTTGTACGAGTAGAGGTCTTATTATGACACTTCAGCTTTTGCATTCAGTCTGTCCCAGCCGCCTTTTTAAGGGTAGGTTTAGACTCTTTGATCTTTGATTTCACTATGTCCTTCTTCCATTATTATTTGTAGTTACATCGCATCGTATTCTCTTCTCATATAACAGACACTGTGGTACAGAGCACAGAAGGACGCAGTGAGTGCGATGAGCCATTTTGCCATTAAATTGTGGCTTCAAGTAATTAGCCAACTTCCAGCCGCGCATAGTTGGCTATAGTTGAGTATTGTAGCGCCGAGACTGTCGCACTCTGTTTACCTAACTATTTTAGCTGATAGTTGGTCGGACTATGTAATAAAGACGGACGGTTGGTCATGTCTGTGTGTACAGAATAGATTTAGACAATATTATACTGTGGCCTTAGGTATTACATACGGATACTAAATATCGTATAATGTCTCTAGTGCAAAGTCTACCGCATTTAATTAGGAGAAAAAAAAATGCTTTATATTTATAACTAGCTGTGCCCCGCGGTTTTACCCGCGTAGGTCTCGATCCCGTGGGAATATAGGAATAAAACGTATCCTATGTCCTATTCCAGGTCATGGTCTACCCGTGTGCTCATCTTCTCCTTTCTAGAGTAGGGAACGTCACAGTGGCGCGGTGCCGGCGTCGAACGATTCGCGTATTGCATGTTTATACTCGTAATAACTTCGAAATTAAATGTCCGATTCGAATGAATTACTCCAGAGAAGAGAGGAGAGGATGGGCACACGGGTAGATCATGACCTAGAATAGGATATAAGATAAGTTTTAATTCCGACGGGATCAAGACCTACGCGGGTGAAACCGCGGGGCACAGCTAGTATAATATAATATTAGTATGTATATATAAATATAGATATAGATTGATTGACTTCAGTAACAAACATCGAACGAATGATAGGTACACAAAATATCTCTGATAGTGATGCAGCACAGTGCCAATAAAATGCTTGAAATCCAAGTTGTTCATTCGTATACTCGAGGTTGGCAAAGGTTTCAAGCTTTAAAGTTAGTTCCCACATGTAGCATGTCCCAGTGTAGCAGTAGCACTGCGGACACAGGATACAAATGTATAATAATGCTCTGCCAAATATTCATTTATCGTTAATTAAAACGGTAATAAAATTCCGGAATAAAATACTGACCCACTCTGAATTTCCAATATAGGTATCCGGTGCCTGCTCAAATGAAACGCTTCGAAAAAATTAAAGCTTGTACGTAACACGGTATTATTTTACATTGGAAAAAATTAAAAGTTCAAGTATTTTCTATAAGAACCTTACCAAAAATGTTTAGACACTTGTTCAACACGTGTTTAATGACAGTGTTATGTCAAACTCCATACAGAAATTTCATGTTTAAAAGGTGTTTAGGCTAATCAACTGATAAACACGGTTTTGTGGTAATAAGGAAATCGTTTTGTATCTAGATGAGGGAATAAGGCTAAGCGTATGCTGATGTAGGACAGCACAGTACAGATTTTGCAGGGCATGGCAGGGCAGGCGACGCAGACATAGGCCGCGAGCGCATGCTGCGACGCAGCTACACAGACACGTTCGCGTCCTAGCTAGTACAAACAATAGACGATTGCAATAAAATTATGAATCAGCGTATGCTGAGACGCAGGCCAGGGGTAGTATTATGAAGTATTAATGCCATCATTATTCCACTGCGAAACCGGGATGGTGCTAGCGACCTTGTTCTAGCTCCGTCTCTGTCACACATTGGAAAAATGGTGGCATTTATACTTCATAATACGGCACCAGAGCAGAGTTTCTTATAGTAGCGTCTCAAAAACGAGTGACGACCTACACGCGCCACGCAGAAATCTGTGCCGGTACTACAACGAGACGCAGACCAGAGGGCCTAGACAAATGGCATTCGCTTCGGAGCGAATCTATTTCTAAAAACGCTATCGCTTCAACGGTAACGAAGTTCTATTGGCACATAAAGTACACTACCTTTCGCTAACGTCTCATTGATCATTTGTTCGATAAAAATTACATTTTGTCTATGGTTTTTCGTCAGAAAACATCAAACGCGCTGTCGCTGTCAATTCTTATTGTCATTTGAACTCCGATAGTACGAGAGCCCACGACCAAACCTGTGTCGCATCGTTTTACGGCCAAAAACGTATAACATCGTTAGTTTAGATGATTCTGAAGCCGACTTGGTCAGCAGTACCGGTCAGAAACGTCACAGTTTTATGGGAGCCCATTTCTGCTATGTCAAAAAAAGACAGTTTAATCACAATACGTCTGATATTTAAAATGTACAATAGGTTTCGTAATTTTAGTACGAAAAATATTGTTTTCAGACATTTGCGTATCACATGTGGCCTAAGCGCATTTTCTTATACTTATGTAAAAAAAAAATAACTGAACTGTCGCATAGCAACGTAGTTCAATTAAAAAAAATATTTTTATAGTTACTGAGGTTACTAAAAACATGTTTTCTGAAACTTTAAATGGCACCTATAATTCCAAAAACCAACAGTTTTCAGACAGAATGCTATGTTACTGATCAGTAAAATTTTTCAACACGTTCAAAATGGTTTCAACACATAAGATCCACTTCTTTCTGAAAAACGATTTATTCGCATCAACTGATCAATGTTCACCTGTAAACATTTTCAGACGGGTTGTTATAGGTTTTATTTTCTTGGCTCATTCTTAACTTTCTCGTAATCTTCCGTAAGCTACTGGTTTCTGAAAATTGTGTTTTCGGTATCTGAAATCTATTATTCAACTACATTCCGAAAGTCAGACAGATTGCTATGAAACAAGTCAGTATTTTTTTTTCATATTGTAAAATGCGGTCACGTAGGACGTGCCTCGGAAAATTTCTGACATTAGGATTTTTGTATTCAGAACTAAATTTTAATCTATCCATTATATACGGTTTTGTTCGTAAAACGATAAGGCAAAAATTTGGGAATGGGCTCTCGTACCACGATTCTTACAATGAGCTCCGGGACGAAAATTCAAAAGTGATAAAATTCTATTACTAGTAATGCTTCTAGCATTTCGTCGAGACTTTCCAATAGGGATGATAACTATATTTTTTAAGATTATTAACAATTATTTTACCGTATTTTTTCTTTTTTTCCGTACCTAATCAAAATATTACGGTGATACATTGAGTTAAAAATGTGGGAAGCCGTCACGCCTATGTAAATTTTATACTTAGTTGTGACGTAGCGAGCCCCCACAACCCATTTTATTTCAAAACAAACAACGCAACTGAAACACCGACTGCTTAAAGTAACCACTTTGTTTCGTTTTCTACAGGGTCTTGGCTTTCGCTAGTGTTTCCATCATACGAATTGAAAACTAGCGATAACTCTTAGGGCCTAGACAAATGGCATTTGCTTCGGAGCGATTCTATTTCCACAATCGCTATCGCTTCAACGATAACGAAGTTCGATTGGCAGACAAAGTACACTAAGTTTCGCTAACGTCTCATCGATTCGTTTGTTCGATAAAAAATACATTTTGTCTATGGTTTTTTGTCAGAAAACGTCAAATACCGCGCTGTCGCTGTCAATTCATATTGTCATTTGAACTCCGATAGTACGAGAGCCAACGACCAAACCCATGTCGCATCGTTTTACAGCCAAAACCGTATAAAATCGTTAGTTTAGATGATTCTGAACCCGACTAGGTGTGCAGTACCGGTCAGAAACGTCACAGTTTTATGGGAGCCCATTTCTGCTATGTCAAAAAAATACAGTTTAATCACAATACGTCTGATATTTAAAATGTACAATGGGTTTCGTAATCTTAGTACGAAAAATATTGTTTTCAGACATTTGCGTGTCA
Source organism: Lithophane semibrunnea (assembly GCA_947363905.1). NCBI lineage: Eukaryota > Metazoa > Arthropoda > Insecta > Lepidoptera > Noctuidae > Lithophane > Lithophane semibrunnea. The sequence continues at coordinate 420,774 of OX376192.1, read as the reverse complement.
CATGTGGCCTAAGCGCATTTTCTTATACTTATGTCAAAAAAAATAACCGAACTGTCGCATAGCAACGTAGTTAAATTAAAGAAAATATTTTTATAGTTACTGAGGTTACTAAAAACATGTTTTCTGAAACTTTAAATGGCACCTATAATTCAAAAAACCAACAGTTTTCAGACAGAATGCTATGTTACTGATCAGTAAAATTTTTCAACACGTTCAAAATGGTTTCAACACATAAGATCCACTTCCTTCTGAAAAACGATTTATTCGCATCAACTGATCAACGTTCAACTGAATACATTTTCAGACGGGTTGTTATGGGTTTTATTTTTTTGGCTCATTCTTAAATTTCCCGAATGGTCTCCTCCGTAAGCTACTTGTTTCTGAAAATTATGTTTTCGGTATCCGAAATCTATCATTCAACTACATTCTGAAAATCAGACAGATTGCTATGAAACAAGTCAGTATTTTTTTTTCATATTTAAAAATGCGGTCACGTTGGACGTGACGCGGAAAATTTCTGACATTAGGATTTTTGGATTTAAAACTAAATTTTAATCTATCCATTATATTATATGGTTTTGTTCGTAAAACGATAAGGCAAAAATTTGGGCATGGGCTCTCGTACCACGATTCTTACAATGAGCTCCGGGACGAAAATTCAAAAGTGATAAAATTCTATTACTAGTAATGCCTCTAGCATTTCGTCGAGACTTTCCAATAGGGATGATAACTATATTTTTTAAGATTATTAACAATTATTGGACCGTATTTTTCTCTTTTTATGTAATCAAAATATTACGATGATACATTGAGTTAAAATGTGGGAAGCCGTCACGCCGATGTAAATTTTATAAGTAGGTACTTAGTTGTGACGTAGCGAGCCCCCACAACCCATTTTATTTCAAAACAAACAACGCAACTGAAACACCAACTGCTTAAAGTCACCATTTTGTTTCGTTTTCTACAGGGTCTTGGCTTTCGCTAATGTTTCCATCACACGAATCGAAAACTAGCGATAACGCTTGTCAAAAGTGCCACTTGGCTACGCATCCCGTGGAAGTTCTCGTTCGACGTCGTCGATTCGTTTCATGGAATCGAATGATGTGTTCTAATTTCTATTCGTCACCTATGATCACGTGACATTTTGATAGCTTATGTCAACCCTATATATTTTTTGACTTTTCTACTAGCGTTATCGCTAATCGAATGTTACTTTATCTAGGCCCTCTTGTCAAAAGGTGCCACTTGGATACGCATGTCTGTGGAAGTTATCGTTCGAGGCTGTCGATTCGTTTCATGGAATCGAATGATGTTAACATTGTCTAGCTAATTTCTATTCGTTGACCTATGATCACGTGACATTTCAATAGCATAAGTCAACCCCATACATTTTTTGACTTTTCTACTAGCGTTATCGCTAATCGAATGTTACTTTGTCTAGGCCCTCTTGTCAAAATGTGCCACTTGGATACGCATGTCTGTGGAAGTTATCGTTCGAGGCTGTCGATTCGTTTCATGGAATCGAATGATGTTAACATTGTCTAGCTAATTTCTATTCGTTGACCTATGATCATGTGACATTTCAATAGCATAAGTCAACCCCATACATTTTTTGACTTTTCTACTAGCGTTATCGCTAATCGAATGTTACTTTGTCTAGGCCCTCAGGGCAGATACGTCTGCGTCCCACGTGCCTGCGCCGCAGTGTACGCAGCTGTCAGTACGTTCATGCATTACAAAATCTGCTCTGCCCTGCGCTGCGTGGACCTGCGACACCTGCGTCTCAGCATACGCTTAGCCCAAGAGATATATATTACTAGCTGCGCCCCGCGGCTTCACCCGCGTAAGTCTCGATCCCGCGGGAATATCGGGATAAAAAGTATCCTATGTCCTGTTCCCGGTCACGGTCTATACCCCTGTGCAACTACAATTTCATCCAAATCCGTTCAGTCATTTTAGCGTGAAAGCGTAACAAACAAACAAACTCACTTTCGCATTTATATTATTAAAGGTAGGATTAGGATATAAAATATATAATTATATAGTTAGGATTATTAAAGGTAGGATTAGGATATAAAATATATAATTATATAGTTAGGATTATTTTTTGTGGGCTAACCTCCTTTCTTTTTCTAGTTTATGTAATTTGTTTATTCCTTACACTTATTAAAACACCGATGACCTTCAAAAAGTTAGGTTTAAATGGCATTTAATGAAATTATGGAGCGAACGAAATTAATTATTCGTGCAAAATGTACTATTTACGTCTAGACAGCCTTCAAAAGAATTAATTTGAATACTTAGCATGTTTTATGAATGTTTACAGTTGCGAATTCATAGAGTAATGAACGGAGAGCTGAACATATTGCTCGGGTAACCTCGAGCGCGTCGTGTAGGAGCCACGCGTTTTATTAAAACATTAACATAGTTTTATTTAGCCTATATTTTTAATCCATTGTCCTTGTTTAGCTTTTAGTATTTCATGTTTCGTGACTTATTATAAAAACGCTGGTTATTATAAAATATATTCTTACTATCTGTATTCGTAGATAGTCATGAGTAGTTGAGATTGTGAAGGAAATCGTTCCCTGGAAATAAAACTAAGATGATTCTGTCAAGATCATTTTTTTCTGTTATACAATAGTTAATTATTCACTCCTTTAGTTAATTATTTCTTATTTAGATGAGATCGGGCCGGAAACGGCCAAGCCACATATTTTGACTAAGGTGTAGTTTGTGAAGTTAGGGCTTGTAGAGTTAGAAGCTTGGCTCTACATGAGATCTGATAACTTTTTGACAGTGCGAGTCGTAATTGGTCTCGTCTGGGCATTACATGAAAATGTTTTTGGTGGGATTTCACTTCTTTTTAACCGACTTCTTAAAGGAAAAGGAAGAGGTTCTCAATTCGTCTGTATGTTTTTTTTTTGTATATTTGTTACGCGATTACTCCGCCAACTATGAATCGATTCTTGAATCGAATCGAGTATTACGTAGTTACTCCGTCGCTGTTATGTACATAGCAGGTAGTGCAATTCGCATAAATAAAAACTTTTTACAAAAAAAAAACAACTGACTTCCAAAATTAAAGTAATTTTTCACTCGTTAGTGTTTTTTTTTTAAGTCAGTTGTTTTTTTTTGTAAAAAGTTTTTTTAGCAAATAAATTCATGGCCACAGTATTAGCAGACGCACGCAACGTTCTCTAATTTGATTCGATTTGTATTTTTTTGTCTTTGACAATTCAAAAGTACCTTTAATTGGTTTTTAGTAATTTTGAGTTAGAGTTTTTGTCACGTTTGAAGACATCCACAGATAACATGTCTCTGATGGTGAAAAGATTAACTGTAATTGACATAAAACACATGCATTACTGTCGGGGGGTGAAATTTTTCCTCTCTGAACAATTTTACTTATGACCAACCCTGAAATAGCGGACGGACAAAAACGCATACGTTGCAGCAGGTTTTATATATTTTATTTCCACTGGCCTATTGCTTTTTTGTATGAAACAGCAGTTTGTTTTTTTATTATTTATTCAGAGTTGGTCATACCTATTAAATAAAGTATATTTATTATTATTGAGTGTTTTTGTCCGTAAATTCAAAGTCAGCCTGTATGTTTTGTAGCTATGGCAACATGAATTTCTGTAAGGATGGCTGCGCGCTACTATACTAGCTGCTAGCCCGGCTTGTTCCGTCTTGCACCTGAGTGAATATATTTAAAGCGTTAGACATTACGGTTATTGTTGCAAACTGTTATTACGCGCTTTCTTTGGCACAGAAAAGCTTACCGAAGGGCTACAGCAACCTGCATTACTTCACTTTACTTTACCTGGTACTCCAAAAATATGAAGTAAAAAGTAATGTGGGTCTTATACGGAATATATTAGGAGGGTGCTGACCGCTTTCATTAGTAAACATTATAATTGTTAAGTAAGAAGACTTACGGTAGGTGGAGCGACAACAGCGGCGAATTTTATTATATATATCGATCGTATTCGAATGATACTTCTAATGACGGCTCCACACGCTTGCCAAACCTCGACATATCATCACAAATGCAAACGTGTGGATAGAGCGTATGCCTTGGCTTGTGTAGACTTGCATGCGTTTGCGACTGATCCGTACGAGTGTCGGTTTTTGACGCCCAAATCAAAGAAGTTTGCGGCAGGCGCTTGGGATCCACCTACACGTTTGTGCGTTGTAATTATCGCTTGCGCACCGGTGACTGGCAAAAATTTTTTTTTTTTCTGTCTGAAATAGATCAATTGAATTAAAAATCAGTTCGGTGTCTGTAGGCCTAGCCAAGTTACAAACGTTTCGTATCGAATCTCTTTCTACAATCGTTATCGCTTCGGCGTAAGCGATTTTAGAAAACTTTTGTAGGATGGAATCTAGATCTCGAGCAAGCCCAGAACAATTCGCAGCTCTATTGGAATTCATGGAAAGGTATGTAAATTATTAGTTATTTCGTAAATATCATCCTTTATTAAATCTATCACACTCGGGCACTTGAAAGTTTGAAACATAAACAATGACGTGATACGCGACGTGAACTATTATTGCTACTTACGAAACAAACAAAACAATTGTGTTTGACCCTTTACTTAATCAATACACCCTTTGTTTCTCTGAAATAATCTTAACTTATGTTCTAGTCACGGCGATATAACGAGGCCCCAGCAAGGTCCTCAAGGCCGAATAAAAGCAGACCGACTGTGGCGGGAACTGGAAGAGTTACTTAACTCCATTAGTGGAGGAGTAATAAAGCCATTGGACAAATGGAAAAAAGTAAGATTCTTACAAAAACCACTGTTAAAATATTATTTTATGGTTTCCTATTATGTTAGTATTGTAGAAGATGAAGTACATACACTTCATAGACTAGAAAATGATTGATGAAAACATGCATGATAAAAATTAACAGACCACTATGTTCAGGTGTGGGCAGACTGGAAAACAAAAACCAAGAAAAAAGCTTTGGCAATACGTTGTGAAGCTTCTGGTACTGGTGGTGGTCCAAGCAGCAGACAAACTCTCACTGCTTCAGAAGAGAGAGTGTTGGGCATAATGGGTTTGACTGCTGTCGTTGGTCTAGCTGGAGTTGAGGAGAGAGGCTTCGATGTTAGTTTTTTTCTTTGCTTGTGGTCTTTGCTATATTTTCTTTTATAAACAAGTGTAATTTTTATAATTTAATTCTTCATATTTTTCAGGCCCCACTATCAGAGAGAAACTCTCTACCACCACCAACCAGAGATTCTGTGCACACTGTCTGTCCGTCCCAAATTTCTGACACAGATGAAATTATGTTGGATTTTATTATTCCTTCTGATTCTATACAAGGTACCATTTTTTTTAAAGATACTCTATGTTTTGGCTAAATAATTTATTTGGGCACATTTTAATAAATAAATAATTATCTTTTCTCAGCTACAACATCATCTACTGCCCGTCCTTCACTGCCACCTCTCTCTGAAGAACTTCCACGCCATCCTCCACCACCGGTGCTAACATCGCCTCCCGGCACTGCGTCCGCACCGATGCCGTCAGCGACGTCGCCTACCACGTCCACGTCACGGGGTGCACGGCGACGGCATCGGCCAAGCCCGTCGCCTGTGGCGTCACCCACTACATCCACGCTGCGGCGCCGCGGGCTGCTTCGAGCGCGCACACGCCGGGTACAAACGCCCTTCGAACGAGCCACGAGTGAGTTCGTGGCTGTCGAAAATCGCCGGCTACAACTAGAGGCAGACCGGGAAAAAAATTATCACGAGAAGGAGATGGAAAGATTGCGGTTGGAATTGAGAAGAATAGAAATGGAAGAAAACCAAAATCAAATTTTAAGTCGTTTGGCTGGTACTGTAGACAATTTGATAGAAATTTTACCACAGTTGAGACTATCATCACTACCTTCGACAGATATTATGCCTTGAAATGACTATTGTAGTGATAGTGGTCTCAGCTGAGGGCTATAAATTATAAACATTTCAAATTGCATAGATTACAATATCAGAGTAACAAGTAATTTTTATTTCAATTGTTTGCTATTGTTTACTTTTCCTTCTCTAAATTTTATATTTACAAATTGTATGTATCATTTTTATTTATTTTAATAGGTAGTATAATACTTTGATCTTTTTATAGTATTAAACAAAAAAAATTAGAATTTAAATGTAAGAATGAAACCAATTAGAATTTATGTACAGTAACTGTAAGTAATTCATGTTTTTGTTAAAGTATTTGAAAACAATAACACCTACAATGTAGGTATTGTGAGAATTGTAAATACATAGTAGTGGATAACTGAAAAATCCTTCATTCTTAGCTGATGTGCACGCCACCATTAAATTAGTATAAATGTCAGTGTTTTAATAAAAACAATAAGTAAAAACTTAGCTGTTTTATTAATAATTTAATATCTAAGTACATTACATTGAAAATAAAATTCCAGTTAACTTATTGTACATTATTGATCAAATTCAAATCATTTATTTCAATTAGGCACACAAAAGGCACTTGAAAGTGAAAATTAAAAAAAAACTAGAATAGATTCTAGTTGCCCCTTCTTATAGGTAGTATCAATTATATAATAATATGTGAAGACTATGCACCTAGAATAAGATTACTTTCTCACAATAGGTAAAAATAAATAAATATGAAGCAATGACAAATAATTTATGTGATAGATACAAATGGTGCTCAGATATTTACAAACATTGTAAAAGTAACTAATATCAGTGCGTGAGTTTAATTAATCAGTAATCACTAATAAATGAAATATAGAGTACATAAAAATATAATTAGAAAATGTAAAAATAAAATCTTAATACTTATAGCTTAAAATAATCTTGCTATAACCTATTCAATAAACATCTCAGCATGGCTCTTCCTTGAATTAATTCACTTTGGCTACCCACAGTTGCAGTGGATGTGGGGTCGTGCATGGTTATATCATCCCCATCGTCATGTGCAGCAGGAAGTTGTTGTGGTGGTGGTAAGCCAGCTTTCAAAGCTATGTTGTGTAACACACAACATGCCATTGTAATATTGCTAGCTACATGAGGATGATAGTGAAGAACCCTGTCTCTAAGCAAACATCTCCACCGTGCTTTGAGTAATCCAAAACATCGCTCAATGCAGTTACGGGCTTGTACATGTTTTTGAGTGTAGCGTTCTTCAATAGAACCTTGAACTGCATTGAGGATAGGTATCATAAGCCAAGGGCGTTGCGGATATCCAGAGTCACCTGAAAAATAAATTTTTGTAGACAAAACACAGGAAAACTCCTAAAGATTTGATCTTTTAACTATTATATATACCTACCTAATAGCCATACTTGTTCATTATTTTGATGAAGTTCACGCATATATGGTTCAACTCTACTAGAAGACCATATATGTGAATCATGTGTAGCTCCACCAAACTTTGCATTTACATTTAAAATTAGAAGGTTACTATCACAAATCTGAAAATAAAACAACTTATTAAGAAGTGATTTATTTAGCTTTAACATACCTTAAAGTATATATTTAAGATAATTAGAGGGAAGATACACAATGCGGATATATTGCGCAGGGTGGAACTAGTCGTGCCAGACGGGTATGTGGGTCGTCGTCGTCAGCCGCGGTTGCTGGCGGTACCGCGCGCGCGAACGAACTTGCTGCGGGAGGCGCCGCTGACGAGCGCGCTCCGCACTCTCAACCTCATTGCTGATGACGTCGACATATTCTGTTGCGCTTTGGGTGAATTTGAAAAAATAGCTACACATAGAATTTGTTACAGTACAAGCAGTGGAACTATTTAAGTTAAGGGTGCTACAATATCGTATTGGGTCTAGCCTGTAAGGATATTTGTATGTTTGGAGTGAATAAATAAAAAAAAAATAAAAAAAAAAAATATAAATATAATATCTACCATTTGCACATTTAATGAATGATACCCTTTTCTATTATAAAAAAGATGCTCTTCATCATTCGGCTTTACCAAAGCTACGTGGGTACAATCTATGCACCCAATTACACCAGGCAGGCCAAATCTTCTTTGGAATCTGAAACAATAATTGTTAATTTAAATTACATTACATGCACTTAATAATTTAAATATTATTATGTAAATCGTTTGATAAGTACTCACTCTTGTTTTATAGATGCTCTGTCATGTCGTGTTTTCGGAAATACGATCCATTTTGCCATGACAGCAGGGTGGTTCAAAGCAGCAACAACTTGTCTGATGCACCGACTAGCTGTGCGTTGGGCAAGATGCTGAGTGACGCCAACAATCCGCTGATACCATTGTGCCTGAAAAAAACAGTCTAGAAAGCAAGGACTTATCCTCTATTAAGTTTTTTATTTTCTTATTCTATTTTTATAAATAAATATTAATAAAAACAACTAATCGGGCAAATTCAGCATTTCACTATGAGACATATTGAATCATTTTGTAATTATATTAATTTATTCTAGATTTCACTACTGCTTACATCATACAATAATGTTTATTAGTTTCTTTGGGCGGTACATCATTGCGCACATCATGCCCCAATTAAATAAACAACCTAAGCCAAAATCACTAGAACCGCTTATTGCTTCTCCTTGGGTGGCACATCATTGTGCACCGTCATGCCCACAATAAGCGGTCCAAATCAACATCACTAGGACTACTCATTGTTACTCCTTGGGCGGCACATCATTGTACACGTCATGCCCACAATAAGTAGTCCCGAACATCACTTCAGGCTGTCCATTGATTTATCCTTAGGCGGCACATCATCGTGCCAATCATGCCCACAATAGACAGCCTGTCAATCATGCCATGTGATACCCTGAACATGAATCATTTCCTGGTCACGGTATACGCATGGACTTTTCACTTATATTTTAATATATCTTATAGTCTAAGCATTGGTGTCGAGTGAGGAGGTTTCGACTGGATTCTTATCATGGTCAGTAAAACTGTCATTACCACACTCGCTATTTGAACTAGGGCTATCATCGTTATCACTTTCTGAGATGGAATTAAATGATAACCAGGGGTGCATCTTATCTACAGCAATGATAGCTTCATAGCGTCGCCCCTTCCGTGATAGTGGGGTATCTTCAACGACATAGCGGTCGTTTGGCAATACCTTTATCACTCTGTATGGTCCTTGTAGTTTTGGCTCTAACTTCTTGGACTGCCCGCTGCCCGATGCAATTGCCCGTACGATTCGAACTAAGTCTCCTTCTTTGTATTGTTTAGCCGCTTTCTTACGACTATTGTATCGTTCTTCACTAACTTTATTTTGCTTTTGCATCAAGCAGCTGGCATCTGCTCTAATGTCTTCTATATTACCTTGTACCAATCCATCACCGGTATCAGAAATTACTTCATTCAGAATACCTTGTGATGGATTGGTTACCCTACGACCAAATAATAGTTCACTAGGCGATTTCTTAGTGACATCATGTATTGTAGTATTTATACCTAACTGTACATCGGGAAGGTACTGATCCCATGTTCGAGGATCCTTCCCGTGAGTCATCGCACCTAAAGAAGCTAGGATAGTCCTGTTCGACCGTTCTACCTGTCCATTAGCTCGAGGTTTGGACACAGCGTTAAGTATGTGCTTAATGCCAAGAGATTGAGTAAATCCTTTGAACTTTTTACTCGTGAAGCAAGTTCCTCTATCCGTGATTAGACGAGTGGGGATTCCAAAATATCCGATTAAACTCTTAATTACCTTCATAGTTTCTGAAGATTTTGTGCTCCTGACTGGTGCCAACGTAATGAATTTTGTGAACGCATCAATTATGACTAAAATGTAAGAGTTTTTCTTTTTGCTTTTATTGAAGGGACCTAAATGGTCAGCGTGTATGGTGTGAAAGGGAACTTCTACCTTTTGTATAGGATGTAGATATCCCTGTTGCGCACCACTCGGTAATTTGTGATGCGCACACTCCAAACACGCAGACACGTATTTCTTGATAAATGACCTCATTTTAGGAAACCAGTACAAAGCACGAACCCGGTCTAATGTCTTATCGAATCCGAAGTGCCCGACATCGTCATGGTTAGCCTTAACTATCTGCCATCGAGAGCCCTTTGGCACTGCCCACCTCAACACGCCTTTCGCTACGATTTTATAGACGCGACCGTTTTTTAATTTATAATTTTGTTGGATTTCAACAATGGTTGCGGTCTCGGGATCGGACAAAATTCGTTTGATCCGTTGTATCTCGTCATCAGAGGATTGAACTGTAGTGATCCAGTCCTCTGTTGTAACGGCAAGAATATCAACGACGTGCATATTTTCAGGTCCGGCGTCTATGGGTGCCCGGCTTAAGGCATCAACATGAGCCATTTTATTCCCGGGGCGATACTCAAATTCGCAATCAAATTCCTGCAACTGCACCCACCACCTCGCTATTTTGGGGATCAAATCCCTTTTTGTCAAAGTGGTGCGCAGAGAATTGCAGTCAGTCACGATCTTGAATTTCATACCCAGTAGGTATATCCTAAATTTACTCAAAGAAGCTATCACTGCTAATGTTTCTAGTTCAAACGAGTGGAGTTTTTGCTCATACAACGATGTTTGGCGGCTAAAGTAAGCTACTGCTCTCCATAACCCCGCTCTATCCCTTTGAAGAAGAATTCCTGCTATACCGACCTTACTTGCATCGGTGTGCAGCTGGGTTTCTAAATTTTTATCATATAGAGCGAGGATGGGTCTATTAATTAACTGTTCCTTAATTCCTATAAATGCCTCGTTTTCTACATTACTCCACCTCCACGGAGTATCCTTCTTCAAAAGGGATGTCAAGGGTCTGGCTATTAGAGCGAATCCTTTGACGAATCGTCTGAAGAAACTAGCCAATCCTATGAATCGCCTAACATCGTGAACGTTGGTAGGAGTGGGAAACTTAGAGATCGCTTCTGTTTTTAAGGACCCCGGCTTAATACCCTGACCACTAATTTCAAACCCTAGGAAATCTAATTTATCAAACATGAATTTACATTTATTTAATTTAAGAGTAAGACCACCCTCTTTTATCAGTCTTAGGACCTCATCCAACCGTCGCATTGCTTGCTCAAACGATTGCGCCGGGATTAGGACGTCATCCATATATATTATTACGTTTCCTACCTTTGATTTGGGGAGGATTTTATGCATTGCCCTCTGAAATATTGAAGGCGCATTTGCCAAACCAAACGGCATTCTCGTATACTCGAATTGGCCGTCTGGTGTGACGAATGCAGTTTTCTCTTGGGACTTTTCCGAGATAGGTATTTGATAATATCCCGACGCTAGATCAAGGGATATGAAGATATTATGGCCTGCTAACTCGTCAAGGAGATCTTCCACTCTAGGGAGAGGATAATGATCGCGTTTAGTTTTAGAATTAAGCGTTCTGTAATCTACACACAAGCGTTTTTCACCGCTCTTTTTCCTGACTATCACGATAGGGCTCGCATAAGGAGAAGAAGACTCTTTTACTATACCGCATTCTAACATCTCCGCTACCATTTGTCGTACATCTTCCCTCTCAGGGTGAGAAAGTCTATACGGCCTGTAAACCACAGGTTGTTCGTCCTTTAGGTGAATATCCATTTCAACGACCGTAGTGAAACGCAAGTCTCTGAGACAGGAAGAAAAACATTCCTTATAAGTAAGAAGTAGGCTCTTAACTGCCTGCTTTTGCTCGTTTGTGATACAATCTCCGACATTCGGCTCAAACTCATCGCCTTCGTTATTCAACTTAACATCATACACGTATTTGCAGCCTTGAGGTATTTTGCTACGGGTAACTAATTGTTTATCTTTAAACTGTAAATCTCTAGTGCTCAAATTCAAAATTAAAACTCGACCTTGGCCTTTATTTATTTCATATTCCCCTGGAAACAAGAAATATTCGGACCCAATTGGACCACGAATTTCTCCAGCTACAAATAAAGAACCAGAAAAAATTGGAGCTGATATAACTTGGATAGGTTTTATTTCATTAGGCTTGACATAACTGTCACTACTACAAATCAAGTGTATCTTGACATAATCGGCAGATTTACTAATGTCTAAATTGTTTGCTGTTTTAGTTATTTTTATACCAGGGCGTTCTGTAAACGTATGACCCAATAGAACAGGATAGTTAATGAGATTATCGTCAACTATTAATACCTCGACATCGTTTTCAACGATATCCTGCACCTCAATAGTTACATTAGACCTACCCGCAGGCTGATACGGTATGTTGCCAAGTCCCTTCAATAGTGGCAAGTTCCTATCAGTTGTGAAACTGATTCCTAACCTCATGGCGTCAGAAAGGCGTATTAATGTGCATTCACTACCCAAATCTAAGTGGCACTGCACCTTTACTTCATTTAAGATAATTGGGAAGGTGTATATACTGGATGCGATCTGACTAGCAATATTAAGGACAGATTTCTCCTTATCGTTTTTTTGGGGTATATCCGCTTTTGGGCACGCGTTTGCCAAATGTCCTAAGAATTTACAGTGAGTACATTTTATCGTGGGCTTATTACATTTGTAACTGGGGTGACCAGGCTGACGACAATTAAAGCAAACCATGACTCTATCCTCAGATCTGTTGGTCTTGTTAGTTACCTTTGTATTCGCGTGAATAGTGGAACGTTTTTCTTTATCTTTACCCGACCTATCTGGCTCCCTAGGAGTTCCCGGTTTTACATTTTTAAGAAATTTCAATAATTGCTCTGGCTCTGAAAACTGCGCCGCTTGGGCTCCTAATCTTATACCTCGGTCCTCGATGCCAGAGACTATACAATCTACAGCATCTTTACCATGAATATTGCAGCGATTAAGTAGGTTAATTTTCGCGTAATAGTATAACTCTGAGGATTCGCCAAAACGTAGTTTCTTATTTAACATCTCTGTTAGTAATTCTCCATAGTTTTGACTAGACGGAAATGTCTCTATTAATTTAGTTTTCCACTCTTCCCAAGAATGCAAGAGAGTAGGCAAACTTTGATACCACGTCTTGGCGATGCCCGTGAGTTTAGGTAACGCGTAATGTATGACTTGTTTTTCTGACCACTCATAAATTTGTCTACATTCTTCGACTTTAGAAATCCATGCATTAATAGTTTGCTCTTTGATCATGGGATCAAACTCAGGTATAACCTGGTTTAGAGACGAAAACCTCTCACTCGAACCGAATTTCGAAGACTTCATAATATCTAAGAATGACTCAATCAATAAAGTAGTATTTTGATTGCTTACATCACATCTGCTTCGTTTCGCTTCATTAGTCTCGCCATCACGATCAGGACTATGCTTCGCCCTGCCACGTTTCTGATGCCGGTCGCCCCGACACTTGCTGCTCAGTCGGCTGTCGCGCCGGCCTCGTGGTCGGCTTTTGCTGCGACTGCGTGACGCACTCGTCAGTACGCTGCGGCACTCCCTGCTGCGCCTGCTTCGATGCTCACCGGGGTTCTCGTCACTGCAGTCGCTACGGTCACGTCGCTTGGTGCGACGTTTCGAAGTAATGCTGCGCCGGTGCTTGCTCCGATTGCGCCTACTGCATTGGTCATCAGCCTCGCGGCTGCCATCCCGGCAACGCGACGGTGTTCGAACCCGCTCAGGTTCCATTGGTATACTGATAAAGACAAAAAAAAACGCATCATTCCCTTTTAATTGGTTGATGTTGTAGCCAAAGCTAAGCATTTGCGTGTAAATTGACCAAACACCAAGGGTCACTAACATTGACAGGGAGTGCCCTAACCAAATGCTACCAATCCAGCAAAGTAGATAGTCACCTAACTTCATCACCGAAAATTATTTTGGCTAATGTTGCTAAAGAGACTATAAAGAGCGCTATCGATATGCAAATCTGTATTTTCTATTAGGGAATAATAAAAATAAAATAAAAAGACAATATAAATAGTTCCTTCACGTAACTGCATTACCAGGGGGTACCCTGGTCAAATGTCGCTAAGATCATGAACTACTGCACAAATCATTACATGCTACCACTACCAGGGAGTGCCCTGACCAAGTGCTAACAATAACATTGTCAAGTTGGTAAAGGTTTAACAATGTGAATATAATTCGGGAAGTAAATTCCAACCACACAACCACAATATCGGGGGGTGCCCCGACCAATTGTTGCTGTGATCGTAGAAGACACGAGCTCTTTATCAACATTGTCAGGGAGTGCCCTGACCAAATATTAACAAATTCTCACCCTTACATCTTTATACTACTAACAATTACCTTTACACATTTTTTTTTTTTTTTTTTTTTTTTAATATCTGTGGGCAAGTGGACGACAACAAGAGAGAAAAAAAAAGGAGAAAGAAAAAAAAAGGAAACTTATTTCTTACCTTGTTATCGTTATCCCACTTCTGAGTTGTTAGACAACTCAGAAAAACGACAGCTTCAGGATTATATACTTTTATTAATCACTTTCTACAAACTCACAATCAAATCAGTTTATCACAATTTCGCATAAGGTAAATTATAATATTTTCCGGTACTCAACAATATTTTAAACTCTCAACGACCAACGGTCAATCAAGCAGAGGTTTTAGCTATAAGAACTACTCGGGTCGGTCATCGGCGATCGAATGGTCGAGCCTTAGCTGTTCCGTAAGCACTACGGTTAGTGGGAGGGGTATGGTGTTGCCAACCTCTTAACAGTGTTGCTAGTTAAATGTACACAATACTACTATATTTTGTAACATTCATTATGAGCACACCACAACATATTTAAAGTATGCATTTTAAATGCTAAATAGTAAATATAGCCCAAAATTATCGTAAATAAACAAAACACTTCTCGGTATAAAACTATCAACACAGCTGTATCATAACAGACGCCATTTTTTTATCGTTTTCTCTTGGGTCTCGGCGATCGCTTAGCTATCGTTCAAAAATTTCGACAGCGTTTCGTTAGCGCTTGTCAAAACTGTGACTTGGCTACCATCTCTATGGGATGTAGCGATCAACATTGTAGAAACGATCGCATTTCATTCTAACATTTTGAACGATGTAAACTTGGCTACGAGTTTTCTATTCGTTTGTTCTGACCACGTGACTTAACGTTGAGATGATGTCATTCCTATACATTTGATTAGTTTTCTACTAGCGTTATCGTTTGTAGATTGTCAACTTGGCTAAGCCTGCTGAGGTTTTACGCATTTAGCGTTACACGTTGTATACAATTTTGTTAAACGTTCATTGAAACGTTCACAATAATAACAGAACGCTTAGTCAGTTATTCACCGCTTCAGGACTTGGTATTATTTAGTAACTAATAATCCTAGTTTTAACAAACACACTAGTTTTTATGTACATGTTGATGTTACTGAACTTATAGCAGGTAAACCGTCTTCAATCTAAACACTAAAGCAGCATATTATGATAGGTGTTTTGTTACTATACTGAAACTGAATCATGTTCATCATAATTACCCGACTACGGCGAAGCAAGGTTATGATTTTAACCGGTATGTATTTAGGTATGTGGGTATTTATGCTCATCTGTTCCCTCATAACTTCCGAAAAAATCCGGAGTCATAAGTAATCTGTTTGATTTATTCCAAAGCACGACGTGTGACTCCAGATTTTTAATTTGTTTGTGATATCTTGTTTATACATTCTTATTTGGCATTTTTGAAGTAGTTGGGTTTCAGTTTTTATAGCATTTTTTCAGCCGTACGACGTTCACTACTGGCCATAGGCCACCCCCAGGTGTCGCCACCTCGAACAGTCCTGTGCTTCTTGCATCCAGCGGATTCTCGCAAAACCTAGAATATTTAGGAATATCCCTCCAACTATCTAACCGACTATATGTTGCTCTACAAGTCATGTTATTTCATTCCATGTATATCGTAGGCACTTTAAAAAATAAAGCGAAGCCTACAGTATGTGTCCAGGCTATGGAGAATTGAGCGAGGTACCAGCAAGGAAAAGTTTCCATCGGTTACTATCTTCTGAAGAGATGACAAGTTATCGGAAAAAAAAAAGTTTTCCTGCCTAGAAATTATTAAGTTTTAATGAAGGGGAAAGAGGTGGCGAGTACTGGCGAGTGATCTGGACGCGTACCGCGTGGTTGGCAAGAATACCTGGAAGAATACCTACAGTGACAGCATCGGCGATATTGCGTGCACCCAGAAAAAGGCAATGCGGCTAGATAAGCTGAACTCGTATCTGAAGAACTAGCCGCAGAAGAAAGTGGTATACTTACTAAGTGGAAGGAGGGATGCAAGGACTCAAGTTAGGTAGCTTTTTCAGCTGGCAGTGGCAACACTAATGTTCAAACCACAATCAGCATTACGAATTATCCTTATACTACGTACTTATATTCGTTATTTGCTATTGCTATTGCTCTGTATTTAACTTTTAGCCTTTTTTGCTGTTTGTCCCCGGTTTTTATCCGGAATAACAAGACCCCTCGTCTCTGGGGCGGCACTTGGTACATACGATAAAGTAAGTCATTATGACGCTAAGTTGAACAAGTGAAAACGTTATCTAGTGATTGTGTGGACAATTCATAAAGTTATGAACAAGGATTTAAAAATACACAAGTTGTTGAGTAAATATGGATTAGTCTACTGTGATAATAAACTGAAATTGACGCTGTGTTTGAACCAAAATACATGTCATTGCAAGAACATATTCATAAATGTGGTTTTTACAAACGGCTTTGTAAATTAATGTTCAACGAAGTAAAACAGTGATTTTGAAATTGTAACCGTCGAATGTGTCGAGCGTATCGAACAAAGAAATGGACTTTGTACTCACTGACACTTGAGTTTGTTACAAAATAATTACCCTAGAGCTAATCACCAATATCAACGGGTCTCTTAACTTGTCATTTCGATCAGTGGCTAAGGCTCCCGCTTCTTTTTGAGATTATTCGAGCCCGCGTGTGTGGTTGCACGTTCAAATCTAAGTGGCACAAACTTGACTTTTTCTATTTTTCAAGTATTTGTAAAATACTACTATCGAAATGAGTTTCTTTGAAAATATTACGTTTCGCAAAACCCGTACTCGATCAATGACAGACGATACTAAAAACGATGATAATTTAAACAACTTGACCATAAATGGCACTAGTAACAGTCTGCCAAATATTTCGGACGACGAAACTGATGAAGTTCGGGACTTGAGACAACAAATACAGAAGCTAAAGTTGGAGCTAACATCGGCGCATGAGGAAATAAATAATCTCTCCATTGAAAACGTGGAACTCAAGCAAACTGTTAAAGAAATAACAATTAAACATGATTTAACTGTACGAGCTACAAAGAAGTTATCAAATGACATTCTAACTCCATCGAAAAGATTATTCACTCCACACAGGAATACTGATTCTAGTACTAAAAATTCTCGCAAGCGACATTCGAATATTACACAAAGAAATTAATAAATAATAAAATATAAGTAAAAATCTTTTTAATTAAGGACAAGCTTTGAATGAACTGCTATCTTGTTTGATTTAGGTTTTCCCATGGCCACCTTCTGGCTCCATCATCAGACCCTGAACACCACCTAGTGTCAAGGCACTTGTCAATACATAACCAATGAGTTCAAACACGATGGTGCTATTTTGTTAGATTGAGGTTTTCCCATGGCTACCTTTTGGCTCCATCATCAGACCCTGAACACCAACTAGTGTCAATACATAACCAATGAGTCCAAACACGATGGTGCTATCTTGTTAGATTGAGGTTTTCCCATGGCCACCTTCAGGGTCCATCATCAGGCCGTGTATACCACCTAGTGTCAAGGCACTTGTCAATACATAACCAATAAGTCCAAACACGATGGTGCTATCTTGCTAAATTGAGGAGTTCCTATGTTCAACTTCCGGCCCCATCATCAGACCAGCAGCATGGTATCATTTTCAAAATGTCTCGGTAGTTGTATTATTATGCCAAGTTACAGTACAATCAGATGTCAGGAAGTCCTTGAAAAATGAATGACAATTGGAGTACTAGAAGCACATATGGCCACCTTCCGGCTCCATCATCAGACCTTGAACACCACCCAGTGTCAAAGTACTTGTTAATACGTAACCAATGAGTCCAAACACGATGGTGCTATCTTGTTTGATTGAGGAGTAGGGTGGGCCACTTTTGTATGGAGATTTTTTATTTTTATTTGCTTGGGGCTAGTTATAATTCGGTGCTATGGCACATTATTACTTTATGTACAAAAAATTGTTATGATTAGATGTCATCTTTAGCCTCCGGATCCACGTTAAAATTTTATAAAATCGGGAAAAAATGCCTTGTGTCAAAACATTATTAGGAGTACTGGAATATAGTTTAACGTATTATCGGTGGGAATAAAACACAAGTATAAAGAACGAACTTAGTTATATATTCATTAAAATACGAAAATCAAAACAAAAATATACTTAGTTGGTGTATTATTTTACATAAAAATCCTTTTTACTCTCGAATTTAGGCACATCTTTGCGAGACTCTATCTGAGCCTTAATAAAACCTTCTCTTGATGTTTTGCTGCACAAGGTACGTGATGCTTCGGTGACTGTCTTGACAGCTCTTTCAACAGCTTGTGTATGACATGGTAGGCGAAGCAGAGATAATTCACTTTTACCTTTTTGTGCAACAAACAACTGCAATTCCTCATCACTTACACCTTTGAGAATTGGGGGTTCGGTGATATTTTGCTGCCAATCGATGAGATCGATGTGAGAGGTTGCATCCAGGTTTAGGTCAGGAACTTGAAACAGTCGGACATTGGTCTGCTTAGTGCTTCGAGCTTTCAAAATACGACGCGCAGCTAGCTCACGAATATGATTTTGTGGATCAGTCAGCATTGCAAGAAGTAAATTCTCGGGGTGAGCAAAATAACTGTTTCTTCTGATGACAGGATCAATTTTAGCTTTAAGATCGACCGATAGATATCTGGATGCAGAAATCAGTGACCACAAGTGTTTTGCTCCATCCTTGCAAGTAGGATGGATTTTTATAGCAAACCAAGTTGGAGCGTAAACTTTTACTATGTACGATGCCAAAATCTGAAGTTTTTCAGAAGGATCTTTCGTTGATACATACAGACGAAGAACACGATTAGCTCGGGTCAGCCATCTGGCATGCGACATCTTGCCTGGTGATTTGTGGGCTAAATCATCAGGGAATGTACCCGTAGTTACTGCTGAAACAATGCTATATAGATACGATTGGTCGGTGCTGAGATCTCGTGCTGTCAAATTTGGTAACTTTGATGGAATTGGTTGAAACTGAACCACAGGTTTGCTCTCACAGTTTTCAAGCTGTTTTCCAATTGGTCCTTTTAAGGTTTCAGGTCCCGACGTAGCGCCGTCAATGTGTGCGAACAAATGTCGAAATGGCAATTCGTTCATATGTAGCAATCAAATGATCCATTGTAGCGGTTTATTCAAAGTTTTTTCAAGTAACCGTATGATGCCTCCATATTTACCAACGTTAACGTTTGTCCCGTCGCATCCAATGGCCAGTAAAGGTTTCGTTGATATATTTTCTCTCAAAAAGTAATGTGTGATTGCTTTTGTAATCACTTTCGCAGAGCCAGAACGTGGCGCAATGTAACTCAAGTACTTAGAGTCAGGTTCTTTAATCAATGAAATATGTTCTTCCATAATAAGCTGTCTGAAACTCTTGCCGACTTTTTTCACCATGACAATTGTCTTATCTTTCCGACCATCGAAATATAAAGCAGGTATTTCTAAAACTCTGTCCCTGACGGTTATATTCTGTCTTGTTTTCGATCGTTCTCTGCGCAGTTTGTTCTTGTCAATGATTGACACAGTGGAGCTAGATGCTTGCAAAACTGTAGAGGCAATGGCTGCCCCTGCTCTGTCTGATACACCATACCTGTCACAGGTTTTTGCAAGCATTGAATAATTCATGCTAGTGACGGGCTTTTGGGGAACTTTGGATTTCTTTAACTTAAGGTCCTCCTCGTCACTATCACACTCCTTGGAATCGGTGGAAGACGATGCATCGAGTCGGATTGCAACAGGATCATTGCCTGGCTGCATTACCTGGCTTGTTTTCTGACATTTTAGTTCATATTCTTGCCTTTCTAAATTGCTTTGTAGCAATGACATCGACATTGCCAATGAACATTTTTCGCAATGAACGTTGATCCAATAAGAAGCTGCACTCATTCTTAGGTACTTTTTTATCTTTCGGACAAGTACAGTTTGTCAAATCCTTACATTTGCACGCTGAAATGTCAAACAGAACTTTGCTACTGCGCCGAAACTCTTCAAGATTTTCCTTTGGTATTTTGGGGTTGGACTTGAGTAGATTTTTGCACTTTAGGTGATAGGCTTTTAGCATATCGTTCACTCTTTTATGTGAAACAATGGGTAGAGATGCTTTTCTCCATATTTCTTTGATTTTGCCCGACACTATAACAGTAATTTCATGAAATGTTGGTTCTTTCTGCGAATTATTGTTAGATTTCAGCTGTCGCCTAGTCCACTCATAATATTTCATAACTTCTTCATAAGTTGGCAATATATTCTCTTTAATATTACATACTTCACCAAACAGGGGACACTTTGTTGCTTTTCGAGTGCATTCCATGTTTAAAACAACGTCTCACTTAATTAGACGCAGCGTGACTGACGCGTAAAAATGACGCGCAAAGTGCAATCGGCACCACTCTGCCCTCTCACCTCATGCCGTAAATTATTGAAACAAAGGTCGTTTTTTAGTTTTTTTCTAGCTAATAGGTCATGTTTGCTTCCGACAAGTGTAGAAAAGATAAAAAAATCTGAACTTAATGAATAATTATTGGCACTCAAAATTACCTCTAAAATATGTTTTTTTCTGATATTTTAAAGTGAGGAGTGGGAGGCTGTTAATAATAATAGAATCGAATTATATTTAACACACGATATTTTGACTATATGTAGCACCTTTTTATTACTAGCCAATAAAAAGAATGCAAAAAAAAAAATCGGCCCGGGTTGAGGAGTTCCTATGTCCAACTTCCTGCTCCATCATCAGACCAGGTCCATGGTATCATTTTTTTAAAATGTCTCGGTAGTTGTATAAGTATGCCAAGTTTCAGCTCAATCAGATGCCAGGAAGTGCTTGAAAAATTGATGACAAAAGGAGTAACCGGAAAGACATACGAACAGAGCAAGCTAATAATAGGTTGAAATGATGGATCCGCTACCTATGAAATTGCCGTTCTGCAGTACTGGCCATTTCAAATCAAAATAATTTTTGTTTGGCTAAGAATTCTAATTTCAAATTAATTTTATTTTAAAAACATGGAAATCTTTTTTCAAAAGAAGTCATTTGTTTAATGATTATTGTTACATTTTCATCGCATTTCAATCTTTTTCGTCATCATGGATACGTTAAAAATTCGAGTAATTATGGAATATGAGTACCGTCGTGGCAGCAACGCGGCACGCAACATCAACGACGTTTACGGAGCTAACACTACAAACCAACGCACCACCTGTTTTTGGTTTGCTCGCTTCCGTTCTGGAAATTTCGACCTGAAAAATGAACCTCGCGGTCGTCCGAAGACTTTGGTCGACAATGACGAATTAAAGGCGATTGTGGAAGCTGATGATACACAATCTACGGCTGAATTAGCAGCAGCTTTCGACGTTAGCGTCAAAACAATATTGGTCCATTTGCGTCAAATTGGCAAGGTAAAAAAGCTCGACAAATGGGTGCCCCACGAACTCAATGATCGCCAGCGCGAAGTACGCGTCGAGGCGTGCCTTGCACTGCTCAACAGACACACAAATGAAGGAGTTTTGAACCGCATTGTTACCTGCGATGAAAAATGGATTCCGTTTGATAACCGCAAGTGCTCAGCAAGTTGGTTGGATCCTGGTTCAGTACCTAAACAATGCTCTAAACGAAAACTTACCCCTAGAAAAGTGATTTGTTTGGTGTTCTAGTGTTCTTGTGTGATTCATCACAGCTTCTTACCAAACGGGGTGAGCATTACTGCAGATGTGTACTGTGAAGAACTGAACACAATGATGGAGAAGCTGGCACATCTCCAACCAGCATTGGTCAATCGCTCGTCTCCGCTGCTCCTGCACGACAACGCGCGACCTCATACTGCACAGCAGACGGTCTCCAAGTTGCAAGAACTGGGGTTGGAAGCTCTCCGTCATCCACCCTACTCACCAGACCTTGCGCCTACAGACTACTACTTTTTCCAGAATTTGGATAACTTCTTGGCGGGAAAAAAAATCAATACCCGAGAGGCAGTACAAAATGCCTTTGAAGAATTTGTTGCCAAGTAAGAAGGGCATCAATAAACTGCCACTGCGTTGGCAAAGATGCATTGATTGCATGGGTGATTACTTCGATTAATACAAATAAAAAATACATGAAAAAAATTCGTTTAAATTTTTTGATACAAAACGGCAATTTCATAGGTAAAGACCTAAATAAAGCTTGTAATAATAAAAAAATAGACATAATTTACCAAATGACACCATAATGAGAATTAAATCGAATGACAAAATTTTGACAAATTCTGTTGCAATAGCACAAGCTTTTAACAATTTTTTTATAGACCATGTGAAACCAATTAATAATAATAAAAATTTGACGTATTGGTGGGGCCAGAGCGCTCATCGGCAAACTAATCTGCTTCAGGGAGGGCAATACTCGCCCTAGAGTGATGCGCTTTGTGAGACGGGCGTTCTCAGGCACTGATATCAGTCCTGAGGACTATATATCCCGTGTCGCAGAGCGCATAGACTTCCTGAAGCAGAAAGTGTATGCCTGGGCAAACCGTATTCGTAGGTATAAGCGGCGAGTAGACCGATACACTCGGAACCGCACCTTCCAGAGTGATGAAAGGTGGGTATATAGGGCTTGGGAGCGACACGAACTCCATCATGTCTGCCTCTCAAAATGGATGTAAGAATGGGTCCCGCGGTACTAAGGAGCTACTCCTCATTGATATGGCCATTAGCCAACAGGTTCGTCGTTCCCGAAAGGATCTGTCGACATGTTGGATAGATTATAAGAAGGCCTATGACTCGGTGCCACATACATGGCTCATGAGGGTGCTGGAGTTGTATAAAGTAGATGCATCTCTGCGCACCTTCCTGATGGCGTGTATGGGGCAATGGAGGACAGTCCTTCGCTATCCAGGATGTCGAAATATCCAGAGGAATAGTGAGCCGATAAGGATCGAGCGAGGCATATTTCAGGGCGATAGTCTGAGTCCACTTTGGTTCTGCTTGGCCCTGAATCCTCTAAGCACACTGCTGGAGGACTCAGGTCTAGGCTATCGGCTGAGGAGAGGTGGACAGGTTATATCTCACTTCCTCTACATGGATGACCTAAAACTCTTTGCCCCCAACAATTTACAACTGATGGAGCTACTAAAAGTAACTGAAACTTTCAGTAGAGCCAGATCAGGATGGAATTTGGTGTGGACAAATGTGCGGTCATGCATGTAAAGCGAGGGGAGATTGTGGAATCCGTGGGCACCCAACTCTCGGATTCCATATACCTAAGAGCCCTCTCCGCATCCGAAACCTATAAGTATTTGGGTATGTCGGAAGCGTTAGGCATCAATGTTACTGACATGAAGCAATCGTTGAAGGAGCGCTTCTTTGGCCGCCTGAAGAAAGTATTTAATAGTCTTTTATCAGGCGGGAACAAGGTGCGCGCCTTCAACGGTTGGGTCATGCCGGTTTTGATGTATTCCTTCGGCATACTCAAATGGACTCAAAACAAACTTGACGCCCTGGATAGGAGGGTCCGTACGCTGCTGACTGCATACCGAATGCATCACCCACGGTCATCGGTAATGAGACTGTATATCCCGCGAAAGTGTGGAGGTCGAGGCTTTTTAAACGCTAAGACCCTCCACAATCGGGAGATATGCAGTCTCAGGGAATATTTCCTAGAAGCCGACGTGGGAATGCATCGAGATGTAGTCGCGGTGGACAAGGGCCTCACCCCGCTCTCCTTGGTGAAAGAGAACTGGCGCAAGCCTGTAGTGCTTGACACTAACGATCGCAAGGAGGTATGGCAGAGTAAGGAGCTTCACGGACGCTTTTTCCGGGCCCTGCATGGACCCGATGTAGATTTACTAGCGTCCGTAGCCTGGCTGCGTTTCGGTGACCTCTTTGGGGAAACCGAAGGTTTTGTCTGTGCAATTATGGACGAAGTTATCATGACGAACAATTACCGGAGATTTATTGTGAAGGACGGCACGGTTGACACCGACCGGGAGAATCAATCCGTCACATTATCTCCGGATGTTCTCATCTAGCTAACGGAGAGTACTTGCATAGACACAACCTTGTAGCCAGGATTATCCATCAGCAACTTGCTCTGAAATACAGCCTAGTGGAATCGGAAGTGCCGTACTACAGGTACGTGCCCGACCCAGTTCTCGAAAATGGAAATATCACATTGTACTGGGATCGATCCATCATCACTGACAGGACTATTGTTGCCAATAAGCCTGATATAGTGGTGGTGGATCGAACAGAGCGGCGCGCAATGATCATTGACATAACGGTCCCGCATGACGGGAACCTCGTGAAGGCCGAGAAAGTCAAGTATCTTGACTTGGCTCACGAGGTTGTCGACATGTGGGATGTGAACTCTGCGATCATTGTGCCGATAGTCGTATCAGCCAATGGCTTAATTGCCAAGAGCCTCGACCAACACCTAAGGAGGCTCTCGTTGGGCAGCTGGATTAAGGGCTTGATTCAGAAAGCTGTACTCCTTGACACGGCTCGCATCGTTAGGAGGTTCCTCTCTCTGGAGCCCTGACCGCCGGTAGCTTGGACCCTGTTCCCGATACCGGTGGGCTACTATTTTTTATATTTTTAAATGTTTTATATAATTTTTTATTCTAATTTTTAAAAATATAATTTATAAGTATGAAAAATAAAATAAAGATTATTATAACATTTGAATGATAATAAACCAATAAATAGTATGAATGCATCTATGTTTATGTCACCTACAATACCACAAGATATTCATCTAATTACTATGTCACTAAAGAATACGTCTAGCACTGGGTATAATGACATAAGCACAAAATTTTTATTTATTTATTTATTTATTTGGATCTCCAACAAAGATTACACCTTACATGCTAAAAATAAAACATAAAAAGATACAAATCCTTGTGCATCTTCAATTATAGGAGACCACAGCTTGCATTAAGATATCAAACAATCAATTATTAATATGGAAATAAAGTATACAATTTAAAGTAAAAATAACAAGAATTAAAATGAAAAGTGTTCGACAATGATTGCTCCTGTGTTAAGTTTTTCCGGAAGAATTAAAAGTTACAATTATAAAACCGCTTTTCAAAAAAGACAACAAAGAGAACATGTCGTGCTACAGGCCTATAGCTTTGGTACCCATCTTTTCAAAAATATTCGAAAAAGCAATATATAATAATAGACTTAACACATACTTTGAACTAAATAAGCTATTCGTTGATAACCAGAAAGGCGAATCTATTGACATGGCCATTTACGATTTTTTAGAAATAGTTAGCGGTAGAGTGGATAAGAGGCTACCAGCCCTAGCGCTTTACATGGACATGTCAAAAGCTTTTGACCGTAACATACTTATGCATAAACTTAATGCATAAGGAATAAGAGGAAACATATCTAATTTAATCGAATCGTATCTTCGTAATAGGCAGCAAATAACAATAGTTAATAGAATATCGGAAAAAAACGAAATGACGTATAAATCTAGCCAAAGGGCCGTATCATATGGAGTCCCGCAGGGCAGTGTACTTGGGCCTCCCCTGTTTATTATCTATATTAATGACTTTCCAACAGCATCAACTTACCCAATGACAATGTTTGCAAACGATAGCACATTACTTTTTAATAGTGACGAATTAAGCACCCTAGAGACAGAAATTAATTCTAATATAACATCGGTCGTAGATTGGCTGCAAAATAATAATTTAATAATAAACTTAGACAAGACAGTAATCATGAAATTCCAACTAAGACCAAATCCTAACTTAGTATTAAACATTAAATATAATGACAAAATTATTAATGAGACTAATGTGACAAAATTTCTTGGATTAAGTATGGAAAACACGTTAAAATGGCATACACAGATTGATAAAGTATGTAGTAAACTCAATAAATATTCCTATGCCTTGCATATGTTAAGCAAAACGGCAAATAGAACAACAGTCTTAACAGCATACCATGGTCTAGTTGCCTCAACATTGAGATACGGCATTATATTTTGGGGTAATGCTATAGGCAAGGACATGGTATTTAAGTGCCAAAAAAGATGTATAAGAGCTACTTGTAATCTGCGAACCACCGATAGTTGCAAGCCTTATTTTAAAAATTTGAAAATCCTTACTATAACCTCCTTATACGAAACAGCTATGTTTGTTGTTAGAAATAATATGTGTAGATTTTCTCGAGTATCAAGTCAGCGTCGACGAGACCAGTTAAATTTAGTTGGATCTAGAACTGCATTATTTAAGAAAAGCATCTTTGTAATGGCTCCAAAAAGGAGGATCGGCAAGAATATATGGAAGCTGGTCTCAGCACCAATAACAACCACACATATGCCATTAGATAGGTATTTTAATATTATACAATAACTAATATGGCGGCTCATTCCAAATCGCTGTGTGAAAAAAGTTGTGGCGATGTTTCGCAGGACTGATCTGGACGCTAGATAATTTAAACCTTTGAATAGTTAATCACTTCTGGTGATCATAGTTTGAATGTTTGCAAATGTATATGCATTCTGATGATAATATGGAATCACTGAGCTGGTCTGATTATGGATCTGGACGCTTCGATAACGGAACTCTTGAATAGCCAGTAGTAAACCCATCGAGTTTGGGCTTATTACACGTGTCTCAGCAAGTTTATCCATTTTACATGATGACGAGGACCTGATGACTGACCTGGACGCTAGATAACGGAACTCTTGAATAGCTACTAGTAAACCCATCGAGTTTGGGCTCGTTAGATGTGTATCAACGAGTCCTGTTCATTTTACCTGATGACTCACCTACATGGTTCCATTGAGTTGGTCTGATTATGAACCTGGACGCTTGATAACGGAACTCTTGAATAATTATGCCTCGGGCAAATAGTCTCCTTTCAGTCGACACAAGATAAGTCAATGAAACACCATATGAAAGGACGAAACTCATGGACATGAGCATGCTTTCCACACTCACCTATAATATGGAGCTCAAACGTGGTCGTTAACAAAGCGTCAAAAGTCCGCACTCACCGGGTCAGCCAGCGAGCAATGGGACGAAGTATATGTATTCTGGGAGTCGAAACTTACTGTCCGTATAAGAAGCAGGTCATCGTCATTGGTTAAAATGAACAGGACTCGTTGAGACACTTCTAATGAGCCCACACTCGATGAGTATACTAGAAGCTAATCAAGAGTTCTGTTATCTAGCGTCCGGATCAGTCATCAGGTCCTCGTTATCTGGTAAAATGAACAGGTCTCGTTGAGACACATCTATTGACCCCACACTCGATGGGTTTACTGGTAGCTGTTCAAGAGTTCCATCACCTAGCGTCCAGGTCCATCATCAGATCAGCTCGATGGTACCTTAATATTGAAATTATTGTATTATCATCGCACATACTACACAGAAAATATTCAAAGTAGACCACTAGAAATTATTAATATTCAAGTGTTCAGATAACATAGTCTAGGTCCGTCCTGCGAAACATCGCCACAACTTTTTTCACACAGCGATTTCAAAAGAGCCGCCATAGAAGTTGTTGCTCTATATTAAAATGCCTATCTAATGACATAGGTCTGGTTGTTATTGGTCGTGGGGACCATTTTGTCCGGTCCTCCTTTATAATAAATTACCAAAATGTATAAGAAGTGTAGAAAATGTTGGCCAATTTAAAAGTAAATTATTCTTATTTCTAATCGAAAAGACCTATTACACCATAGACGATTTTTTAAATGATAATATATGACACTGATATTTTTGACATTATTGACATTACTTATTAAATGACATGACCAGTGGGACTATGGGCGCCTGCATAAGTGTTGAAATCAATGTGCATCAAATATTGTTTTATTTTTGCAATTGTTGTATTCTACAGTTTCCAGATAAAAAAGTTTCATGAGTCTAAAAGATCAGGAAACTGAGAAAAATAAAGATAAGTATTCACTGAATAACTCTGCTTTTCGATATGAGATGGCGCTAAGCGTTGTGGTTATCGAGTTTAAGACAAGTTTTTGACATTGATTGTCACTGAGATGAGACTGTGACTTGAATTTGAGCGTTTTTAGTTACGGGAATTAGGCAATCACCGCCGCCCATAGACATCCACAACACCAGGATTTTTGCTGATGCGTTGCCACCCTTTTCCCAAATAAACGCTGCTTTATTAAGTTTTGCTGGCTAATACGCAATCGAACCGCTGTGTCAGACTTTATACCTGCTGTCTTGTTGTTAAATAGTATTGTTCCAATGTAGTTTAAGTACATACCTGATTATTCAACCACCGGGCAAGTCTCGCTTGCAGGGGTAAGGTTGGCATTGAAATAATATGCCTTTGAACCCGCCTTACGAAATATGCCACAGTTTATGCACCTCATCATAAAATCCATTTAATCGAATCGTAGAGCAAAACAGATGAATCCTTTTTATATAGCAATAGTAATCAGGCTTTGAAGATATCAGTGCGTAAAGAATAGCAATGGTCGTTAGAAATAGAACACAAAAATCGACAGTACACAACGAACATGTAAACACAACGTGACGCCAAGATCGGATGTGCAAATAGGGATGGTGAATGGCGATCTGAGATCGATAAATGCTACTCGATTTTTTCCCGAACGTAAAACACTAAATTCGAAATCATTTGACTGCCTAGTGGTCACAAGCGCTGTAGCCGGGAATCGCAACCAGGACCTGAGCATGAGGTCCTGGGTGCGATTCCCGGGTCAGGCAAAGTATTATTGGGTTTTTCCATCTGGAATATCTCAGTAGCAAGTGGAGTCCGGATCTTTGCCCGGTTGATGGCAATAGGCTCGCTCCCTACAGCACGGGACTTACAACATAACTAGCTAAATTAGGGTGTATAGGTACACCTCTCCCTTCAGGGATTAGAAGCGTGATGTTATGTTATGTTATTATTAATCAATCACAGTTAAAAAGGGTATAATAAAATATCAATTCAAAAATATTTTTTTTGTGAATCAATTTTTCATGCTTTGTCTCGAATCGATGAATTGGGGATTTTATGTAAAAGATTGCTACCTTAATATATTGTGCCTTTGGTAATGTCAGATGCATTGTCAAAGAAATAACAGTCCTTTATACCTACACATTGATTACTTATTATGGTGTTCGATCGTCACAAATGCCAATAAAAACCTAACCTGTAGGCGTGTAAAAAAATCAAGTTAATTATAAACAAAACATGCATTACAATTATATTCCATGTCATTTATTCTCTTGATCGAAAATAACTCGTTCTTAGTTTATTTTTCCTATACTATGTGTAGCTTATTATGGTTACTGGATGGTTATAGTTACAATGGAACGTCAAAATCGGGAAGTACTTATAGAGTGCGTTTTATTATTATAGTTCCTATGCCGTAATGTTGGCACTTTAACAACAGACCTATAAGGTGGCGCCGTAACGTACAAATGTTCGTCCTACAACAGTAGAACCAACATTACGGCATAGAAACTATTTTATAAAACGCACTCTAAAAGAAAAGCGGAAGCAATTAAAATACTGTTTTTGCAGATATTTTAACCTTGGCTTTATTCGCAATAATTTATCCATGATAAATTAGATCTTTATTTTTTAATCTTAGTGTATTTACTGTAATCCTGCACAAGTTCCCGAATTCGAATGCAGGAACCGGTCATGTCCTTTGACTTAGACACTTGAAATCATTTATTTAATCTTATATAATTCTTTGGATTATTATTATTGTATGTTTCCGAATCATTATTATTAGCATTAAAATTATATTATATAACGAATTATTTGTATACCAATTGCATTGGTAGAACATAGAGATCACGCTAAAAATGTATATTTTAAGACCTTTTATGTACCCACGTTCACAAATAAAGTTTGATTTGATTTGATTTGATTTAATTCTATGTTCCTTTTTTTATCTGGATGTAGAGAAACAAAAGGAGGTTTTTAGGAAAGCATATTTAGCTTTTTAAGACTTTTTCTTAGAGCTATTCACATGAACTGGTACATCTACGTAATATCTGATGCTTTCCAGCTTTGGAAAGAGACCGTCACAAAAATACGAGTGATGGTGACGCTCTACTAAGCGGAATTGTGTCTAAAATTCGATGTGCTAATAATTAACGCCGGTTACCCTCACTACTAGCGTACAATCATGCACAAGTCATGCATACCGTCCAAGGTAGCCAAGACGTCAGCTCCACTGGTCAGGTCAGTAATTAAGTCAGCTGCGAATCTGCGATGTATTCACGCACCGAGTGAGCACACAACCATTCAATTATAGTTTACACAGCATTGTGCGCCCAGGCACATAAACACACAGGCACACGGCATTCGCTCCATTAGTTGCAATAATATACCAACATGGCGGTGCTGACTTGCTAAGACAATAGCTATTGGAAATCAATGTAAATAATCCGTATTTTTATCATCTTGAGTAACATTAATAGGGAAATACCGAAAATGTATACCTTATTTCCGCATTTTAGATTCATCACGGTCACTATTGCACACCAATCCTGGTTTTCTCCCAGTACCAACGCGCGAATCATTTGTGGCTGCTTACATACTAAAAATATTTAAATATCAACTAGCTATTTAATTTGGTACTTACGTAAAAAGCCGCACCAACACTATTTATCTATATATCTAAGTTCCCTTTTAAAGGAACACCTAGTTTTCAACAAAATATTTCCACCACCAACAGCAGAGTACTTAGCACCATTGCTAAAATCCGAATATTTGTTAGTCGGACAATAATTACTCATACGTTGTTGGCGGTATCGGGTCGCTAATTTAGCTCATTTGTCTGAGGAGCCCCGGAGCCCGCACCCCGCCCCGCTCTGACAAATGACTGCAAAGTGTTTACGAGCACCACACGACAACCCACGCGGTCACCAGCAAGATTCGTTAATTATAATTATATTAAATGAATCTTCCCTTGCTTTGCAGACTTATTTGTTAGAATAAGGTTTGGATATACAGTAGTTGGCGAAGGCGTATAATATGCTCATCACAAGGAAAGACTGTCCGGAGTATGTGTGCAAGTTAGAGCAAGAAATTTTCTCTAAAAAGGAAATTAAAAAGAAAATATGGTTTCCATACATACTGAAAAATTAATAACATAAACCTTGCAATTGGCAGATCCAAATACGAACATGCGCGATAAAAATATATACCATGATATAATTATTTGATATAATTATTATATTCACTCGTACATACGCTCACTCATCCTCATACACGCACACACACACACACCCATGCACTCGCATCCG
Organism: Lithophane semibrunnea; assembly: GCA_947363905.1. Classification (NCBI taxonomy): domain Eukaryota; kingdom Metazoa; phylum Arthropoda; class Insecta; order Lepidoptera; family Noctuidae; genus Lithophane; species Lithophane semibrunnea. The sequence goes on along the minus strand of OX376192.1, from coordinate 389,292 downwards.
CAAATACACATATTTTATTACATGGATACACACCCACCCACATACGCCTCAGGCAGGTACTGTATAATTTAAAATTGTTTAAATGTTGCATAATATCTGTGTAAATTGGGAGAAGACACTGATTCCTGTAGTTACAACCTAGCGCAGAAGTCAGGGTTTCAGACGTGGTACAATTCCTCACGATGTAAATACTGTCTTATTGCAGGTCCAGAATTGGTTCACTGCTAATAATTAGTATTAATTAGAAAAAAAAGACGAAGTGCATAGGATTTGCTTAACCCATGTCAAAGTAGCATTGTGAATTTGTGACATAGTATTAAATAAAATAAAGTTTCATGAGTTACTGTTTAAAATGTTACAATAAAATACGACACAAATATTTAAACTCGACAACAAACGTCAACGTTATGAGCCCAACGCAGACCGGGACGGGATGGCAAAGGATTTTGCCGTCAGTCAGCGCACACTAGCCGCTTAGATACTGCGGCATTCCTGCGCCTTGTCACAACACGGGCGCCCCGCGGTATATCACAACCCACACTGGCGTCCTCGGCATGCCGTTGCCTACCGCAGTACGCCGCGGCATCCCGCCGCGGGAGCCCGTGGCGCGTCTTTCAATGCCAAACTCAAACTCAAACTCAAAGCATTTATTTCAAATAAACCAATTACAGGCACTTTTGAATTGTCAAAGGGTCGGTCAGTCAGAAAATATGAAGCTAGTTGCACATTCCAAAGCGGTAGTAGGTTCCTATGGAGAAGAACGGGCAAGAAACTCCACTGACACTCTTTTAAATCAGAATATTGTTACAATATGTTGTTTACATCATTCATGTTGGAATCATACATGTGAGTACAATGTAGAAAAACGTGCAGGTTAAAAGAGTCCGTAAATAAAAGATAAAATAATTCAAAACTTAAAATAAATAAAAATAAGCCGTGGCAGCTAAGAGATGACCAGTCCCTACTGATGGCGCCCGTTCACGAACATGACGCATGGATCAGCACCATTCAGCTCAACCATTTTGAAGGGAACTTAATGATCCAACATACACGCCACCACCAGCGAGACATTAAAGTGAGCATGACATGCTTTCAGCCGCCAGGGCATATTCAAGTCAATGAAAGACGTACCTAGTAAATGGTAGCTTTAAAGCACTTAGGTAAGTACATAGTGCTCACACACATGTGCTATGCAGTTATACAATACTAGGAGATTGAATTTATACAATGTAAAGATAGTTTTTACAATCTTCAGCCGCTCCAACAATATTTTCGTATGCTAATCAATTAGTTGTTGCGCCCTGTGGAGCTGGACCAGCGCTGAGCCAAGCATTTTTGTCAGTGATGTAATCCCCCAATTTATAATATGCTTGGCGGCATAGTGTGCGTTTTATACAAGATTTAAATTTTGTTTCATTCAGTTGGAGTATGTGGGGAGGTATTTTATTGTAACATTTTAAACAGTACCCCATGAAGGATGAGTCTACTTTAGCCAGTCTGAAGCCCGGTTGAACTAATTGGTCCCTACTCCTAGTCCTATAATTGTGTTTTTCACCTCTTTTACTAAAAAGACTTAGATTTTTCCTTACGTACATGATGTTTTCGTAGATATATTGACAAGGTACCGTCATGATGTTAATAATGCCGCGCAATGAAATCCCTTTCGATGCCATGGCATCATTTTAAAGCATAGCAATTTATGTCGTATGTCGTCAATGTTGGTCTTGCTCATTGTCACAAAGGGCGCTTATAAAAATTTTAGGTATTTTAAAATCTGTAGAAGAACTGCTGAAGATTGTAAGACTGTTTTGAATTGTTTATGTTCAATATTTTAGTATTATCCGCTCAACCGTCGATTTGCTTTCTAATGGCCGATAACAATTAAAATTCTATTGTGTCTCATTAATGACAGTTGGAGGTATAATTATAATTGCATAATACGATGACGTTGCCATAAATGGTGAGAAGATCTCCACCATTCTGAAGGCGGTCAACGTTGATGTTGAGCCATACTGGCCGGGTCTGTTCGCCAAGGCGCTGGAAGGCATCAACATGCGCGACCTGATCACAAATATCGGATCTGGCGTGGGAGCTGCGCCCGCCGCCGCTGCAGCACCCGCTGCCGAGGCCAACCAGGTCTCTTTGACTAAAAAGCTTTATATATCGAAGCTGTGCCATATGACTGTGGTGTTAACCCACCACAGTCATATTGAGAGCAGTTGTCGCAAATATAGCAATTACATACACTACTACCCACGACCCACACCTCTTATACATATATTATCTCGGCACAAAATTGTCGACATATTATATCGCGTAATCGCTAAAATCTAATAATTTTAGAAATGTACATATCGCGGAGTATTCGGATCACGAAAACAATCTGTCAACATTACTCGCTAGACGAACAAATACAAAACGTTTGTAGACCTACACGACATGCTACGCGAATATATTTGACGTCACGCGGTCTAAGGAAAGGCTTACGTGAATGTTAACGATGGCTGTAATATTCAAATCTTTGCAGTGATTGTTTAGCACACTGTTATCAATAAGGTTCTTTGTCTATTGGCACTGTTTCAAAAAGGCTTGTATGTTTTAAAGTGTTTATAATAGGTGATAAAGCAGATTTGTACGGGCTATAAATTGTTACTCAAATCAGTTTACGCCGTGCCAGTGCCAGTGCCGCTACCAGTCCCAATATACAGGAATAATAATGTCTATATGTACTGGGTGTAGTTGACACGAGCTAATTGATTTCAAGCGCTCACTAGAAACCGATTATGATTAAGAACAAGATGTTCCTCCGGCTCGTACTAAATGTTAATCGGATTCCACAACTGAGCCTGTCATACATAAAAATTTCAGAGCTAAGCCCGACAAATCGATGGAACATGTCTCTGTACGATGAAGTTTGCGAACAATACGGCCTGCCCTAGCCGCCCGTGTCTATACATAACACTATATATTTTACTTACCGATACCTTACTAGATCACACCCATAGAAATGACAGAAGGTCTGCTCTTAACATCACACAAGGCCACACAATTACGATATAATTGATAATCATAACGATAATGTTTATTTGCCAAAAACAGTGCTTTACATTTCCTTAAAGTCTACATTAATAGCTAGGTTTATATTTTTTTAAAGCCGGCGCCAGACATAATCACATATTTGATCAAACATATTCGATAGACTTTGCACACACATATGAACACTTGTTTGCAGAGACTGGCCAGACATAGTCATATATTTGATCAAACACTTTGATAGACTTTGCTCACACATTTCACCACAGGCTAGGGGTGAGGCGTATATATATCGTAAGACGTACCAGATAAAAATAACAGATATTAAAAAATAATAACTATCAATTTGTTCCTAACAATATGAAATACCCGTTACTAATTAATTAATAACAGACTCTCAAGACTGTTACCGCGGCTGTTACTGTTAAACATTATAACAATCCCCACCCAAATTCTTACCACGGCTGTTACATACACACTGACACAAAGGAAGGAATATAGCAAGGTTATCAATTTCTCTCTCTTTCTCATTAAAGAATGGAAGATATTCAACTGAGATTTAAATACGTATTTATCGTCCGTACAAAAATGTCAAATATCTGTTATTAAATAACAGGCTGTTATTTAATAACAGATATTTGGAACTATTTTTTTTTGTAACAGTAACAGTGATACTGATAACAGATATCGTGTTTAACCTGTTACAAAGAGTATTAAACCACTTGAGAGCTGATAGACCGATTTCGTCTAGGCACACGACTCACCACTGCGGGCCGAGAGACGAAGACATTACAGTAGGAGTGAGGCGTATTTATCGTCACAGATAGAAATCACAGATATTAAAAAATAGCAGATAGCAGTTGCTCCTAACGATAAAAAATATCTGTAACTTAAAATCACAGATCCTCAAGACTGTTACTGTTAAAACTTCGGTTACGATTTTCGACTTTAACGAAAAGAAATAAAAAAGATATTCAATTGAGTTAATACGTATTTATCATCCGTACAAAAATAACATGCTGTTGTTTTATAACAGATTGATACGATTTTCGACTTTAAATCAAAAGAAATAAAGATGATATTCGATTGAGATACGTATTTATCGGCCATACAAAAATCACAGGCTGTGATTTAATAACAGATATTTGGATCTGTTATTTTTTTGTCACAGTCACAGTGATCACAGATATCGTGTTTCACCTGTTACAACCCATCTCTACATTACAGCGGTTGTGATTGGCCGATGCAACAATGTCAGGACGAAAGTCCCAAACATAGTGAGGCACAAGTCAGTTTTGCAACAATAATATCGATATCGATAAAATCGACGTCGATTCGACGATTTCCTAATTGAACAATAATTAAATTGAATTTCACTTATAAGAATTTATTGTTCTATCCGAAAGGAAATGACATTGCTATTACTTATTTTTAATCTGCTGTGAAATGCCTTGAACAAACAACGCTATATTTATTTGGAATAAAATTTTCTCTGTGAACTGCATTAATCCACTTTTCTTAAGGTTACGGAATATTTTGAAATCTAAAATGTAAACATTAAGTACTTAATGTTACTATTTTACCATAACATCGTAATTTTTATCGTCAATAATATAGTTGCTTTATTATGAAGTTATCAGAACACTCGAGCACTCTCCAGTATAAGTGCAGATAGAAAGGGACAGACGTATTGCAATACCCTAGTGAGTGTAACGTTGTGGCTTCACACCTGAACTTAGTCGAGTAGTTACTATGTTACTAAGTGGTTGAGCACAACACTAAATTACATGTCCAACACTAGTTGACAGACATTACTCATTCATTTCATCTGCAACCAGCCATACTAGCGGTTCAATATGTAGAACCCCTAGATTTACCATGTGCCCCGAGTCTAGGGTGAGTTCATCATTATTATTATAACTTTTATACTGTTCTGTGTGCTTCTTGTGCCATCTGCTATGGTTATGCTCTTTAAGCCTGGCTTGTCACAACATAACCTAAATTCTCACTTGTCATTCTGCCACGCTGTAATTGCACTCTATCTCTCTCTGCCTGTAAGCCGCTGCGATGTATTATGCTTACCTATCCTGCTTCCCATACCATTCTTGGTCGCTAAGGAGGCTAGCACATCGCACGCGGCTTGCTGCTAACTGCACCGCATCTGACATGCGCTCCCTAACGCGCTTTCAGGGTTCTACGTACCGGCTCATCTACACCTCGGCTTCTACATCCCGGCTTCTACACCCCGGCTACTACGTCCCGGCTCTTACGTCCGGCTAAGGACAGGACGCGTTGGCATGCTGCCAATGCCTGCTACCGAGTCCTTGCCGAGGCCTGGCCTACCTGCGGCCTACCGCCGCGAGCTACCTGCGGCCTAACGCCGAGTACCACCTGCAGGCCTGTGCTGACAGGCCTCCTCGTCTGCCACGTGTCTCCGACGTGTGCTACCCTACCGTTCCAGCTGAGCCTGCGCTGGCAGGCCCCTTCCTACTACAACGGATGACCAAGGACGGTACCCTTCTACCTACCTAAGTGCGCGAGTGCTCGGAAAGATCAGTGACCTTACCCGCGACCTAGCTGTGGACCTCCTACCTACTATATTACTTAATATATGTATTAAACTACCCAGCTGGTTTCACTCCTCTCTCTACACTACCTACCTACCTACCTATCCGTTAACGGCCTGCGCAGCCTACCTGCAAAGCCCTAGCCGTTACATGAGAGAAAGGGACTTTTCAAAAAGACATCAACGCGGTGTACTTTTTTTGTGCCCCTTTACGTATCAACCAGTTTATCTTGAGCCCTGCAATAAATTCATAATATTATTAAATTACAAATATATTCTTCTTACCGATGAAAATTAATGCTATCTTTTTTATAGTTGGATGTTCTAGACGATTTTCCACACCAATTAACCGAACAATAACTCATACTTGTTTAGTATTATATTTTTTAAGATCAAAATAACAAAGTTCACACCACTGCGCACTTTTTTTTTTTTTTTTAATCTTTATTTAAAGAGCTTTTTCGCTAAATGCGAATATGACACTCTATAGGTATACAAAAGGATAACATTAATTTACATTGGTGCATTTTACAACTAGGTTCTGGGTCTGTTCTTGTCAAAACTAAAATTGTGGTAAACGTGCGTACTTAAAGTATACCGCGGTCTTTAAGGGGGATGCGCCAAGGTAGCCCGTGAAATACAAATTTTCTTACGTTTTTTTGCAATTTGCAGGTCAGTGTCAGGTTATATATTATGTATTGGTGCCGATTCTCTTGTACACCGAACTCAACTAACTAAACTATCACTAAAATTCCTTACTTTTTACTATGAGAATCTTAGAGCTATCCTGCCAAAAAAAGTCTCTAAATTTAAAAATTATTTTGACACAACTAAAATCGAATTTGACAATCGCGACTCCACTTGGTACCTACTTGTTTGCCTACCACGTGATTTTTTTTGAGCCGGAGAAGCGCGCAATGTTTCCGTCTCGACGTATTTTTCTAAGGAATTTTTCACTTTTTGGGAGAAAACAAAAAAAAAAATTACCAACATGTTGAGTATTACGGATTTGCGGGTTGCAAAGGGGGTCAAAATTTTCATTATTTTTGCGATAGGACACACCATTTTCGAGATATAAGCAAAAGAAAATAAAAAAAAAGATACAGTACCGTTTTGCAACTGAATTCGAGGTGCTAGTTTGAATTTTAGTTCATGACATCTAATTTTATTCTACACATTTTTAATCGTGATTAAAAATAGTCAGAGTTAGTTAGACGATTTTAGATATAGACAAAAATTTTGGTTAAAACGTCAAATTCAGAATAGCATTTTCACTAAACTAATATCTCAGTGGCATCATATACAACTATCTACGTTCATGTAAGTGCATTGAATTACTATTTCATGAAATCATGACATGGAGTCGCGATTGTCAAATTCGATTTTAGTTGAGTCAAAATTTTTAAAGGATGGTGGGCAAGGATATATGGGAGCTGGTCCCACGACGCCCACGGATAAAACCACTGTAGTTTTGAAGACATTACTTCTCCCTTTACTCAGGCCAAGGCACATCAAAATCTGTCCCAGGGTTATTCAGTTCTGACAATGTTAGGTCAGGTTAGGTTAGGTTTGGTCAGGTTCGCCGTGCCCTCATCTCAGAAGTAGGCAGTGACCTCTCGCTGCCGGCCGTCGTTGAGTCGATGGTCGACAGCGAGGAGTCCTGGGACGCGGTGGTTTCCTACTGTGAGACAGTCGTCTCGCAGAAGGAGGCTGCGGAAAGGGAGAGGGAGATCTCGTCCACTCACCGGCCGGCACCAGTCGGGGGTTGCGGAAGATTTTTACGTTCCCGCGACCCCCGGCGTAGGTGTGAGTCGGAACACCGGGGTGGTTTTTAGTCAATAAGAGTCTGACAGACCCCTCCGCCCGCCCCAGGGCGGAGGACATCCATGAGGATTTTCCACCCCGGAAAAAAAAAAAAAAAAAACATAAGGTTTGGTCAGGTTAGGTTAGGTTAGGTTTTTAGCGGAAAGGTGTGTCACCTACAGGGGACGCGACGGCGGAGGCCGGCGCGACATTTCGTGCGGTGTTCCACAGGGTTCGGTCGTTGGCCCACCCCTGTGGAACATCGGGTACGACTGGGTGCTGAGAGGCGAGCTCCAGCCGGGTGTGGCCCTGGTGTGTTACGCGGACGACACGCAGGTCACGGCCCGGGGAAGCTCGTATAGGGAGGCAGCGTTGCTGGCGACCTCTGCTATTAAGCTTTTAAGTGCTATCTGAGTGGACGAGTGTGGTCCCAATACGGCCAGCCACCACGTGTGAATAACATAAAAGAGCAGATAACACTGAACATTTTTTACTATGACACCATTAAAATCTGTCCCGGAGGAACCGAACTACGTGCATCTAAAGTATTTTTCTCTGTCCGTGGCTTAGCTCAAACACTGTTAGTACTAGACAGCTGTTATCTGGCATGGATAGACATATTAATCACGCCGACAAAGCAGTAATATAAAATCGAGAAAATCATCTTCTTTAGGGTACCTCCCTACAACTAAAGTAGGGATGGTGTTTTTTTTTCTTCTCTATCCCATGGTGTGGGGTGTCATTGGAAAGGCCGTTTGAAAATATCGTGAGTCTGTGAAAACCATTTTTGGATTGAGGGATCCGTTTAAGAAATACTAAGCTTTTAAGTGCTATCTGAGTGGGCGAGAGTGGTCCCAGCACGGCCAGCCACCACGTGTGAATTACATAAAAGGGCAGATAACACTGAACATTTTGTACGATGACACCATTAAAATCTGTCCCGGAGGAACCGAGCTACGTGCATCTGAACTATTTTTCATATCATTAATATCTCACCTAACCTAACCTAACTTATTCAGAACGGCCAGCCAGTACGTGTGCATTACTTAAAAGAGCAGATAAAACTGAACATTTTTTATTACGACACCATCAAAATCTGTCCCGGAGGAACCGAGCTACGTGCATCTAAAGTATGTTACTCTCTCCGCGGCTAAGCTCAAACACTGTTAGTACTAGACAGCTGTTATCTGGCATGGATAGACATATTAATCACGCAGACAAAGCGTTAATATTAAATTGAGAAAATCATCTTTTTCAGGGTACCTCCCCTACAAGTAAAGTGGGGATGGTGTTTTTTTTTCTCCTCTATCCCATGGTGTGCGGTGTCGTTGAAAAGGTTGTTTGAAAATATTGTGAGTCTGTGAAAACCATTTTTGGACTCAGGGATCCGTTTACGAAATATTAAGCTTTTAAGTGCTATCTGAGTGGGCGAGAGTGGTCCCAGCACGGCCAGCCACCACGTGTGAATTACATAAAAGGGCAGATAACACTGAACATTTTGTACGATGACACCATTAAAATCTGTCCCGGAGGAACCGAACTACGTGCATCTAAAGTATTTTTCTCTGTCCGCGGCTTAGCTCAAACACTGTTAGTACTAGACAGCTGTTATCTGGCATGGATAGACATATTAATCACGCCGACAAAGCAGTAATATAAAATCGAGAAAATCATCTTCTTTAGGGTACCTCCCTACAACTAAAGTAGGGATGGTGTTTTTTTTTCTTCTCTATCCCATGGTGTGGGGTGTCATTGGAAAGGCCGTTTGAAAATATCGTGAGTCTGTGAAAACCATTTTTGGATTGAGGGATCCGTTTAAGAAATATTAAGCTTTTAAGTGCTATCTGAGTGGGCGAGAGTGGTCCCAGCACGGCCAGCCACCACGTGTGAATTACATAAAAGGGCAGATAACACTGAACATTTTGTACGATGACACCATTAAAATCTGTCCCGGAGGAACCGAGCTACGTGCATCTGAACTATTTTTCATATCATTAATATCTCACCTAACCTAACCTAACTTATTCAGAACGGCCAGCCAGTACGTGTGCATTACTTAAAAGAGCAGATAAAACTGAACATTTTTTATTACGACACCATCAAAATCTGTCCCGGAGGAACCGAGCTACGTGCATCTAAAGTATGTTTCTCTCTCCGCGGCTAAGCTCAAACACTGTTAGTACTAGACAGCTGTTATCTGGCATGGATAGACATATTAATCACGCAGACAAAGCGTTAATATTAAATTGAGAAAATCATCTTTTTCAGGGTACCTCCCCTACAAGTAAAGTGGGGATGGTGTTTTTTTTTCTCCTCTATCCCATGGTGTGCGGTGTCGTTGAAAAGGTTGTTTGAAAATATTGTGAGTCTGTGAAAACCATTTTTGGACTCAGGGATCCGTTTACGAAATATTAAGCTTTTAAGTGCTATCTGAGTGGGCGAGAGTGGTCCCAGCACGGCCCAGACTCACAATATTTTCAAACAACCTTTTCAACGATACCGCACACCATGGGATAGAGGAGAAAAAAAAACACCATCCCCACTTTACTTGTAAGGGAGGTACCCTGAAAAAGATGATTTTCTCAATTTAATATTACTGCTTTGTCGGCGTGATTAATATGTCTATCCATGACAGATAACAGCTGTCTAGTACTAACAGTGTTTGCGCTTAGCCGCGGACAGAGAAACAAACTTCAGATGCACGTAGCTAGGTTCCTCCGGAACAGATTTTAATGGTGTCATAGTAAAAAATGTTCAGTGTTATCTGCCCTTTTATGTTATTCACACGTGGTGGCTGGTCGTGCTGGGACCACTCTCGCCCTCTCAGATAGCACTTAAAAGCTTAATATTTCGTAAACGGATCCCTCAATCCAAAAATGGTTTTCACAGACTCACAATATTTTCAAACGGCCTTTCCAACGACACTCCACACCATGGGATAGAGAAGAAAAAAAACACCATCCCCACTTTATTTCTACGGGAGGTGAAGTATTTTTCTCTGTCCGCGGCTACGCTCAAACACTGTTAGTACTGTCTATCCATGCCACATAACAGCTGTCTAGTACTAACAGTGTTTGAGCATAGCCGCGGACAGAGAAAAATACTTTAGATGCACGTAGCTCAGTTCCTCCGGGACAGATTTTGATGGTGTCATAGTAAAAAATGTTCAGTGTTATCTGCTCTTTTATGTTATTCTCACGTGGTGGCTGGCCGTGCTGGGACCACTCTCGCCCACTCAGATAGCACTTAAAAGCTTAATATTTCGTAAACGGATCCCTGAATCCAAAATGGTTTTCACAGACTCACAATATTTTCAAACGGCCTTTCCAACGACACCCCACACCATGGGATAGAGAAGAAAAAAATACACCATCCCCACTTTAATTGTAGGGGAGGTATCCTAAAAAAAGATGATTTTCTCGATTTTATATTACCGCTTTGTCGGCGTGATTAATATGTCTATCCACGCCAGATAACAGCTGTCTAGTACTAACAGTGTTTGAGCTAAGCCGGGGACAGAGAAAGATACTTTAGATGCACGTAGCTCGGTTCCTCCGGGACAGATTTTAATGGTGTCATCGTAAAACATGTTCAGTGTTATCTGCCCTTTTATGTAATTCACACGTAGTGGCTGGCCGTGCTGGGACCACTATCGCCCACTCAGATAGCACTTAAAAGCTTAATATTTCGTAAACGGATCCCTGAGTCCAAAAATGGTTTTCACAGACTCACAATATTTTCAAACAACCTTTTCAACGATACCGCACACCATGGGATAGAGGAGAAAAAAAAACACCATCCCCACTTTACTTGTAGGGGAGGTACCCTTAAAAAAGATGATTTTCTCGATTTTATATTACCGCTTTGTCGGCGTGATTAATATGTCTATCCATGCCAGATAACAGCTGTCTAGTACTAACAGTGTTTGAGCTAAGCCGCGGACGGAGAAAAATACTTTAGAGTTTAGATGCACGTAGCTCGGTTCCTCCGGGACAGATTTTGATGGTGTCATAATAAAAAATGTTCAGTTTTATCTGCTCTTTTAAGTAATTCACTCGTAGTGGCTGGCCGTGCTGGGACCACTCTCGCCCACCATCCTTTATTTTTTGGCAGATTAGCTCTATGATTCTCATAGTAAAAAGAAAGGAATTTTAGTTCGGTGTACAAGAGAATCGGCACCAATGTCGGACGGTAATCACTAATCATAAACAGTAACAGTACCCATGTAATTGGGCATGGCATCGAATGCAAACCATGAAGGTCTGTACATTTCTTCAGCACCAGATCCTGTCCTTGTAGACTGCTTTATTATTTTTTATACATTCCCTTTAATTAATGGGTCAATAAAATGTTTCTCTTCTTTTTTAATTCCTCGATAATGCAATGTACTGAGAATTTATCATTTATCCTGATCCAGGCGTCATTTACCAAATTCCTATTTTTATGTTGTTTTTTACTTTTAGGGTTCCATAAATACATGGTTCTCCTTCAAGCAACTCAATAAATTCTAGGGCACTCGTTGCTCCATTCCATCTTGCGATTGAGCAAAGCGACCGTTCCGGTTAGTTATTTACGAGTCACTGGGCTTGCAGGCTACGCACACATTTGAAATTCGAACGCGCTACGCACACATTTGAACTTTAAACGCTTTGATGTGCGCTCGAAAAACCGACTCCGAATGGAAAAGTTGATATAAATGATCAAACTTTGATGAAATACCCAAACACCCCTGCCACACATGTGTTCATACATGTGATCAAACATGTGATCAAATATTGTTGCTATGTCTGGCGCCGGCATAATAAGACGCAAAGGAAGTACTTTGCATATGAACTCCACTAGGTCCATCCTGCCTCGTGGAGTCTTTGGGTGGTATTGCCACATGCCAATGCATATTACAATAATGGATTGTTATTTAAACACGCATTGTTATACATACTTTTATTTACATATTTTTATTTTTATAGATATATTTTCAGCGCAATGCGCACTATGTATACGTGTATATGTATGTGAGGGGGTGCGTGCGTGTGAGTTTATGTTATATAATAATAATATTACTTTTTAGAGATATTCGGATTCACTGTAGGAGTGGGCAAGCAGCCATTTGCGAATATTCTTTTTGATTAGACTAGTTCTAGAGTTGTTGATGTGAGAGCATGAATTATTCCATGTATTGTGGGAAGTATGTACGGTGTACGCGTATCGAAGCACACTTCAAAACTCGACGTTTGAGAACTTACAGAGACCAACAAAATTATAAACTGCAGTTATTTCAGAGACTAAAAGCTGATGCTAATCACTCCTCTTCACTAATATCAGTATCGTAGTCCCTAAGAGCACTTCGGAAAGACTAAAGTTCGCGATGCAGATTGAACGCAGTACCTACTATTTTTCTAACATGACTTCTAAGAGTCTTTCTTGACACCCAGAGTAAGAAAAAGGAAAAGTCCATCTTTGTCGAGAACTGCAGAACCAATCTATGCAGTATTCCAATCTATGCAATCTATGCAGTATGCAGTACTCTAGTTTCATAACGACACACGTTATGAAACTAGAGTACTATTAATAATACTGCTATTACTATTAGAATGAATCTTCTTAAATTTTTACTTAGCACCTTAACACGTGTCTTCAGATAACATAATTTCGCGACTATGCTCTGCCCAAGAGACTTAGTTTCGTCGTTCAGAAGTCTGAGATTCCTGAATTGTATCGGAATGTTCGGAAACTGACCTCTAACAGACATGAAGCGTGTAGTCGTGCACTGTCTTTAGAATCGTCGTATGTGAGACAGCGATTGTTTTGATTTCAGATTATTTTCTTGTTTTTAATGTGATGTTCTCGTATATAACTGTCGTAATAACCGAGTTACGCGGTCTCTACAATGTCCTTATTATTTTTGACAGACAGACAAATTAGGAGTTAGCTCTACGTGAGCCTTACGACGCGACGTCTTCTAAGAACATTACTGTAACATAATGGATACGCTACGTAAGTAATGTTCGGAATTTGTTCGTGAAAGTTGCATGCGCAATTTCGTGTAACTTTACTAGAAGACTTGGGAACTTCTGCTGGGCAGTCCAGCTCTTTACCCTACATACCCCTACTGAATTTATATTGATATGGATGCTAAAAGTTTCTTTAAATATTATCGAACATCATTTGGAAGCAGATAAGTAGCGACAGCAGAACTTCGGTCCATTATTTGCATCGTCAGCACTGACAGAAAAAAGGATACAATCCATTAAAAAGTTCGCAAGTTTCTGTAGTGTATATCGAAACCGATCGGCTCATGCCGCGGTAGGTACTACATAGATAACTAACTTCAGAAAATCAACTTTATACAACGTGCTCAAAAAGCTTACAACTGGAAGCCAGATGGACTACCTACCTCTCGCGCCCGGCCCTGGTCCAAGCCATGGTACGGAGCGAGAGGGCATAGGAAGCCGTCACCTCCTTCTGCGAAGCAGTAATGCTCGAGAAGGAGGAGGCGGAACGCGTGAAGGAGAGGCAAGGTATGCGCCCACACGCCCCCAACCGCTGCCGCAGGAGACGCCCTGGGCGTCGGGAATCCCAGACGGATTCCCGGCCACCATAGGCGCGGGCTTGCGGACGGCGAGCAATGGGTAGCTCGCTGTCCGATAAGGACCAGGCCCGGGTCAATGCCGCGTTGTGTTACACGCGTGCCTCAGAGAGATGTCAGCACAATCGGCGGGGTCCGCTAGGACCGATGCCTGCCAGGGTTGTGGGAAAGTCCGAAAGAGATACCGGGACCTTGGCAATAGGCAACTGAAGGAACACGGGTTGGTTTTAGTCAGTAAAAGTCTGACACGCCCTTCCGCTCCGCCCAGAGCGGAAGAAGTAATTTGAGGATTACCAAACCTCAACAAAAAAAATGCTGGACTACCTATGATCAACGCAGACTTGCGGACTCATTTTTCCGTAGACATCCGTGTAGGCGAAGAACCTTTCCAATCCAATTCTTTCCAATTCTTTTGTCAAGGTGAGTAATGCATGATTCTGAATGTGCTGCTACAGTTGTACGAGACTGTTCTTTTCATTCTCTGCCAGCTACACAGCTACACTGTTCCTTCTGTATGTTCGTATGTGGTGTCATAACGTGGACTAACTTTGCTTTTAGCGCATTCCCTCGTGTGGTGAGACAAGCCCAGATATTATACCCGGCATTATCTTGTCCACGGTCGTATTGTTATTGAGTATCGACTATACTTTACTGATAGCTTTTGTTAATTAATGAACGGTTATTGGGAATTGGTGAAGTTAGCTGCATTTACTGTATGCTAACATTACAAGCTTAGCAGTATAAACTTTTTATCTAAGAAGTAAAAATACCTGCGTGAATTGAGATCTCCACTGACAATAATATGTTATAGCTTAACTAAAGACCGTTTGTTACCTACTTAATAAGAAAAAAACCAGAACTAGCTAAGAGAACTAACAACAAAAAGAACTAACAGAATAGCCTTAGTCAAGCGTTTCATAAGTTGATGAAATGAAATGAAATTGTTTATTCTGTAAATAGGATATTGGAATCACTTTTACACGTCATATTAAAAAGTTGTAAAAATAAGCTAGATGAGGTCAGCGTTTCCTATCTGACTACTCTGAGAAGAAAGGCCGAAACAAACTCAGAGGTCACCGTCTCCTTTAAAGTCCAAACATAATCTTGGTCAGGCCATATGAGGACCATGTAGATAAGAGTCTGAAATGGTCTTTTGAGGAAAGAACCACACAGATTTGAGTGGACCTGTCCAGTCAGTGCAAGCATTTGTCAGTAATAGTGGAGCTCAACTCAAATGTGGTATAACATAATATTCTGCTATTGTTTATTTTTATTTCCATAAAATGCCTACGCTCCCATTCCATGAATAAAAACGTTGTCCGCTCAGTCGCGTGGCTCAGGGCTCGTGTCGCGTGGCTCAGAGCTCGTATCGCGTGGCTCAGGGCTCGTGCCGCGTGGCTCAGGCCTCGTGTCGCGTGGCTCAGGGCTCGTGTCGCGTGGCTCAGGGCTCGTGTCGCGTGGCCCAGGCCTCGTATCGCGTGGCTCAGGGCTCGTGTCGCGTGGCTCGTGTCGCGTGGCTCAGGGCTCGTATCGCGTGGCTCAGGGCTCGTGTCGCGTGGCTCAGGGCTCGTGTCGCGTGGCTCAGGGCTCGTGTCGCGTGGCTCAGGGCTCATGTCTCGTGGCTTGGAGGGGTGCATCCCCGTGCGTGTATAGACACAAAACTCAAGGTTTATGAGCCGTTTGTTATATCTGTTACTGTTAAAACCAGTTTTTAGAAATAACGCGTTTTCTCTAGTTAGAACTAGTATTTACCAAATGCCTTTGTTAAAACTAGAATTAACTAATGCTCAAAATTGAATATCAATTAAAACTAGTTCTTACTAGATAAAACGCGTTTTTCCGAAGCAAGAAAAATAAATATTTAAGGGGGCTCCCATACAACAAACGTGATTTTTTTGCTCGTTTTGCTCGATATCGATAACGGCGACAGGTGGACGCTTGAAATATTCACAGAATATTTATTTATATATTCACTTAAAAAATAAATAATTAAATTAAAATATAACAATTAATTAAGGGGGGCTCCCATACAAGAAACGTGATTTTTTTTTGCCGTTTTTATAGATAATGGTATGGAACCCTTCGTGCGCGAGTCCGACATGCACCTGGCCGGTTTTTTAATTTTAAGGTTTTTTGATTATTTTTTATTGCATATTAACCAATGTTCCTTAACAATGTTCCTTTTTGAAATTGTATGATTGGGTTCTGTTGACTTGGTTGATTATTTTATTTACTTTTAATTAATATTGTCACCTTGGCAACTACTTTATGTCGATGTTCCCTAAAATGTTCCTTTAGTGTAAGATTATTATTTATATTAGGTACATTACTCTGTGTCATAGATCTTATTAATAAATATTTTTAAAATAAACTATATCTTGTTTTCAATCCCAAATTAGTTTCTCTATGCTAGTATTAACTGAAAATCAAATATATCAGTGGTAAATTCTAGTTTTGACTAGGTATTTCTAGTTTTAACAAAGGCATTTAGTCAAAACTAGTTTTAACTAGGGAAAACGAGTTCGAACGAAAAACGGGTTTTAACTGTAACATATCCAATCTTCTTCTTACCAACTGGGTGAAACAAGAAAAAATCTGTGTGGCAATAACATAGCTTTTAATTGTAACTTTTAACATTTGGTGGTCCATAGCCGCGGCGGCGTCCGTCGGCGAACAGTTTATAATGAACAAACACTCGATTGGCGCCTGTTTGTGTAACGATGCGGCTAGGTTCTGGAAATGAAAAACTGAGTTTTTGTTTAAAAAAATAATATTTTCATGTTAAAATAAAAACATAATATACAAACATTCAAATTGACTGTCGATTGTTTTTTAACCGACTCCAAAAAGGTAAAAGGTCATACTTCAGAGGTGGTCCCATATAAATTTTATTATCTTTGCTTGGGTAGTTTTTTAACTATCTTCAATAATATGTATTTTTGCCACTTATCATAATGTGGATGATGTTATATTAAGTTCCTGTCACTTTTATTTACATAGCAGGTAGTGGTATTCGAATTTGTGTGGGTAGATACCACAACAAAAAGTGAAAAATAAAAACTTTTTACAAAAAAAAACAACCGACTTCTAAAAAAATCACTAAAAAAGTGAAAAATAACTTTATATGGAAATAACAGTGGCGGAGTCAAATAAGATATTACATATACTAAGTGGGAGAAATACGTAATTATTCAAGCTAACTCAAAAATACCGCAAGCAATGTTAATCAAATTTTTATGGGACCACCTCTGAAGCATGACCGTGAGCATGACCTACCAAACAAAAAAGAAACATCAAAATCGATTCATAACTGGCGGAGTATCCGCGTAAATACAAAAAAAAACAAAAAAAACCTACAACGAATTGAGAACCTCCTCGTTTTTGAAGAAGTCGGTCAAAAAACAAGCATTGAACTTTGTTTTTACCCAACTGCCCCAGAAGGAGGGTAATGTTTTTTGAGAGTATGTATTTAAGTTCGTATGTTTGTATGTATGTATGTCTATTTCTTTGGCACGCTCTGTAGCCTTAACGGCTTAAGGCCGGGACGTAACCAAAATTGCCTGTCTTCAATTTGATTTTTCATAAAATTGATAAGACTTAGGTATAAAATAAAAATAGTATGAGTAACTACATGATATTTCCAAACTTTTTGTGTAACAGAAACACAAAATATTAAAATTTTCTCGATAAAAAAATATCACGAAGTTACCTCTAATTTTCACGTATTTTCGATTTGTACTTAAAATGCTAATGCCTATTATGATAAAAATTAGATGATTATATGTATTAAAACAAGGCAAAAAAAATTGTGTAGGCTTTTTTTTTTATTCCTTTTATTTTTGGTTTTATTACGAATCAAAGCTTGTAGGACTTACGACGTTCTTAGTTCGTGGAAGAAGCCATCTTCCGTCGCACATTACGGGAACTTCAAGCATATTTTTGTTTCACAAATCAGTCGGCGACGCTCTGTTGAGACGAGAGGACTGCGCTCAAATTTTTAGCTGCGCTGAGATATTATTTATTTTCGTAAATAATATTTTCGTAATTTATCACATTCCACAAAAGAAACTGAGACATAGAAAACATGAAATAAACACTAAAACCACTTCCAAAACGAATATTACTGTTGTTATTGATTGATAAATAAGTAAATACCGAGTCTAAATAAACATATAAAATTCAATGTTGATATTTGAAAACTCAAGATGACATACTTTTATTTGACAGATTTTTGACTGATATAGTAGCACGGAGTATAGAAAGAAGTAGGTACAACTAGCGCCATTGCTCTGTATTGCGGTGAATTTTCTTGCGGAGAAAATTTACAACATAGCCAACGAGCCCATTCTACGTTCATTTGAAAATTCGCACTGGAGATTAAATCTTATTGCGATTTACTCAGGATCCAAATTCGTTTACTCCCACTTTTTTTGACAAACTTCTTGTAAGGTGACCCTTAGACGAACAATTGGAGCGACTGACCGCCCCTAAATAAAACTTGTTTAGAATAATACCTTTATTCTTCGGTTATTGGTATAACGAACGAACTCGAACAGATTCCGTATGACTCCGGATTTTTAATTTGTCTGTCCGTGATGTCTTGTTTATATCTCTTTAGTTGACTTTTTTGTCGTAGTTGAGTTTTAGTTTTTACCTGACTACGGCGAAGCAAAAAGGAGGGTTATGATTTTGACCGGTTTCTATATATTTATCTATGTCTGTTCCCTCATATTATCTTCTAAAAGACTCTTCTAAGAGGTATCGTTGGAAGCTTCTTGATCGTCCGCTAGTCATAGGCTATATAAAGACACATTAAATTGAAAATGGCGCCCTCTATGTGACATATCATGAACAACAAAAAATATTTTTTAATCATACCATGTTGGGTATCAAATGAAAGGTTTTAATTAGCACATTTCAAAAATATATATTATAACCCCAAAAAAAAGCAGCGGCAATCAAGACGTATACTGCCATATGTTTATGTTAACGCGTGGGATGATAAGTGCTGCTTCACGCGCCGCCGCACCATAAACAGAAAAAACGTCAGACGCGCCGCGTGACGCCACACTGCACGCGACGCGCCACGCCCCGCGTCTCCGTAAATGAGGCCTAAAGTTATAATGCAACTTGGCATGTTTTCAAAGCTACAATTTCAACAGTTAAAAAGAGGGACCATACTAAACTTTCTACTAAGGGACTAGTTATAACAAGCGCCCAAGACGCGCATTTTGTACGCTGCGTTTCGGGCGCTCAATAAAATTGTATGAATTCCTATGTAACGAATTTTATCAAGCGCTGCAGTCTAAGCGAGCGCCCATGCCGGGCGCCGTTAGGCCTGCACATGTCGCAACTTGCCACTCTCAACTTGCATCTCCGTTGTGCGATTTACAAATAAGACTGGGAGAAGGTATGCCGCGGGCATCGCTTCATCGAGAATTGCTGCTGTGTGCGCCGCTGTGATGAAACACCGCGTGTGACGTGGCTATGCCATTCGCGGGCTCCGCCGCAAAAAACGCTCCATTTCAAACAAACGCGTGTAAAATCGCGTCTCCGTAAACGCACTCATACAACGCCATATGTTTGAATTCAGTGCGGGCCGCGCCGCCCAAAATCACGCGTGACTCCTCGCGTCTCCGTAAATGAAACCTAACCGTTACCTTGACGCTTGGACGCGAGTTCCTTTTTCACTATTTTTCCTTGTCATTTTCTCCGCATTAGTAATAAACTTAAAAGAAATACGGTTCAAAAGTTACAACAAAATGTGGAAATCTTGTTGCGTTTGACGAGCGTCCAAAACGCGCCGGGCGCGCGCCCAAAACACAGCGCAGGTACTGAGCCGCGTACCTCGGGCCCTTGTTATAATTAGTCCCTTTGGTACTCTGGCACCCATTTACATAGATGAATAGATGTCAATTCTTTTAGTGGTGAAGCCGACAATCCTTCATTTATTTCTTTTGTACAGAACTCGGCCTCTTTTTCACATGTTTCAAATGTTTTCGAAGGGGATTGTTCGCGTTTGGCGCAGGAAAGGTTTTCATGACACATGCCATATTCGTTGAACTACAGTGCAAAATTCATTATACGAATATTATTTTTTACTTGGGTATCACTTTGCACGATCCTCTAAAGAGAGAAATCCACGATATAGCATTATATTTATTACTTGGTAACATAGTTTTCCACAAAGACGTCATTAGGTACAAATTGTACAAGGTCCTAAATAAAATTTGGTAACATTAAAAATTTGAACTTTTTCACGTCAACATTGAGTTTCTAGTTCCAAAACATGAACATGATCCATAGTTCTGAATTCAAGCTTAGCGTATCGTATAAGCAAAATAAACTACAGAAGATTGAAATTCGAATTCTATAAACGCCAGACGAAAAGTTTCTGCTGGCGGGAAGGCATTGTGTTTTGTTTTCGTCGTGTTTAATGAGAGGGGTAGGTAAGGGTTGCGCGGGTGAAATATGATTTTTTGCTGTCAATACACGCCCCAATGGATTTTAGCATATGAGGTGTCGTAAGGTTCGTCTTAATTGTGGGAGTGACATAGGCTATATTTCCAGTTGAAATATATAAAAAAATACTTATAGCCTCCCACAATTAAGACGAACCTAACGACACCTCGTATGTTAAAATCCATCAAGCCGTTTAGGCTACAGAGCGTGCCAAAGAAATAGACATACATACATACATACTCTCGAAAAACATTACCCTCCTTCTGGGGCAGTCGGGTAATAAAAAGTAGTGTTTTTTTTTTTTAAATGGATTTTCTTACTATTGTGAAGTTTTCAAACAATACATTTGTGTCGAAGGCTTATATATGCTTCGCTTGTAACAAATTATTGTCATAAACTCATAACAGTCATTCCCTGCGGCTGCTTTGTGCCGCAAAACAATATTTTTAAATTTCAGAGACACTATAACACCAGAAATACCAACAAAGGCTTCTCGCAAGTCGCACCGCGTTCTCAGCGTGACACAGCCTAATTGCCGCCGCAACCCACTGCTCATAAATTATAATAAGCATTGTGTAATAAAAGTTCGCGCATCGGGATGCTTGCGGTAATAATACGCGAGCAATTATACAATACTTATGACAAGAGACTGTTTACACAGTACTAATGAACTGGGGGGTACAGTCGATGAGTTCTTGTGGCCACCTTTCGCTTCTATCAGAAGCAGAACTAAACTTTTGAACTACAAAGAGGCTATCTTGTGTGATTGAGATGTTCCAATGGCCAACTTCCGGCTCCATCAACAGACTCTGGACACCAGCTAGTGTAATAGCACTTGTCAATACATAACCAATGAGTCCAAACACGATGATGCTATCTTGATTGATTGAGGTTTTCCCATGGCCACCTTGCGGTACCATCATCAGACCCTGAACACCATCTAGTGTCAAAGCACTTGTTAATACATAACCAATGAGTTCAAACACAATGGTGCTATCTTGTTTGATTGAGGAGTTTTTATTAATTTTATTTTTATTATATTTATTTTTTTAATCAAACGAACAACAAGCACCTACAATATACAAGGTACATTATAGAAAAAGAAATACACATAACATTTGAAAAAAATTGTAGCCCACAACGCTGTCCACAGATTAACTGTGGAATATAATATACAGTATGAAAGAGTAAACACCGTTGTCACTCAAACCATGAGTAGTTGACTTAAATATAAAAATAAATGACCCAGTAACAACAAAAAAAACCTTATTTTCATTAAAAGATTTTAAAGAGTAAATATCCGTCACTGTCCCGATACTCATGGATACGCGTTCAAGAGAGTTGCGAAACAGCTGACGGCCGGTAATGTAATGCCCCGCGCGCCCCGCCCGCCCCCGCCAACCGCCGGCCGCCGTGTTGAGACGCAAGTTCGTTGCCCTTGCGTGTAGGGTGAAATATTCTTGTGGAAAAATGTAGAATTTCTTTTAAAAATAAAAAGTTGTATCGTTCCATTGATTTTATATTCTATAATGAATGAAACCAAACCACTGATTTAAAGGATAACGGTGTTTACACTAACTCCCTGTATTATACAATTAATTAATATACAATTAATTAAACGCTAGGGTATAATAATACATAATTGAGTTCAGAAATTACTTATCAGGCTTACCTATATATGTATACAGATAAGCATGATAGTGAAGTAATAGACCTTTGAACCTACTGGGAGAACATACAAAAATGTCAATATGATCCAAAGTCCTATTGTAGGCATCCATCATTCTGCGAACAGGTGAGCGCAAACTGGTGTTACAATGGTAAGTACGCGTGGAAAATAGTCTACCAGCGCGCAGCTTTCGCTTGTACACTGTTCTAGGGACAACATAGCATAACAATCATGTTGGTTAACTCAATGCAGTCGAATATACCTATACAGGGTGTTAGTGTAAACACCGTTATCCTTGAAATCAGTGGTTTGGTTTCATTTATAGAACGTAAAATCAATGGAAAAATACAACTTACTTTTTTTTAAAGAATATCTACATTTTTCCACAAGAATATTTCACCCTACACGCAAGGGCAACGACCGGCCGCGGCCGGCGGTTGGCGGGGGCGGGCGGGGCGCGCGGGACGTTACATGACCGGCCCTCAGCTATTTCGCAGTCTCTCGAACGCGTATCCATGAGTATCGGGACAGTGACGGATATTTACTTTTTAAAATCTTTTAATGAAAATAAGGTTTTTTTTTGTTGTTACTGGGTCATTTATTTTTATATTTAAGTCAACTACCCATGGTTTGAGTGACAACGGTGTTTACCCTTGCATACTGTATATGGCCAACTTCCGGCTCCAGCTCAATGGTATCATTTTTCAAAATTTCTCGGTAGTTTTGTATATTATATGCTATTTTTTTGTATATTATATAAGTTTCAGCTCAATCGGTTGCCAGGAAGTGCTTGAAAAATGTACGACAGTTGGAGTAACTGGAAACACATACGAACAAAACAAGCTAATATCACACGATATCATAAAGTGTTATCTATGTTGTCTGTATTATGTCAATCATTATTTTGTGTAAATAGTTAATTACTAAGCAGGCCATGTAATTGATATGCAACAGTATATTCTTAATTGAAAATTCACTATTATCTAATATCCTGTAATAAAAGTATACGCTGCAAGGTGTATGTGCGTAGCCTACATTGAAGCAAGCAACGAAGCAGGCTATGAAACTAGTTCGCTATTAAACGTAGGTTGCATATCTCCAATTTCATTACTCAATCTGTTCCATAAACTGCGCACGTCAAACACACAATCATGTTTGATATGTTCTGTGGAGCGCAGCCTGCAATCATCTCAGTATAATACAATATTCACGTGTAACCTCACATGACGTTTGAAGCTGCAGATACGACCCGACGCTATTGAACAAGTCGTATATCACTAATACACAATCAATCACCAAGCTCAATAGGTTCATTCAGGATGAACATTTCACACAATCAGGAAAAACCCGGTTATTCAATAAAAAAGTTTATAGGTACTTGCTTGATTCAATAAATAATATTCGTTTCATGATAAAAAGATTTGTAGCAAAAGAAAACTTCTCAACCGCGGCTGCAATGAATAAAATTTCAAAATATTTCCCTGTCTCCTTTTGAGATACGTTGGCGGAAAACATATGTTAGAGAGAGTTTTTTTTTAATCATAAGAGAGAGTTTTTTTATGAAGAATAAGAAGAATTTAATAAAAACAGCGGAAGTATAAACGGACGGCAATAAATGTGAACAGGCGGCAACAGGTTTCCCTTCGACTGTTGCAATCTATCGGAAAATAATTAGTCGATCGTTCGCGAATCACGTTACGATTACGATTTGTTCCATCCTTTGCTAGGCTGACGATGATTGAATCACACTTCCGATCATAACTCCGGCTTCTCAATAACAGACGCTTTTGTATCGAAATACTATGGCATTACTAAAAGAGTATTGGAACATGAAAAGTTCTATCATGATTATAAATCAATTCTTAACTGCCTACTTCTGACTATTGACATCTCACATAAACCGCTTTATCGAACTATCTTTCGGGATATTGCCATATTAACACCATGCTTGAAAGGCTCGGTGATCCTAATATATTGTGCCTTAGTAGCCTGTTACGATACCCATGGGAAGTCAATGGACGACTAATCGTAAGTCAAATACAGCGCTAAACCCACGTGTAGCCACAAATAACGAGAAAGATAAAATAAAGTAGACTTAAATGTTTTGTGCAGATTTTTACTACAAAAAACTTTTAAGTTCAGATTAAAGACAGCTACAAAAAAAAATAAGTTCGGCAACTTTGCACAGTAACTCAACTTCATAAAACAACCAAAAGGACCCTTAACATTTTATATTTACTTTTAAAACATTACCCTCCTTCTGGGGCAGTCGGGTAAAAATGATGCACTCGGCGTTGAAGTCACGTGTCGCTTCAACGTCCGCCACTTCATCACAACACTCGCGCTAAAAGTTCAACTCTGCATAAAACTGATTTTTAACTGGAAAAATATTATAATTAACAATTCTTACACGTTTAAACTTTCAAATGTCTCTATGAACCGTAGAAATATGCTCAAGTTAAACGTTAGCGTTACTGTTATTAGTCGCTGAGCACTTTGGTTGTTCGTGTCTATGGATATTAGCACGATCGTTCTCTTTATCATAGTGAACCGGATCACCAACATTGATATTAATATTATGTAAGAGTTTCGGCGACACGAAACTGTACTATTGTTCGAATCATAGAAATATAGTTCGAATCAACCCAGTTCACTTTCCTACTGTGGTCAAAATTGTAAAGTACGAGTACGCTAAAAAACGATTCATGTCTGCACTATGATAGGATTATGTTAGAGAATAATAATTATGCCCTATTTGTATTTCTCCTAAATTAACTGGTAATCTTTAAGGAAGCTAGTTCATCTAAGACAAAATCACTTTCAGTTCTAGGAACTCGAATCGTAGTCATTATTTAAGTCAGGTAGTAAAAATGACGTTGGCAATTTCAGACCTATTTCTATCCTACCTGCATTTAGCAAAATATTTGAAAAGTTAATTCTCAAGCAGTTACTAAGACATTTTAATTTAAATAGCCTCCTTCATAATGAACAATATGGCTTTACTAAAGGTCGTTCGACTACAGATGCGGGTGTTGCTCTGCTGAAACACATATTTAATGCATGGGAGAACTCGCAAAATACTATTGGGGTTTTCTGTGATCTCTCCAAAGCCTTTGATTGCGTGCACCATGACACGCTTTTGCGTAAACTTCGTCATTACGGTGTGCAAAACGAAGCTCTGAACGTTATAAATTCTTATTTACAGAATAGGTTCCAATGTGTAGATGTTAATGGTGTGAAATCTTCTGGGCTACCAGTTCAGTTAGGTGTACCTCAAGGCTCCATACTGGGTCCATTCTTGTTCTTAGTGTATATCAATGACTTACCATTCTATTTAAAGGGTGTCTGTGAAGTTGTACTGTTTGCAGATGATACCTCTCTTATTTTTAAAGTAGACAGGAATAGGCAAGATTTTGACGATGTAAACAGTGCACTCTCAATGGTAACGGATTGGTTTACGACAAATAACCTAGTTCTCAATGCCAAGAAAACGAAATGTGTAAAGTTTGCCTTACCGAATGTCAGAAATCTAGGACCCAACATCGTCTTAGATAAAGAAGTGCTTGAAACTGTAAACTCGGCAGTTTTTCTGGGGATAACAGTAGATGCCAAACTTCAGTGGGGCCCACATATATCGAGCGTAGCGGGGAGGCTCAGTTCGGCCGCTTACGCCGTCAGAAAAGTAAGACAATACACTGACGTTGATACTGCTCGGCTAGTCTATTTTAGTTATTTTCATAGCGTTATGTCCTACGGTATTCTGCTGTGGGGTACAGCTGCTGATATTCAAAATATATTTGTCCTACAACAACGAGCTGTTCGAGCAATTTACCAGCTAGGTGCCAGAGTTTCTCTGAGAGATTTTTTTAAAGATATTGGTATTCTCACGGTGGCATCACAATTCATCTTCGCCAACATCTTATATATTAGGCAAAATATACACTTATACACTAAAAACAGTGATATTCACAATGTTAACACTAGGAATAAGGGCAAACTACGAGTTCCCTTTCACCGGCTTCATAAGGTTCATAACTCATTTGTTGGGCTTGGTATAACCTTTTATAACAAGCTACCCTCTCCTTTGCTAGATTTGCCTTATAATGCGTTTAAAGCTAAAGTAAAATGCAACCTTTGTTCAAAGGCTTACTACTCCATTAACGACTACTTAAATGATAAGAGTAGTTGGTTGCTGTGATTAACTCAAGACAATGTTTATGTTCTTTCTCCAGAATTAGCTTACCCACTGACAGGTTATATAAGTTCATATAAATTTTTTATTATTTTTATTTGGACTGTACTTATAGTCAATTTTATTTTAATATTGATTTTAATTTAATTTATTGATGACTCATTACAATGTTTTCTATATGAGTTGTATTGCAATATGTGGTTAGCTAGCGACCTCGACAATGGATAATTATTATTTTTGCCTGAGCAACCGGCAGCAGGTTCGTCATGCTCCCTTAGATGTCACTGCTTGCGGTAGCGTCGGAGGTCGGGTTGTCTCCTTCCCTCAAATATGGCGAGGGGGGTAATGGCTGATCTTTGCGTTATGCTCGTGAACGGGTGCTGCTTGTGGTGACTGGTCGTCTTGCTGATCTCGGTTTTGTTAATGTTATATTGCTAATGTTATTAGTAATTCATTTTTATTTATTTACTTCGATGGTCCTAGTTTATCATTTATAACTTCCAGTTGCAGCTATAAACAGCTATATGTAAGCGGGCACGCCCTTTGTGCCTAGAGGCTTTTATTTAGTTAATTTATGTTTATGTTTATATTAACTACTTATTTCTGCTTGAGTAGGTACATATAGTTCTCGTTTTTTTTTATATTATTCTTTTTTTTTTTTTTTTTTTGGTTGGTATATTGGCGTGTGCTAGCTGACATATGGCTAATTAGATTTATGTTTTATGTTGCGTAATAATGTAAATGATTTTGCAAACTTTTGTATAGAATCAAATTTTTCTAACTGAACAGACAGCTGTGCTGCTGGGGAGTTTGTTGCGCCACTTCTTCTTCCCAGCTAAAGCACTAGGAAGTGGTGAAGGGTGGGCGTTTTGGGGGGACTGTCTTATGTAATTTTGACGTTCGAAAAGTGCTGATTCTCAGCCTAGTTTGAATAAATGACTTTTGATTTTTTTTTTTTGAGGACAACTAAAACTTATACAGGAGTTGCTAAGTTCACAACAGAACAACTTTAGACTTAAGTACTATCCCTTAATTCAGCCGCACTTAACCGAGTTATTTCCCGTAATTAGTATTGTTTTAATTAACACACTAACGAACAATAACAAAATTGCAAAATTTCGGGAATTAAATATCTCTCTCATCAGTGTAAAGTTTCTCTCGACGCTAGCAGCTGACACCATCTGTTTTTCTTCAAGCCACAATTTCGCAAGCTCGGCACACAAACACTGTTCTCCAAAATATCCGCTAACTAAGTTTATCATACTTTTCCCCAGATTAATTGTTCGAACTTACGGGATCGTCCTACGACGGGTGGACATCGAATTCATAATTCCGTTCCATATTCAACCCAATTAGGGGTTAATATTATAGTCAATATTCAATTTTAGTACATTCACTCATCAATTACTTATGCTAACGTATAAAAATATATGTGACTTTATGAAATTAGAGTACGTTGAAATTATTTTGTAGATAAAGTTGATACACTTATTAGAAGCTGGCAATACGTAGACATTACCACAAAAGTTGCTATCGGAATTATCATCATGCTGTCATAATTACAGTAGCTTGTTTTACAATATATGGTCGCTTGGACAGCGACGACGAGTTAGACGAATTAGACGCTAAAAAATTGACGCATAAGCAACTAAATATATTTGAAAACGAGACATTTTAAAGAAGCTGCGTTAATTAGCACCCTCCAAATATTATGAATATCAGCAAACTTAGATTTGATCTGTGTAGAGTGTAGAGCAAAGTGGTAATAGTGGTTTAAACCCAAAATGTTTCATTGGGTCCCCCGAAACGCGAGACCGTTGAAATCGCGACAAGTGTTAACCCTGAACAGAACCAAATCCGTGATATGATAGCAGAAATTTGTACATGAGCATAACAATAAAATATTACGCTCGCACTGCTCGCTATGTATCGCCAAATATTGAAATGGTATGTAATAGGAATATGTGGCAGTCGAGAATAGTTTTATTCTGATGAAAGATCTGTAACTTTTATATTTAAACTTTTGTTGGAACTGGTAGATATCACGTGTCCAGAAAATGCACACGCTCCATTGACTATACGATACGAGAAACGTACACGCATTTTTTTGGTGATTTCAAATGATGAAATACCTGTGTCAAATACAATATATTATATTAATAACGTTTTTCTTTAGTTCGTTTTTCTTTAATTTGCAACAAGTGAAATAAAAAAACTTCATCATCATCATCATTTCAGTTGAAAGACGTCCACTGCTGGACATGGACCTCCCCCAAGCACCGCCACTTCGACCGGTTCTGTACTTTTCGCATCCAGCGCATTCCCGCGGCCTTCACCAGGTCATCGGTTCACCTTGTGGTGGGCCTTTCACTCCAGAACCTTTCGGCCCCATCGGCCATCTGTTTTGCGAGCAATGTGCCCTGCCCACTGCTTCTTAAGTTTGGCCATACTTCGGGCTATGTCGGTTACCTAGGTTTTCCTACGGATATCTTCATTTCCGATTCGATCACCCAGGGAAACTCCGAGCATAGCCCTATCCATTGCCCTTTGAGTGATTTTCAGCCTTCTAATGAGGCCCATTGTGAGCGACCACGTTTCAGTGCCATAAGTCATCACTGGCAAAACACACTGGTTAAAATAGAGTCTCCGATCTTCATGAGGGTGGGTGTGACGTGTACTTTCGACATGACCTTTCGTTTCGTTGTGCATTCTTTCGGACGCTCTACTGAGGTCATCGAGCATTGTACTGAGGTCCTCCATAGTCTCAGCCATGACTACAATATCGTCGGCAAACCGAAGGTGAGTGATTTATGTACTCGCCATTGATGTTGATGCCAACCCCTTTCCAGTCCAGAACCTTGAAGACATCCTCCAGTGCATTGGTGAACAGTTTCGGAGAGATAACGTCTCCCTGTCTCACTTCTCGCTGGAGAGGTATAGGTTTCGAGGTCTGGTCCTGGAGTCGGACTGACATAGTAGCTGTTGGGAATCGAACCCAAAACTTTGCGCGCGGTCTGCATGAGCAGGCTGCGTGATCAACGCGTCATCGACAAGCTGAAGTGCGGCGCGGCTGCGACACGGTTCGGCCCGATGACGACTCGCTTCCACGGATTACACCGCGACGGACGATCTTCCTTCTATTCATTATTTAATTGTTTTGTCCGGGAAAGTTCTAATTGTAAAAAGATCAGGCAGCAATAAACCATTGCCTTTAAAATCCAGTCTACTATTTTATTGCTCCCCGCGCTAACAGTAGCGTTTTCATACAAACACTTCAGCACCTCGATGAACCGATAGTCAATCTGGCACCGTTGGAGATTTTGCAATACTGCCCAAGTCTCGATCGAATTGAAGGCTTTCTCGTAGTTTTTTTCAAGTATTTTCTTAATAATAAATAAAAAAACTGAATTTTCATAGATATTTTCATAGAATACCTACGACGCGACTGTTTTGATACGGACTTAATTAACATCTTTTCTCAAAGAAAGCCGGTCTTTATTCTCTGTCTCCAGCGTTCTTTCGATGCCGCAGTAAGCCCGTGGACAAACGCACGCTCCCGGGGAGAGGTCCCGCCCCCCCGCGCGCCACCTCACCCCCAGGAGCTCCCCTTTATTGGCAAAGTTTGGGAATATTACCATACTTGCCACGACATTGACACACATGCCAGCGATATTGAGCGCCGCTAAAAAGTGTATTAACTGAACGCATCGAACGGGAAAATCTTCAGGCAATATTGACGAGATTGATGAACAAACTTTGTTTTATGTTTCGGTTTAAAACTTATCTATTTGTCGCTAGATATCTTTTCGTGAGAGGACTCAATCTTAGGGGGCGTTGGCATTCCGTAGGAAGTCGATCAATGGCGGAAAAGGTTTTATGTTTACGATTTTACGATGAAGAAATGGATCACCCGGGATGTGTAATGTAGGTATACACAGTAGGTATACGTGTACAATTTCCTGGTAAACAGAAACACGTGTAACATTCCAATGGCTGGATAAACGTAAACATACTATCATACAGACTAGCTGCCAACAATACTACAAAATCGCAACCGATATGCCTCGGAACGTCGATTTTAAAGTTAGTTTGACAGTAATCCAGTTCTAATCAACTGGAATTTTAAGGTTAGTAATAGTAAATAATTATTTAGTGTACAGATCTGTAACTACAGCGGGACTCAATCTTTACCATTCACGACACCACTAGTTAGTGCTCCACTCTCATACCGATGTTGCAGAGTAACACAAAGTTGTAAGTTGTAACTAACTAACAACGACGTTATAATAAGAAGAGTATTCTAAAGTTGCACATTGTTGTAAGTTGTAAGGTTTTTTAAAAAAAAAAAATTACCGGTATCAAATAAAAGCTAGTAATGAATTAATTCCAAATATATAAATTAATTAATAAAACTAAAAAGCTTGAAATAAAACAAATTATTTAAAAAACAAATCAGCTGTTCCATACATTTTGTCGATTTAAGTGAACACAAATGTATGGAACAATCACAATATCAGAATTTACTTCACACAGGCACATATAAAAGGAGTTTATTAAAAAAAAATGTAATTTGTATGGCTCCTGTTGTCTTTAATAAAATTCCCGATCATATGAAAACCTTGCCCTTGATGAAATTTAAAAAATGTTTTACTGAATTACTTGTAGATAAATGTTATTATTCTGTTCAGGATTTCCTAAATGATACATCTTAATAACCTATTTTGATAACGTGTATAATAATTATTGTGTTTGCATGCCAACAAGGCAGAATTTACACGGTTCTTTATTATGTTATTTACGATCCTATTTGTATGTACCTACATTCAAAGCAAATAAAGTATATTCTATTCTATTCTAACAGCTGATTTTTTTTTCGCGATTTCAAGGTTGGTCCCACAGAAAAAGTTGTTCAAAATGATAAATACAATGACCCCTTTTCGGGTTTAGCATAAACAAAAAATAATGTTGTATACGTAACTAGCGTCCGCCCGCGGCTTCGCCCGCGTGGTATGTCGATAAAAAGTGGCCTATTTTCTTTTTCAGGCTCTAGACTATCTGTGTACCAAATTTCATTTAAATCGGTTCGTTATTTTTGGCGTGAAAGCGCGACAGATAGACAGACAGACAGAGTTACTTTCGCATTTATAATATTAGTAAGGATAAGGATTATTGAAGCTAACTCAAAAACTACGCAGGCGAAGTTTATAAAATTTATACATATATGGGACCACCTCTGAAGTATGACCTACC
This sequence comes from Lithophane semibrunnea, assembly GCA_947363905.1. NCBI lineage: Eukaryota > Metazoa > Arthropoda > Insecta > Lepidoptera > Noctuidae > Lithophane > Lithophane semibrunnea. The sequence goes on along the minus strand of OX376192.1, from coordinate 357,731 downwards.
AAACAAAAATATAATTCACAAAATCGATTCATAATTGGCGGAGTAATCGCGTAACATAAACACAAAAAAATTAAAAAAAACAAATTGAAAACCTCCTCCTTTTTGAAGATGTCGGTTAAACGAGATAGAACACGTGTTATCGATTAAATTTTGTGGATGTGTACGGTGGGTTCCAGCTTGAAAGATAGGACCCCATAAGTGGCGATCTGTTGTCGAGATTTGCGCGTCGAAGTCGCGGGCGAAGTGCTAGTAATAAAAATAAAATATTACTCCTGCTGGCAAGGGACACACACTTGACTATCAAAAATTAGCAATTTATTTCGCAACCGGATCCCTGAAACCATAAATGGTTTTCAGACACTCACAATATTTTTTAATTTTACGTTTTTTATATTTCTATGGAAGGTAGAGGTACCTACCCTCAAAATTTTATTTTGACCAATTTGTCAGCGTGATTAATAGGTATGTATACCCGCGCCAAATTACAGCTTTCTAGTACTAAGAGACTCTGAGCATAGCCGTGGACAGACAGACAGACACACGGACATGGCGAAACGATAAGGGTAACTTTAAGTAACCTTAAAAAGCGAAGCTATTTTCTGCAGAAAATAGAAGTTTGATTGGAGTCGTCCAAAATGTAACAATTCCATTATTTGATTCAGTGCTACGCTATGTTCAATCTTTGTAGATTTATCATCAAGACGACATCAGTTTGTATCGAGTCTCTCTGGAGACCTCTGTCAGTTTCCTAGCGAGTGTAGTCATGAAGGACGTGTTCCAACCACCGACGCTACGTATCGACGTCACGAGTATCATGAAGTAGCCAGTGTAGCCACACAAGTGTGCGTGTAATCGGTCATCGACCCGCGGCGAGGTTAAAACGGTTTCAGGAATAGAGCTCATTTATAACATCGTACCTTTGATGTGATGTGAGCGAGTTTAATTTAATAGGGAGTTATTTTTTATTGTATGGACATGCTTAGAATCGATCAAGGTCCTCAAGCAACCTGTCAACAATCGCAAGGCTCCTAAAAAAATGAAGTGAAAATGAAGTTTTATATTTTGCAATAGGTCATTGTGTTTTGGTCATTAGCTTAGCGGTTATTACGGGCGGCAGTTATCCCGCCGATGCCGCAATGTGCAGTGCCCCTAACTATCTGCAAGTAGGTGCATGTAGCCACAAATAAGCGCAGTCCACACCGGCCGCCACACGCACGCCGTGTTAATATTCACTGTAAACATACACACTAAATCAAGCGTTATTTATTTTAAATTATACTGAATTTAGCTTAGATTGTTATTGTAAAGGCTAACGCACACTACATCATAGCAATTTATATCTTACTGTAAACGAAAAGCATGTGTTAGCGAACAGAGCGGGCGGAAAAATATAGCGTGACAATGGCATGAAATTCCTTCTGAAACAGATGATGAATGCCAATATCTTGAATTCTGGATCAATACAGATTTGTTCTAGCAAAAAAAACACCTTGAAAGGGAAAAATAACTTCAGTGATTTAAATTCCAAAAGAAAAGTCTCATGACATGGTAGAGAACGAGCTACGTAAATAAAGAACACAATAATGAATGCTAAAATATTCTCTCTGCAAGGTTTCAGTAGGTACGTCCACATTGTCGAGAATTCGTTCAACTTTGTACTTTTCTTTCACTTCACACACATACTTTGAGAACAGCTTTTTTTTCTCCTTTGTACTTATATTAAACCTGTTACCGAGAACTTTCAGCTAAGAATAGAGTCCTACATACGTTTTTGTGTTTCGTTTCGGCGAGTATAATTAATTGTTTCTTAAATCTTTATGACCGCAATAATCTCCGTCTCCGTTACACCGCAGTGTGTAGCAGTCCTAACGTAAATATAGAAAATGATTCGTGTCAAAAGCTTACGTGTGTGTGCTTGTATGAATATCTGTGTTTGCATGACTCTAACGCCGGGCACACTGTTTTTATGCTCAATAGTTTTATCAAACAAACAAGTGAACTTGTTTGCAAAATATATAAAACGCGATCACATTCCACTAGCGCAATTTTGCGACATGCTAACGAAAAAGACAATAACATGACATGCTAACGAAGAATATCGCCGGACACTATGCCTACAACTTCAAGTATTTGTGCGTCAGGATGTGACGGCAGTCTACTACTCATGTTATGATTCGTAAACAATTGCTTTAGCTTGTACACATTTGCTAATGTAGAATAAAGTTGTACCTTGTTTTAAGGCTCCCGTAGACAGGCGCGACGTGACTGTTAGTACTAGAAGATTATAAATGAAAACTTCATCAAATTATTCTACTAGAATCGCGTCGCGCCTATCTGCATGAGCCTTTAATTGTAGTTATGTAAATACTTCTAAGGGCTAACAATTTATTATTAACAGACTAACCAGTAAAATACCTACCATTATTTTATTTTCAAAACTGCTGCATAATTATGTATTTCGGAACGATTATTATTTATTACTATCACGTAAGTATTTAGAAAGACGTTAGCTGCTTTTGGCAGAATCCTTCGAAAATAAAGTGAACATACTTACATACATTTTTTTATATTTTTATTGTGGGCAATAGCTAATATTTTATTTTTGTATCATTGCTATTTCTACCTAAACAATTTTCTAACTAATATTAAATAAAACGAACTGTACAAATAAACAACTAATAACTAAAATATGGCGTCGAAAAAATCCTCCGCAACGCTGTCGGCTGGTAATGTACCCAAGAGACCGGCGGCATTGCCACGTTGAATGGCAATGCTTAGCCTCTGACCAAGGTAAAAGCACGCAAATCTCCAAACGGCTGTTTGACACTTCCCGTGACCCAAGAGCTGGCCCTTGGGTCACGGGAAGTGTCAAACTGCCGTTTGGAGATTTAATTAAATAAACTATGAGCACTCGGACCCCACGATCCTAGGGTTTCAACCCCAAACGGCTCGAAAATATAATTGCCTATAAGGCTATTATACTTTCGCCGCTTGAGGCAGCGCCAGCACAGCACGCCGAGCTAGGAAGATGGGATGGCGCAAGAGTTTCGACACACGTTGCGTCCCACACTAAATGGCTACCCATCTTCCATGGAAATAAGGACATGCCGTCCGGTCTTTTGCCATCGTCGCGTGCCAAGTCATTGGGTTCTAATACAGCTGGAACGCCGACGGCGACAAGAGCTCGTCGGATGATGTCATTAATGTTAGCGTACGTCACGCTAAGCGACCCGCACTTCGGCTGCAAGACAGGCCGTGGTGTCCGAGGCTGTAGACAACTTCGCCACAGTGACAGCGATGAGGAGAACAACATGGAGCTTCTAGTCGCAAGGAAGCAGCGATGATGAACGTAATGTCGTCGAACAAAGTTCCTAGGTTCGATGACGGTAGTGCATGAAGTCACAGACCCGACTCCCACTTACCCACAGCCAGCAGGCGCGCGCGCTCCGCAGTAGTAGCAGTTGTTCTGTACTACTCTGCAGAGCGGCTCATCCCACCGTCTCTGGGAAGATGGATAGTCGGGCGGATATGAATTCGGGCAAGCGAGTCTCCAGGCAACCATAGCCTCGGTAAAGCACGGCACGTAAAAATTAATCAGTGTGAAGGCTAGGATTTTCCTGATTAATTTCTCAGTACCGTGGACCGAGGATATGAATTAAACTAATACTAGAAATTTTGCGGATGCCGAGGCCTGCCATACGGATGGGAAGAGTAGCTTGTGCCCAAGCTCGGTTGTCCATGGCCACATTTAGGATCAAAGATAATATAATATATGACGGATAATTTGGTCCATTTTGTCTAAAAGATTAGTGTGCTTCCATAAATGCGAAGCGCGAAGGAAATATGTTAATTTAGGGCAGAAACAGCAGTAGCGGATTAAGGTTATGGCCGAATGCATGTTAATTTTAATGATATGAATATTTTCCTCATTGAAACTGGGAAAGGAATCCTCAAAGATTGGAGACCCAAGGAGACGAAGAGAGCTTTTTTCAATAATTCTGATTTCTGGGGCTATTGCGTTTTTGGGAAGTGTCAGATGTCTGTCAGTACTGTCCGCTAAGTATAGTTCACATTTCGAAAGGTTGAGATCAAGGCCAATGGATGAAGTTCATTTTTTAGAAATTTAAGGTCATTTATAACAGTTTCTACGTCGCCTCCCAAGGTTTCATCATCGAGGTACCAAACATTAAATGTGGAATTTAGCTTACATAGGGTACATACTTAAATTATCTTTTATTTCGAGCAATTATACTTGTTGTTTCGTTTTATTTGCCGTGACTGTCCTGGCGCCCGCTGTGGGTAGACGCCGCGCGGCGTGCGTTCGGAGTCCGAACCAAGTTTTATTAGAGCGAACATTATTGTTCACGGACGCAACGTGTCTTCGAAACGTGACAGTGGGTAAACATGCTTATTGAGACCGGTCCTTTCACTTGGACAACTTATAATGAGACCAGACTTGCGCAGTTTCGGGGAATATCGGAGAAAAACTATGAATATTTTATTATTGAGTCTGTACCGACATGCACTACTTTTTAACCGACTTCTTCAAAAAGAAGGAAGTTCTCAAATCGTCTGTATGTTTTTTTTTTGTATGTTTGATACGCCATTACTCCGCCAACTATAAATCGATTTCGATGATTCTTTTTTTGTTTGGTAGATCATGCTTCCGAGGTGGTCCCATATTTTTATTAACTTTGCTTGCGAATTTTTTGAGTAAGCTTCAATATTACGTATTTTTCCCACTTAGTTTATCTAGACGATATCTTAATTTTCTCCTTCACTGTTATACCCCACACAAATTCGAATACCAGCACCTGCACTGGTATTCGAATTTGTGTGGGATAGGTACCACAACTAAAAAGTGAAAAATTTAAACTTTTGACAAAAAAAACACTAAAGAAGTGAAAATTAATTTCGGAAATCGGTGGCAAAAAACGAAAATTGAAAGGTAAAGTCACCACACCGACCTCCGAAATTAAAGTTATTTTTCACTTTTTAGTGTTTTTTTATTGTAAAAAGCTTAGCTAGTCGAACTGTCCAGTAGCACGATAGTTAATAGTTATTTTTTTCTGTCTATCTCTTTACTTTTAGTTAGTCGCCTCGCAGTTTCAGCGCCAGCACAACAGCGCCGCCGCCGCGCCGGGTCAAACGCTCTCGTCATACGTAATCACCTGTCTTGAGATGCATCAGTACCTCATCAATCAGTACTCGCCTTTAAAAGCTAAGCTTTAGCCATATTATGTCGTTTTAGAAGATGCTATCATACAGCAATGTTTCACCGTAACTAGATCGTAACTAGATCACCATCCGGCGGAGTCGCAGGCGATACGGCGTGGTGGAGGCAGCGCGCAGACAGTCGGGAGTCGGGACACGTCCTCTTAAGCCGTTGCCGCTCCGTGTCACAAATAACACACAACCGGCCGGATTACCAACAAAAAACTCTTTTAAGCGTTCCACAAAACAGATTTAATGTTATATTCTGTTGTTATTAAATTTAAATAAGGTTTGTTTGTACCGAGCTAATTAGCCCGTCTGTCTCCATCAACTATACGTACAGTACGTACACGCCGCGCTCCATATTTAGCTATTATTATTAAAGTTTTACGAACGTTCGATTTAAGGCGCCATTCGATTGCACGCGAGCGAATGAAACACACGCGACTAACCAACAACCGACGTTCTTACGTCTTCCATACGAGTCGTTACTTATCTACGTACCTACTTGCACAATATGTTATGTAATGTGCGTGCCTGTAATGTTATTTATAAAGTTTTCTTTGTCACAGATACGAAATGTGTCGATTTACGGTCGGCAAGTAAATTACAGCTGCACCAAGAACTGATTGCATGCGGCGCACGTTCAGCTGGCGGGTAAGTGTCGCACGCGAACCGCTCCTTAAAACTAATATTCTTTTAATGTCCTTTAAGTTTAGAGGTGTTCTGCAGAATGATGTATCGTTGGCTTCCGTTTATATGATATCAGTGCAACGCTACCGGAGGCTTCTGACGTCACGACTACCAACTGGAAGTTTCAGTAGATTCATAGAGGCCAAATGAATCGTAAGCGTACGAACCCATGGGTTTGAAACTTTATCTTTTTAAACCTTTACACAATTATTTATGTGTGTGCAACTGCACACGCGCTCTATATCCTTGCTGTCACAACACTGGTCAGCTAGGTGTCTCCGTGATTGCACACGCGCTCTATATCCTTGCTGTCACAACAGTGGTCTACTAGTTGTCGCCGTGATTGCACACGCGCTCTATATCCTTGCTGTCACAACACTGGTCTACTAGTTGTCGCCGTGATTGCACACGCGCTCTATATCCTTGCTGTCACAACACTGGTCAGCTAGGTGTCTCCGTGATTGCACACGCGCTCTATATCCTTGCTGTCACAACACTGGTCAACTAGTTGTCGCCGTGATTGCACACGCGCTCTATATCCTTGCTGTCACAACACTGGTCAGCTAGGTGTCTCCGTGATTGCACACGCGCTCTATATCCTTGCTGTCACAACACTGGTCAGCTAGGTGTCTCCGTGATTGCACACGCGCTCTATATCCTTGCTGTCACAACACTGGTCAACTAGTTGTCGCCGTGATTGCACACGCGCTCTATATCCTTGCTGTCACAACACTGGTCAGCTAGGTGTCTCCGTGATTGCACACGCGCTCTATATCCTTGCTGTCACAACACTGGTCAACTTGTTGTCTCCGTGATTGCACACGCGCTCTATATCCTTGCTGTCACAACACTGGTCAGCTAGGTGTCTCCGTGATTGCACACGCGCTCTATATCCTTGCTGTCACAACACTGGTCAACTAGTTGTCGCCGTGATTGCACACGCGCTCTATATCCTTGCTGTCACAACACTGGTCAGCTAGGTGTCTCCGTGATTGCACACGCGCTCTATATCCTTGCTGTCACAACACTGGTCAACTAGTTGTCGCCGTGATTGCACACGCGCTCTATATCCTTGCTGTCACAACACTGGTCAGCTAGGTGTCTCCGTGATTGCACACGCGCTCTATATCCTTGCTGTCACAACACTGGTCAGCTAGGTGTCTCCGTGATTGCACACGCGCTCTATATCCTTGCTGTCACAACAGTGGTCTACTAGTTGTCGCCGTGATTGCACACGCGCTCTATATCCTTGCTGTCACAACACTGGTCAACTAGTTGTCGCCGTGATTGCACACGCGCTCTATATCCTTGCTGTCACAACACTGGTCAACTAGTTGTCGCCGTGATTGCACACGCGCTCTATATCCTTGCTGTCACAACACTGGTCAACTAGTTGTCGCCGTGATTGCACACGCGCTCTATATCCTTGCTGTCACAACACTGGTCAACTAGTTGTCGCCGTGATTGCACACGCGCTCTATATCCTTGCTGTCACAACACTGGTCAACTAGTTGTCGCCGTGATTGCACACGCGCTCTATATCCTTGCTGTCACAACACTGGTCAACTAGTTGTCGCCGTGATTGCACACGCGCTCTATATCCTTGCTGTCACAACACTGGTCAACTAGTTGTCGCCGTGATTGCACACGCGCTCTATATCCTTGCTGTCACAACACTGGTCAACTAGTTGTCGCCGTGATTGCACACGCGCTCTATATCCTTGCTGTCACAACACTGACTGGTCAGATAGTTGTCTCCGTGATTGCATGTCGTGCGGCCTTTGTCCCGTCATAACTCTAGACGAACACTTAGTAAATGAACGTGTTACACAATAAATAGATTTCTGTTTTTATTGGGCTTCCTCTGGACTTTTGATTCTGATTTATTTACAGTTTAGTTTAACTTGGTTCGAAGTTAGACAGAAGGTTTCTGTGTATAATTCACGCTGCTTTGGTTCCGATGACGATTGTGGCTAATTCTCAAGTCAAACAGTATGAATGTGGTGGCGTATGGCGCTCGCTCGGTCGGCACGCAATATTTATTGTTTCCTTTAGTTATCGTGACCGATTTAGTTCGTTCGCGGAAGGAGCTAGGAGCCAAGTTACAGGAAATCAGTCTAATTAAGTAGCATTATGGGAGTAGGGACCACGGTTATCTTATGTGTTGATAATAGTGTGTAGTAGAACAAGCCATAGTTACACAGAACTCGGTAAGTAGGATAGAAAAAGCTCCCTGTACTTAACTAGTCTGTAAGACCTATGCTCAGAACTGGACATTTATGGATATGAAGATTAATTGATTTAGAAGCGCCGGTTCGGTTTTCTCCACAATTTACAACTGACATTGAAACAATACACTTCAAATAAAAAATGTTACATTGTCACCGATTGATATAATGCCATAAAGCGTCGTGCCGCGCCGCGCCGCAGGCGCAGTGATCCGTCAAGATCAAAGCATGTGTGACGTCATAACGCACGTTGTTTACGAGCGGTGTCATTCATAACTGTGGCAGTTCAAAGCGCCGTCGAATTAGACCGACACGGACGTCGCGGGTGGACGCCCCACACGCTCCCGGCCCACCGGGCACATTATACATTCGTTTTGGAACGATGTACTATCGCGGTCAGAAGTGGAATCCCAATCGTACAGACGAATAGATTGACGCTTCGGTTTAATTTACGACCTTCTTATAATAAGTCATTTCTATACTATAGACACACACACTCACATTCGTTTGATGGTATTTCATAAATTCAACCACTGGAGTATATGGCATAATAGCTTAACGGTTATCGTATGTGGGTTTCATACATAACAAGCCGCGGGTTCGAATCTCACGCGCGGTGATAGCTTTTTTAATGTTTTAAAAATTACTCGAATGATCACGCTATTGACTATAATTCCTTGTTATGTTCGTCTTGTTCACTAAACCCGTAAAATTTTATGATTATACCCATATAAATAATGATAAGTTAGACGAATGCAGTAAACTTACGACTCATTCACCTGATTCACCGCGACTAAGTATAACGTTGTTGGTTGGTTGTTATTGTTATTGAGGGATAGTGGCGTGTGTTTAATCTATTAGCTGTGTTGTGGTTCATTTTGAAAAATGCAAACCAATTTAAATATTAAGATGAAAGCGAATATTATTGCGCTGCATAAAAGTGGACTTATAATACATTTATACCTATATCACAATCTGACGAAACCGAACTGAGTGTGAGTATTATGATTTAATTATTTTATCAAACATTTACCTAATTAAAGTAGGTATAGCTGCTGATCTTTGAAGTTATTTTTTTTAAACGTTTTATATTTACCTTAAGGTCTAATCTAAATACAGAAAAAAAAAATAGTATCAAAGTAAAATTTACTTAGATTATTGAATAATAAAATAACATTTTAATAAATAATTTAAAGTGCAATTTCTAATTTCAATAATTATAATTATGTTTATACTAGATAGTAGGTAATATTAGTATTTTTTTTTTTTTTTTTGAGGGTGGGAAATCATCCAATGACTTCTCCCGCTCTGGGTGGAGCGGAAGGGCGTTTCAGACTTTTACTGACTAAAACCCACCCGTGTTCCTTCAGTTGCCTGTTGCCAAGGTCCCGGTATCCCTTTCGGACTAACCCGCAACCCTGGCAGGCATCGGTCCTAGCGGACCCCGCCAATTGTGCTGACATCTCTTTGAGGCGCGCGTGGAACACGACGCGCCATCGACCCGGGCCTGGTCCTGATCGGACGGCGAGCTACCCATTGCTCGCCGTCCGCAAGCCCGCGCCTATGGTGTTTAGTAGCCTAACAGTACTCCTTTTTGTTTTAGAGAAATACTGTGAGTCGGTGGGTCAATTTTTTGACCCACCGACTCACGGTGGGTCAAAAAATATGAAGAAGAAATAGCCCTGCAAGTCGAAAGTGAAGTGGAAGACCCCACCCCTGTAAAGAGGCGCAACGAGACATGGTCAGCGAGTATGAAACAAGTGGTTTCATACCGACAAGACGTTTTGCCGACTTATTCGACACGTCGTTACGAACCGTGAACCGTGCACTCCACGCTGAAGATTTGCATCACCGAAAACCAGCTCAAAACAAAAATATAAACACAAGATTTATGCAAATATTATATACTAGCTGCGCCCCGCGGTTTCACCCGCGTAAGTCTCGATCCCGTGGGAATATCGGGATAAAAAAAGTACCCTATGTGTTAATCCAGGTTATAAACTATCTGTTTGCCACAACCAAATCCATTCAGCCGTTTTTGCGTGATTGAGTAACAAACATCCAAACACACAAACTTTCACATTTATAATATTAGTAGGATGATTCAATATTGTAGGATCCATGCGTCAACGTTTACTTACTAAGTAATCATTTTTATTTCTTACTTTACTTACTAATAATGGGGTTATACAAAGTATTATTATGTTATAAATAAATTACAAATTAATTTTAGTAATATAAAAATTATATTCTGTCATATCCGTAATATGGACTATTTTAAGGTTTAGTTTCAATCTTCTTTTCGTAATGAAAATGAATACTTAAGCTATAACCTCAATAAGTCCTTAGTTAACTTTGTGGTTTGAGATAGAACGAACTCACTCGCAGTAGAATAAAAGTAGTATTACTTCGTTGGATTTTTGTTTTAAGTAATAGTACCGTACCGAGTTTCGAGTCAATCCGACAGCGCGTTAAAATTTTTACTTACTTAGTTTGACACTCCGTTATTCCTCTATGGTAAAATAAATTCCTAAAACCCTATTTTAGTAAATGCCTACGTCATAATAACTATCTGTATGCCAAATTTCAGCCCAATCCATTCAGTGGTTTGAAATGTGATATAGACTAGGTACCCCCTTTTCATCCCGTTGAGGGTAGATTTTTAAAAAACTCTGGTACACATTATTCTTTATTTTTGGTTTAAAGTATAAATACTGAGTCTCGAGTTAATTCCGATTAACTCGAGACTCAGTATTTATACCATTTTTTTTTTTTTCAGAAGAATTTAACGCGCGGTCCGCCGCGCTTTAAATTCTTCTATAAAAACTTTGACACCCCTCAATTCCCGTTTAGGGGGTAGTTTAGAAAAACTAAAAATGACAAACTTTATTATTTACTTAGATAAGTATTCGTGCCAATTTTCATTTCACCCCTTAAAGGTAGAATTTCCAAAACCCTTTCTTTGTTGATGGCTACGTCTTAATAACTATCTGTGTGCCAAATTTCAGCCCAATTCGTTCAGTGGTTTGAGCTGTGATAGAGACTACCCCTTTTCACCCGTTAGGAGAAGATTAAAAAAAAACCCTGATAAACATTATTCTTTATTTTTGATTTAAAGTATAAACACCGAGTTTCCAGTTAAACGGACCGCGCGTTAAAATTCTTCTATACAAACTTTGACACCCCTCAATTCCCGTTTAGGGGGTAGTTTAGAAAAACTAAAAATGACAAACTTTATTATTTACTTAGATAAGTATTCGTGCCAATTTTCAATTCTATTAACTCAAGGAATAAGATTTTTCATACAAACAAAATCCCTCCTTTTCACCCCCTTATAAGTTGAATTTCCAAAAGACCCACCCTTGCCTTTTATACACAATGAAATTTTAAAACGATTTGCCCTAAGTAGTACTATTGAATCATAGAGTCAAACTTAAAAAAATATTAATGTTTTTTTTTTTAAAATAATTATTTAAAGAATATGCTCGAAAGCGTGAGAAACAATAGTAGTTCACTAAACATTACGTAGTACTACTCGAACCGCCATGCGCGGCTGCGCGGTGCCGACAAAACGAAGAGCGATGTGAATGTAAATGTTCAGAGCAAAATAAGCTATCGCGCATAGTGATACGGCATAATCTAGTCCGCACACACGCGGCGAGCGCCCACGCACCCCCGCCCCGTGCCGTCGCAAGCGCGCCGGCTCCGGCTCGCTCAGTTGTCCCACGGCGACCGTCGTACGTACATTCTGCGATTCGAAACGTGATTTGCAAAAATGGATCGGAATTAGTCAAATTTGGAGTACGTCGCAATGGCACAACTGTACGCTAGGGCTCGTTATAACTCCCACGCTGCCCGGCGACTTTACGCGGAATCGCAACACTTTGGAGTCGCTCCGTCTTCGCGGTGTTCTGAACCCCCAAGTCTCACAGGCCCGGACCATCGTAGCGGTGACACAGCGGTACTCGATCATGGGCAGTTCTTGGGCATGGGCTTTTAAGGTGGATGCACTAGGGTAGGCCGCGAAATTCAAATTTTCTTTTTATAATGTCTTCTGTGATTCTAATGTTTATAATTCTGTAAATCCATATTTGTTACGAGCGCAATTAATATTTAGATCAACATACAACCTGATACTGACCTGAAAATTGCAAAAAACGTAAGAAAATTTGAATTTCGCGGGCCACCCTAGCGCATCCCCCTTAATATCGTAAGACGTGACAGAGACACCTTTATTGAAAAACAATCAAATAAAACATCTCTTACTCATATTCCATTATGAGTACCGTCGTGGTAGCAACGCGGCACAAGCGGGACGCAACATCAACGACGTTTACGGAGCTAACACTACAAACCAACGCACCACCTGTTATCGGTTTGCTCGCTTCCGTTCTGGAAATTTCGACCTGAAAAATGAACCTCGCGGTCGTCCGAAGACTTTGGTCGACAATGACGAATTAAAGGCGATTGTGGAAGCTGATGATACACAATCTACGGCTGAATTAGCAGCAGCTTTCGACGTTAGCGTCAAAACAATATTTGTCCATTTGCGTCAAATTGGCACGGTAAAAAAGCTTGACAAATGGCCGCCAAGGCTCGCCAGCGCAAAGTACGCGTCGAGACGTACCTTGCACTGCTCAACAGACACACAAATGAAGGAATTTTGAACCGCATTGTTACCTGCGATGAAAAATGGATTCTGTTTGATAACCGCAAGCGCTCAGCAAGTTGGTTGGATCCTAGTTCAGTACCTAAACAATGCTCTAAACGAAAACTTACCCCTAGAAAAGTGATGATCACTGTTTGGTGGTCTAGCGCCGGTGTGATTCATCACAGCTTCTTACCAAACGGGGTGAGCATTACTGCAGATGTGTACTGTGAAGAACTGAACACAATGATGGAGAAGCTGGCACATCTCCTATTGTCTTTTTCACTTACCCAGAGATTTAGATTGTGTTTGTTCTTTTTTGTTTTAGTTTTATTGTTATTGGTTGGCACAACGTCGAACAAAATTTATTGAATCTATAGAAATAATCGCACCAAGCCAGCATTTCATTGTAAGTTTTTCATCTTTTTGTATTTGTATCTTGGATTCATGTAACAATTGTCAGTGTTTTAGTAACTAATTATGTGAAATCTGCTTTTTTTTTTTTTGGTTTCATACTCCTATGTTAAATAAATGCATGCCGTGGCAGCCTTTAATTAAGGCTACACTATATATTGTAAAAAATAATATGGGTAGATTAACATGTCTTTTTTTTGGTGTAAGCTTTGTTGGTTGTCCTAAAATAAATAAATAAATAAATAAATCTCCAACCAGCATTGGTCAATCGCTCGTCTCCGCTGCTCCTACACGACAACGCGCGACCTCATACTGCACAGCAGACGGTCTCCAAGTTGCAAGAACTGGGGTTGGAAGCTCTCCGTCATCCGCCCTACTCACCAGACCTTGCGCCTACAGACTCCTACTTTTTCTTTTTCTTGGCGGGAAAAAAATTCAATACCCGAGAGGCAGTACAAAATGCCTTTGAAGAATTTGTTGCCTCCCGTCCAGCTGATTTCTTTAAGAAGGGCCATCAATAAACTGCCACTGCGTTGGCAAAGATGCATTGATTGCATGGGTGATTACTTTGATTAATACAAAAAAAAAATACATGAAAAAAAATCGTTAAAATTTTTTCATACAAAACGGCAATTTTATAGGTAAAGACCATATTCAGCGCTTGTGTCGCTTCAAAATATGCGAATAAAAGCTTTGCTCGATGCAGCAATTGCATTCATCTAGGTTAGCCATTCTTTGAACATAAAATTATCTTATTATTGTCATCAAAAATGGTAAACGAAAGCTCTAATTTCATGTACAATCAAAGGCGCCTAAAATTTTAATATCTGTTCCTACCTTGGAATAAGGCTGCTGTTAGATAAGTTCAACTTTGTGCCACTTTACTGCACACAAACCAATTAGTTGTTTATCACTCAACAAACACTGTCTGTTGATATTACACAAGTACGTTTAAATTAAATAGAATTAAGAAGTAGTCCAGGTCATTGATACGCCAGTCGCTGGTAAGTTTTACTGATAGATTACCGCTTGTGCACACAATTCTGGCGTCTTATCGGCCGCTCGCTGTTTGAACTTCGTTACGATGACATGATACAATTATTGACATTGGATATGGAGTTCTTTTCGTGTCAATTTAGGCAGTTATCAATCAACAAGATTTCCGAAAAAATATGGGCTTTACTCGTGTCAACCATGAAACTACAATATACAAAAATATTATTGAAGAGCAGAAAAAGTATTAATCTTCGGTTGATAGTCTTGTATTTATGGGGCCTTCACAGTGACCATCTAAAACTACTTCCACCAATAAGCAATCAGCTCCCCTCACATCCTAGTTAACTTTCGAATTTAGCCCCGATGCGATGGTACGCAACAAAAAAACGGGCCCACAAGGTTTTTGCGCAGTATGTACTTTTTAATCATTTTTTTTACAACTTTGACATGTTCTAACTGTGGACTCCCCCTTGGACACGCCGTCTGGCTTTTAATCAATCTGCCTAGCCTTTCCCCAACTATGTTGGGGTCGGCTTCTAGTCTAACCGGATGCAGCTGAATACCAGTATTTTACATGGAGCGACTGCCTATCTGACCTCCACAACCCAGTTACTGAGTAACATGGTACCCCTAGTTATGACGGTGTAGTGGTATGTAACCCACACATGCAGACGAACTTGTGAACTCAAGTACCTATGACGTCACACGACTCACACGTCCCTTAGATCGAACTCAGGGTTCAGTATTCGGTCACTAACCGTCAACAAAGTAGGACACGTTCACTAACCACTAATCGCATCACTTGTGCGTCAAATTATTATCATCATAATCTTGCTTATTGTACCGTGTTTAGTTATAGTACATTTATTAAACTCATTGTGAACTAACCAATGAACATTTAATTTAATTACACTATAGAACCCGTAATCACATCACAACAAAAGTTCTATATTGGTGACCCCGACGTGATATTTACTTAAGCAATTGATATTTGGCTAGGAAATCTGCCCCTATAATGGACCGCTGTACATCGGCCAGGACAAATTCCCAGGTAAAAGCTCGACGTAAGCCAAGGTCTAAAGTCATTTTCTGAGACCCATAAGTTTTGATTGTTGTACCATTGGCAGCAAATAACGTAAAATCAGCTGGTTGACGATTCGCGTTTTTGTAGGCAATCAACTTCAACAGCGCGACTTTATTTACCGTCGGAATTTCGAGAAAAAGCGATTTCAAGTGTCCATGCACTTAACCACCCTGGGGTAGCCGCTACGCGTCGCCTTATCGCGCAGCGCTATTTTTGGCCTAACATGAATACTGACGTAGCAAACTTTGTAAGAAGTTGCATACAATGCCAGAAATGTAAAGTGCAAAGACATACAATTACACCTCTAGGAGAGTTCGAAAGGTCAGACCGTTTCGAGCATGTTCATATAGATATTATTGGACCATTACCACCTTCCGATGGATATACATACTGTGTCACAATGATTGATCGTCATACAAAATGGCCCGAAGTCGTTCCTGTAAAGGATATAAGCGCTGAAACCGTCGCGAAAGCTCTGCTCGAGCATTGGATAGCACGTTTCGGTTGCCCTGCAAGAATAACTTCGGATCAAGGTCGTCAATTCGAATCCAACCTTTTCGCACAGCTGACCAAACTACTTGGCATAGAAAAGATTAGAACAACAGCGTACAATCCAAAAGCGAATGGACACGTCGAAAGGATGCACCGAACGCTAAAAGCTTCCATCATGGCACGTTGCGATGGTAACAGTCAATGGGCACAACAATTACCTATCGTGTTGTTAGGAATGCGCAATACAATTAAAGAAGACTCAGGATACAGCCCCGCTCAAATGACCTACGGTAAATCTATGCGTCTACCGGGAGATTTTTTTGTTCCCACCGAAGCAAACATCAACAACACCGATTATACCTGCAAACTCATGGAAACACTAGCGAACCTTCAACCGACCACAAGAAATCAAGCTGATAACAGAAACATTTTCGTACATAAAGATTGAACAAGATCGGACTACGTTTTCGTTAAAAACGAAGTTAAACGCTCGTTAACACCGCCGTACGAAGGTCCCTATAAAATCGTCAAACGAAGCAATAAACATTATGTCGTTCAAGTAGGTTCTCGAAAAGTCACTATTTCTCTCGATCGTCTCAAACCTGCTTATGTTACAACTTTTGTTTCGCCTGAAACCACAACCATAACACCGGTTGGGACTCAAACGACCCCACTTGACAAAACTGAGCCATTTGTCACAACAAGATCGGGTCGCGTCGTAAAAAAGACTGTGAGATTTGACATTTAAAACATTTTTTTATCGCCAGTCCCAAAATAATAAATTCATCAATGTGAAATTTAAAGTGCAGTGAAGTGTTGTGTGTTTTAAAATAGACCAACTTAACAAGCAATTATGGAGCGTTCTCACACTAATATGTCAACTTATAACGTATTTATTCATCCTTATACCACTTGTAGAAATGTTTAAGTTAACTCATAAGTTTAAAACTTTTTGTAACAAAATTTATGACCAATGTATTTTAATTTTTTACCCAATGTGTTTAGTTTAAGCATTCATAAGTGTGGTTTTGTTTTTATATACATTCTAAATTCCTCTTGTTAGCGTAAGGTCTTATTGTATAATTTAAAAGTTAAGTATAGTTAAACACTTTTACACCGCATGTTTATATTAAGTATTCGCAATGTCTTTACAATTATTTTTGAACCTTACTCATTGTTATTTTGATAGTCATTATTATTGTTTTATCAAAGGGGGGAGGACATGTAGTGGTATGTAACCCACACATGCAGACGAACTTGTGAACTCAAGTACCTATGACGTCACACGACTCACACGTCCCTTAGATCGAACTCAGGGTTCAGTATTCGGTCACTAACCGTCAACAAAGTAGGACACGTTCACTAACCACTAATCGCATCACTTGTGCGTCAAATTATTATCATCATAATCTTACTTATTGTACCGTGTTTAGTTATAGTACATTTATTAAACTCATTGTGAACTAACCAATGAACATTTAATTTAATTACACTATAGAACCCGTAATCACATCACAACAAAAGTTCTATAACGGGTTATCGAACTTTTCGGGTTCTCAGAGATCTACGAATACAGCCAGGACCAACGGCTTCACGTCTTTTCGATCGACCCATGCGGCTGTTATTACTGGCTAACCCCTCACGTGACTGCCTCTCACTTTGATGATTATTGAATAATAAACAACTACTAGAGATGAAAATCTATACATAATACCTACAGTGTGTCCGGACATGGATTAGCGATATTCTAAATACTTAAATATATACTATTTTAAAGTACAATTTTACTCCGACTCCGAAATCTCGAAAAAAAATCAGCTGTGCCCTACATTTTGACGAGGTATGCCAACATAAATGTAGGGAACAGCAAATTCTTTTTCACGATTTCTGCGTAGGTTCCATAATGATAGTTGTTCATAATGACGAGTACAATGACCCCTTAAGAGATTTTGTGTATGAAAAGATACACCTTTTAAAGATAAATTAAGTCTGTAACTAAACATAGCTCACGTAAACTCACGTTTCACCCCGAAGCTAAATCAAAATCAAACAAAATTCTTATTTGTAGTAACTGAGCGGCCGCCAAGCTTCCATCTCCACTGAAGGGTCTGTCTTGTTTCAATCTCGTATCAATATTAATAAAGTACATTGTATTAATGTTTTGCCGCTCTTCATACTTCACATCTCCCATTGCTATCGGATCTCGTGAATCATTCAATACACTCACTACGAGTACTTTAAATTCATCGCCACATCACAATTTACAGTTCGTATGAAACTGAAAATAGTATAAATAGTAGAGAGTTCGTGATTCATTCATATTGTTGGCATGCAATAAACGAAATTCTTCGTAAGGCGTCTGACCGTTTTATTTTGTGTTGTTATTAGAGTGTGAACAATCTACTTACCGAAAGCTCCTTAATTGAATCATTGATTATTTAGTTTTGACTATGATAGTTAGCTGGAACGCTATTAGACCTCAAATGGAAATATTCTCAATTACTATTTATAGGTTTCGATACCATCCACCTTTGGTACCTAACATGTGTACTAACCTCCAGGCGTGACGTTTATACAGGGTGTTAGTGTAAACACCGGTATCCTTGAAACCAGTGGTTTGGTTTCATTTATAGAACGTAGAATCAATGGAAAAATACAACTTTATTTTTTTAAAGAAATTCTACATTTTTTCACAAGAATATTTCACCCTACACGCAAGGGCAACGACCGGCCGCGGCCGGCGGTTGGCGGGGGCGGGCGGGGCGCGCGGAACGTTATATGACCGGCCGTCAGCTGTTTCGCAGCTCTTTCGGACGCGTATCCATGAGTATCGGGACAGTGACGGATATTTACTTTTTAAAATCTTTTACTGGGTCATTTATTTTTATATTTAAGTCAACTACCCATGGTTTGAGTGACAACGGTGTTTACCCTTGCATACTGTATTTCTTAATTAATAATATCGTTACAAAATATAGGCTGGCAGATATCGTCCCTCCCCGGAAGTCCCGCGCACCGTCATTCTTGAAGGTGAACGTCTCCTAATCGCCGACATCGCTGTGTCTATACACATACAAAACAATATAATACTAGGTAGTATCCTATATTTTTCCCTAAGTATTTTTATTGGTGTGTCAGAAGTACTATGAGAGGAATTTATGAAAGTGAGGTAAACTGTTTTCATGTTCTTATTTTATGTTTTATTTATAATCAATCAATCAATCAATATTCTTTATTTAATTTTAAATTGTGAAAAATTTATAATTTTGTCTTTTATTTCCATAACTTTAGTTACTGTAATTGGTTGTAACACAACCGTTGTTATTAAATAAATAAATAAATAAGAAGTTCTGCTAAAACATTATATTTAAATTTATCAAAATTTTAGTTTATAATGATGCTAAAAGTAGGAGAAGATGAAAAGTGAGGTGGCCTTGCACGAGAGGCGTGGTGTGGCTGTGAGCCTGGTGAGCCAGTGTAGTGAGGTGGCCCTGCACGAGAGGCGTGGTATGGCTGTGAGCCTGGTGAGCCAGTGTAGTGAGGTGGCCCTGCACGAGAGGCGTGGTGTGGTTGTGAGCCTGGTGAGCCAGTGTAGTGAGGTGGCACTGCACGGGAGGCGTGGTGTGGTTGTGATCCTGGTGAGCCAGTGTATTGAGGTGGCTCTGCACGAGAGGAGTGGTGTGGTTGTGACCCTGGTGAGCCATTGTAGTGAGGTGGCACTGCACGAGAGGCGCGACACACAAGTTGCAGGAAAGCGTGAGGAAAGATGTAAAATACAGAGAATAAATACAAAAGACACCAACTTCCGAAATTAAAGTATTTTTTTATTTGTACTTTGTACTGCTTTTTTGGAAGCCGGATGTTTTTTTTTTGTAAAAAATGTTTTTATATTAACACAACAACAACACATAACAAACAAAACATTGCTTGAACTAAGCCCAACTACGACGAAAAAGTCAACTGATAAGATATAAACAAGACATCACAGACGGACAAATTAAAAATCCGGAGTCACACGTGTTAAGGCATAAATCGAACATATTATTATTACGTGTGACTCAGATTTTTATTTTGTTGTAGTTCGCTTTTTTGTCGTGGTTGGGTTTTAGTTTTATACTTTTATTTTGATTGGATTGGATTGGACTGAAGGACTCGCAACTCAATGATAAATGAATGATGCGTAGGCAACAACAGTAAGTTCAGTTTGTAATGATCGTGTGCCTTGACGCCAACCCCGAGTAGTGTCACGGCATGAATACCTGGAAGAATGATCCGGCGCTGAAATGCACCGTGAGCACCGCGCCGGTAGTATGTTGTTGATAGTTAACGTTTAATTTACCTGCTGTTGAGGGATCGTATTGTAGCATGTTATATTAGAACATCCTGTTAACGTAAAGATAAAGATAAAGATATATTTATTGCACAACTGTGTACATCAGTTCTTATTATATAACGTAAAAGGCTCAACAGTCTACCCATGTCGGATATGCAATCGTGTTACATTTCAAATAAATTTCAAATACATTATACAAATAGGTTAAAAACAGATTACAAATAAATTACATACTAGCATCATTTTTCCTCAAAAAACTCCTGCAGATTATAAAATACATTATTTATTTAAAAAGGTACACCAACAGCTTCTGTGTATAATATATCGTAAGTACTACAGTTAACAATGGCCTCGGACTTACACAGTCGCCAATTACAGGATAACCAGCAATCTCAGAAATAGGTGATAACACATAATAATAATACAAAAACTAAAAAGAATTAAGAAATTAAGGCAAAATATTACTTAAAGTTAAGTTTAATAACAAAAGAAAATAAAATTACATAACGGACAATATTGAAATTTTGCCACTTAACTAAGACATAAAAAATAACAAAATTTAAATAACAATGAGATCATAAAGGAAATATAGGTTCCAAAGTAAATCATAACAAAAAGGTTAAGGGTTTCCAAAATGTAACTGACTCAAATTAAAAGATTGCATTTCCCGGGACCTTTGTATTTTAGCTCTAAAGACTTTTATAGAGTCATGGTATAGGTCGATATCTGGTATAAATTTTATTAAAGAATTCATCTCTCTACTGAGTCTGTTTATTGGTGAGTTTACCCCAATATTTGTCTTGGATGCTTGAGTGTGGAATACATTAGTTGCCGGATATCTAGGTATTTTGTAAGGAACTTTTAGTCCAATACGCTCAACTAATTTGTCACAGTCTAATTTGTTATTGACCAATTTGTAGAGGAACATTAGATCCTGTGTCAGTCGATGGTCGCGCAGAGAATTCATATTATGACAACGAACACGCTGTTCATATGGGCACCGGGGAGATATTTTACCGACGGTATACGCTAGGTGTTTCGTAAAGGCCCTCTGAATACTTTCGATTCTTTGTGAGTGTACAGCATAGTACGGGTTCCACACCACACTGGCAAATTCAAGGTGGCTCCGAACTAAGGCATTATATAACGCAATTTTAGTTCTAGCCAACCTGAAGCCTTTTGTACTTCTCTTAAGAAAACCAAGTAATCTTGCTGATTTCGTGACGATGCTATCAATATGACTTCTGAAGTTAATTTTGTCATCCATGATGACACCAAGATCTTGAACTTCATTTACAGACTCTAATAATGCTCCTTTTATATTATATGAGACAGCACTGGGTAGTTTTTTCCTACGAAATCGTATGTGGCTACATTTTTATACGTTAAGATCCATGCGGTTAAAATGGCACCATTACTCAATCCTGTCTAAATCCTCTTGAACTAGAGTAACATCTACATTTGAATTGAGAGTCTTATATTTTAAGATCATCGGCAAACATTAAGTATTTACAGTGATGGATTTCATTTATAATGTCGTTAATGAAGAGGGAAAACAGAACTGGTGCGAGGTGAGAACCCTGAGGAATTCCCGAATCCGCATAGTATGGGTAAGACTCATAACCGTTTACGACAAGAATTTGCGATCGACGGGATAGATAGGACGAAAACCAGTTTAATAGTGAGCCATGTATACCATTGTATTCCATCTTCGACAGTAACAGAGAATGGTCAACTTTATCAAACGCACTACTAAAATCCGTGTATACGGTATCTACTTCCAATCTTTTGTCAAGAGCTAGGGTTACGTCCGTTACAAACTCAACTAGATTCGTTTCCACACTACGACCAGCTTTAAATCCATGTTGATTTGGTGAGATAATTTTGTCAATGTGGCGAGTGATGACCGGACAAACAAGAGACTCAAAGATTTTAGGAAAGCACGATACTTTTTTTATGTTCTTTGTTTTTTTCTATAAATATTGTGTGCCTTACCTGGGTCAAATAAATTTATTTTCTTTCTTCTTCTTTTCTTTAGCTACCCTATCATTCATAGACATGTCAGCAGGTATGCTTGATTCCCCACGACGTTTATCTTTTATGAACCGCCAGAATGCTTTAGGGTTTTTGGGAATATCACTTTCAATTTTATACTTATATGCATTGTAGCAGTTATTTATATAAGTAACCTTTGAACTACTCCGTAGTCGCTGCCAAGGTATGGCAGCGACTACGGAGTAGTTCAAAGGTGAGTCTATCTCGGGGATTGTTATATTTTAGATATTTTTGTCTGAATTTCTCATCAACACATTTATGAAATTTATCGTTCCAGTTAATATTTTTAAGATAAATAAGGATTTGTTCATAGTCAGCTTTGAAAAAGTTGTAACCGGAGCGATATATTGGTTTTAACTGTTTTACGTTAGAGATTGGAATGGAGATAAGTAAGTTTGGGTGATGAGAGTCCAACTTACTTAGCAGGTCGCTAGGCTTAGATACTGTTACATCCGGTATGTTGCTTAAAACTAGGTCTAAAACTCTGCAGTCAGCATTAGGGATAGTATTGAATTGATGAAGTTCATTAATTGACAAAAAGTCTACCAGCGAGTAGCCCAGTGAATTTTCATAGTTAGATAGTGAGAGATGACGATCATCGTCTCGCCTGTTCCAGTCAATAACACTCAAATTAAAGTCGTCAAGAATAACAACATCATCGACACCACTTATCACGTTACTAACATTATTTAAAAAGCATTGTAGCGTGTCTAGTTTGACAGGTGGAGGCATATAGATAACACAAAGTGCAATTTTTTTAGTACAATTGTTAACAGTTAACTCCACCGATAACCATAAATCCTCCAAATCACTCTCCCAGCTTTTAATTCTTGTCGACTTAATTTTGCTACTAACAGCAACTATGACCCCACCCCCATCGTTTTTGGATACCTTAGAACTTAATCTATCTCTACGATATACTACGTACCGAGGGTCAATGAACTCTCCATTAGTGATGTTAGGTTTCAGCCAAGACTCAGTAAATGCTATTACATCATAGCTAGTGAGCAAAATATTTTTAAAGATATCATCAGTCTTAGTTCTCATCCCACGTACATTTTGATAATAAATGTCAAGCATTGCGAATATAATAACGCTAAGAACATTCTTATTTTAACAAAATCTAAATCTAAATAGTGGCGTCAGTTGCTTTCATTAGCTTCAGGCTTTCCTGATTGCGAATGAATATGGCTTCGAATAAATATCGGACAAAAATGCGCCCGTTTCGTACCCAGACAAAGTTGTAAGACATCTCCTTAGCTAGTTTTCGTGTTGCCGCATGCAGTTGTTTGCCAGTAGGGCATAAATGCTCGCTTACAAATATAGGCACTCGGTTGCCAGCTATTCCTAAGTGATGTGAGTTCAATTTGTCCGAGGGATATTTTTTGTTGAAGTCTCCTACAGCAGCCAGAAATTCGTCACGTTGCCTAGGACTGCGTAGCTTAGCAATCACAGAGCAAATTAAATTTGGCTACTCTTGTGATTTGCATAATGTCCCTGTCACCAATATCACAATTTCAATATCACAATTTATTACCTTCGCGACTTTTTGCAGCGTACTCATCAGGTTCTCGGACTTGTTTTCAGGTAGACCGCTAATTTCCACGTGGTTTTCGCGCATGTTTTGTTCCATGAGACATAATCGAGTAGTAAGTTCATTAACATTTTGTTGGAGGTTTGCATTATCACTCTGCAGTTGGTTAATTAGAGTGTCCTTTTCATCGAAACGTTTCTTAAACTCTTCAAAATGTTCATTGAAAAATGCGAACGAAACTGTGAACTCCGATATTTCACCTTGTATACTTTTCAGTTGCTTAGATACTAACTCTTTAAATGAAGATTTTAAAGCCATGGCCAATTCCTCCTTTATAATATCTCTTAGGGTACTTTCGGTCAACCACTGCTCCTGATTATTCGAAACCGACATGGACTGACCACTTTTCTTCCTATGAGTTACATTGGCATCAGTCGGGGCGTTTTGGGTGGTATTAGTTTTAGAAGTAGTTTTGGGGCTATATACTTGCCGACTGAGGTTCGCAGTATTATTAGTCGGACTTGACGGTGAACTTGAGGGGCTATCGGTTCTCATTGATCGTACTGGTGTATCGGTGTTGTTTGTTTTCGGTGCCCCACTAATACAAACTTGACACTTCCAAATCACCTTGTCCGCAACTTTCATTACTTTGAATCTTTTAACGGTCGTATTGGAACAAAGTAGATCATACCGCAAGTTACAAGTAGAACATTGAAGGTATTCTTCTCTAGCTTTTAATGTGTTCATACAACCGGTGCAGTTGTTTTTATTTGCCATGTTCTAGTATGAATGTGTTGTAAATATCTTTTAAAATACAAAAAATTATACAGCTTGCTAGGACCGAACTCAAAGCACTTTGTACACTCTCCGATGTAGGTGTCCACGCCACTACACCACTTGAACCTTGATATAACTAGTGAATTTGACGTTCCTGTGTTAATGGAGATATTTTTTAAATAATAAAAACGTTAGAAACCTTGAGTCATTCGACTGACATTCCACACATTTTTGCACAAATTTTGACGTTTCTCACTGTTTCACCTGTTTGTAGCAGTAACTTGCTGTGTCCACAAACTGTTTATATCCTACACGGTGTTTAGAGCACTGTTAACTATTAGACTCACTTAAATTATGAAAAATTCCTGCGGTTAATCCGCAGGAATTTTTCATAATTTAAGTGAGTTCCGCTCAATATTGGTTTTGAGTTTTTTAACACATTTAAGGCACTTAAGTCTTGGATAGCACTTCCACTTATTTGTCGTCCTTGTAGTCTCACTTTGATGATAAAAGTCTGCTGATGTTTACGTAAATTTATTTTTAATCACTTATTTAATACGGAGCTGTTATTACTTAGGTGTTCACCTAGTGGCGCTATCTAGCGAACTTAAAATGAATTATCGATTAATATTTTTTTAAATTTTGTTTTAAACATATTTCCATTTAATTGCTTAATGGCTGGTGGTAACTGGTTGTATACACGAATAGCAGTTACATAGGTACTTTTATAATAAATCATATTATTAAAAACCGGTAAATTAATGTCATATTTATATTGTTTGCGAATGTTTCTCTTAGAATTTACGAAAAGCACCATTTTATTTGTGAAATCATAAAAGCAATCCGTTCAATTATCGCTTATTCAAACGCACTGTGCCATGGGCCTTAACAAACAAGCTTTGTTCGCACCGCAGCACTACTGTCTAACATTTTTAACAACTACCCTTACTAAAACGCTAATCGGTTATTTTGATTTACTTATTATTGTATTTTCTCTGTAAGTGATTAATGTAATCTTTTGAGAAAAATAAATGTCTTTAACCTGAGAATTTGATTTGAAATTAAAATATTGCATATTATTTTTGACAAATAAACATAACTCAAGTATATAAATAGTAGCGCGTATGTTGAGGAGTACTTATAGATAAGCGAACGTTCATCACGATCTGAGGGCCTAGACAAGTGACAATTGCTTTGAAAGTGTTTCGTATTTCTACAACGACTTTCAACAAGATTGACTTCTAGATAGCTTATGTCAGTCCCATACATTTTTGCCTTTTCCATCATCGTTATCGCTGATAGAATGTCACTTTGTCTAGGGCTTCTGGTGTCCATGATTTTGTCTTCGGTGGACCCAAATTTAGGTGCTTGCTGTGTAGGTAATAGTGCTTATTAAATGGCTATTAGCGAAATGAGCTGTCTCAGGACTGATCCCTATTTTCGAAGTCAGTTCGTGATCTTTGTTTATTTAAGTGCTGTCATATTACTCAATCATCCATCACCATTTCAGCCGAAAAACGTCCACCCACCGCTAGGTATAGGCCGACGAGGCCTCTAGCGTCGCCACATCAACCGGTCCTGTGCTTCTCACATCCAGCGGATTCTCGTCATATTGTTTGCTTCCTTCATTTTACTCATAGATTAAGTTCGATCATTTCATTGACACTATATAATTCCCAGCTGTATCGACCGTTTTTATACTATACACCCTTTAAACCATCAACAAAATTAAAGGTTTGTGAACTCCAATTTACTCCACTATCGACGTGTTACGTCGGTAGTGCGAGCTCAGGGTCTAGCCTTTATACAAAGGAGTGTGTGGGTGTACCGACAGGTGTCGGATCGACGGCTGATTGATTTGCACGCGAGCCACCTATTACGGCCGCTGGCAGAGTGTACATTCGTGCGTGCGACGAGACGTTGATTGCCGATGAATACTTACACCAACAAAAGGCGTGATTCGTAAACGCTTCAGTTTGATGCCCTACACCAGCGGTTCTCAAATTTTTTTGCCCATGGAACCTTTTTGGAAATGGAAATATTTGACGGACCCCTAAAATAATCAAAAACTGCGTTTCATGGTATTCCACTTTGCTCCACCAGTGGAACAAACTGGATTGTTTGTTCACAGTTTTGTCGTCCACTGTGTCCCACTAATTAATTTTGTTGGGGAAATAACACTCGCATAAACTCTGAGTTCACTTTCCCACTAGGGCTGTTTTAATAATAAAATACGTCTCGAATTGACCTCTTTTTTAACCGACTTCCAAAAGGAGGTCGATATTGTTAAGAAGTCGGTTAAAAAATTGAAATAATTATTCGTACGAGATTGGGATGATTCTGAAGTAGCTAAAATACCACAAAGCAATGTCGTCTACAGTTGCGCATAGGCCATAGGCTAATATTTTCGCGGAGCCCTCACAGTGGCTTTGCGGAGCCCCAGGGCTTCGCGGAGCACACTTTGAGTGTGGCTGCCCTACACCTATTTATCTGCCACACAAAGGTTAGGTGAGTTGAAATACTTTGCAAGAATATGTTATGTAGAGTAAAAAATGTAATAAGAATATGTTCGTCAGATTTCCTTACACAAGGTCGCTTTGAAGCCTTTTAATTTATTTGCCAGACTTAAGTTGATTTTATAAGCTAGACTGACTTTGAAAAGGTGCACCTTTGGAGAAAACAGTCGTGAATTAAATGGCTCTTTTTAAACAATAGATCTACAGACGACCACATATTTACGATGAAAAGGGTACTGGACGAAGAATGGCGTGAAGGAAAAATAATTTATGTACTCGCTCTGGACATAGAAAAAGCTTTCGACAATGTCGACCTTCATGCACTGCGCGACATTCTAATACAACGGACGAACATAACAGTAACCAACAGGATAATCAAGGTATGCATGAATGAAAGAACACACATCAAATGGTGTGGCCAGCAAAGTAGGCGGATCATCAAAGGAAAGGGAGTTAAACAAGGTTGCCCGTTATCCCCTCGCCTTTTTAACGGAAGGAACACAATCAGAAAACGATGTGAGCAGGCCACTAGAAACGCAAAGTCACTATTACCATTCATAGAAAACTCAAAGATGGACTGGCAACTAGCCAGGCTCATGTATAGAATGGTGATCGTACCGTGTATGATATACGGTCTGAAGTATCTTATCCGCAATGATAGAATTGGAAAGGGAGGGGGCGGTGTAGCTATCTATCTTCGTAGCGATTTCCCATTCAAAGTCATTGCCACATCTCCCTCACAATACCATGCTTCTGCTGAGTACCTCTTTTTGGAGGTCTCTGTTAAAGGCGTCAAGACCCTTCTTGGTGTTGTCTATTGTCCACCCGCCGTTGACTATTTTTCCACACTTGAATTGGCGCTGGAATCCGTAGGGCCTGAGTATGCACATTGCGTCATCATGGGCGATTTCAACACTGACCTTGCTCACCACAACCCCCGATCCCGTAAACTCCTTCACATCATTGAGTCCGTTAGTCTCCATATACTTTCCCTGCAACCTACCCATTTCAATATCTCAGGCGATGACACTTGGCTGGACTTAATCCTCACATCCACTCCCTCTCTTGTTTTCTCTCATGGTCAGTGTCTCGCTCCTGGATTTTCCCATCATGACCTCATTTTCCTCTCGTATATCCTAAAACCGCCTAAACCTGTCCCGAAAGTTCTGCACATGCGTTGTTTTGCACGCATGGACGTTGAGAAGCTTCGTCAGGATTCGTCAGACCTCAGTTGGGAACACCTGGCAGCGGCGACAGCTGTAGACGAAAAACTGCGCATTTTTGATCGAACGGTCCTTGCTCTCTACGACAAACACGCTCCTGTCAAGAGGATTAAACTACGGCGTCCACCTGCTCCTTGGATGACGACAGGGGTTCGAATGGCGATGAGGCGCAGAGATCGGGCCTTCCGTAAATTTAAAAAGGATCGCAGTGATGAAAATCGGAACTTTTACAAAGCTGCTAGAAATCGGTGTAATCAGATGATACGCAACGCTAAACGCCGCCATATTCTCGAGAACATATCTTCTTCTTCACCTGCTGATATCTGGAAGTTCCTTGGTACTCTCGGTATCGGCAGACCACGTCATGTGGATTTTCCTAATACAATTGGCCTTGATGATATCAACCGTCACTTCACAACCACTTGTCATTTGGATTCCCAAATGTTGTCCCAGACGGTCGATTACATTACTGGTCTAGCCAGTCCAATAATAGAACCATTTCACCTCTCTCCGGTCACCTTGGATGAAATTAAAAAGATTATCCTGTCCATAAAATCCAAGGCTGTGGGCTGTGACGGCATCAGTCGTAGTATGGTCGTGTGGATCCTTGATATCCTTCTCCCTCCGATTACCCACATCATCAACTTTTCTCTTGATTCCGGACAATTCCCATCCTTGTGGCGTAAGGCGTATGTACGCCCACTCCCTAAAATTTCAAATCCCTCCTTACCCAGTCACTTCCGACCCATTTCCATTCTCCCGTTCCTGTCTAAAGTGCTTGAGGCCTGCGTACACAAGCAGTTTGCGGGGTTTGTTCACCGGAACAACCTTGTTAGCTCTTTTCAGTCTGGATTCAGGCCTGGGCACAGTACAGCTTCCGCTCTCCTTAAAGTGACTGGCGACGTTAGAGAAGCCATGGAGGATACCAGGGTTACCGTTTTGGTATTAATTGATTTCTCCAATGCCTTTAACGCCGTTAGCCACGATATTCTCCTTTCTATCCTCTCTCATCTTATGGTTTCGGTCGAGGGTCTCTGGAATGGTTCTCTTCTTATCTTCGGGGACGTCAGCATTCGGTTCGCGTTGATGAGAGCTCTTCGAGTTGGCGCGACCTGGATGCTGGTGTTCCACAAGGCGGTATTCTTTCTCCATTGTTATTTTCCATCTTCATTAATTTTATAACTCACTGTCTTCGATGTTCGTATCATCTTTATGCCGATGATCTTCAATTATATACAGCTGGGCGGGTTGAAGGTTTGTCAGACGCTATAGCAGATGTAAACCGAGATTTAAATGCCATCAAAAAGTGGTCTGATAGTTTTGGGGTGTCAGTTAACCCCACAAAGTGTCAGGCCATTGTAATTGGGAGCTCACGCATGATGAGTAGGGTGACGCTTAGCTCTCTTCATCCTCTAATTTTCAATGGTACCGTCATTCCCATTACCCCTATTGTGAAGGATCTCGGTTTGCATCTGGATTCGACACTAAGCTGGCAATGCCAGGTCTCTAGTGTTAGTCAAAGGGTCAGCGGTACTCTGCGATCCCTGTATCGTCTGAGGAACTTTTTGCCCGCTAAGACGAAAACAATGCTTGTGCAGACTTTAATTTTCCCCGTCATCGACTATGGTGACCTGTGCTACTTTGACTTGAATGCAGTTTTGCTGGATAAGCTTGACCGACTACTCAACAACTGTATCAGGTTAATATTCAACCTTAGGAAATATGACCACGTGTCGAGCTATAGGTCTGAGTTCAAATGGATGTCCATTCGCCAAAGAAGAAGTTTGCGTGCTTTGACCACGCTTTACTCCGTTCTCAACTCTCCTACTCCTCCTTCTTATCTTGTTTCTCACTTCCAATATCTGTGTTCTTCACACAGTAAGACCCTGCGTTCTTCTAACAACCTTCTCCTACTCTGTCCTTCTCATACTTCTGACTTTGTTCATTCTTCTTTTCATATTCAGTCCATTCTTCTTTGGAATGCGCTTTCTCTTGATATCAGGACGGCCACCAGTCGTTATGCATTTAAGCGGAAATTGCGGAGTTTTTTCTCAAAATAAATAGAGTAGAGTCATGTCATCACCTCTCACCCTTGAATTTGTATGTTATATATATATATTATAGTATTTATTATAGTAAATATATGTGTAAGTATATGTATCATAAGTTTATAGCTTATTTATGTACTGTACTGCTTTATCTACAATGCAATATGATATATTATTATTATTATTTTTTCTCTTTGTTCCTCTCAATTAGAGCACCTGCCATCTAATCTCTTCACCACCCTTGGTTGACTGGTAGAGAATGCCTCAGGCATTAAGTCCGCCTTTGTACCTTTTTTAGTGCGAAAAGTTTAAATAAATAAATAAGATCAGGAAAGCAGCCAGCGAGATATACAAGAAACCTGAAACGGACAGCTGCGAGAGCTCAGACGAAGATACAGAAAACAGCAAATTGGAGCATAGTACAGCAAGGTGCTAGAAAAGAGCCGAGAACGAAGCATAATATCTCCGCCAATGGATTCAACGGTGAAGATCGAACGAAGTCAACTGGCGGCGACGTCGTAAAAAGATGCCCATCCCTAGATAAATATTACCCGTCTCTCCACTAGTCCATTGCTTACTCAAGGATGCATATCCGGTAGGCTCGCAAGTCCCTCCCTATCCCTAAGGGCAGAGTCTATCCCTACCATTACCCGCGCCCCCCGGTCTACTCTTCGATATGCAATGGCTTCTGTAGCCCCATGAACCATGAGGCTTCAGGGGCTAGTGCAAATCCTGGGGTTCATTCGATTTATCGAGTCTGGTTACGCCACGCTGGGGTCGGTGCATTTCATTCATTCATTCATTCATATCATTTATCAGTAGATCAAAAAGATACTGGGTGAAAATAAAAATCGGGTGAATAAAACCGACTTGGTAAAAATAAAATAAAAATGGCTCGCATTTTATACCATTGTAAAACTTTGATACCTACTTCATATTTAGCAAGAAAAGATAAAAAATATGAAACTGTCTATTTCCATTTTTTTTTAACTTTTCTTGCTAAATTTCAAAGTTTTCGATAGCGATATGAATGCAACGTATATTAAAGTATATTGAATGACTATTTCATGAAATCATGACATTTGGCACTTTCATGAACTTAGAGAGTTGTATTGCTGATTCTAATGTTTATAATTCTATAAATTCATATTTGTTACGGGCGCTAATAATATTTAGATCAACATACAACCTGATACTGACCTGTTAATTGCAAAAAACGTAAGAAAATTTGAATTTCGCGGGCCACCCTAGCGCATCCCCCTTAAGCATTGCCTTTGTACGTATTTTTCTGTGCCGTTCTTCTTGTCTTTATTGCTATTCGCGGGCTACCCTAGCGCATCAACCTTAAAAATCTACTATTACTTATTTTCTATAAGCACCAACTTACACTTAACTCTCATACATCTGCACACATTAATCCCACATTAGCGGCCCATCCACTAACGTTCATTTCTTCTGACTTGTCCTGTTGTGCAAACTGTACAGAAAAGCGACGGGATAAAATAAAACCGTTGAAGCCACTAATTAAACCACAATCCTACGTTATTTCCCCTGACTTTATCACAACACGCCAGTTCGACAGGAAAAACAATCCTTCAGTGACCATACACACGTTTAGGTACATTCCTGTCAGTTTGCATCTTGTCAGTCATACCGAGGGATTGCGTGTCTGTGGATGGTTATAATCCTATCATTATAGGAAGATTGTTGTCATTTAAATATAATATATAATAATAAACCATTTATTGCAGGCGACACAGGCCCATAGATAAATACCTTAACTTAAACAATTTTAAAATTGATTTTAAAAGGAATGCTCGTCATTTTGAATTATCTTTATGGATTTATTTGGATTATTTTCATTTTGCAACAACATGTGTACCGTAAGCAACAGATTGCTATTGCTTTCAGTTTTATTGCGAGTGAATATCTATTTAAACCTAAAAGAAGACATAGAATGTGGGTAATAAAGTGGTTATTAGAAAAGGAGAAATATAGTGATATAAGACTTTTAAAAGATCTGCAGCATGCGATGAACCTGATGATTTTAAGAACTATTTAAGAATGGATGTCTCGACTTTTAACGAACTGCTCAAGATGGTAACACCGTATTTGCAGAAACAAAACACCAGAATGAGAAATTGCATTACAGCCCAGGAGCGCCTTACAGTAACATTGCGGTTTTTAGCAACGGGTAGAAGTTATGAGTGTCTTAAATGATATGACCAGTGGGACTATGGGCGCCTGCATACGTATTGAAATCAATGTGCAGCAAATATTGTTTTATTTTTGCAATTGTTGTATTCTACAGTTTCCAGATAAAAAAGTTTCACGAGTCTAAAAGATCAGGAAACTGAGAAAAATAAAGATAAGTATTCACTAAATAATTCTGCTTTTCGATATGAGATGGCGCTAAGCGTTGTGGTTATCGAGTTTAAGACAAGTTTTTGACATTGATTGTCGCTGAAATGAGACTGCGACTTGAATTTGAACGTTTTTAGTTACGGGAATTAGGCAATCACCGCCGCACATAGACATCCACAACACCAAGGTTTTTGCTGATGCGTTGCCACCCTTTTCCCAAATAAACGCTGCTTTATTAAGTTTTGCTGGCTCACACGCAATCGAACCGCTGTGTCAGACTTTATACCTGCTGTCTTGTTGTTAAATAGTATTGTTCCAATGTAGTTTAAGTACATACCTGATTATTCAACCACTGGGCAAGTCTCGCTAGCAGGGGTAAAGTTGGCATTGAAATAATACGCCTTTGAACCCGCCTTACGTAATATGTCACAGTTTATGCACCTCATCTTATTATCCATTTAATGGAATCGTAGAGCAAAACAGATGAATCCTTTTTATATAGCAATGGTAATCAGGCTTTGAAGATATCAGTTCGTAAAGAATAGCAATTGTCGTTAGAAATAGAACACAAAAGAAATCGACAGTACACAACGAACATGTAAACATAACGTGACGCCAAGATCGGATGTGCAAGTAGGGATGTGAATGGTGATCTGTGATCGATAAATGATACTCGATTTTTTCCCGAACACTAAAATTGAAATCATTTGACTGCCTCGTTGGTCTAGTGGTCACAAGCGCTGTAGCGCTGTACCCGGGAATCGCACCCAGGACCTAAGCATGAGGCTGCGATTCCCGGGTCAGGCAAAGTGTAATTGGGTTTGTCCATCTAGAATATCTCAGTAGCAAGTGGAGTCCGGATTTTTGCCCGGTTGATGGCAATAGGCGCGCCCCCTATTGCACGGGACTTACAACATAACAAGTGAAATGAGGGTGTTTAAGTACCTCTCCCTTCAGGGGAAGCATGATGTTATGTTATGTTATTATTAAACAAACACAGTTAAAAAGGGTATAATAAAATATCAATTCAAAAATATTTTTTGGTGAATCGATTTTTCATGCTTTGACTCGAATCGATTAATTGGGTATTTTATGTAAAAGATTGCTACCATAATATATTGTGCCTGTGGTCCCGCCACTCATGTCAGATGCATTGTCAAAGAAATAACAGTCCTTTATATACAGTGATTACCTATTATGGTGTTCGATCGTCACAAATATCAATAAAAACCTAACCTGTAGGCGTGTAAATAAATCAAATTAATTATAAACGAAACATGCAATATATAATTATATTCCATGTCATTTATTCTCTTGATCGAAAATAACTCGTTCTTAGTTTATTTTTCATATACTATGTGTAGCTTATTATGGTTACTGGATGGTTATAGATACAATGGAACGTCAAAATCGGAAAGTACTTATAGAGTGCGTTGCATCATTATAGTTCCTATGCCGTAATGTTGGCACTTTAACAACAGACGTGTTAGGTGGCGCCGTAACGTACAAATGTTCGTCCTACAACAGTGGAACCAACATTACGGCATAGGAACTATTTGATGAAACGCACTCTAAAAGAAAAGCGGAAGCAATTAAAATACTGTTTATTCAGATATTTTAACCTTGGCTTTATTCGGAATAATTTATCCATACTAAATTAGATCTTTTTTTTTTAATTTTAGTGTATTTACTGTAATCCTGCACAAGTTCCCAAATCTAATGCAGGAACTGGTCATGTCCTTTAGCTATTTTAATTCCTTTCGAAAGGACCCACGCAATGATTGAATTTTATTTTTTATCATTTTAATGTGCCGGGCGTCTTCATCATATTTTTTCCATACATTGACCAAAGCTTGATGCCCTTTGTACTTTAAAGTCCTGTTGCCATACAAATCTTTATTTTTTATTTGCCATAAGGCAGGGTGAGATTTTTGTAGGTACATATTAATTCTTTTATTATGTGCTTGGGCACATTTCTAATATCACCTTTATCGTCTATTTCTCGGGAATCCATTTTAACCTTCCGGGACGAAGACGAACACAAAATGATAACAAACGAGCGCTCAATCACGCCGGACAAATAAACAGGCACTAACTTGATCACAGAGCGCATCGCGTCCTTCGGGACGGGAGGGGTGGCGGGGTTTTAATACCGTCATTCTTTCTCGCTCTTGCAAATCCACTGGCGTTCATTCCATAAGGATTGTAGATTCCGGCAGGAATGAACGTTAGTGGATGGGCCGCTATTCATTAATGCTACATGCATTAATCCCAATGTCACGGAGGGTCATTCCATTTCCATTTATTAGTACGTATATTATAACTTTTTGAATATAGCACCTAGTACACACGGCTACACATCAAGCTATACATTTCCAGATTAAGCTGATCTCGCTGAATAGTTAGTTGTGATAGTAATTGTTATCGACCGTATTTACTTGGCTACTGATGATAGCAGAATCCTTTCCTAACACTCGGTCAGTCGGAAGTCGGAAGTTAACTCGGTGATGAGCTGCGGGCGCTGCGGCATAATATTCTAAAAAAGACCGGACATTTTTCGATTTTTCAATCAACTATAAAATTCAACCAAAACTCAGTGTACCCATAGATCCTTCTGCGAAGCAGTGATGCTCGCGAAGGAGGAGGCGGAACGCGTGAGGGAAAGGCAAGGCCTGCGCCTTCACGCCCCTAATCGCCGCCGCTGGAGACACCCTGGGCGTCGGGAATCCCAGGCGGATTCCCGGCCACCATAGGCGCGGGCTTGCGGACGGCGAGCAATGGGTAGCTCGCCGTCCGATAAGGACCAGGCCCGGGTCGACGGCGCGTCGTGTTCCACGCGCGCCTCAAAGAGATGTCAGCACACCTGACGGGGTCCGTTAGGACCGATGCCTGCCGGGGTTGCGGAATAGTCCGAAAGGGATACCGTGACCCTGGCAACAGGCAACTGAAGGAACACGGGTGGGTTTTAGTCAGTAAGAGTCTGACACGCCCTTCCGCTCCGCCCAGAGCGGGAAAAGTCATTTGATGATATCCAACCCAAAAAAAAAAAAAAAAAAAGTGTACCCGTAGATCTTACAGCGGCAATAAGGTCAGAAATATGTAGATATACCATCTTTACAGAACAAGCAACACAAAGTAGCGTCGTTGTGCCTAACGGGCTCGCTCCCACTTTACGAGCACCCTACTTGAAGGATCACCACCCACTACCAACAACCACGCACAACCTTACACGCATACACAGAAGGATTATTATACCATGGCAGGGTGTCATTATGATGTTGTTTGAAAGCTATTTAACACATTACTGCCTTGTCGGTAATTCTAAATGACTGAACGTATGGCGTACTATTGCTGTTGGTTTAGCGTTTGATACAGTTCTGATGTCTTCATGCGACGATACGAGGGATAACAGTGCGTAACATTATATGGCGCGCTCCGGTGCTTATATTTAGTAGTTCAACTGAGATTTAATGCCTGACTGGCAGACATTTTACTACTTGAGGGAGCAAGGTACAACGTGGAAAGACTATCTTGTTAGAAGTATGCATAAGTGAAGACCTTAACATGGGTATTATTTTGTTTTAAATTAACTAAAGTATACGTAGTACACAACTCTGTTTTAATATAAATTCTAACATAACTAATTCTACATCTTCTTTTTTTTTAATGTCTTTCATCTTGCACTGGAATCTGGGGTTTTGGACCTTTGGAAGGCGTACGAGGGGCCAAAGCCGGGGCGTTAGACATTTTTAAGGAAATGGGGCACCAACCGACGATTATCCCTGTTCGCACTATGCAAGTGCACCCAAGGATAACCCCGGTTGGTGTAATACTATTGCAGGATTTGAAACAAAACAATGATATTGAACTATGCTTAAGAGGAGTGGAGAGGTATTCCACGGCTATCAGGACCATTCCGGAAGTACGGTCAAGATTCCTACCAGCATCTTACTTGGAATACTTCCTTCCTCCGAGCACGTTTGCTCTTGCGAATCTCCACTCCAGCCGGCCAATCAAGGCAAGAATGAGGTGGGAGCTCTGTTCCTCATCAGAGTTTTTTTTTTCTTTATTTAATGATATTACTTTACAGAGGTGCTACTTAATTCTAAGTAACACCTCTGTAAATTTCAGTCCAGCCGGCCAATAAAGGCAAGCCAGAGATGAGGAACAAGACTTCTTCTGGGAGGTAGGGTTCGTGGGATCGCTACTACCCGACAGCCCGCCACATACTGCCCTGCGGGTTTTTGTATCTCTATTGGTCTGGCTCCTCATCCTAGACCCGGTAAAGTAAACTCTACCGGCACAGACCTAGAAATCGGAGCGCGTTAGCCCCACCATGACGCCGACAGACGTCAACGTAGAGATACGGCGGCGGCGGTGGGGCTATTATTATAATATTATTACAAGTCTTAATCCCTTGTATTGTGAAGTATACGTGCATCAATACCAGACGGTGATTACACATAATGTATCATCATCATCAGAATCTGTTCTCAAGATACTCAACAAGGTAGGGGTCAACTTCCTGACCTCGCAGATCGATTCATATGACCTCGATTATAATAAATATATAAACTTTATATTCACTGGACAATCCATTCTAAGACTTAGCCTAGATCTGCGCTCATTGTGTATCTACTTCGCCAATCGAAGAGAGAGCCGCCATTGTAGCTACATCTTCAACAAAAGCGCTGAAAGACATGTTTCCTTAGATTTCGTCATTTCATTGA
Organism: Lithophane semibrunnea; assembly: GCA_947363905.1. Lineage (NCBI taxonomy): Eukaryota > Metazoa > Arthropoda > Insecta > Lepidoptera > Noctuidae > Lithophane > Lithophane semibrunnea. The sequence continues at coordinate 320,382 of OX376192.1, read as the reverse complement.
GTTTCAATATCTCCTCAATGTACAGCCGACTCTGATCCGTGATTAAATGGACGAACCTCGAGGCCAAGTCGAAGGTATGTGTGTTCAAAAGATCATTGAATGGATAAGTAATTAAGAAAATTTAATCGCGTATTCTATAGTTTGCAGCAGATTCTTCTTTGCAGTATGACTTTGTTCAATGTGGAATTTATGATTTATGCATCGATGTCATTTCATTACATTAGGTTTTCTTATTATTTATTTAATCTCCCTTACAGGTGTATTCACCAAATGCGACAGTGCGGTCCTTAAATACTAACTTATTTACAATTTAAAATACATTTGATACACTAACTAAAAATTTAGAGTATACTAGGACTAAAACAACTTATAACATAATACATACTTCACAATATATTATGTCGCAGCCATCTGGTTAAATTAGCCGGCTAATTGGACGCTTAGGCCGTTTGTTTTAAATTAAATAGCTGAAGGACAACTAGCCAAGTCATTGAGAGCAACGTTTAACCAGATGACTGAATGTCATGTAAGTCCGGTCGCGAAGCAGAAAGAATTTCGTACCCTTCATTACTTATCTCTATCGCTCGCGCTCAAATGTATTGCCGTCGCGCTCGCGATAAGGGCGGTCCTTCTAATGTGTGAGTGCGACGGCTTATGGTTAGTGAAGGGCAAAGAGTATTAAACCTATATAGTCATTGATGAAGGGTCATTGTACGAAATTCTTTCTGCTTCGCGACCGGACTTAGTAATTTAGTTAAAATGGATATTTATGAATTTGTGAAGTGTTCGATGAAATGTGGCACATTGACCTAAAATAGGACGTCGGATACTTTTTATCCCAATATTCCCACGGCATCGAGACTTACGCGGATGAAATCGCGGGGCGCAGCTAGTATATATATTATACAGAGTGTTATGGTAAACATCTTTATCCTTGAAACCAGTGGTTTGGTTACATTTAACTATTGCATGCCTCAAACTTCCTCTAATCAAATAATAACTAGGAATGAATATGATCCTAATGCCATTATTATTGTTCTTATTGGTAGGTAATAGTTCAAATGTTAAAATAACTTTAATTTCATAAGTCGGTGGCAACAAACGAAAATTGAAAAGCAAGACTTCCGACTTCCGAAATTAAAGTTATTTTCCTCTCTTTTAGTGTTTTTTTTGGAAGCCGGCTGTTTTTTTTTAAAAAGTTTTTATTTTTCACTTTTTAGTTGTGGTACCTACCCCACACAAATTCGAATACCACTACCTGCTATGTAAATAACAGCGACGGAGAAACCAACATATCTTCTACATAGACTTGATGGGAAAAATACGTAATATTGAAGCTAACTCAAAAACTACGCAAGCAAAGTTAATAAAATTTATATGGGATCAGCTCGGGAGTATACCCTTTCGAACTAAAAAAGATTTTTTTAAATCGGATCACAATTGGCTAAACTATCGATGAACATACACAAAAAAAAATACATACAGACGAACATAGAACCTCCTCCTTTTTGAAGAAGTCGGTTAAAAAGATGATCTCAAACTCAAAGCATTTATTTCAAATAAACCAATTACAGGCACTTTTGAATTGTCAAAGGGTCGGTCAGTCAGAAAATATGAAGGTAGTCGCCCATTCGAGAAGAACGGGCAAGAAACTCCACCGACAGTCTTTTAAATCAGAATATTGTTACTATATATTGTTTACATCATTCATGTTGGAATCATACATGTGAGTACAATGTAGGAAAACGTGCAGGTTAATTGCGTCCGTAAATAAAAGATAAAAATATACAAAACAATTTAAAAATTAAAATAAATTCAAATAAGCCGTGGCAGCTAAGAGATGACCAGTCCCTACTGATAGCACCCATTCACGAACATGACGCATGGATCAGCACCATCCAGCTCAACCATTTTGAAGGGAACTTAATGATCCAACACACACGCCACCACCAGCGAGACATTAAAGTGAGCATGACATACTCTCAGCCGCCAGGGCACTTTTTTTTATTTTTTTTTTATTACTTTTTACCACTACCACTATTTCACCCTTTGCAACGAACTTGCGTCTCAACACAGGTGGGGAGCGCGGGACGTGACCTGACCGGCCGTAAGCGCGAACCCTCTCTCAGTCAGTAAGCTGTTTTGCTAGCGAGCACGGTGTCGCATAGAAACTTTTTAAAATCTTTTCTGAAAACAACGTTTTTTTTCGTTGTTACTCGGTCATTTATTGTTATATTTAAGTCCACTACCCATTGTTTGAATGACAAGAGTGTTTACCCTTACACCCTTATAAGTATGGCACAAGATGCAATAGGCATCTTTTGCGACCTATCTAAGGCTTTTGATTGCGTAAATCACGAAACGCTCGTCTTGAAACTTGAGCATTACGGACTGGGTAAACTTGCGCTTAGCTTAGTAAAATCATATTTGAATGATAGACTGCAGCAAGTTCAAATAAACAGTGTGAATTCGGTGGGTTTAAAAGTCAAAATGGGTGTACCACAGGGCTCGATATTGGGTCCATTCCTCTTTTTAGTATATATAAATGATTAACCTCATCTACTGAAAAACCGACCACAAATCTGCCCTCGTAATAGCAAATGCAGTACTTGCAAAATGGCGGTTTCGAGAAAAGCGCGGTTAAGTGTTTTTTTTTAATCTCTACTATATCTGATATAAAACTCATATGTTTTGTTACGGAATAGGTACATAAAAATACAAAGTATCGTTAAGTTAAGTTTTGAAGTTAATTTTTCTTATGTAGGTCTTTAGAAAGTTGAATACTGCACTTAAACCTTGTGTCTCTATTTGTGATACATCAAAGTAGTGAAGTGAAATGCAGTAATCGTGTTTGATACTGCATTTATATCTAGGAAATACATTGACTACATTAAGCACTAGCAAAATTGATTACTGATACAAGTAGAATAAAAGGCATAATGCAGTGTAAAAACGAGTTGTTTAACATTTAAATAGAAAAAAAAGGAAAAACATAATTAATTATGAAAATATTTTAATTTTATAATTTAACCAGTCTTTTTGTTGGGACATAAAGTAATAAAATATGTTGTACTAGGTCCGTACCTAGTACCTACAATATATTTTATTACTTTCTAACTTTTACTTTCAAACCAAAAATATAGAAAATATTATGTTTAGAAATACTTATTATTAATTATCACCATGTGATTTAGTAACAAAAGTTTAGTAAAATAAACGAGATCATTCTTCATTCGCTTTCACCTATAATCTTTTAAACGGAACACTGCTTCCATAGAAAACTTAAAAATATTAATTAATAATGGCACTGTAACAGTCTTAGTAGTAATTAAAATTAAATTTCATAGCCTTTGTTTCATTACAGTCTTCTACTTCTAAACTACCTATTCGAGATCAGTCGAGGAGTTATTGAAGTGAAGGTTTTGCCAAAACGGTAATCTGTCTTATTATTTTGGACAGTGTGGAAAGAATAGCAGATTTTCTTGCTTCTTTCTTCTTCACCCCTTGGAAGAATGTTTTTGATAGGATCAGGAATTGACAATGACTTTAGGTATTTTACTTTTAGGAACTCAATTTCGTGTATCATTCCATAATAATCTGTCTTCACAAACATGTTACTTTTATTTCTGTGTACCTCCACAGTAACAATATCTTTTAAATATACTCTGTTTGTGCTCTTACCTCTTTGGTCGTAGCGTGATGTTATATGTATAGCCTATAACCTTCCTCGATAAATGTAAGTAATATCCAACACAAAATGAATTTTTCAATTCAATTCAATTCAATTCCAGCTAGTAGTTCCTGAGATTAGCGCGTTCAAACAAACAAACAAACTCTTCAGCTTTATAATATTAGTATAGATATTTTCGAATTTTCACTTTTTTTGTATGACCCTACTGTGTTTCTTTCTATAATGTACAGGAATACTGCATTCTAACTTGGTACTAAATACGTGATTACTGCATTTTAATCTGGTGTATGCTCATTGCTGCATTCATACTAACAATATCAGATACTTACACTTGAAATGCTGCATTTTTACTTATAATATCTCGATGTTCCAGACACAATAAAAAAATAAAAAAAAATTCTATGTGTAGTTAAAAGTCTGCAGATGTCATTTTTGACAAAAACGGAAAATCGTAAAAATGTCGATTACTGCATTTGCTATTAGGAGGGCAGAAATGGTGTTATTTGCTGATGACATATCACTGATTTTTAAAGTAAATAGACATGCACAAGAGCTTGACGACGTAAATAACTCTATGTTGAAGGTTCATAATGTTACTACCGTCATCGAACCTGGGAACTTTGTTCGACGACACTACGTTCCGCATCGCTGCTTCCCTGCGACTAGGAGCTCCATGTTGTTCTCCTCATCGCTGTCACTGTGGCGAAGTTGTCAACAGCCTCGGACACCACGGCCTGTCTTGCAGCCGAAGTGCGGGTCGCTTAGCACGTCACGCTAACATTAATGAAATCATCCGACGAGCTCTTGTCACCGTCGGCGTTCCAGCTGTATTAGAACCCAATGGCTTGGCACGCGACGATGGCAAAAGATCGGACGGCATGTCCTTATTTCCATGGAAGATGGGTAGGCCTTTAGTGTGGGACGCAACGTGTGTCGATACTCTTGCGCCATCTCATCTTCCTGGCTCGGCGTGCTGTGCTGGCGCCGCCGCTGCGGCGTGCTGTGCGGCGAAAGTATAATAGCCTTATAGGCAATTATATTTTCGAGCCGTTTGGGGTTGAAACCCTAGGGCCGTGGGGTCCAAGTGCTCATAGTTTATTTAATGAAATCTCGAAACGGCTGTTTGACACTTCCCGTGACCCAAAGCCAGCCCGCTTTTACCTTGGTCAGAGGCTAAGCATTGCCATTCAACGTGGCAATGCCGCCAGTCTCTTGGGTACACTACCAGCCGACAGCGATGCGGAGGAATTTTTCGACGCCATATTTTAGATATTAGTTGTTTATTTGTACAGTTAGTTTTATTTAATATTAGTTAAAAAATTGTTTAGTGTTAGATTGTATATTTTATTGAAACAATAAATAAAGAGGTTAAATAGAAAAAAAAAAAAAAAAAAAAAAAAAAATGGTTCATAATTGGTTAACTATAAATAATTTGGTATTAAATGAGAAGAAAACTAAATGCATAAGATTCATGTTACCGAATGTTAGAAGTAGGGAATGTCACGTTGTACTGAATAGGGAGATATTAGAATTCGTCAAAAATACAGTTTTCCTGGGGATCACGCTTGATTCAAAACTACAGTGGGGTCCTCACTTAACATCACTTGCAGGGCGACTAAGTTCAGCCGCTTACGCTGTTTGGAAAATCCGCCAACTAACAGACGTGGATACTGCGAGACTGGTCTATTTTAGTTAATTTCATAGCATCATGTCTTACGCTATTTTGCTGTGGGGACGGGCTGCAGATATTGATTCTATCTTTATTCTGCAAAAGAGGGCTGTCCGAGCTCATCTACAACCTCCACAGACGCGAAACTCTAAGGGAACTGTTTAAAAAAAATAACATCATGACGGTTCCTTGTCAGTATATAATAATATATGAAAACATTATGTATGTTCGGAAAAATCTACATCTTTTTAGTAAGATAAGTGACAGGCATAACTTTAACACTAGAAATAGGGACAAATTAGATCAACCACGTTTCAGATTGTCTAAAGTATACGTATATAGGTTTAAAGAAACTTTATTCTCAATAAAAACATAACATGTCGCTTACTTGAGAACAATACTATTGCTTAAATACTAATTTAGGTTCGACAACATCCGTCACAAACTGATTAAAAACTACTCTAAACATGACCCACTCAATGCATTCATTTTTCAAGTAATGTCTGGTTTGCGATTAGATACAGGCTAAGCTGGGTTTTGAGCTGTGCTCCTTCAAATGTAAGCATTTTTTGCCATAATTGGTTCTGGTTTTTGGTAAGACTAATAAACTTGCTCGTCGTGTGCTTCGTTGACTAACCTGTTTGTGTGGGGTAAGTGTGATATTTGTGTGAATGTTTTTGTTAAGAACTTTTTTGATAAAGATATATGTGTTATAAATGTAAAATTGCCTTATGTTCATTATTTTTGTGTCTCTGTATAATTTAGTTGTCGATGTTAAGTACGGATAGTTGAAGAGCAATTTTATTAGTTTGTTTTGGGAAATTTGTATCAATCAATCAATCAATCAATCAATATTCTTTATTTGTAAACATAGGTTACAGTAGTGTGCAAGATGTTACAGTTGTTTTATAATAGTTTCTCTATGTTTTGCCATTTGGCGTACAAATATACGTGTATGGAAGGCTTTTGCCAATCACTAAAATTCATTTATAATAACTCAGTAGTAATGTCAATAAAAAAGTGAAAAAATAATAATTAAATAGAAATGCAATAATGGTTTTGTCAGGTAATAAAAATACTTAATGAAATGCAATAATGTCAAAAATAAATAATTATAATGTCAATATAATTATAATGTTAAGAAAATTATTTTAAATTAACATTATCCACAGAATCACTATAATATTAGAGTCGTCATGCATAATTATAATATAATGTGTCATGCATTTATACGTTACGAGTATACAAATAATATTATGTCAAAGAATTGTCATCAAAATAATCACTGAGACAATAGTAACATTTCTTTATTAATAAGGCACGTAATTTATGCTTGAAGTTTACTAAATTTAGACTTTTAATTGAGCTAGGTAGCTTATTAAATATTCTTTGAGCCATACAAAAAAAGCTTTTTATATATTATAAATTGGATGATTATATCATAGATAAAAATGCTTGGCTTAATGCTGGTCCTGCTCTATAGGCACTTGGGTTCACTAGTTAAAATTTTAATATTTGGATTACTTCCCCTTTTTTTTCTGACTTTAAGAACTTAATGTTTATTTTTTAATTTAAATTCTATATTAATCTCTCAAGTACATTGCAAACTATACTTTTGTATAAATTAGAAGCATTTTTTCAATTTTGTAAATGTGAGTACCATGGAGCCGTTTAATATGGTATGTATTATGTTGTATGTTGACTTGAAAGAGCATGACAGATGAGAGTATGTCATACTCACTTAAATGTCTCGCTGATGGTGGCGCGTGTGTTGGATCATTCCGTTCCCTACAAAATGGTTGAGCCGGATGGTGCTGATCCACGTGTCATGTTCGTGAACGGGCGCCGTCAGTTGAGACTGGTCATCTCTTATCTGCCAGGGCTTATTTTTAATCTTATATTTTGAATTGTTTTTGATTATTTTTCGTTTGACATTGTTCTCACATATATAAGCACCAAGAACACTGTACCAGGATTTTGTAATATCTATATACATTTTTAAAAGAGTGTCCTTGGAGTTTCTTGCCCGGTCTTCTCCATAGAGATCTACGATTTGGAATGGGCAACTAGCTTCAACTTTTTGACTAACTGACCGACTCTTTGACAAATCAAAAGTGCCTGTAAATGGTTTAATTTAAATAAATGCTTTGAGTTTGAGTTTAAGTTTATGGAAGTATGGATTAATACCTAAGTGTCCTTGTTGTAACTCTAGGCCAGTCGTAAATGAGAATGTTATAATATGATTATTTGACCAGTAACATGTTTGTAAACGAGAGCTGGTGAATCGAGATCATTCGTGCAGTTAGTCGTTAAACAAAAGAAATAGCCAATTTTCCTTAAAGTAACTTATCCGAAGTAATAGTTTTCAACGTAAAGATTTCCAAAAAAAATAATATACCGTATTTTAACTAACAAAGGGCGTTCCCGTTAACCCGTAATAGCATAGCGTATATTAATGCAAAAAAAAATGTTACTTAACATACAACGAAAAAAAAGTAAGTATTGATATATTTATAAAAGTTTAAAATTAATACGTAAAAGAAACACTCAGTACAGGTACGTTACTTAAAAAAAAAAAAATGTTTTTAGCATTTATAGATGCTATTAGGTACTATTGCGGGTTAACGGGAACGCCCTTTAAGTTCCAATTTAATAGCTACCACGTACAACGCATTGTTTCTTAGCTAAATCGCTTTAGCGGTGAGGTGAGGCGAGCTTTGACATGTAAATCGCGCAGCGCCACTCGCACCACATCGTAACGGTCCGCACGAAGCCGCATGAAGTCGCACGGAACCGCACGAGCGCCGCTAATACTCACATTATTGCATTATGCATTCTCCGCGCGTGACCCGCGCCGCTCTCGCTATACTTCGCTCAATAATGCACGTAATAGCCGACATAGGCACCTTGAGTGGTGCCAATATGGCATAGCATTTCGTGTAGAGGAGAGCTGTGCTTATCATAGAATTGGGATCGATAAACTCGCTGTCGTCTATTCACTGTTTTATAAATATGACATTTACTTTCAAATTATCGCATGTTCTAAGTTTCTCTCTACTGAGCCAAATTATTTTCAATAGGTAAAGATTTTTATTTATTTATATTTATTTATATATACTTTATTGTACACCACAAAAATATATAACGAAAGGAAAAAAAAACAAACACTACAAAATATACAATGGGCGGCCTTATCGCTTTCCGCGATCTCTTCCAGGCAACCTTGGAATGGACAGTGATTTGCCTGGACATAATATGGGGCTGTCGTAGGTGCAAATAATAAGTTACCTATACAATATACTAAAATAGATACACATATACATACATATCCTAAATAATAGATACATACATACATACATAGGAAATAAATAAATAAGCAACGAAAAATAATTGAAGACTATAGATAATTACACAGTTACGAAGACAAGATCACAACGACAAGTAATGTTCCTTAACGAGTCTTTTAAACTCTATTAACGACTGCGCGCGTTTTATTTGAACTGGCAATGCATTCCACAAGCGAGCGGCCTGGACGGCAAAGGATTTGTCGAGGAAAGTTGAGGAATGCATTGGAATTTTAAGCTTTAAGTTATCCGATGACCTTAAAAATTTTGTGTGGGAGTCACAAAGAAACTGGAAACGATTTTTGAGATAGAGAGGGGTGAAAGGGGAAAAAAGCACATTAAACAAAAGGAAAAGAATATGAGCATTCCGGCGAAGGCGGATTGGTAACCACTTGAGTTTCACACGAAATTTGGAAACATGGTCATATTTGCGCAAACCGAATATGAACCTTATACAAACATTTTGAAGCCGCTCAAGTTAATTGAGTTGGTCTTGGGTAAGGTCAAGATAGCTGGCATCGGCATAGTCAAGGATGGGTAAAAGAAGCGATTGTGCAAGAGCAATCTTGGTGGCAGTCGGTAGAAAATTACGTAATCTCTTCAAAGATGCAGCGGATGCAAATAGTTTGCGGCTAACTTCCTGCAGCTGTGCAGTCCAAGAGAAGTTCTTATCAATGAATATCCCCAAGTTTTTAACTTTCTCACTAAAGGGAACAATTGAGTTGTCAAAACAAACTTGGGGAAGAGTCGTCCAGTCGATCCTTGAGACCATCCTATGACTACCCACTACCACAACCTGCGTCTTTATGGGGTTGACCATAAGTCCATATTTCTTGCTCCAGTCGCAAATTCGGGCCAGATCACGATTAATCGTTAAGATGGCCTCAGACAGATTTCCAAGAGGAGCTCGCGAGTAAATTTGTAAATCATCTGCATAAAGATGGTAGGAAGAAATTAGTTCGTCGGAGATTGAGTTAATAAAAACTGCGAAAAGTAAAGGGGATAGAACGCCACCCTGAGGTACACCGGCAGAAGTGTTATTCCAGGAAGACAAGATCTCTCCAATGCAAATACGTTGACGGCGACCGAACAGGTAAGTACGGAACCAGTCGATTACCGATGGAGATATGTTAAGAGAGCTTAAAATGCCAAGCAAAACATCAAAATCAACAGTATTAAAAGCATTACTGAAATCTAACAAAGCTAAGACCGTTAGATTACCGTTTTCCATGGCTGACCTTATATCATCCGTAACGTTCAGAAGCGCTGTGGTGGTGCTATGACCTGGACGGAAGCCAGACTGGAAGGGGTTGAGGAGATTATTTTTAGAGAGGAAAGTGCTTAGTTGATTATGAATTAACCGTTCAAGCACTTTGGATAGGAATGGCAGGACGGATATTGGACGGTATTCAGAAAAGGATGTTGGATTAGACTTTTTAGGTAAAGGAATTATTTGAGCATCTCTCCATGAGCATGGAAAGACACCACTAGATGCAGAAAAATTGAGGATGTGACAAATGACGGGAAGGATAACATCCAGCACAGGCACTAACATATTACGGCTGATACAGTCACTTCCAACTGCATTGGAAGCGATCGAGAGTATGCTCTTCTTAACATCACATGCGGAGAACTGACTAAAAACAAATGGAGAATAGCTGGGAGTCGGAAGTGAAGAAAGATAATTCAGTGTATCCAATTTTATTGTCCTATCAAAATTGGACGAAGCAGTAAAATGATTATTCATTGTATCCATGTCTATGTCTTTTAGGATTGTCTCTTGTCGGGTTTTACCGACCCCTATGATCTAAGAAATTTCCAAACTTTGGATGCGTCCCCATTTTGGACAGAAGTATGAATGTGTTGGCGATTAGCATTCCTACACACCTTATTACAGTGATTACGTATTGAAAGGTATCTTTCCCTGTTAGCGTCGTTAGCCCTACGTTTAAATTTAGACTTTGCCGTTACTTTTTTGTGCATGAGCGTTTTAATCTCGTTTGTGAGCCACGGCGCCGGCAAATGTTTAACCTTAACTGCTCGAACAGGCGCGTGAAGGTCATAAAGCTCGATAAGTTTAGTCGTAAAAATATTAACTTGCTCATCGACTGATGCAGAGGCAAACAAAGCAGACCAATCTATATTACCGGCATCCTTGCAAAGTTCGTCAACGTTCATTCCACCAAAATTGCGTTGCATGAGAATTTAGCTTTTGCCTTAGGTGGGCAAATTTTGTATGACAAAAAAATCAGGTCATGATAGGAAAAGGCATCGGCTGAACATTGGCCATGCTTAGCGACGTGATCAAGAGAAGAGACGAAAATCAAGTCAAGAAGAGAAGGTGTTGAATTAGGAAAATGGTGAGTAGCACGCAGTGGAAGAATGGATATTAGTTAGAGAAGAAGAGCGATAGTCTTTTTTCAGAAGACAAGTATTAAAGTCACCCATGATTATGCTATGACTGTAAGAAGGGATCAGCATTTCTAAGAGATTTTCAAAAGATGAAAAGAAATTAACGCGTAAAGAGGGACAATAATAGACGCCAAGAAGTAATTTAGAATGATGTAATTCGACTTCAAGGAAGAGATGTTCACCAGCATGAGATGGCGGTGGCTGCGCTGATACATTGATAACAGTGTAGGGAATATGCGCGCGGAGATAAATGGCTACACCACCACCACCACCAACCGACCGGTCATTTCTTATAAGTTGGAAGCCGGGTAGAGAGTAACTAGATGAAGGGAGACAAGGTTTAAGCCATGACTCGGAAATAAGAATAGCATGTACATCCTTACAGTCAAAGCTTGCCAGCATATCGTGGAAATGAGCCGGAATGCTCTGAGCGTTTATATGTATAACGTTAAAATTTTTAGGAACATCAGAAAACTGCGCAGCAAGACTGTCTGCAAGAGAAGGAATACTCACGAAACTGTCGTCGTTGCTTGTTATTGAGTAAAAACTACTATTATTGCTGTCATCGATAGACATAGATATAATAAAATAAAATAAAAATAATAATATAGGTATAGAGACCTAACGAATAAAATAAAATAAAAAATAAACCGTATAGATAGTCCACCTGCCGGTTGCGTTATTAAATTGAAGCTAAGCAATAAAACCTACCGCAGTCCAGGTAACAAAAGAATTAAAAACAAAATAAAAAGTAAAACATTTCAATAAATAAATAATTCTGCCAGTCACATTCCGCAATTGCAGCGTTACGAAAAACGGAATGCACTATATGATACTGGTATTGACTGACAGTGACAGTGACAACAATAAAATAGTGACTTGTGACAGTTGTAAAGCAAAGTATCAAATAATTGTTTAACCTACCACACTATTAATTAGATTCACTGAAGGTGAAATAAAAACAAAACAACAAAACATGATATTACCCGGACTTTGAATAAAACATCACAAAGAAATCACTTCTTCAAATTTTTTTTCTGGAATCACTTCTCTTGATTGTTTGAGTTCGTTATTATGTAGTTGAACTTGTTCAACTTTCGTAACTCTTGAAGATCTCGATGCCACGTTTACTGAATGTCTTATGGAAGCAATTTTCCGGACTTTGCGTCGAGCGAACAAATTTAAATATTTGCCTAGGTGGAAACTAAGGTAAGAATCGGGATGCTATTTAGGAAAGCAGATGGATTCTACGTTTATTTGTACACTTTTATTATTTATTTTAAATGTCTTTCACCTTGCTCGGGACCCAGGGGTCCCGGACCTATGGAAGGCGTACGAGGGGCCGAAGCCAACTCGTACAGGCCCGTTATACATTTTTAAGGGAATGGTGCACGATCCAACGATTATCCTTGTTCGCACTATGTAAGGGCACCCAAGGACAACCCCCGGTTGGTATAATACTATTGCAGGATATGAAACAAAACAATGATATTTAACTATGGGTTTGGGTGGCTAAAGTGGACTGGTAACCTGAAACTATGGAAGGACTATGGCCCCTGCCTGATCAATGTTTTTTTATATAATACACGGATAAAATGGCAGGGGGTGCCTTGCACACTCAATTTAATGGGCGAAAACGGTCGCTAGCACAAAGTGTAGTAACAATCAAAATCAATATCAAAAGTCATTTATTCAAACTAGGCTGAGAATCAGCACTTTTCGAACGTCAAAATTACATAAGACAGTCCCCTAAAACGCCCACCCTTCACCACTTCCTAGTGCTTTAGCTGGGAAGAAGAAGTGGCGCAACAAACTCCCCAGCAGCACAGCTGTCTGTTCGGTTAGAAGAAATTGATTCTATACAAAAGTATGCAATAAGGGGGCAACATGTCCTGAGGTGCTTAAGAGGAGTAGAGACGTATTCCACTGAGGTGGGTCCGTGGGGTCACTACTGCCCAACAGCTCGCCACATGCTGCCCTGCGGATATTGTATCTCTCCTCATTCTAGACCCGTTCCGGCAAAGTAAACTCTACTGGCACAGAACTAGAGTTCAGAGCGCGCAAGCCCCACCAAGACGTCAACATAGATAATACCTATATGGCGGTGGGGTTATTTATTTTATTATTCATATACACACGGCTACACATCAAGCAATACATTTCGAGTTATGCTGATCTCGCATTGTTTAGAAGGTCCGCACAATGCGAGGTCAGCTTATACTGGAAATGCATAGCTTGTTGTGTAGCCGTATTTACACACATTAAAATACAATACAGATAAGACATAATTATAATGTTGAGTACAAAGGTTAATTTTGTGAAAGTAATTCAAACTGTTAGAAATTCTTTTAGTGCGTTTCAAGTCTAGGTACCATACCATAGCCAAACGCAGGCGGCAGCAGCAAGCGACGTGTCGCCGCGATGACAGCTTTCTATGTATTTCCATAAAATACCTTCCGTAGCGACACGTCACCGTCGGTTTCATAGAAAATACATAGAAACCAGTCACGGTGACACGTTGTCGCCTGCTGCTGCCGCGTACGGTCGGCTACGGAATGGTACCTTTAAGTAGATCAGGGCCCTGTTTATCAAAAGTTACAAGTCTACACGTTCACAAGTTACTTAGAATGTTAATTTTCGTTAAATTCATAGCTCATCTCCATATTTTTAATCAGCCTTAATGTTCCCACTGCTGGGACACGGGCATCAGGTCATCTCTCTCTTTTGACAACATTTTAAAAAAGAAAATCGTATTTAAACATTTATTGCGGTACTAAGCACGACACTTGTAAACTTGTAAGACGGAATAGAGAGTCGCCGGACACTCTCAGGATTTGTTATGATTTGCTACAAGTTGTAACTTACAAATATTTTTTTGTTAAATAAAATCACGATTGATTGATTGATTTTTGATTTTTAAAGGTCTTTATTAACGGAAAGGTTAAAACAAGTTAACAAAAAGATCTTATTCTAAATGTAAACTAACATAATCCGAGCAATGTTAAATAGGCTAAATCGCCTCTCTTAGCATACATGTTTGATTGTTATTGAAACTACTAATTATTTAGATGCAAATTATGAGATCGAACTGATATGTAGGGTTTGCAGACCCACATTTTTAAATTTAAGTTACCCAGGCCCCCGTTATTTTTTTTTTTTTTTATAACAGTCACGATTATAAGTGTCAAAATATAAGTACTAAATAATGACATTTGGTAATACAAGGTTTGTAAGTTTTGATAAACAGGGCACACGTCAGGTTAGATTTGAACTTTCATTAAATTATTTGTCTAATATAGAAATAGACTGATAAAATAAGCCTATATTTATACGAACTTAGTTAACGTGAACCACCGCAGCAAGTTTATTACAACCACCATAAGGAGCCTTACGCATTTAATATACGTCACGAGCTTAGTGAAGGTAACCGCACACACCCCATACGGATCTGATTCGTTTGTTATTCTCCGCGCTCTGTTCAACAGTTCAACAGAGTATTTAATTAAACTTTGACGGAGTTTAAAAGTCCTGTCGTGTGGGTACTGACGGAGCTTCCCTATTGTGTGACACGGTTGGAGTCAACCCTCACGCGAACATGACACGACTTTATGATAGGCTTTGTTAGTGCGCTGCTGTCAGAGAAACAATACTAATTATATTGCTAAACAGTATTATAGTGTTTTTGCTTCCGCCCGTGATTTGCTCGCTTATGGCGCCCGAGTTTTAGTTGTGTGAATGTGTGAAATCGACTCAATACCTAATCAACAGCCAAGAGCCACTACAAAAATGCAATTCAAGAATTTCAGGGGAGTAGCAAGTCACAATATGAACCATAAATAACAAACACTAACAGCGTTTGCGTAACAACGTGTTAACAACAAACATAAGTTCCTAATGGTAAAATATCTACTATATAATTATGAAGGACTAATGAGACACCGCTGAGGAGTTATAGTGTAGGACTACATTCGCATACCGTGTGTAAACTAAATGCTAAAGTAATTTCACACCGAGTCATTTTTCAAAAGCCTCTCCTAGATGAGTCGTGACTCGTGACGATAATGCTAATTTTTTCATCATTTTTCAACAGCTAGTTTTGATTCACAAGACCCCAATGTAAACTATGGTACATTATTTTCTACAAAGTATGTAAAGAAGTGTGCAAAGAATTCAATAAAGCATGTTCTGTAAAAAAAGTAACAATCAATATTAAGCCAAAATTTTGTGAATGAGCCACTGCTGGCATTAGAAAAAGCAGAGACATTTTATATAATTTATATAACGAAAAATCATTGACTTCTGATCAAGTTGTTCATAATTATGTAAGGAACTATTCTAAGATATTTAAAAGAGTCTGCACCTCATGCTAAATCTAAATTAATACGTAACAAAATTGATAATTCTAATAATAAAATAAAAACTGTGTGGCAGGTAATTAACAAAGAAACTGGGAATACAAAACAACGTCATCCGAATGAATTGTCTCTAAAAATTAATGATGAAACCATTTCAGATAAGTTAAAAGTTGCCGAGATACTAGAAAATATTTCTTTACCAACATCCCAATAGAGGTTACGAAATCTCTCCCTGTTCATCTTTATTAGCAGATTCTCTTCTCAAAGAAAACTTTACTAAAGTCATTCCAAGTTTTGCATTCAAGCCTATTTCTATTACCACTATTAAAAAAGCATTCATAAGTCTTAAGTCAAAAAACACTGAAGATTTATGGGGCATCTCTGTTAAGGTTCTGGGAGATATCATTGAAACTATCGCCCCTGTCCTAACAGGCATATTTAATCAATGTTTGGACACTGGTACGTTTCCTGATTCAATGAAACATAGTAAAATTGTACCAATTTTCAAATCGGGTAGTAAAAGCGATCCCTCTAATTATAGACCAATATCTGTATTACCAGCATTGAGCAAAATCCATGGAAAAATCATGCTAGACCAGATGCTGTCACATTTTTACTCAAATAGGATTTTACATAGTCACCAGTTTGGTTTCACGAAAGGTAGGTCGACGACAGACGCGGGAGTAAAACTCATCAGTCACATTTTAGAATCCTGGGAGAAGTCCCAGGATGAAATTTGCATCTTCTGTGACCTCTCAAAAGCGTTTGACTGCGTTGACCACAATACACTGATCTGTAAATTACACCACTACGGAATTCGTGGACAAGCTGCTGATCTTGTTCTTTCTTATCTATCAAACAGGCAGCAAAAAGTAAATGATAACGGGGCGACGTCTTCGGGGTCTGTAGTTAAAATGGGCGTGCCTCAAGGTTCAATTCTCGGCCCTTTCTTATTTCTAGTTTATATAAATGACCTTCCTTACATGATGGCTAACTTATCGGATATAAAACTATTCGCTGACGACACTTCTCTTACCTTTAAAATAGATAGAAAAGATACAGATGTCTCAGATGTCAACGATAGTCTGGCTATTCTTTCGGTATGGTTCGCAGCCAATAATCTTTTACTTAATGCGAACAAAACTAAATGTATTAGGTTCTCATTACCAAATGTTCCTCAAGTGGGTCTAAATCTAAAACTTGATGGCAAGAAACTAGATGCAATCAAGGAAACTATATTTTTAGGAATTACTATAGATTCAAAATTACAATGGGGCGCCCACACCAGAACTCTTTCAGGTAGACTAAGTTCAGCTGCATATGCAGTGAGAAAAATAAGGCAGTTGACTGATATAGCCACAGCTAGGTTAGTGTACTTTGCTTATTTCCACAGTATTATGTCTTACGGCGTTCTGTTGTGGGGATCGGCAGCTGACGTTGATTCAATTTTCA
The DNA here is from genome assembly GCA_947363905.1 of Lithophane semibrunnea. Taxonomy (NCBI): domain Eukaryota; kingdom Metazoa; phylum Arthropoda; class Insecta; order Lepidoptera; family Noctuidae; genus Lithophane; species Lithophane semibrunnea. The sequence goes on along the minus strand of OX376192.1, from coordinate 303,459 downwards.
TTTTACAGAAGAGGGCAATCCGCGCGATCTATAAAATGGGTCCTCGCGAGTCCCTTAGAAACAAATTCAAAGAAATTGATATACTGACTCTGTCTTCTGTCTATATCTTTGAAAGTATTTTGTATGTTCGCAAAAACTTAGGACTTTTCAAAATAAGAAGCGATTTCCATTATATAAATACACGTAGTAGACATGAAATTGTCATACCCAAATTTAGATTAACTAAAACAAGCAAGTCATTTCTTATAAACAGTATCCGTTTCTATAACAAGTTGCCAAAGTCGGTTACAGAACTTAGCGATGGAAAGTTCAAAACCCACATCAAACGTGTCCTTATCAAAAAAGCATATTATAAGATAAACACTAAGTTGAAGACAAGGAAGTTTGGCAATAATTCCTTCTGCACGTGTGGCTTCCCTGGTACCTCATTAACGGCATAATTATTTATGTAAGAGTCTATTAACTGCTCCCAAATTACCATGTTTTTTCTTTACATTCATCCTTGACATAATGTAATCATTGTATTTGACATTATACAGGCTGTAAGGGTAAACAGTCTTGTCATTCAAACCATGGGTAGTTGACTTAAATGTAAAAGTAAATGACCGAACACAACAAAAAAAAAACGTCATTTTCATTAAAAGATTTTAAAAAGTTTCTATACGACACCGTGCTCTCTAGCCAAACAGCTGACTGACTGAGGGAGGGGTCGCGCTCGCGGCCGGTCAGGTCACATCCCGTACCCCCCGCCCGTGTTGAGACGCAAGTTCGTTGCCCTAGTGCATAGGACAATGAACTTGCGTCTCTTGTGGTAAAATGTAGATTTAAAAAAATGAAAAAAAAAGTTTTAATTTTCCATTGATTTTACGTTCTATAAATGAAACCAAACCACTGGTTGCAAGGATAACGGTGTTTACCCTAACACCCTGTATACCTCCAATTAATCTCAACTCTTTTGTGGACATGATTATAATTATTCAATTTGTTACAGTTGTAATAGCAATCACGTCAATTGGTTTAAATAGATTTTTATTTTATTTTTATTTTATTATTAGTATTAGTCTTTTAGATAGATTATTTTCTATTTTGTGAATGTGAGAACGTTGTAGGCTTATTGGACTGTAGATTTATTGAACATCTTCTATTTTTGTTAAGTACCCGGTACTTACTTGTTGAAAGGCCTACATTTTCCTCCCATGCCTACCAACACTATAATTTGAAAGTATTGTAAAAGCCAATTATTTTTAAAAGAAAGAGGAAAATCTTCTCCATAGGAAACGACCAATTGGAACCGTGCACCTAGCTTCTGACGTTTCATAAGTGCCTATGTAGGTTTATGTGAAATAAAATATTTTTATTTTGATTTTGAATTTCTCTGGTTGTAAATCGCTTTGACAGTTGATTTCGTTGTAGATAACAACTGAGATTTTTAGGGACAGCACTGCCTATTGTCTTCGAAAATCTGAATTTCTGAAAGAAGTAGATATTTAACTACAATGCAGATCTTGTGAAAGTTGCATGGTTCCCAATGATGGAGGAGAACTGGCAAGAAACTCCAAGGATAACGATGTAAGAGTATTACATCGATATGCATACTACCTCTTGTATTTATCGTTGCTTAAATTGAAGTTCGAACATAGATCCATACCTTTGCCGGGCATAGGTGAAGGCAAAGTTCGGCCAAACATCAGTTAAGTTCGCCGGAAATCGACGAGCTACAGTGTACATTGCGCTCTTATGAGTTCAATCATACTTCTACTTGGCTAACTTGTATCGTATTTGTAATAGGGTTTAAATTCTTTGAGCAAACTAATCGAAGGCTTAAAATTTCTTGTTTAGAAATTAAAGTTCTAATACCGCGATTACACCAAATATATTTTATGCAGATAGATATTAAGTGTAAGATGTGCCCGTACCCATTAAACATGCCTATGTGGCGGTATCTACATCGCCACATGCGAACTACACATCGAAGACCTGACGTCACACAAAAATCCTGACGTCACATAAATCCTGCATCGCGCAATTATAGTGTACCGTGCAGTGAACATATATACAAAAACCCAATATCAATCATTGGGCAGTTGCCCGCCAGACACAACACCCGTCTGGTCGGAGGATCCTCCCTTTTCTATGGGGGATGAGTGAACTTTACACCCTGTTCCTCATACCCCTAAATTGGTGACCCCGAATATGAACGTCAACGCAGCCTTCGCAACTACTCCAGCGTTACGTCATCATCATCACTCCCGTAAGCTTTCAGTGAGGCGAGTCACACAGCCAAGCCAACACCCGAGGCGTCAACGGGTATCCTGACCACCAGCATCCAGCGAACGCGCATTCCTGGTCATCACCCTCAGCCTCATCACCCCGACCCACTGGGGAATCACCTCAATCACCTCAACCTCATCACCATGAGCCACGGGGGAATCACCGCAATCACATCAATCAACACAATCGCCGCAAACAATTCCAACCCACCGCGAACAATGCGGCACCCGGTTCCAACTCACTGGAACCACAACTGGCACCTGGCACTGGCAAGCATCGCAAGATACAAGACTCAGCCCACTATCGACCTCCGGTCTCCAGAGGGGAGTGATGTGGCGGTATCTACATCGCCACATGCGAACTACGCATCGAAGACCTGACGTCACACAAAAATCCTGACGTCACATAAATCCTGCATCGCGCAATTATTAGAGTTTACCGTGCAGTGAACATATATACAAAAACCCAATATCAATCATTGGGCAGTTTCCCGCCAGACACAGCACCCGTCTGGTTGGAGGATCCTCCCTTTTCTATGGTGGATGAGTGAACTTTACACCCTGTTGCTCATACCCTTAAACCTATAATAATTGATCTACTTCTCTGGTGCGTCGGAGGCAGTAAATATAAACCTGTTTGTTTTCCTGTTACACGGCAGCCATTTTGTGTTAATTATATGTCCCTTCGGATTGATGGCTTCCGTAGTGCGACACTCGTTTTACATTAGCTTCTTATTATTGAACGATAGTACGATAGTTAATTTATTCTTAGATAATCGTAGTATCTAAGCGTTTTATTAATCACTTTACATAAAGTCCTTTTTTCTCGTTTCTAAATCGTAGACAATCTATCATTTAAACGCTAGTTGCCAACATCATAAAACGATTTACCTACCTTTTTTTTTTACGCTAACTGGAGCTCAAATCCTGGAGCTACTTACACCTACAACCTTGATCGACAGAGAGAAGCGCGACTTTCACCTGCAACCTTGACCGACAGAGAGACGCGCGACTTACAGCTGCAACCTTGACCGACAGAGAGACGCGCGACTTACACCTACAACCTTGACAGAGAGACACGCGACTTGCACCGGCAACCTTGACCGACAGAGAGACGCGCGACTTACACTTGCAACCTTGACCTACAGAGAGACGCGCGACTTACACCTGCAACCTTGACTACCAGAGAAACACGCGACTTACACCTGCAACTTTGACCGACAGAGAGACGCGCGACTTACACTTGCAACCTTGACCGACAGAGAGACGCGCGACTTACACTTGCAACCTTGACCGACAAGGAACCGCGCGACTTACACCTGCAACCTTGACCGACAGAGAAATGCGCGACTTACACCTACAACCTTGACCGACAGAGAAACGCGCGACTTACACCTGCAACCTTGACCGACAAGGAAACGCGCGACTCGTCTCAAAAACAGGATTACGAAGCTCTTAGGTGCATAAACAATGCGCTTGTTTAAGTTTACAAGGCAAATAATGTTATTCCGAATGTTTGCCTTGAATATTAGAAACGTTTCATCACCTCCTTTCAAGATATAGAATAGAATAGAATATATTTTATTGTAAAACATGAGTGTACACATCAAATAATATGTGCGAGGTCTTAAAATAGCAGGTAGATCTGAATGTTTTGCCATTTACGGCGTACAAAACAACATAATTTTTGGTTTTGAATAAACCATAAAAAGTAAAAATTGAGTTTACACAACAAACTATGAAATATTATTCCTAATGCTAATTTGTTTTTACAATTTTGAGGGTAAAATTGTGAAAATGTCGTAAATAGGAATCCATTTAATTAATTGCGGTCATTTAAAAATTCCGATAGGGTATAATAACATTTGGCTATCAGATATTTTTTTAAATGTATTTTAAACAGAGCAGTAGGCATTTGTCTAATAGGTTTTGGGATTTTATTATAAATGATTGGTGCTAAACAAAAAATACTTTTACGCATCAACGCCGTGGTCGATTGTGGTACGCATAATTTATTATTATCCCGTCGCTTACGAATAGACACGTCTGATAGTTTTTTAACTCGTTTAGGATTGTTTAGTATAAAATTAGCCATTTCATAAATAAATAAGGAAGGCAGACTTAAAAATTTATATTTAATAAAATACTGTTTGCAACTATCAGTTATTTTCAATCCAAACATAGCCCTAATACACCTTTTTTGTGACTTGAAAACGATTTCCTTATTGGTAGAGTTTCCCCAAAATATAACTCCAAACCTCAATAAGGAGCCGACCATACCATGGTAGGCAGTTATTAGCGCATTGGTACTTATAATAGGTTTTAATTTATAGAGGGCATAGGCAGAAGAACATACCTTTTTATTTAATTCTTCTGTGTGAGCTTTCCAGTTTAGACGTTTGTCAATAGTTACACCTAAAAATTTAGCAGTATCTACCTTTTTAAGAACAGTTAATTTGTGCTGAACATTAATATTTGGTGCTTCCAAACGTTGACTGAAGAACATTATCTTGGTTTTATCTAGATAGATTTTTAGATTATTGTTATCGAACCAGTTAATTATTCAATTGATTGTATTATTAATTTCATGTTCATACTTATCTTTTGACGTTCAAAAGTGCCTTTAATGTGCCTAGTTGAAATAAATTATTTGACTTTGACTTTTGACTTTGACTTTATTTATAGAATTAATAGTGACTGTGCTGTCATCGGCAAAAAGTGATATAGAACAATTAATTACTAATGGCAAGTCATTTATATAAATTATGAATAGTAAAGGACCCAATACGCTTCCTTGCGGGACTCCATATTTAACTATACGTTTTTTTGAAAAATATGTTTCTTCTTTTTTAGTATTAATGTTTATTTTAGAAATTTTTGTATATTGTTTACGATTTTTCAGATAGGATTCTATGAGATTTAGTACATTGCCTCTAAATGCCATATGCTTCCAGTTTACGGAGGAGAATGTCATGATTAACATAATCAAAAGCCTGGGTCATATCGCAGTAAATGGAACATACCGGCGTCCTTTTATCAACGTTACCCATGACGTTATTTATGAAATCAAAAATAGCCATGTTTATTGTTTTATTCTTGCGGAAACCTTTCTGGTCTTCTGTAAGAATGTTGAATTTTTCTAAGTAGTTATAGATTTGAGTATTAATGTATTTTTCAAAAACTTTCGAAATTATAGGAATAAGTGCAATAGGTCGGTAACAGTTCATACTCTGCTTATTATCTTTTTTGAAAATGGGTTTAACAATCGTAGTTTTTAGACTATCCGGGTATGATCCAGTGGTTATACACATATTTATAATATGGCTTAGGTGGTCACAGATATAATAAGCGATATACTTTACGATTCTAGTAGAGATCCCATCGTATCCAACACTTGTAGTATTTTTAAGCGATCTTATAATTTGAAGTATGTCATATGGAGTAGATGGTGCCATGAACATAGAATGACTCGATTTAGAAATATTTACGGTTACGTCCTTACCAGCGTCTGGTATTGGTTCTATCTTATCTATAAAGAAATTGTTAAAAGCATTCGCAATCTCTCGTGGCCTGGTTATAGTTTTATGGTTTGTTTCTATGGAAGTGATACTACCCTTTGGTAAATTCAGTTTAGACCTATTTATAATCGCCCTTGTGGCTTTGGATTTGTTAGTAGATGATTTGATTTTATGATTGTTTTGGGCTCGTTGCGTTAAATTAATTATATTTTTATATATTTTAGAGTATTTTTTAAGTTTAGTTTTATTTACTTCATTACGATTTAGCCTATAGTTCCACATAAGTTCTCTCTTTTTTTTTGCTACAGATTTTTATGCCACGTGATACCCACAGAGGTTTTACTTTGGTTCTTATTGTAATGTTTTTGAAAGGAAAGCATAAGTTATACAGCATCATGAAAGCTTCCAAAAATGCATTATATGCTGTACTAGGATTATTTGTATTATAGATTGCAGAAAAAGGAAAAGTTTTTATATAATTTTTGAATTTTTGCATATATTCTTTATTATAATCTCGTCTATTTGTTCGCCAATAGTTTATTAAGATTTTTTTATTAATCGGTAATTTTAGTACTTGCGCAGTGTGGTCTGATAGGCCGAAGTCAATCACATCGGTTTTACACTTCTTCCCCACATTATGTGCAAAATTGTCTATACAAGTGCCGCTCGCAAGTCGAGTTGGCTGATTTATTTCTAATTTTAAATTATAACTTAAAAGTAAACGTTCTAAATCTAAAAAAAGTATTATTTCGCTTAAGACAGTCAATATTATAGTCACCTGCAATTATGACATTTCTTTTTAATTTTTTGTTACAAATAGTACGTAACACTTTCTCTAATTGCTCAAAAAATACAGGTACGTTATTGGACTTAGGTACTCTATACACACAAACAATAATCGTATCATACATTGTTAGATCAATAGCGCAACATTCGAATATTCCATTTATGGAGAGTTTAGCTATATCTTGAAGCTCTTTAAACTGGTGACCTTTCTTTGCAAGGATACATGTACCCCCTCTTTTACTGTCCTTTCTGGAGTAGCATGCCGCCAAAGTGTAATTAGGAATGTACAACAATTGTTCATGGCCAGCTATTATGAAGTGTTCAGATAAACAGATTATGTCGATTTCGGTATGTTTCTCCGACATCTCTTCAAGACATACAACAAGCTCACTACTCTTATTCAGTAAGCCCGCAATGTTCTGGTGCATCACGTTAAGGTGCTTAAAATCGAAAAAACTGCTCTGTCGCTTGTGGTTCATCCATTGTGTTAATTTTCACGCCTTCTGTATTTGCGGAGGTATTTTCACGTATGTAGTTCATAAGTACGGCGATATCCTGGAAAATTATTTGCATGCCGTAATTGTTTACTGATCCTGTACTTTGTCTCTACATTTTGTAGTCCCACGTAAGGTACGTGGGACTACAAAATGTACAGACAAAGTACAGGATCAGTAAACAATTACGGCATGCAAATAATTTCTAATTCTTATTCGAGTCAATAAAATAGGCATGTTCATTTCTTCCTCTGCACTATTTAATTGAAGAGTCAGAGTCTCAACTTGTTCCTTTAGTTTATTTATTCATTCGTGGTCGTAGGTGTCGTTGCACCTCTCGGGGAGACTGATAGCGGTGTCATCCAGTGTTTTGTTTTCAATTTGACTGATATTACTTTGTGAGTCAGACATTGAACGAGTACGACGAGTGCCTCGAACACGAAACGTAATGTTCTCTAGAAAGTTCATGTTACAAGTCTCAAATTATTTAATGTTGAGCTGTTTATTTTCTGATATAAGTTGTCTTCGTATTCTGAGTTCAACAATGTATACCACAGATAAATATGAAAACACAAAAAGAGACAACAATTATTGGCGGGATTCAAACTCCAGACACGGTGAACCCGAATCGATACCCAAACCAATAAACTATTTGAGCAGTTAGTTTTCTCTGCGAAATAAGGATATGTATTCTTCTATCAAGAGTTCGTTATTCTTCAATGTGGGTGGATGTCATTTTGAATTTCTAACGATATCGTTTCACTTTCGATCGTTTTATTTGTTAATGTTAATTTCAGGTTTTCCAGCGATACTAGTTTACAGACGGTATTACACAATGCACGCTTTGTTATTATCACTAGTTGTTTATTTATTTTGGTGCATAACTTTGTTTGTAGACACTTAGCAAGCCTCTGTTCTTTTATCACACTTTTATTCACACATCACATTAGATACTCTCTTGCTAACAATACACGGTAATCATTACTTATAAAGTGACTGATAAATTATACAACTGGACTTTAAAACTAATGTTTAGTATTTTTTATGATATTTTAAATACGGAGCCAATGTTGACGTGACAACTAGCGCCACAGTTCTGAGGTAACGGTATAAGGTAGGTATATCATCTTTCACAAAATCCATGTTTGTCTCTTAGGTCTTTTCCTATAAATAGAGCAGCTATCCACATTCATACGCAAAAAATAACTACCGAGGAACTATTCATGTAGTCTATACTAATATTACAAAGAGGAAAGATTTGATTGTTTGTTTGTTTGCATTGAATAGGCTCCGAAACTCCTGAACCGATTTGAAAAATTCTTTCACCATTAGAAAGCTACATTCACCCTGAGTAACATAGGCTATGATTTATATAGATTACACGCGGGCGAAGCCGCTGGCGGCAGCTAGCCTCTTATAATTATCTTATAACTGTTACAACTTGTTCTATCCTTTACTACAGTATCAAATCAGGTAAGTGCTAACACTGAAAAATGTTCCTCAACACGATATAAAAGTTGAGTTAAAACAATGTTGCCCTACACAACGTAAGTATGTGTGGCATCCACGTGTTACCTAGAGTACACAATGTAATCCCAAAGTGTTACCTAGTGTACAGGCGGCTATTCTTACGCGCCATTATACTTTCATAGTTCACTTAGCGCGGCGGGAACAGGTGTTCGCTGTCTGTTGAGGACTGCACCACTATCATAAGATATATCACGCAGGACCATCGCGCACACTGTGCACACGACGGTATTGTAATATGTAGCATGTGGAATTGTTCACGTGGCATTGACGCTTTCTTACAACTCTTAAAAGTAGCTCGACAATATTGTTATGAATACAGTTTAAGATAGAGACTGTTCACACAGATATATATGGCTCCGGGACGAAACCGACCTTTTTCTCAAACTGTTGTGCCATTATTAGACACATAGTTTATAATTGCAAGGCTCACTAATTAGGATAATATGCGTCATATTTTTACGAAATATTCAAGATAATAAAAACACCTTGCGCTTCTAAATACGAACACGGATGCCTAACTCACAGACAAGTGACGAGCGAGACTTAGGTAAAGTATCGCTAAGTTATACACTATCCACTGGTGACTATCGCAGCGAAGCGTCTACCACATAAATACTCCAGGAGGAGCTAAGTGTTCATAACTCCACAGGCGGCGCGACTGCCACCTGCTTCCGAACAGCGAGCGGTCACAAGAAGGCTGATTGTATATGATTGCTAATCATAGCTTTTATGGGATTAGTAAGGAAGTAACGTTAAGCTCATCATCACCCTCCGGTCCCATTTTATTTGTGCTCAGCGCAGCGTCTTTTTTACCCGACTGCCGCAGACGGAGGGTAATGTTTTTTGATACTATGTTACTGTAAAAACCCGAACTGCGGTAAATCTTAGGATTTACTTCTGTCCGAACATGTTTTACGACTTGACTATGACTAATAACAATAATAATTATATTTTTTATATTTTTAAATGTTTTATATAATTTTTTATTCTAATATTTAAAAATATAATTTATAAGTATGAAAAATGAAATAAAGGTTAAGAATAATAATTAATTTTAATTTTGAAGTTAGTTCAGGAGTTTCTGATTATTAGCTGCATTGGTTTATTCTGAAAACTAACATTCACCGATATCTGTGGTAAAACCTTAGATTTACCGACTGAAGCCGGTAAAACTCAGAAATTGATGATTAATAAAGAACAATTCGGACTTTTACCGGTGAGACTTGCTAAGTCTTAGGATTATATACCTACCGGTAAATGGATTGGATTTACCGCAGTTCGGGCACAGAATTCGGGGGTGGATTTTCATTTTATGATTTAATATCACAGTTTTCGTGTGAATTTACTTTTTACTTGAATAACTAAAAAATATCAATAGTATTACGATGTTATTTGAAAATATAATGGTTTTGTATATTTAAACTATAATATAAGTACCACATTTATAAGAAAAATCATTAAATATAAATATCGCATTCAAGTGAATGATGTTGTGTAGATGTAAATGATTTCGTCTGTTGAAGTCAATGATAAGGTGTAGACGTTAATGATGCAAATAAAATACTTTAATTACAATCAGCTAGAAAAATGAACACACGAGTAAGTATTAATCACAAAAATCTTTGATTTGTTTAAACAAAAAACAACCAGCCGCTAAAACTAATCAACTTTGGTTTTAATCATTAAATCTTTGATAATTAAACCATAAACGAATAGCCTCTAATAAATATTCTGCTTCGGTCTTAAAAAAACTAGCCTCTAAAAAATAATCAGCTAAATGATTACATTTTAATTAGCAATTAAAATGTAAGTAGATCATGAAGCTGATTATTTACGATTGATTACAAAAATTACAAAAATCTTAATTTATTCAAACATTCTCTCAAACATCATTCATCTCTAGAAATACACGATGAATGATGTTACGGTAAAAGACGAAACACGTTCCTGTCCAACCAAACGAAAACCTACAATATAACACTGTTCTTCATATTTGTACAAAGTCAATATTATCCATGCTCATTTATCATTCTTATAAAGTAAAATATAGGTACTTACTTCAAAACGTAATTTTACTATGTATACGTGCAGACTCGTACTAATCTCAACGACGACAGGGTGGCGGGTGGGGGTAGCTATCCGAAATGCATTTGGTTATTTGTATCAAACATTTTCGTTAAACTTTCTTGAAACAAAAATCATTGAAATTAATGACGATATTCTTGTGACGAACTTTTAAATGAAAAATGAAAATGAAAATGAAAAATATTTATTTGTCCCAAAACAGTTACATGGAAAACATAATGAGACATCCCCAGTAGGTAATTGATAATACCTGTGTTGGGGCCATCTCGCTCCTTCCCATAATATTAACAATATTGAGACTAATGCACAAAATATTTCAATAGGTAACGTAACAAAAGTTGAAAAATGAACAGTAAATTACTTATAAACTAATTAGCAGCTCTTTGTGTAGCTGAAGTTGTCTAAGAAAACTGTATGTATGTGCGTCTTGTTTGTAGTGTTGTGTGTGTGTGTTAGTGTGTGTGTGTGTATAAATGTGTTTGTGTGTGTGAATGTGAATATCTTCTTTAAAGTGCCGATGTGTTTGGATTACGGAGGGAATAATAAAATAATAATAATAATAAAAGAAATGATTTAACCAAGTCTAACCAAAACTTGCTCAGTTTCCTCGTATGTTAAGGTTTTAAGCCACTCGGTTATTTTGCAAACGTGTGAGACCTCATGGTGGAACTTTAATTTTTGGTTTATTTTATTATAAATGTAGGCTGATTGGGTTGCGTATTGACGCCGTGCAAAAGCGGTTCGGACCCCCGGGGAGTAGGCCACTATATCCTTTCGTCTTTTCTCCCGACTACCTTGGTTAAAAGGAATAGATTTTTGTAAGTATAGAGTCGTAATTAAAAAATATAATTTTCTTACAGTAAGTAAGCCACTGATTCTATATAAATCGACTGTGGGGTATCCGTATGGTTTATAGTACATTACTTTTATGAGTGACCTTTGGGCTCTTTCTAACTCAAGGAATTTAGTTTTGGTGGCTCCTCCCCATACTGGTAAACAGTATGTAATAACTGATTGTGTGAGCGCTATATAGATGCTATTTAATGTATTTTGGGGCATCACATATCTAAGGTTTTTAAAGATCCATATAAATTTTCGCACCCGTGATGTGACAGTCTCTATGTGCGAATGCCAAGTTAAACACTCATCAACTATGACTCCCAGGTATCTTGTGGACGTTACATGTTTGATGGCTTGACAATTACAATTTTGGTCCCAGTGGTCCGTACACGTGTGTATTCGAATTCCAAAATTTAGGCCTGGTTTAGACCTTCTACTAGGAGAAAAACAAATGTAGTTTGTTTTAGGAACACTTAAGGTTAGAAGATTGGCTTTGAGCCATCTATTTATAGCAGCCAATCCTTTCTGGGCCTTATTACAGACGGTTTCCCACGTGTCCCCAAAATAAACAATGGCAGTGTCGTCCGCGTAAGAGTAGATTTTGCCCCCACCGTTTCGTAGGTTGCAGAGTTCATTAATATACACTAGAAACAGTGGTGGGCCGAGGACTGACCCCTGCGGAACACCGAAAACAATGTTTTCCTCCCCACTAAGTGAATTACCTATTTTGACTTGCTGTCTCCTATCTCTGAGGTAACTGTCAAAGAGGGAAAGAGCCTTACCTCTTATCCCTATATCCTCAAGTCTCTGTACAAGGATGGGGACAGACACGGTGTCAAAAGCCTTTTTCAGGTCTAGAAACACCGTGACGCATTTATAACCCTTGTCTACCTTTTCAGTGATTTCAGATGTTAAAGCAATGACCGCGTCCTGAGTTGACCGTCCCTGTCTAAAACCGTATTGTGAATCGTAAAGAATGTTGTATTTATTTAAATAACTGACTAGTCTTTTATTTAATATTTTTTCAATTATTTTCGAAAGGGGTGATAAGACAGATATGGGCCGATAATTGTTGACATCGCTCTTATCCCCATCCTTGTGCACAGGCGTAATTATAGCACGTTTTAGCGCGTCAGGAAATATGCCCGTTTCGAAGCAGAGGTTAGTCAACTGGCTAATAAGAGGAACAACAAGTTCTCGAGCTAATTTGAGGAAACTCACAGGTATTCGATCCCACCCCGAAGCACTTCCTGAGTCAAGCGACCCAAGTATGCTATCCACCTCTGCTGAATCTGTCTCTAGCAACACGAACGAATTAATTTGAGGTAGTGAACTTGAGTTAGTGGCAGGTCCAGCTGCTTGTCCAGTTATGGTTATTATGTCTTCTGCAAGTCTTTTTCCAACAGTTACGAAAAATTGGTTTACTCGGTTTAATGAGTCGAGGGGATGTGGTGTGATATGCAGTAGGTGTGTACTGGACGTCTTAGGTTCTCTATAATTGGTTATGTCATTAATTTTGCGCCAGAGTAGTTTAGGATTTTTTAAAGAATTTGATATCTGTTTTTTATGATATTGTTGTTTGAGTTTCTTAATAAGGTTGGAACAATATGTGCGAAAACGCCTGTAACTTATGATCAGAATAACGTTACAAGGATCTTTCCTCTTTTGTAGCTGTAGTTTATTTCTAAATCTAATGCATCTTAGGGCACCCATAGATATCCAGGGCTTTATGGTTCGCTTGGAGCTAGACACTGAGACAACTTTAGTGTTTTGGAGGAGAGTTGTCCTAATCACGTCTATCATCGCGTTAGCTAGAATGTTTGGGTCTCTATGTGCGCCAAGAAAGGATATATCGGTGTCTACAAGTTGCTTATAGGCATTCTCCCAGTTTGTAATGGTTTTATATTTAACACAAGTCTTGCTTTGGTATGTGTGGGATATATTTAATAACACCATTGCATGATCTGTAACAGACGTGTTTAGGACTGCCACGAAAGCTGAGTGTTTTAATTTGTCTAACTTAAGGAGCATGTGATCAAGGCAGTTCACCTCCCTAGTAGGCAAACAGTGTCCCGGGCGGAACCCATGGATAGCAGTCATATTCAAATAGGTTAATCTACTAGTTCGTGTTTGTGTTGATTCTGCCGGCTTTTCTATTAAATTAATATTTATGTCACCAGTAATAATAGTGTTTCTATGTGTGTGAATACTTAGAAGGTAGTGATCAAGTGAGTTAATGAAACTGTCTGTGGATACATTCGACGGTGACCGGTAGATACCAATAATGGTGAAATTTGAGATACTTATTTGCAAGGCAGATGCATGTGTTAAGTTAATTTCAGCCACCTGGGGTAGGTGGCAGTCTTTTATATAGGCTACTACGCCATCATTTTGGTTTAGTTGCCTAAATGTATTAAACGCGGTATAGTTATGTAACACTGGTAGTGGTTTGTTAGCATTTAATCTGCATTCTGTTAGGATTAGCACATCTACCTCAACTCCGATTTGAGACAGGGTTATCTGAAAATCGTCGAAATTACTGTATATGCTCCTAATATTCTGTGTCAGGACAGTTAAGTTATTAGCATCTCGTTGTAGGTATGTTTGTAAGTGTGCCACATCACGGATAGCAGACTTAGCAATCTCAGCGGTATCCAATTCCTGTAAATTGTATAGGCTTCTATCCATTATTAATCAGAGTAATCAAACGGTGGTTCTTGCACTTTGAACCATAATTTAGCAGTAGTCTGACGACTTTTTCTGTATATTTGTATTCAATTTTATGCATGTTAAGTGGGACATCAAGACTTGCTGTATTAGGCACTGTGTGGAGTAACTGTGAGTGTATTGAGTGTGTTAATTGTTTTTGTTTTGTGATAAGGTTTAAATGGTTATATAACAATGTCAGGGGTAAACATCGATTTAAGAAAAGTAATAAATATTCAGATTCATTATACGGTACGGAGAAGTAAATGATTTCCGCGTACTATTTTAATTTTTTTAATATTTTAGTATAATTATTTTGTTATTTTATTACCTACTAATTATAAACAAACGTATATAGGTTATAATACTAGAATTAAATTGTATATTTTATATTGTGAATAACAGCAAAGTTAATCAAAAAAAACGTATATAAAATATTCTTAGGCACTTATATTTTACATAATGTATGTGGTTTTTTTTCCGAAAAAATAGAATCACACTAATAAAATGCTATTTTGAAAATCCAACGTAAGTACAACAACTAAGACAACAATTACACCTCAGTATTCTGTCATCAACTTCTTAGTTATATCGTCTTCCGTAATAATATGACAATCTTACCTAACATAGTGTGCTAGAGTGATATTTCTTAAGATAATAACCTAACATAACATAGTGAAAATATTTTTAGGCAGGTAACACACGACTGACAGGACACGTTTTACCATCAACGTAACCGCTAGCGATAAGCTACGTTTATGGGTCGCGCATAATTATATCAAGACACCATTTTATTGTAGAGCAGCGAAGACGCGCGCTTATAACGATGACGACGATGTAACACGTCACTTACCTACTAGCAGCTAGCTTTTCTCCAAATATGAAGAGGCGACACACTCTCGACTATTACAACGTGTCGGGAGCATATTTGTCATCATCTGAACGTTGAACCAACAATGAAGAGAGTACAAACATGTACAAACCAGATGAGTATTCATCCCGGCTAATGGGCATCGTTCAAATATACGCGTTTACTAAAAGCTTTGAGTTGGAACTGCGACTGAAACGCGACGTACTGTGTGTCGCAAATTTATTTGGAGGATTGACAAGGTTTGGCCTTGAACCCGTGACCCGGTAATGGAGCATCGCTGAAGTTCAGCTATAATGTGATTACAAGACGCGACGATCAGCGAACCGCTTCGATGCGTCTTGTTGAACAACTCCGTCTACTGTGCTCGAAGGCTTCGTTGATTCAACTTAAGTTTTTATTATGAACAGCTAAGTTTTAATTTGCTGTACCTAATTTATTTACTGTTGTTGTTCAGTTAAAAATAATAATTATAGTTTATTCATTGAGAATAAAAAGGTTTTTAAAGAGTAAAGAACTGCCTAATGTTTCACTTAAAATTTATAATAAAAAAATTATAAATAAGGAAAAGCAGATTTGTACGATATCAATAAATGATTAATTTATAATTGAGATAGACCACATTTCGCCAGTTATCTTTAAGTACCTTGTCATTGAAGGCCTTGGATACACAAATCCAGGCTTCTGGCTGCTAGGTTGGAAACACAAACACATGCACAGGAACCATCGACTAGTTTGATACAGGATGAAGTTAGTTGGAGCGCGAGGTGTCTCCTCATTACACGCACATTAACTGTGACCTTACCGCCGCCGGCTCAACGTTCACTAGTGAACAGTAACCAGGGGGGCCTATTACGAACTTTTAAAAAACCTGGCAAGTTCCAGGCAATTCATATCCCTGCATGGTTAACTTTCGTATTATGACATTCATAATTCTGACCGACTTCACGCTGGGTAGTTTGTCTATGGCTGGCTTGTAATTCTCTGCCGTTTCATTCGGAAACACAATGACATAATTTATCGGTAAGTTACGATTTTCTTTAAATCACGTATTTTATGAAAAATAATAAATAAAAATAATTCTAGTTACTAAAAGTAGGTAATAATATGAACGCAATGTATATTGTGCTACTTATATAATTAATTATTTTAATAATTTTGTGTGTTTGCAAATTGTAACGCGAGATTATGTTTCCGAACTTGAAATTCAGCTGGGAATTTGACAACTTCATCGACGTTTATTGTTGTCATTGTTGCACAAAGAAACTATTTTTATTTAATTTTAAGTACTTACTAGATTCGAAGTATAAACAAAAATATGGCTAGGGATGGATATGGTGGTGGATGAATATACTTACACCACACAACCATGTGGTGTAAGTCAATCGGTTTTCAAATCAGTTTTCATCATGATAATAGATGATAATATTATAATAGAGGCAGTTGTTGACATGTGGAATATGAGCTCGGCTATCATTGCATTGTGCCGATTGTCGAAACGGCCAATGGCCTGGCTGATGGCCGAAAGCCTCGGCCAGCAGCTCTGGAGGCTCTCGTTAGGCAGTTGGATCAAGGGCATGATTCAGAAGGCAGATAAGGCTCGCATTGTGAGGAGGTTCCTGTCTCTGCAAGTCTGCAACCCTAACCACTGGTAGCTTGGACCCTGCTCCCGATCACGGCGGACCTATTTATATATTTTCAAATGATGTTTTTAAAGACTTTTACAAAATATTTAAAAATGTATAAATATGTATGAAAATAAATAAACGAGATATTAAAAGGCAGTTGTAATTATTATACATAGTTTAGTGGATGAGAGTTTTCGCCCTCGTCGGCGCCTAACTTATGTTCTGTTGGAAAAGTTGTGGATGTTTTTATCAGTCAGAAGTGCTACTTTCTAGTTTCCAGAAACTCAAACGGTACATATTCGTCACACCTGATATTTTTTTATGTTAACTGGATAACGCTCGAATAATTTCAACAAATAAATCTAAAACAATTCACAATCCATTCAATAAAAGCTGCTTCAGAGGAGCTTATATTGAATGGATTGAGAGGTTACTTATTAACAGTTTTAATATGTCAAGAAATGTCAAACGAACGTTCGTAGTACGGTATTGCTAGGCAATATTCGGGCAGAAGGCGGCGAGTGTCACGTGACCGCTGACTGGCTGGTTTTGACGATTCATAATACGAAATTGCAAGGCAGTTCTCTTTACGCCGTAAACTGCCTGGAAATAAGAGTTCATAATAGGGCCCCAGCATCGACTAGCTCATGTAGTGAGTCATTACATGAGCTAGTCGACGCTAATGACCCACACACTCCTACCCAATAGGCCTATTGACCACTGTGATGACTGATGATGACCACTGTGTCACAAAAAAAATATAAGTAAAGACTTATATTTTTTTTGTGACAGGGGCGGTGTCCCCAAGTGCAAACGATGACCACTGGGTCATCTTTTGCACTTGGGGACACCGCCCCTGGTACACATACAACATACCCCAGGGGCTGACTGCAAAGCCCTCAGAAACTCCTAAGCTCCTATGCACGGCACCAGGACCGTTACTGTTTCTACACAGTGAAGGATGTCAAACTTACCAAGAAGGCCATGTGGATGTGTATTGCTTAAAAGATAGTGCTTATAAATAAGAGTTCTTGCTTATAAGAGTATTATTACTTATAATTTTGTAACCAAACAACCGATATGCCATCTATTGTTAAACAAGGTTTTTTGTATCTTATTCATTTAAAAAATATAAGTAAAAATATTTTTAAAAACAAGCTTTTTATTAACTAAAAAGTAATAAATAAAAACTTACGTAAACATAGAACTTTTATATTTTCTTAAAAGCTTGAGGCTAATCTTCAAGTTTAGTGTAAGAAGGACATTTACGCCTCAAGCTTTTAAGAAAATTTAAAAGTTCTATGTTTACGTAAGTTTTTATTTAGTACTTATAAGTTAATTAAAAGCTTGTTTTTAAAAATATTTTTACTTATATTTTATTTTATACTTTTTAGCATTAGGATTTGTTTAAATATCTGTTCTATGACAAATCCAATGAATTAGGTTTTCCCATGGCCACTTTCCGGCTACATCAACAGGCCCTGAACAGCACCTAATGTCAAAGCACTTGTCAATACATACCCAACAAACATTTTTGTCATATAATCAAACTTTTATATGACCTTAAGTCTTTTTAAAGTTATTTTATAGTCATTATTTTAACTCTTCGTCATGTACTGGTGTATTATATGTCCGAATAGTCATAAACATTTTTTGTCGTATAATAATGTCATATGACGGTATTTCGACATTTATAAAACTTACTTATACAACTTTTCGTCCTCTAAACGTTTTCGTAGTATAAACGTCATAAAACTGTACATTTTGTCATATAATTAGCTTTTAAACATCTGCTAAACGGATAATAATTGTTTACACGTAGTATTTGTTACCATTATATATAAGTCGAATAAGTATTACGAGTGCGACCTGTATACATCTTAAAGTATCACAGACATGATAATACGACCGGTACTTAATTAATACTCATATTAAAGGTTTATAATAACCTTGTATACAATTTTCGCGTACTTTAATACAAAGTAATAGAGCTCAAGCTGAGAGTGAGGAAAATAAGAAAGGTTCCGTATCACATTTAAATGCAAATTTTACTAATCAATTTAACCAAAATACTACAAGTGTGCCCCGCAGTTAATTTACCAAAGATCAGGACTCTTGTTGATTTTTCGAAGTTGAAGTCATCCGAAAATGAACATAATGTTGATAAAGAACTTCAACCAACAATGATGACTTCAGAGACTATTAAAAAAGTGGGCTATTGATTTTAATATTCCACAAGTTGCATTAAAGCAAAATAAATCTATATGAAGGAGGTAATAAAAAAAGGCAGTAATAGTAGATTAGCAAGGTGCGTAATCTATTTTTCTTTCAACTACCAATTTACTCAACTCAAGTCAGGTCAAGACAGGTCAAGTCAGGTCAAGTCAGGTAAAGTCAGGTCAAGTCAGGTCAATTCGGGTCAAGTCAGGTCAAGTCAGGTCAAGTCAGGTCAAGTCAGGTCAAGTCAGGTCAAGTCAGGTCAAGTCAGGTCAAGTCAGGTCAAGTCAGGTCATTTTAAACGGTTTTTATCCATTTTTATTAACCAGTCAGGTCTAGTCAGGTCAAGTCAGGTTAACTCAAGACAACTCAACTCTACTCAACTGAAACAGAGCCGGAGAGACGAGCCTTAGTAACAGGACTGTTTTAGTTCTAAGCAAAAAATACGTCCTTTGTGATCGGTTTTGTAGTGATTAATGATAACATTACCACAGATATTATAATACTACACAGATATTATAATACTACGTACAGATACCCAATCCCATACAAAGAAATGACACCACCCTAAGTCTGGCAATTGAGCTGGCTATTTTTCTTCCCCATTTTTTTAACAGATGGCAGCATCATCGACTCACAAATTGTTCCTTTTTTTACGTTTTTTTCTTCCTAGGCGTTCAATTCTTATATTTCTAAGTAAAGTACTAGATAAAAAAAAAATTGTTTGATTTTCCTTAATGAAACGACTAAACGTTTAAAGTGGCCTGTCATCACTTTAGTAAAACGCCACCTATTGCAAAGAGCTCTCAACCAAATGATTAACAGATAGCTACTTTATCATTCTAAGGATTCGAATTGAAGTAAAAGGCTTAATTTAAGTTTTTTGTTGAAAATACGAAATTTATGAGTGTAAATACATAAATCAGCATTAAACAAAGATGTTTTGATTTTTACTAATATTACTATAGCCAAAATTTGCCGTATAACGCTTTTTACATTATGCTGCCATCTATGATTTTTTTTCAAGACTAATTATAATTTGTTCGAGTTGGGACCCCATGACATTACTATGTAGTTGAAAGAATTTTTTTTTTCATTGTTTTAATTATCCCAGGAACGTAATTAACATTTCAAGTTTTCCATTTCAAATGTGCGCGTATCATTTCAATGAGGTCCATCTTTGATAAAAACTTATCAACATCCGCATAATTAGAGATCATTGTGGGGTTTACCTAAAACAAAAATATTATTTAGACTTAACCGCTTGAGTCCTAATGATGCACGCGATGCATCAATCGGAAATATCCTTCAAGCCCCACTGATGCATAAAATGCATCAGTCTATGCCACGCAACTTAGATCTCTATTTCTACTGAAATACGGGTAATAGTGTCTATGGGCAGTAGCACTCTAGAGTTGGATGATATTCACGTCAAATTAATCTACTAAATGCTTAATCTGTGCATGGAACACCACTAAAAATAATATTTAAAAATAAAAATTGACGTTTGACAGTGTCATCTGTCAGAGCGCCTGCGCGGGTGTGCGCGGACCAGGGGAGGTCGCACCAGGCGGCGGCCGAACTAGCGACACGCGGGGTTGCGACAATCGTCGATAGAATCCGGCAGCTGGGACTCGAGGTGGCCTTGCACAAGTCCGAGGTCATGTGTTTTCATGGCCCTCGGAACGCGCCACCGTCGGGTTCCCAAATTACGGTAGGAGGGGTTCACATCGGCGTCGAGTCGACGATGAAGTACCTAGGACTCGTCCTCGACAGCCGGTGGAACTTCGTTGAGCATTTCCGACGTTTGGCTCCCAGGCTGGACCGGGCTGGAGCTGCCTTGGGGCGTCTCCTGCCCAATCTGGGGGATCCAAACGCCTCCTGCCGGAGGCTCTACGCGGAGGTCGTGCGGTCCATGGCCCTTTACGGGGCACTGGTGTGGGCGCGTTCCCTTAGGCTGCGGCCAGCCCGCCGGTTGAACGCGTCCCAAAGGGTCATGGCCATTCGGCTGGCCCGGGGATACCGCACGGTCTCCCGCGAGGCAGCGAGCCTCCTGGCCGGATTACCGCTATGGGATCTGGAGGCGAAGGTCCTCGCGCACATCTGGGAGTGGCGCGAGGAGATGAAGCGCCGGGGCGTAACTCCGCTGCCGCGAGAAATCGCGGCTCAGCGGACAGAGCTCCGGCAGGATCTCATGGCGGCATGGAGAGTGCGATTGTCGCAACCCAGTGCTGGGCACGCCACAATTGCGGCGATAAGTGTCTTTGAGGAGTGGCTAGAGAGGCGCCACGGCGTCCTCACCTTCCGCCTGACGCAGGTCCTCACCGGACACGGTTGCTTCGGGAGGTTCCTGTTTCGTATAAGGCGGGAGGAAACGCCCGGGTGTCACCACTGTGTGGATCGCCCGGAGGACACGGTGGAGCATACGGTGGAGGTCTGCCCCGCTTGGGCGGAGCCCCGCCGTGTCCTCTTGGAGGCGATTGGCGGCGGTGACCTCTCGCGTCCGGCTCTGGTCCAGGCCATGGTACGAAGCGAGAGGGCATGGGAAGCAGTCACCTCCTTCTGCGAAGCAGTAATGCTCGCGAAGGAGGAGGCGGAACGCGTGAGGGAGAGGCAAAATTTGCGCCCTCACGCCCCTAACCGCCGCCGCCACTGGAGACGCCCTGGGCGTCGGGAATCCCAGGCGGATTCCCGGCCACCATAGGCGCGGGCTTGCGGACGGCGAGCAATGGGTAGCTTGCCGTCCGATCAGGACCAGGCCCGGGTCGATGGCGCGTCGTGTTCCACGCGCGCCTCAAAGAGATGTCAGCACAATTGGCGGGGTCCGCTAGGACCGATGCCTGCCAGGGTTGCGGGTTAGTCCGAAAGGGATACCGGGACCTTGGCAACAGGCAACTGAAGGAACACGGGTGGGTTTTAGTCAGTAAAAGTCTGACACGCCCTTCCGCTCCACCCAGAGCGGGAGAAGTCATTGGATGATTTCCCACCCTCAAAAAAAAAAAAAAAAAAAAAGGGTGTGCGCGGACGGCCTCCGTGCATATTTTAATAATTATTTCGTGTTTTTACTGCCGTAATTGTCGTGAAGTGATATTAAATCAAATTAATAATAGTTTATACATCGTGTGTGATAATAATATTACCAAAATACATAAGTTGAGTGTGCAAAATTAGCGTATCAAAAAAATGCCGTGAAAGTACTGAGTGTGGTGGTGATTATGTGAATAGTGTTTGTTTTATGATGTTTACAGCGTGGGAAGCTACTATAAAATATTAATTAGTGTAATTGCATCAATTTGTAAGTGATTTTCACTACTATAACGACATAATAACAACATTTTGTCGTCAAAACACGGTCCTTGAAATCAAGGTCAATATGACCTCTAGTTACGTAATAATTTTGTTTTTTATTTTCTGTTATTATCTCAAACTGTTATTTTTTTTAGATTCGTTATCTATTCATAATACTGCCTGCAAAATTTTATAACAATAAAAACAGTATTTTTAACAGAAATCGTCAAAACATAAGAACAAATAAACTACCACGCACTTTACGATAATATTGTATTATTGTAAATCCTATTGTATTCATCCGTTCACCGTATATAGATAAGTATGTGGTCTGTTTATTCAAGAATCCAAACTACTTTACGTTATCGAGCTGCAATAAGTATAACTCAAGATATTGAGGTTTTACCCGGAGCCGCTGACACGCGGCGGGCCTCCGGGGCGCGATGTCGGGCGAGCAGCGGGCCCTAAAAGAATTACGCGTTCCAGCAAGGAACCTGAGAGGAGTTAACTAAGTTATAAGTCACGCAAACAAATATTCTATTTTTTTAATATAAATTCTTTGAACTAAGTTAGCTAAGCGTTTGTAATTTTATTACTGATCCCTAAATCAACTGTAATGGCGTAAACATTTACAATGAACACGCAGTTTATAGGTCGGGAAGTTATGTAGTTGTCATATAACGCAGTCACTTAATAAAATTATTAATAAAATATGTGAAAACGTTAGAGTTTTAAAAGCGCATAAAAAATTTGTTCCAAACCTACCTCACATTAATCAGTAAACTTGATTGCACAATGGTTTACAACTGATGAAATGGTTTTATCACCTCAAATAACAAAGAAAAATGCAATATTAACTCAGCTGTCAAAAACACCGCCATATTAAATTAACGTGATATAATCTGTTACAATATAATTTCGTTCAATATGAGCATCATCTTTAAATGACAATAACACAACGATTACATTATATAAAAGTCATATTGTGTACCATAACTCGACCCGAAGTCGAATACACGCCGCGACAGCTATCATTACATGATATTTAGTCAAATCGCCGACGTGTATATGACTACTATGCGACTAAGTAGGTATTTATATGACTGTTACACGAAACTCTTAGCAACTTAAGTTGAATAAAATGGGCCCTAATGCCGTCGAGTAAACGTCCTTATGACATTTATACGATTATACTAAATAGCATTAAGTTGCCACCAAAACGTCTACTCAACGTCGTAAATGTTTGTTGGGTAACCAACAAGTCCAAACACGATGGTGCTATCTTGTTTGATTGAGGAGTTCCCAGGGCCACCTTCCGGCTCCATCATCAGACCCTGAACACCACCTAGTGTCAAAGCACTTGTTAATACATGACGAATGAGTCCAAACACGATGGTGCTATCTTGTTTGATTGAGGTTTTCCCATGCCCACCTTCCGGCTCCATCATCAGAACCCGAAAATCACCTAGTGTCAAAGCAGTTGTTAATACTTGACCAATGAGTCCAAACACGATAGTGCTATCTTGTTTGATTGAAGAGTTCCTATGGCCAACTTCCGGCTCCATCATCAGATCAGCCACATGGTACCATTTTTTCAAAATATCTCGGTTGTTGTATAGGTATGCCAAGTTACATCACAATCAGATGCTAAGAAGTGTTTGAAAAATGGATGACAATTGGAGTAACTAGAAACACATATGGCCACCTTCCGGCTCCATCATCAGACCTTGAACACCACCCAGTGTCAAAGCACTTGTTAATACGTTACCAATGAGTCCAAACACGATTGTGCTATCTTGTTTAATTGAGGAGTTCCTATGGCCAACATTCGGCTCCATCATCAGACCAGCTCCATGATATCAAATTTTTAAATGTCTCGGTAGTTGTATAAATATGCCAAGTTTCAGCTCAATCTGATGCCAGGAAGTGGTTGAAAAATTGATGACAAAAGGAGTAACCGGAAACACATACGAACAGAGCAAGCTAATATAAAGCTTGTAAAAAGCCCTTTATTCAATTATGTCTGTATATGCAAACAGCCACTAATAACGATTCTCGGTCACGAGTTCACGACTATAATGTTAGCGGAGCGACGCGCTCGTGATCGACTTGTTCCCAGCTAGCAGCCGCTCTAGTACAACGACCAGCCTACTCGACCGCTGAACACGCATTTATCCACTATTGATCGATTAAAGGCGTACGCAGACCAGGACGGCATGGCAAGGGATTTAAATTTTTACCAATGGACATTCAAACGTATGGATATAGAATACGACATAAATTGCTATGCTTTAAAATGATGCAATGGCATCGAAAGGGATTTCATTGCACGGCATTGAAAGGCGCGCCACGGGCTCCCGCGGCAGGATGCCGTGGCACACTGCGGTAGGCAACGGCATGCCGAGGACGCCGGCGCTGGTTGTGACATACCGCGGGGCGCGCTCGCCGTGGCAAAGCGCTGGAATGCCGCGGTATCTAAGCGGCTAGTGTGCGCTGACTGACGGCAAAATCCTTTGCCATCCCGTCCCGGTCTGCGTTGACCTTAAAAGCAAAGGGTCCCATACACTCATTACAATTCAAGTCATCCACTTAATTTGGAATAGATGACAATTAATTGGAATGAAGTTAAGTGTACCCTAATAATAATTGAGTTAGGTTTAATTTTTTGATTACACTTTCACTTTCGTTTTTAAACATCGAATCCCCGACTTGTCTCGATCGACACGCACTCGGTACGCATTGATTACTTCGTGGAAATTAATCGTTCCAAGAATAACTTCATACTAACCAATGTAAAACAAAACATAATAAAGGTGCGCTTGGACGGGTTGAAAGTATTAATTGAACATTTAACTAAATGGCCCCACATCTCTATGTGCCAAAAAATTCCCATGTAAGCACATTAATGTATACTAATATGTTTACATGGTTCCGCAATGCCTTCACGTTTTTGCGACGATACCGACGATGTGAACAAAAACGGCAATCTGTCAAGCTGATGGTAATTAATTCCGAAACGCCATATAGCGTGTAATCCTTTGAAATACAAACATTTGAACAATTTACATGTAATGACACCACTCCAAAAAGTAAATTTTAGGAATTAAATCGTGGACATGTTGTTTTTATGTCAAATAAATCTAACGGTTATTTCACAGTTACAAAGAAAAACAAAAAAAAAAAAAAAGCTTTATTCAGTATAGAAAAAAGACACGGTACAATATGAATAAAACGAGTAACAGATTACATAGGAGCCTTAGGTGCTAGATTTTTACAAATACCCTGAACCCCACACTAGGATTCCCTGTGTCGTGGGGTCCAGTCTCTTCCCAAGTAAGGCAAACAATTATTTATTTAGTTGAATTAGTTAAAAATAATAAAAGGTGAAACGATAAATAGTGATTAAAATGGTTAGAAAAATTTAAATACAGAGTAATAAAGAAAGTTAACTAACTAAATTATTAGATTTTCTGGTGCTTTGGGGTGTTAGTGTGTGTGTGAAGTGAGGGATGTGTGTGGGGTGTGTGGGGGTGTAAGTGGTAAAAGTGGGTGGATTTGGTGCGCGCATTTTTTTTTTTTCTATCTTTCAAAGTAGCGGCTCGTGAACATATTCGTGAGAAGTTGGCAGAACCGTTGCGGCGCTGATTTGCTGGGCTTTTTTTTTTTCTGCTCCACCTGTCGTTATTTCTCCTGACAAAGTTTATTCTATTTATATGTATGTATGTAAGTATATATGTATTGCTATTTATCCTTTTTCGAGTTATCTATCCCGTATGTTGCACCAGCCATGTTTTTCTCTGCATCACCCTAAGGTTGACTGGTAGAAAATGCCTTAGGCATTAAGTCCGCCTTTGTACAGTATTTTTTTTTACTTGAGCATAAAGTTTTAATAAATAAAATAAATAAATAAAAACGCTAAAAAACTTAAAAACGCTTCCAAGGTGAGTCAAATTAGGAATTAAGTCACGAAGTACAGTTATACTAATTTTCTAAATTGTTGTTCTTAAGTGCATTGCTGTGTACTTTAAATTCATCGCGTTTCTGCAGGCAATGTACTAATGGTCCAGAAAAAGGAACATCGTCTCTTAATTATAAGAAAGTATAAAGAAAACATACTTACACTAAGTTGTTTTCATCGATTTAAATCCTTTGGACTAGGGGTGTTGACATAAAATGTTATAATTCGTATAGGATCGGTAGCTTGAGCATCAAGGCATCATTAAAATATTCAGTCCGGTCGGGGTTAAGTATCGGGCGGGCAGCGACGGGGCGCTCCCTCCCCTGGGTTCCATAGAGGTGTGGAGGGAGGGGGGTTGGCCTGCGCTTGAACATAAATAGTACACGTGACCTGCTTGACCTTGAAGGAGGCAGTGCGGTGGCTCGACGTCTTGTTGCCATGCCCGAACTGGGCTCACCTCAAGTACCTATCTCCATCATGGTATAAAGAAATGTTCACATCAAAATCATTCAAATAAATCTTGTAAAGAAAGCTAGAAGTACTTAGTATACTGCCTTTGCTTAAATGATATAATTTTCCTTGGTCATTCCAAATGAATGAACTGTCGAAAGTTCATAGTTCGAATGAACTCGGTTTCCGGACCCGAAAAACAGCTTTGTGGGTTACGACGTATAATTTCAGACAGCGTATCACCACAAGTCGGAACGGTCAAACGCGCCGGTTGTTCCGGGTCCGTGCACAACACGGCCCGGGTGGAACTGAAGACACTGGCCGGGAATGCCTGAAGGACGGCACTAACCTCACACTGCAAACTTAGCTATATTCATACATCTCAAATCACAAGGGAGCTTCCCTTACTTGCCAGCTGAATTACGGATAATAATTATTAGGACTCCAGACGATTTGCCGTACACACATATTATTACATATTTTTCAACACATTTGCTCATAATGCTTTTTGGATCGTTTCTAGGTTCATAATGCAGTATATTAAGCACGCTTTTTACTTTTTATTACTGCACTAGTGCGGTTATGTGCGCAACAGATGACTATTTACTAGTCGGAGTACTGACATGGTAGAATGGAATTTGTATCTAGTAGAAATTGACTTTGGTGATGCCAAAAACAAGTGCTCAAAAGCAAGTTTTTGTAAAAAAAACCCTTGGCAAACCAGAGGCGTTTAGCTGTGGTAAAAAAAATCCCATGGACAGGTCAGTGTTACACATTACTATACATGAAATTAGTTTGAACTATGCTATGTTATTAAATGAGCATTGTCTATTTTCGCCCGAGTACCTAGAGACTTTTACATTTTTTTTAAACTCATCAAAGAGACTCTCTCATAAAATATGATAAATTCACATTATATTTTCATCAAATTATATATTTTTCACATTATTTTGTGTTTATTATTATTTTTATAGGCTGTTCAGCAGATTTGTCAGTGCAACAGTTTTGACTGTAAATAAATGCACTGGCGCTAGCGAAAAAACAAAACCAGCGCGCCATTTTCCAAAAATATTTGTTATTGTTTTCGATGTTTAGTTAATTATTATCAAAAAGACGAGTATTGTCACCAACAGTCGTAGAAAAGTTTTTAAAAGAAGCTGTGGTTTGTCAGTCCCTGGCATAAAGGTCAGTGGAACATTATCAATCTACATGTATCATCTCTATAGTTACGTTATTGTAGCATAATTTCTAACAACAAGGCTGCTTTTTTCCTCCCAAGTGTGTTGAAAAACGTATGAAACGCGTGTGCATTGATCATTACATCAATAACCAATACTACACACTTGTACCACAATATAACGCGCGCGCTTGTATTTATTATTAGCTGATTAGAACAAGGGATACGTCGCTTACGCTAACGCTTCCGCGCTCCAACAAAGTTACTTTTTGAAACCTCTTCTTTCTACCTAATCTCAATTCTAAACATTTTTAGAGTTACTTTAAAACCGTAAATAAGAGCTCTGAAAACAATCGCAGGATTGGGTAGACCTAAAAAATAAATACTTAATATAAAAAATTAAAAATCACGACTGCCCTACCAAAAAGTAAAAAACAAGTTGTTTTACAAAGCGAAAGGTCACTCATATAGTTGCTGACTAAACAAATAAATAAAATTGTCATTGCAGTCGGGGGACCGTTCTGTGGAACACTTTAATCCCCCGACTGCAATGACAATTTTATTTATCTGTAAGTATACATAAATACATACATACATACCGCCCAAAACATAGGCTTCGCTACCATTCTCTAGATTTAAAAGTAATTTGACGAGTTTTTTAATTGAGAAATGCTTTTTAGTGTACATGAGTTTTTAGAGTTTAAATTATTATTGTAAGTTTTGTAAATTGCACGGTGTTTCTAAATTACTACTAATTGTGTGGCAAATCTCTCCCATTATTGACATGATTATTATTGACATTTATTATTTTATTATTACTTGTTATTTTTTTTTTTCATTGTAAGGGGTAGGTACCACAACTGAAAAGTGAAAAATAAAAACTTTTTACAAAAAAATAACAACCGACTTCCAAAAATAACCCTAAAAAAGTGAAAAATAACTTTAATTTCGGAAGTTGGTGGCAAAAAACGGAAATTGAAAAGCAAAGACACCGACTGTTGTGAGTGTTTTTTTTTGCCTTTGGATGGGGCAGTCCGGTCTGCCAGCAATCGCGCTACGAGTATTACGCAAGTGTGGTAGTAAGGAAGCCGCTTTCTTTTGCATGACGACGTGAAAGCCATCCGTGCGAGCTGCAAACATTCCAGGCCCACTACAACGCCGCGGCAACCGCAACATCATCTTGAAAGCGTTGTTGTATTGTACGCGCAGGACGTTGTTGGCTCGGCGCGTATATGACACCCACAGGCCGCTCGAGTAGAAGGACTGAAACAATAAAATGAAATGAATAAACTGACTTTGACGTATGCCGTGCGGCGAGCGAACCTACGGGGCGATCAAATTGCTCCTCACCGTCAGCGCCCTGCCCTCCCGCTCTATATCGCCATCATCCCGTAAGTCACTAGTGACAACATGATTATTATACATTAAGTACTACGCCGTTGAGATATACCGGAGAGACACTACAGGGCTGTTGCTTAAGTACCGTAAACACTAAACTCTTTTTTGAGTGATATTAAGGCCGTGCACCTCCGCATACGTCTCGCAGATCGTGAGTAGCTTCCTCAGCCCGCTCATCAATGCTGCCGTCCACTAACTAAATGGCAGCTAAGTGCAAAAAGTAGTTTTCGAGAAAACGCAAAAATAAGTGGGAATTGATGTCTCTTGAAAAGTATGCTACCTAGGAACAAGGTTGCAACTTATATACGTAGGCACAGGTCTTTTTGCACAATATGTGATTTAGTTCATTCATTTATATTAATCACATTTTATTTAAATTCATTTTCAAAATTTTAGCTAAGCAATTTTTTTCATTTTTACATAATATACTGCACTATAAGGCCGCTAACCATACCTTAACTGCTTTATAGTAAAGCAATTTCTTGTAGCCGCCACGTCTTGTACTTATAGTAAAAGTTATCAAAATATACTTAGTTATAAAACAGTTAAAGGATTTTAACAGACTTATAGCCTAGTAACTAACACTTGGAAGACTAACTTCGCTTACTTAGAAAGCAGTTATGGGATTTTAAACGCTTTTAAGCTCGGTATTGTAAAACATATTTTTATACTGGTTCTCCTATTGCTCAACTAGAAGGCAGTTAAAGACATCTCGCTCGCAATTAACTGCCTTTTAAATAAGAACTTGCGGGTAAAAAGTTGAAAGTTAAAAACTATTTTATGAAAATCAGAACTTTATTTATTAATAAAAAATAATAGACAATCAGTACGTCTAATTAAATTGTGTAGGAACTTAACAAATAGCTTATTATTTAATTAAACAATATAAAATAAAAAAAACAAGTTTAATCAAACTTTTACAAATCTTATTCAGTAATGAGATCACAATTACATGTTTAATAATAATCAGTATTCGCGAAACCATAGGAAAAATTATATTATAATTATTTTATAAAAATACCCAAAACATGTATCGTTTTTGAAAGCTTTATGGCACATGACACTTGGTTTCAAATTCTTATGCACTTATGAAATAAACATATCACAATCAGAGATCAATAATTGCAAAGTTGACATAATATAATTGTGCGTAACACATAACTTCATAATCAATTAAATATTAGACTTAAAAAAATAAAATTCGGCCATTTTTTATGCTTAAACAAAATGAGTAAATCAGATTAGGTAAATAAGCAATTATACCTAGTAACACTCGTGTAGTATTATCAAAATTAATTAATAAAGGTAACCGATGTCCAATAATCTCCCATTGGAGAGTATGTCGCCACGTTATTATTTTTTTGGGAAACGTTTTAGTTATTGATGTTTTCCTTTTCAATATTGGTTTACTTTTAGGGTTTGAAACTGTATTTTGTCTTTGCATGTCATAACCATATTCAGTATCATCACTAAAAACTTCTTCACATGGCTGGTAGTCCTTATCCTTAACAGAGTCATCACTGTCATAATCGAATATTTCTGGTGTAATGCAGTGAGAAGAAGATGGCATCGGGGAAGGAGGGGGCATCGATTCGTGGCAGTATATGGAATGTGTTTCACGCTGTATTGTAAGCTTCAGAGTTTCTTCTGGTTGGCTATAATTATATGTGATTTGTGTTTCATTGAATTTTTGAAACACTTGTGATGTCATCGAGTAAGATTCTTCGTAGAGAAGATTAACTAAATCGTTATTGTTCATGCGGGGGTACTTTGATTCTTTTTGCCTAATATTAGAGCAAGTGGAAATGCGTATAGATGGCATTCTGTTAGTGTCAAGGCGTTGTGCAGTTGGAAATTCCTGGTCCACCAACACACTATTCATCATAGTTTGGATCCTTGATGATACACAGGAACGTCTAAAATACAATGAAATATAATCAGTTAACTAATGAACCAATTATATGACACATCTCTTTCGCACTAGTAGGTATAAAACAATCAGCAATAGAAACAGATACCTACAACAACAATTACGATGAACTTAGAAACAGTAGGTACTTTAAAACCCTCTTGCAATAGGTAGGTACATAATGAAAACTAGCAGCACGCGTTTTACCTGTGCAGGTATTGCGGAATACAGAAAAATATATGGTAACAAAAACAGGCATTTATAAAGTTAGATAAATTAAAAACCATTCATTCGTTTTTGCTTAAAAGATTTACAAACATCCAAACATACTTTCGTATTTATAATAATATTACAAATAGCTATTTATTACAATAAATGAGCTGACATTATCAGCTTACCTTTGCATATTTTGCGCCATTCTCGTAATTGTGGCGCCAAAAATCAAGAGACGCGCCACACGTCCGTCCGCTAACGAGCACCCGAAGTGAAAAGGCAGGAATTATAGCCTGAGCTGGTCAAACGCAAATGCAAATCACGAGCGTTTAACTGCTTTTTAGTCTAGTATTGTCGTTTAGCTGCTCTCTAGCGATTGATATTTAGCTAATACTAATTTCAATACATAACTTAAAAGCCGCTATTGGCGTATAACTGCTTTATAGTTAAGGCACGATGTTCAGATGGTTATTTGTGACACAATACATGAAGGTAGTTAAAGACGCTTAGCTGCTTTTTAGTCAAGCATGACTAGATAACTTACTTTTAGTTAAGTAAATTTAGAAAAAAATGATACATCAATTTGCCGTTAAAGTATGTTATCGTCTTTCTAGAGGAGTATTGTGGCTTAGCCGCTTTTTAATTAAGGGAGTAACGAAATTTATGTGGTTTAACTGCTCAGCAATGTTTTGTGTCTCTTAAACTATAAATCATAGAAAAATGATTCTTATACCAAAAGATAGAACATCGAAAGTTGTATAAGACTACATTACAAAGTGAAAAACGACCAACTGTGGCTTAACGGCCTTTTAGTTAGTGGACGGCAGAATGGACTGAGCAACACCATCTCGTCCGCGTAACTTATGTTATTGACACGTGTACTGTCTATATAATAATAATAATAATAATAAAAATCTTTATTACGTAAAAGGAGCTGTAGTAAATACAATAAAACAGTAACACTTATAAATATAAACACTGGTACACTACAATGGATGGTTTGGGTACTGTCCTCTTAGATAGGCTACATAATTATAGCCTGTAGTAAAGAGAAACAGTGCCGTGTCCCTCAAGAGTTTAGAAATTAGCTAGTGTTTTTAAGTAACAATTTTAATAACTACATCAGAATGAAAAGAGCAAAAATGCCTTATAACAGCCGACATGTTTGCCGCTCAGTCGTACGATTAGCTGACGTGCTCGTAGTAACGTAGTACGCTCCGCGGACGTCAGCGTCGCAGTATGGTTCTATATAGAACACAATACTATATACGCACGCTCAACCGACGTACGCGACCGACATCAGCGCAAGAGGAATTCAGGTCTTATATATAAACTAGCTGACCCGACAGACGTTGTCCTGCCAACTAAGTGACCGTGCCGAACTAAGTTGGACAATTTTAGAAATAACATAGATTCATTTAATTCGGACTTGTTTGCAATTACTGAATCGGGTTGCAATGATTCCATTCAAGATTGTGAAATTGTTCCACCGGGATACAATATACTTCGTAGCGACCGAGCGGATGGAAGAAAGCATGGGGGCGCGTTTCTTATGGCCACACACCGGTTCGACCTGCGGCGAGTACCTGTGACCGACGTATCGATAGACACCTGCGTTTTTGAAATGGTTTGTGCGACGGTACATTTAAATAGTAGATTTTTATTCTTGTGTTCTGTTATTTATATTCCCCCGGGTAGTTCAGAAAATGATTACATGATTCTGTTTGCAGTAATAGAAAAACTATGTACTAGATATAAAGAAATAATAGTGTTAGGTGATTTTAATGTACATTCGTGTCCTTCAAATGTGACTAATTATTATGAACGTTTCTTGTCCTTTTGCGAATTCACTCAAAGTAATAGGGTACCAAATTGTTTAGGCCGTCAATTAGATCTGGTGTTGAGTTCAGGGTTTCGAGGGAAGGTGTCAGTAGTTGCGGCAGACGAGCCACTCGTGCCCGTCGACGTGCATCACCCGCCGCTCGGAGTGAGCGTGAGCCTCGAGCCCGCAGGCGCCCTCCACCCCGCGGAGACTGTCCCCACTACTTCGTCGGCCGCGGCCGTAGCCGCCACTGATACTGACTCGCGCGCTGGTGCATGCGCACTTAGTGATAGACCCCAATGGAACTTTTATAAAGCAAATTATCAACTGCTTTATTCTTTGTTACTTTCGACGGAATGGAATAATATGTACGAGATGCACGATTTGGACGATATATTAAACTTCTTCTACAGTAAAATTAATAGCATTTTAGATGAATGTGTCCCCAAGAAAAATCATAGTGGGAAGTCACGGTTCACTTATCCTAATTGGTACACAAGCAAAATAATACAAGATCTAAAAACCAAAGCTAGACTGCACAAGACGTTCAAGGAAACAAATAACTTATTTGTTAACAGTGAGTATTCTAAATATCGAGCACTTATTAAAAAAAATATTCATACTGCACACAAGCAGCATCAAACTAAAATACAAGGCCAGTTTGCGAAAGATCCAAAGTCATTCTGGCAATATATACGAACTAAGACCAGCACAGCTAATAGGCAAACTATTGTTATGGATGGTCAACACCTAACGGATCTTGAATGTGCCAAGCAATTTGCGATATTTTTCGAGTCGGTATACAGTGGTGAGCCACCACAATTGGATCCACAAGCAGCCGCGGCATTGGCGGCAGGTGTCATGAGTGGGTCGCACGTGCAATTAAACTCGCTGAGTCTTAAGGATGTCAGAGAGGCACTCGAGCGCCTAAAACCGAAGCGTTCAGCAGGCCCAGATGGTATACCAGCCTTCCTATTTAGGGATTGTAGTAGGGTATTAGCGGAACCTTTGCACTACATATTTAATACATGTCTCCAATCAGCAACGTTTCCAACTCGATGGAAGACAACGCGTGTCATTCCAGTCCCCAAAGGTAAGGCGGGTTCGGACATCAGTGGATATAGACCAATGGCCGTGTTGTCGACACCGGCCAAGGTTTTCGAGTCCGCCATCCAGCGCATCATGCAGGTGCAGGTCCGCGCTCAGCTATCGGATGCGCAGCTCGGGTTCCGTCCGGGGCGCAGCACTACCACAAATCTTCTTAACTTCATGTCACAGGTGGTGCCAGCAGTCGATGCTGGTGTGCAGGTTGACGCTGCTTATTTTGACTTCAAAAAAGCGTTCGACACCGTCGATAATGACATATTATTACGTAAATTAGCAGAAATCGGTTGCACGCCACATCTATTGAAGTTCTTTGCCAGCTATATGCAAGGCAGACAGCAGTATGTTGACTGCAATGGCTGCGAATCAGAGCCGTATTACACCTGGTCCGGGGTGAGTCAAGGCAGCAACGTGGGGCTTCTAGAATTTATAATAATGATAAATAATTTACCAGAAGTAGTTAAAAATGGATCTTGTTTGTTATTCGCAGATGACCTCAAGTTGCTGTTGGAGGTTAGGGCGGAGTCTGATTGCAGACGTTTGCAGGATGACATTGATAGGATAGTGGAATGGAGTCATGAGAACAGGCTCTATTTCAACGTATCCAAGTACTCGGCAATAAGTTTCACCCGCGCCCGTGCACCTCTACTCTACGAGTACGTAGTGGATGCGTACCGATGCAACGAGTCACGCAGGTACGTGATTTAGGGGTTGTTCTCACTCCTGAACTGTTGTTTCGCGAGCATATAAAGAGGATCTGCAAAAAGGCATTTAGAAACTTAGGTTTTGTTCTGAGGCAGACGCGAGACTTTACCAGCATCACAGCTATCAGAGTCCTGTATGACGCATTAGTCAGGAGTCATCTGGAACATAGTGCTGTGATATGGGCTCCACATGAGGCTAAGTACTCAGGGATGTTGGAACGAGTCCAGAACAAATTCGTGCGCCACCTGTACAAGAAACTGTATGGGGTATACCCATTTTACCCTTTGATGTACCCCACTCTATTCGTACTGGGTATGGTGGGGTACAATCAACTAGGGGTGCGACGGGAATTTGCGCTGGTGTCGTACGTGGTGAAACTGCTCCGAGGCATTGAGCACAATCCGAGAGTGCTGCAGCGGTTGCACTTGTACGTACCCGACCGCTATGTGTGGAGGCGAAGGCCCCCGCCACTGCTGGTCGTACCATCAGCCAGGACCAACTTGCTGGCCAAAACTCCTCTTACTCAAGCAATTCGCACCATCAATGATATTCAGGTCAATATTGATATATGTAAATATGTCTTTAATATTTTTTTAAAACCTTGAGGCTTATCTTCAAGTTTAGTGTAAGAAGGACATTTACGCCTCAAGCTTTTAAGAAAATATTAAAGTTCTATGTTTACGTAAGTTTTATTCAGTACTTTTTAGTTAATTAAAAGCTGGTTTTTAAAAAGATTTTTACTTATATTTTATTTTCTACTTTTTAGCATAAGGATTTGTTTAAATATCTGTTCTATCACCTTCACAAATCCAACGAATTAGGTTTACCCATGGCCACCTTCCGGCTCCATCATCAGGCCCTGAACACCACCTAGTATCAAAGCACTTGTTAATACATCATCAATGAGTCCAAACACGATGGTGCTATCTTGTTTGATTGAGGAGTGCCCATGGCCACCTTTCGGCTTCATCACCAGACCTTGAACACCACTTAGTGTCAAAGCACTTGTTAATACATGACCAATGAGTCCAAACACGATGGTGCTATCTTGTTTGATTGAGCAGTTCCCATGGCCACCTTCCGGCTCCTTCATCAGACCCTGAACACCACCTAGTGTCAAAGCACTTGTCAATACATAACCAACGAGTCCAAACACGATGGTGCTATCTTGTTTGATTGAGGAGTTCCCATGGCCACCTTCCAGCTCCATCATCAGACCCTGAACACCAATTAGTTTCAAAGCACTTGTTAATACATGAACAATGAGTCCAAACACGATGGTGCTATCTTGTTTGATTGAGGTTTTCCCATGGTCACCTTCCAGCTCCATCATCAGATCCTGAAAACCAATTAGTGTCAAAGCACTTGTTAATACATGACCAATGAGTCCAAACACGATGGTGCTGTCTTGTTCGATTGAGCAGTTCCCATGGCCACTTTCCGGCTCCATCATCAGACCCTGAACACCACTTAGTGTCAAAGCACTTGTCAATACATAACCAACGAGTCCAAACACGATGGTGCTATCTTGTTTGATTGAGGAGTTCCCATGGTCACCTTCCGGCTCCATCATCAGACCCTGAACACCAATTAGTTTCAAAGCACTTGTTAATACATGAACAATGAGTCCAAACACGATGGTGCTATCTTGTTTGATTGAGGTTTTCCCATGGTCACCTTCCAGCTCCATCATCAGATCCTGAAAACCAATTAGTGTCAAAGCACTTGTTAATACATAACCAATGAGTCTAAACACGATGGTGCTATCTTATTTGATTGAGGAGTTCCCATGCCTAACTTCCGGCTCCATCATCAGACCAGCTCCATGGTATCATTTTTTCAAAATGTCTCGGTAGTTGTTTGAGTATGCCAAGTTTCAGCTCAATCGGATGCCAGGAAGTGCTTGAAAAATTGATGACAAAAGGAGTAACCGGAAACACATACGAACAGAGCAAGCTAATATAAAGCTTGTAAAAAGAATTAGCGAAATCGGTCTAGCCGTTCACGCGTGATGGCATGACCAAGGGAAATAGGGATTTATTTTTATATATATAGATTAAATAACAGGGGCGAGCTTAACCCCCCCTGCCTTACATCACATTCCATTTGATATTCATCCGATAGAGTACCGACCCACATTACCCGATTTGTTTGGTGAGCATACCAGTATCTGAGGAGGCATGTGTACTCCGGTACACCCGTGCCGCTCAACTTCTCCCATAGCACATCATAAGAGACGAGATCGAAAGCTTTCGACAAATCGAGGAAACACGCGTACAACAATACACCAATGGAATGCAAATGCAATAATGTGCTAATGCAATTCTTAATTGGTTTTGTTTGAACCGTTTCATTTATTGTTATTCTAATTAGTGTGATGTTTTATTTACTTCTGTTCTAAGCACAACAACCTTCAAAACACTCGTTTGTCACTTTACTATAATTTAAGTCCAATCTGTATAATGGAGCAAGTTGCTCAGTGGTGGCGCCGCGGGAGGATCAGTGCGGCGCAATTATTGGAGTTGGGCCGTCATAACTTGAGGACGGGTGTCGCTTCGGAGTCAATAAATCGTCGTCGCCATAAATCCGCGGCTGTTCCGGGGCCGAGTCCGCTCAGAGTGCTCAACTGGAATCTAAACTTAACGAAAAACTTTGATAACGACCTCCACCGAGATTGAGCCTTCATCGCTGACGTTTTAACTCGGATATCATTTAACGCTATCCTGGTTTTATTGCTCGACTTTAACTGTTCAGCTACAATATCAGAATCTTCTAGGTATGTACTTGTATCTTACCGTTTATTTGAGATAGGTACAACAGGCGGCATGAATACGTACAGTCACGGACTTTAATTGATGAGCCACCTGGCACTGTTCGTATTTTAGCCGTGTAATACAAATCGGATTTATTCGGTTCCCGACACGCAAAGTCATATGTCTTCGTATTAGAAGAAGAAAATTATATTTCATATCTTTACCGGTTGGCTAACCTGAGAGCCAGAACTACAAACTTGACAGCAGAGTGACTACTCAAAGTCAACTAATTGCAGGTCTAGCAACAGTAACCTAGCAACGATAAACAATTGTTGCTCGGTTACTGTTGCGATAGTAACGTTAGCGTACGGAGAAATTCTCTGACATCGATATTTCAACTGTCACTGTCTTCAGTTAAGTTTTCAGAATTATTGAGT
Organism: Lithophane semibrunnea; assembly: GCA_947363905.1. Classification (NCBI taxonomy): domain Eukaryota; kingdom Metazoa; phylum Arthropoda; class Insecta; order Lepidoptera; family Noctuidae; genus Lithophane; species Lithophane semibrunnea. Next base: position 265,303 of record OX376192.1, on the reverse strand, counting down.
TAATGAGCTATGATTCAAAGGAGGTCAGTATCAAATAGATTGGATAAACTTAATGCAACATTGTTTATTTTTATCATTAAGAACTTATTAGTCAACCTCTATGGATAAGACTGTTTCCGATTAAAAAGTAATTTATTTGTCATCTTGATATTTCAACTGTCATTGTCTTCAGTTATGTTTTTATAATTATCGAGTTAATGAGCTATGATTCAAAGGAAATCGGTATCAAATAGATTGGATAAACGGAATGCAACATTGTATTTATTTTTATCATTGAGAACTTATTAGTCAACCTCTATGGATATTTCCGATTAAAAGTAATTTACGAGCTTGCGATTTGAGTTCGTGTTTAATCTTGTAATCTCGTGAATGTATGAAAGTAAACAAGATGACAAATAAATTACTTTTAATCGGAAATATCCATAGAGGTTGACTTTATTAGTCAACCTCTATGGATATTTCCGATTAAAAGTAATTTACGAGCTTGCGATTTGAGTTCGTGTATAATTGTGTAATCTCGTGAATGTATGAAACTACAAAATTGAATAGTTTGAAGGTGGCTCATCAATTAAAGTCCGTGACTGTACATTATGTTTTTGACCAACATGTTCCTGAATCAATAAATCTTTGTATGCCTACGTCATACAATGAACACACCCTCCAAGTTTCGGGTGTCTACGATCAGCGGTTTAGGCTGTGCGTTGATCCGTCAGTCATTCAGTACAAAGCATTTTATATGTATAGATTGTGTGATAGGGCCTTAGTTGAATTCAAATGCTACTTTCAAATGTGCACAACAAACACACTTTATTTTTATGAAAGGTACAATTACGTGTTTAGATTTATGTAATAACAACAATCAGGAGCCAGCTCCGACTGCTTTACTTGTATTATTTACAAGATTCTTTACAACGTCTTGTAGGTATAGATGTTTATTATTATTATAGCTAAGTGTAATTATAGCTAAGCTAAATGAATTGAAAAAAATGAATTTATAATACTATTAAAGTTTATTCTTAAAGTCAACCGCGCTGAGATATGAATATCGATAATTATTACTTGTTGTTACGGATTTTTTTTTTACATTTGCTTATTCATCTGCCTAGCCTTTTCCCATCCAAGGTAGGGTCGGCTTCCAGTCTAACCGTATGCAGCTGAAAACCAGTATTTTACATGGAGCGACTGCCTATCTGACCTCCACATCCCAGTAACTGGGTAATACGATACCCCTTGGTAAAACTGGTTGTCAGAGTTTCGGCACAAGTTTCGGGCTTCTGACGACCCGTAACGACTAACTGTCAAAGACCCACTAATGACAGCCGGGATCAACGGCACAACGTACTTTCCGAGGCACGGAGGAGTGTCGGTATGTAAAGATAGTCACCCATGGACCAACCCCGGCAAGCGTAGCTTAACCTAAAGGATGCGGCTGTTATACTTAGCCACGAGCTTAGTAATAACAGCCGCATTTCAGATCTCTACACAATTGACACAAAAAAAACCTAATCTGCTAGTATTCGGCTAGTAAAATTCGCTGTTTCTAATATTTATCTTTTCCCTCTATGTGAAGATATGAAATAGTTAACATCACACCACCACCAAATAAGTAACATGCGTCTAAAGTGGACATTCCGGAAAAAGTTTTATGTCTATGAAAGTCGATTTTCAGCCCACTGTGCGGCGCCCGGCGGTTGGCGGGGACAGGCAGGGCACGCGGGACGTTACTTGATCGGCCGTCAGCTGTTTCGCAGCTCTCTCGAACGCGTATCCATGAGTATCGGGACGGATATTTACTTTTAAAAATCTTTTAATGAAAATAAGGTTTTTTTTTTGTTGTTACTGGGTCATTTATTTTTATATTTAAGTCAACTACCCATGGTTTGAGTGACAACGGTGTTTACCCTTGCATACTGTATAAGGCCCCCGGTATGGAAATCTTATGAGGATTGAAAGGAAATCATTCACCATCCATACATTTTTGGGCTAAAGCGGTGAAAGTGGCCAAACAAAAAAAAAGCTATATTCCGAAAGAGTACGTTTTTCCCTTCATTTTTTATTACTACAAGCTATTACTTTAATTACATTACTTTTTAATATTTTAACTACAAAATAATATACGGTATTGAAAACAGTATTTTTCAAAATCGTATAACAGCTATTATAGAATTGCCCTACAGGTTTGGCCCAATAGTGGAAAGTGAAGAGAATAACATTTTGTATATATCATTTTTTTTATTTGGACTTGATTTTTTTTTATTTTTTCACTTTCAAAATTTAGCCCCAAATGAATGATCTCCATAGAAGAGTAACATTTGAATTTTATTCGTAAATAACACGGATAATTTATTTGAAATTAATACATTAATTTTAATTTAAACCCGTCAGTCTTCAAAACAAGAGGGAACAGGCATCTTCTGGGCTTGCTCGTTCCATCATAGACCTCATCTATCACTTTCCATCAGGCGAGATCGAGTTAAGAGCAGTCCCATAACACAATAAAAAAAATAAAAAATAGTCGCTCCATGTAAAATACTGGTATTTAGCTGCATCCGGTTAGACTGGAAGCCGACCCCAACATGGTTGGGAAAAGGCTAGGCAGATCATGATGAATTTATTTGAAAAAAATTTACTAAGTACATATTTCACACTTCGATCTAGTTATTTCAGCCGTTTTTTTTTTAGAGTTTATATGCATTTTATTTCAGTTTTAAATAACTTTTGAATTATTGTATTTTACTTCATTTGGTTTTAATGATGTCAAAATACGCCCAAAAAATACTTCTCTTTTTTGCAGTCGGTTTTCATCATAGATATCCGGTTTACATCGATATTTTTATCGATCAAATATTTATATCAACCCCTCTTCCGTAGTTGAGGCGGTTGAGGGTTCAGTGTCTGTATCTGTACTTTCTAATGCCAGCCCCTCTTGAGCATGTGTGCAATAAGTAGCATCAAATGTGTTACGCATATTCTATTCATATGTGTGCATCCGGAAAAAGCATCTTGATGTGTGCCGTATCTATTTCGATGTTTTTGTGCAATACGTTCTGATTGATGTGTTTGCGATCTATTGTATTGAATGTGTTGTTGTGACCTTCGGGCTCGTGAACTCAGTAGGCTCGCACGTCGCCCGCGCTTTTGTAATTTGTTACGATGGCTATTCGTTTCGGGGACTGAGGTAAGCTTTGATACCTACGGAGCTTGAAACAACCCAGCCTTAACGTAGCATTAATCCGATATACACTTGTTTTGTTCGTCTCTTTCATACCACGTGCGAGTAAATATCACTATCGAGCACCTATTTGTTTAACTACAATATAAGGTTCAAGGGTTAATCGCCGCAATCACGATGTCCCAGTGCAACAGGAACGTCCATGCGCTGTAAAGTGATGACGTTTGCGTAAATAAATAAAAGTTAACGATACAATAATTTGTGCTCGATAGCCGTGACAAGAGTATTGACGGCGCAACGTAAACCGCGCTCGCGACGATAACAATCACTTACATGCCGTAATTGGATGTCGAGGGAATAGACTGGGCTGTCACCGCGAGCATCCCAAGTCACACGCCATTACCTAATAACTTGTATCTTTAACAGCTACGGCGCTACAACGTACTGTCAACAAACTTTAAGCATGCTCACTTAAGAAAATATTTCTGCGGCAGCGTAGCTAGTGGCAAACCACACCCCTTCCTAGTTTTGTCCAATTAGAAACGATATGTATTTGTACGAGTGTATTCACACAAATCTATATTGTCTTATTGTGTTTGTTACATGCCCTCCAGGTGTAACAAAAACATTTAGCCAGTGCCATTTGCATCTCGCTTTTTGTTATATTTCAGAAATTAAGCTGTATATCGTATTGAAAATTATATTAGGTATTTACCTATGAAATTGCCGTTTTGTATGAAAAATTTTAAACGAATTTTTTTCATGTATTTTTTATTTGTATTAATCGAAGTAATCACCCATGCAATCAATGCATCTTTGCCAACGCAGTGGCAGTTTATTGATGCCCTTCTTAAAGAAATCAGCTGGACGGGAGGCAACAAATTCTTCAAAGGCATTTTGTACTGCCTCTCGGGTATTGAATTTTTTTCCCGCCAAGAAGTTATCCAAATTCTGGAAAAAGTAGTCTGTAAGCGCAAGGTCTGGTGAGTAGGGCGGATGACGGAGAGCTTCCAACCCCAGTTCTTGCAACTTGGAGACCGTCTGCTGTGCAGTATGAGGTCGCGCGTTGTCGTGCAGGAGCAGCGGAGACGAGCGATTGACCAATGCTGTTTGGAGATGTGCCAGCTTCTCCATCATTGTGTTCAGTTCTTCACAGTACACATCTGCAGTAATGCTCACCCCGTTTGGTAAGAAGCTGTGATGAATCACACCGGCGCTAGACCACCAAACAGTGACCATCACTTTTCTAGGGGTAAGTTTTCGTTTAGAGCATTGTTTAGGTACTGAACCAGGATCCAACCAACTTGCTGAGCGCTTGCGGTTATCAAACAGAATCCATTTTTCATCGCAGGTAAAAATGCGGTTCAAAATTCCTTCATTTGTGTGTCTGTTGAGCAGTGCAAGGCACGCCTCGACGCATACTTCGCGCTGGCGATCATTGAGTTCATGGGGCACCCATTTGTCAAGCTTTTTTACCTTGCCAATTTGACGCAAATGGACCAATATTGTTTTGACGCTAACGTAGAAAGCTGCTGCTAATTCAGCCGTAGATTGTGTATCTGGTGTATCATCAGCTTCCACAATCGCCTTTAATTCGTCATTGTCGACCAAAGTCTTCGTCATTCATTTTTCAGGTCGAAATTTCCAGAACGGAAGCGAGCAAACCAATAACAGGTGGTGCGTTGGTTTGTAGTGTTAGCGCCGTAAACGTCATTGATGTTGCGTGCCGCTTGTGCCGCGTTGCTGCCACGACGGTACTCATATTCCATAATTACTCGAATTTTTAACGAAAATGTAACACTAATCATTAAACAAATGACTTCTTTTAAAAAAAGAATTCCATGTTTTTAAAATAAAATTAATTTGAAATTAGAATTCTTAGCCAAACAAAAACTATTTTGATTTGAAATGGCCAGTACTGCAGAACGGCAATTTCATAGATAAAGACCTATTAGTTTAGTTGATTACTTGATGTGCTTTCGAATTTTAAAGTGGCGTAGGAACTGAATCATTGTTATATTTGTCAAAAATACTTGTAGTATGCAATGCGGGCAACGCTCCTTTCACGTTGATTATAGAATGGTTAGTCAACCTTTGATTAAAAGACCAAAGCATCAATTAAAGACAAGTAAAACGTTGGTTTAATTCGTGCTGCCTCTTTCAAGCCGTTTGCGAACCACCCAACGGTATACATCCTGCACGGCCTGCCCCGGACATTGAAAAGATACCTTGTTCGTGAATTCTCGTTATATTTACGATTAAATAAAAATCAAAGGTATAAATAAATGGATAAAACGAATATTAGAACTATTAAAAGTATTAAACCAAATACCTACAATGAAAAACTGCAAAACATTCGAGATAATCATGGTAATAAAATAATATACCTTAAAAATATTTTGTAATATTTTGCCAACATATTTTATGTTTACTTTCGTGTTTTAAAGCTGTCCTATTGTTTAACCGGATTTTGACGTTCCCACTAAATAACAATGGTATACACTTAGATAATGAATGTATTTTTATTGCAGTTGCAAGAGTTGCGACAGCAGTAAACAAAAAGCTCTGATAACATCGTATGAATTGCGCCAAGTATTGGTTCAAATATTAGTATAATTTGTGCTATTCAAATCAGAACTTAAAGCAATAAAATAAAAAAATAATTACAAATGTAGTCAATTTCTAACAAAATAGTGTATAACTTGCTTATAAAACACAGAAAAGACAATAATTAAATACATTTTATACCTATATGCAGTGCCGTGCGGTCAACGCGCCTAGCGCTTTCGCTGCGTTTTGCATGGCGGCGGCATGGCATAGCCATAGGACATCGTGAAAATTGGGGATGTGAATAAATTATTAAAATACTGAGCATAATTATGTCGGAGAGAGGAAAATATTAAAAACTAGCTGTGCCCGCGACTTCGTTCGCATGGATGTCGGAAAACAATAATATTTCGCTTAGAAAAGTTGTACCTTCATTTAAAAAGGGGGAATCTTTCGACCAGGCCTGGTGATTTTTCCTAGTAAGAAACTGCCAAAAATCTTGTGTTTTTATTTAAGAAAATGCTTCTCTTTATAAAATATTAGCGGTGGAACCACCTGGAGCATACACAAAAAAGTTGATAGGGTTGCTCACACGCGAAAGAGCTACATAAAGTTGGCCGTGGGAAATGCAACCAATACTAAGATCCACCCCCGCAACGGATAATGTCTGGCCCTGAGCTTTGTTAATTGTCATGGCGTAACACAGGCTGACGGGGAATTGCACACGCTTACAACTAAACGGGAAATTATTGGGAATGAGAGGAATTCTTGGAATAAAAACAACATCACCGGCGCCGCAACCTGTTAAGATTTCGGCTTCGATGACGTTTTGTTGGTGATTGGTGACTATGAGCCGAGTGCCGTTGCAAAGTTTGGGAGGACTTAAATTTCTGAGAAGAATTATTGGCACTCCGACTTTTAAACAAATTTTGTGTGCTGAAAGACCGGGTGTGTTAAGGGATTCTAAGAACTCTACTGGATAGTGTGTGGCATCTTCTTCTTCGGGAACCGTATTTATCGATGTATATTGTTGACTTTCCCCAGAAACATGTGCCAATATTTGTGTATTTATTGCTGTCCGATAGTCGAACAAATCAAATCAACCATAAGGCCTCTGCCTCGAATCTTGCGGGCAGCGGGGCGGCGGCGGCGGCGGCGGCGGCGGCGCGGGCGCAGCAGGATCTTATGCGTAAAATCAAATGGACCGGTTCTCGAAAACAGCGGCGCGGCAGCGGCGAGGCGGCGGGCAGCGAGCGGTGCACTCCATTCAAGCGGTGACCGCCCGCGCGTCTGCATTGCAGTGTTGTTGCCCACAATAAATTGAGCGTTAGGAATAAATTTGAATCAAAAAGATGTTGCCGCCATTGTTCAGACATTTCTTTCGCGAATAAAAACAAATATCTCGACGACAAAATCGTGAACACAACACTACGCGGCTATAGTGACGCGCGATCTGCCCGCTAGTTTCGAGAACGGGTCTTTGATGCCCGCCCCGCTCCCGCGCCGCCGCCGCCGCCGCCCCGCTGCCCGCAAGATTCGAGGCCGAGGCCTTACACACGCCAACAACGATCGAATCGAATGAGCGGTGGTCACGAATCATACGAACAAATTACGAAGTATAGTACAGTTCGATTCAAACTTAATGGCGGCTCGGAACATGAGGCGAGTCGCTGCGCAGTAACCATTTCATGTGACAGCGGGGGTGAGGGGTGGGGTACTGCGCAGCTAAAAGTTAACTTCCGAGCCGCCACCCGCCCCGCTGCCCGCAAGATTCGAGGCCGAGGCCTTACACACGCCAACAACGATCGAATCGAATGAGCGGCGGTCACGAATCATACGAACAAATTACGAAGTATAGTACAGTTCGATTCAAACTTAATGGCGGCTCGGAACATGAGGCGAATCGCTGCGCAGTAACAATTTCATGTGACAGCGGGGGTGAGGGGTGGGGTACTGCGCAGCTAAAAGCTAACTTCCGCAATTAGGAGTGAGGCGTATTTATCGTCACAGATAGAAATCACAGATATTATAAAATAGCAGATAGCAATTGCTCCTAACGATAAAAAATATCTGTTACTTAAAATCACAGATCCTCAAGACTGTTACTGTTAAAACTTCGGATACGATTTTCGACTTGAACGAAAAGAAATAAAGAAGATATTCAATTGAGTCAATACGTATTTATCGTCTGTACAAAAATCACAGGCTGTGATTTTATAACAGATAGATACGATTTTCGACTTTAAATCAAAAGAAATAAAGATGATATTCGATTGAGATACGTATTTATCAAAAATCACAGGCTGTGATTTAATAACAGATATTTGGATCTGTTATTTTTGTCACAGTCACAGTGATCACAGATATCGTGTTTCACCTGTTACAACTCATCTCTAAATCAATACTTTCAACGAATGACAACCCAACCAACAATTTATTATTTATTTATTATTATATTATCGACACTAAAGAAGTCAAAAACAAAGATACCTACACTAAACATTATTTGGGATATCTGGGCGAAAGTCATTCTTCGACGGATACTCTTAACACCGCGATTCAGAAAATGACATTAAACGAACAACGCCATCTATCGAGCACGAAATGATACTGTTAAAATATATGGGAAAACGTTCGAACACTCTGTAAGCTAAATAAACTATGTATAAAAGTGAACAATTAAAGAATAAATACCTATATTTTTTAAGAAATTAACATTTGTCACTATTCTTTCATGATTATCAAGATTTGAAAGATAGGTAGCGCCACCTATCGCACTAATACTAAACTAATAAATAAACAACGCATCTGGAAAATTTTAATTAATCTAACTTTAGAGTTATATTCTATACACAATGTATCGCGTTAAGTTTCCGCGCAAAGAAAATGACGGTCATATAACAACACACGATCTCACAAACCTAGTAATTAAGAAGTAAGTATCATTTCGCGTCAATAGATGTCGTTACGTGGATGTACATTACGTAATGAAAATTCCTTCTTGAACACTTTAAATTCATATATCTTTTGATATTTTGAAGCGATTGCGATGAAACAAAAACTAATTGAAACATCGAGTTACACACAATATTTGAGTATAAAAGTTAACCATATTGATTTCGTACTTTTTACGTGATAGTGGAACAATCAAACTCAAGAACATACAAACAGACAGACAGACAAACAGACAAACAGACAAAAATTCCAAAAATGGTAGAAATGGAATTTGTTGGTTATTCCTTGACAATTCAAAAGTGCCTGTAAATGGTTTAATTGAAATAAATGCTTTGAGTTTGAGTTTGAGTTTGAGATTCTTGGACAACCCACAAATTTTTTTTTTTTTTTTTCATTGTACAGAAACGCCTCGCCACAGATTTATTATATATATAGATGATAGAACAGATATAAATTGTTGTTTGACAATTTTTTATTCAAAATTATTTAATTTAACATTATAGCAATAGCAATAATACATTTTCTAAACCAAAAAGAAGATAACGAAAGTACGAAATTACTTCTTGTCAACCAACAATAATAATTCATAAAGAGCTCAAACTGGCCGTGCCCATTAAAAAATCGTCTGACAAACTAGTGAGCAAAGCACGCACCTGTGTGAGTGTCACACTTCTATACATCATTATATTAATACGAACACGGCTAAAATATGCTTCGTGCATTCTATTGGTCAAAACGCATGCATTGTGCGATCGAGTCGTGAGCCGTGCTATGCGATTATCGCCAAGATTAGGTGATCAAGCGGAACATTGGCCCACTGTACCTACCGCGTAGTACATTGTAGAACATGTTGGAGCATGACGCTTGCTGGAGCTGTTCGTAGACCGCTACAAAGTGCTAGGTGCGGCGAATGATCAATGAATGATAGATACGACTTTCTCGTAGCCCACTACAGGTGCTACGACAGCATCATAATAGAAACGATTATGGAGGTAAATAAACGATATTTAAGAAAAGACTATAAAATAAAAAGATTATGTACCTACATAATTATTAATTTTGGAAAAGCCAATCTATATTTAGTAAAACCGTCATTTTGAACCTTGAGCAGTATTGACCTTTGCCTGTCTCTATTGATCTATTTATTTGAATTTATGATGACATTGAGTCGTAAGTAATTACGATCTGTTTGTGTGCTTGTCCACATAACAATGAATGTGACAGAGGCGGCGCCAGGGCAGGGCGTGGGCGCAAATAAAGATAAATAATTAATTATCTCACTGACTCATTATCTACCGTAATGGGCGCATTGTTCTTGTTTACTTGCTGCAACACTCCTTATGTACAAAACATGTACTATTGCATAGTACAGTACAGTCACGGACTTTAATTGATGAGCCACCTTCAAACATTTCAATTTTGCCGTTTCATACATTCACGAGATTACACGATTTAAACAAGAACTCAAATCGCAAGTTCGTAAAGAAGATGAAAAATAAATTACTTTTAATCGGAAATATCCATAGAGGTTGACTAATAAAGTCAACCTCTATGGATATTTTTCAACAAATTACTTTTAATCGGAAATATCCATAGAGGTTGACTAATAAAGTCAACCTCTACGGATATTTCCGATTAAAAGTAATTTATTTTTCATCTTCTTTACGAACTTGCGATTTGAGTTCGTGTTTAAATCGTGTAATCTCGTGAATGTATGAAAGAAAACAAGATGACAAATAAATTGCTTTTAGTTCTCAATGATAAAAATAAATACAATGTCGCATTAAGTTTATCCGATCTATTTGATACCGACCTCCTTTGAAACATAGCTCAATAACTCGATAATTATGAAAACAACTGAAGACAGTGACAGTTGAAATATCAAGATGACAAATAAATTTCTTTTAATCGGAAATAGTCTTATCCATAGAGGTTGACTAATAAGTTCTCAATGATAAAAATAAATACAATGTTGCATTAAGTTTATCCAATCTATTTGATACCGACCTCCTTTGAATCATAGCTCATTAACTCGATAATTATGAAAACATAACTGAAGACAGTGACAGTTGAAATATCAAGATGACAAATAAATTACTTTTAATCAGAAATAGTCTTGTCCATAGAGGTTGACTAATAAGTTCTTAATGATAAAAATAAACAATGTTGCATTAAGTTTATCCAATCTATTTGATACTGACCTCCTTTGAATCATAGCTCATTAACTCAATAATTCTGAAAACTTAACTGAAGACAGTGACAGTTGAAATATCGATGTCAGAGAATTTCTCCGTACGCTAACGTTACTATCGCAACAGTAACCGAGCAACAATTGTTTATCGTTGCTAGGTTACTGTTGCTAGACCTGCAATTAGTTGACTTTGAGTAGTCACTCTGCTGTCAAGTTTGTAGTTCTGGCTCTCAGGTTAGCCAACCGGTAAAGATATGAAATATAATTTTCTTCTTCTAATACGAAGACATATGACTTTGCGTGTCGGGAACCGAATAAACCCGATTTGCATTACACGGCTAAAATACAAACAGTGCCAGGTGGCTCATCAATTAAAGTCCGTGACTGTACATATGACTTACTACTTTTCGTGTGGTTAGTGACTAGTCTGGTGTCAGAGTTTTGCAGCCGCCCATGGGCCTCTGACTTGGCTTCACATGCCGTCGAGACATATCTCTCAGGCATGCTGGTTTTCCTCACGATGACTTCCTTCGCCGTTTTTAAAGCAAGTGATAATGATACAATACGCACATGAATCCTACAAGTCAGAGGTGCGTGGCTTGGGTTCCAACTCGAGACCTATGACTTGGCGGTCCGACGGTCACATCACATCGCTAGACTATCACTGCTCATTTTTATTGAACAAAGTACTTATTAGTTAAGTTTATTAAACTAAAAAGTACTAAATAAAATTACGTAAACATAGAACTTTAATATGGACTTCACGAAACTTTATTTTTAACCGACTTCTTCAAAAAGGAGGAGGTTCTCAATTCGTCTGATAGTTTTTTTTTTTTTTTTGTACATTTGTGACGCGATTACTCCACCAATTATGAATCGATTTAGATTATTCTTTTTTTGTTTGGTAGGTCATGCTTTAGAGGTGGTCCCATATAAATTTTATTAATTTTGCTTGCGTAGTTTTTGGGTTAACTTCAATAATTACGTATTTTTCCCACTTTGCGTATGTAAATGATATCTTAGTCTTCATTTACATAGCAGATAGCAGTATGCGAATTTGTGTGGGGTTAGTACCACAACTAAAAAGTGAAAAGTAAAAACTTTTTACAAAATAACTTTAATTTCGGAAGTCGGTGTCTTTGTTTTTCGAAATTAAAGTAATTTTTCACTTTTTTTGTGTTTTTTTGTGAAGTCGGTTGTTTTTTTTTTGTAAAAAGTTTTTACTATCATAATTATTTTTATAATACTTGTAATGCATTTTACATTATGTTGTTTTCTAGAAATTAGCCTTAAATTTTTGTTATGTTAAGATGTTGTAAGTACTTAAAGTTCCCTTATAAAATAAATATTTGCACTTAATTTATGTAAATTTTTTAACCGACCTCGAAAAGGAGGAGGTTATCACAACTAAACTCTGGGATACGGCCAGACCCCACGCGAATAACAGTGGGACTAGCTAAAGGTAAATCGTTGGAAAAAAGTTTTTGCTCGCGAGGTCTACTGCTCGCAGAAGTACTTACTTGATACGGAAAAAGTAGTGATTGCGTTGAAAGATCACAAATTTTGCAGAAGTACCTTTTTTTTAAATTTAGTACTTTTTTAATTAAAAAGGCATATGAGCCAAATATGCCTTTTCTTTTTCATTTTCATTCAAAATACGACTAAAAAACTATGGTTAGGTTTGAAAGAAAAGATAAACACCACAACAACTAGTCTAGATGTGCCTTTCTTAACTAGTATTTTTGATGGGTCGGTTCCGAAGCGAGTAACTTAATTATTTTTTATTTAACCCGAACAAGACAACAACTTTTTAGGAATTGTGTTATAAAGTAAAACTAAGTCATTGCAACTTTTGAAGAATTTCCTTATTATTAAAAGGCACAATTGATCAAATGTACCTTTTCATTGTAATTTTCTATGTTTACATTAAATAGTGACTATTTAATGTAAAAATAGATTTGGTGATTTATGCCTTTATACTTAAAAATCATATTTCTACATAATTTATTCTGCTAAATTGAAAGAGAAAATGCTGATTATTTAATCAAAGCTAAAGAAATAAATTATTATTAATAATACATAGATTTGTAGGAATTATTACTAGTAACTATGTAGGTATATTTTTACAAGCTTTATATTAGCTTGCTCTGTTCGTATGTGTTTCCGGTTACTCCTTTTGTCATCAATTTTTCAAGCACTTCCTGGCATCCGATTGAGCTGAAACTTGGCATACCCATACAACTACCGAGACATTTTGAAAAAGTGATACCATGGAGCTGGTCTGATGATGGAGCCGGAAGGTGGCCAAGGGAACTCCTCAATCAAACAAGATAGCACTATCGTGTTTGGACTCATTGGTCATGTATTAATAAGTGATTTGACACTAGGTGGTGTTCAGGGTCTAATGATGGAGCCGGAAGGTTGCCAAGAGAACTCCTCAATCAAACAAGATAGCACCATCGTGTTTGGACTCATTGGTCATGTATTAACAAGTGATTTGACAATAGGTGGTGTTCAAGGTCTTATGATGGAGCTGGAAGGTGGCCATATGTGTTTCTAGTAACTCCAATTGTCATCCATTTAACAAGCACTTCCTGGCGTCTGATTGTACTGTAACTTGGCATACTTATACAACTATCGAGAAATTTTGAAAAAGTAATTCCATATTGCTGGTCTGATGTTGGAGCCGGAAGTTAATAAGTACTCCTCAATCAAACAAGACCCAAGACTTCTCTGGCTAGACCTAATTGAGCAAAGAAAACTCCACCGGCATAGACCTAGAGTACATAGGAGTGCGCAAGCCCCAACACGACGACAGTGTAGACATATTGTTATAATCTCGGCTTTAGACATTTTAAAGATTTTAGGTGGTGTGAAAACAAATCAATGAAACAAACAAAAAACCCGACTGCAAAAACCTTTAACCGAAACACACAAAAGAACCGAAACAAACAAACAAACAAAAGTTACACCATATTTCAGGTTATTGGTTTGTTCCCCGCCTGTAATACCAAAATTCTACAGATTATAATTATAATGCTTCTTTTTCTCTTTTAAGTTATGCGTTTTAGCAGGCGGGTTTTTTTGTTTTTTAAATAATTTTGTTTTATTTCAAGCTTTTTTTTTTAAAAAAAATTGTTTGTTAAATTATATTTTTGGATTATCTTAACTACTAGCTTTTATTTGATACCAATATTATAATTTAATTAAAAAACTTTTCCGCTCCCTTTTTTTTTGTTTGCAGATGAAATATAAAAAAACAATATAGCCTATGTCACTCCCACAATTAAGACGAATCTAACGACACCTCAAATGTTAAAATCCATCAAGCCGTTTAGGCTACAGAGCGTGCCAAAGAAATAGACATACATACATACAAACATACATACATACATACTCTCGAAAACATTACCCTCCTTCTGGGGCAGTCGGGTAACAAGCATCGAACTTTGATTTTTTAAAGGTATTGCAGGCGGGGGCAGACGAAAGTTACACCATATTTCATTCAGGTTATTGGTTTGTCCCGCCTGCAATACTTTACAGACAAAGCAGATTACTTGACAACCATTTTGAAGAAAGTATTTTTTGTTCGTTCAGCCTGTTCCACGAGACTTATACGGAGTGGGTTTTCTTTATTCGTCTCCGTTGGCCTGCTCCACCTCGTCCCTCGTCAACCGGGACCGACACCATTAGCCCTGACCTTGGACATCACTCACTTTGAACTTTGAACACAGCCATACAATAACACAACAGATCAGAAATATCAACATTTATTCTTCGTAAGCTTTGTTTATTTTCAGTATCTAAATATTTGCCAAATAACTTAGTCACCTTTTCGGTTGTCTTAGGAAGATGAGATAAGATACGAGCAAGAAGAGCAAAAAACCATTAAGATTGTGTTTTAACCTCCCGAATGTCGCGTGATACCCCATAGCTTTTTCAGAGTAGCAAAATATGAAGATACCTACCTAATTTAGAGCTACTCATTACTTATTGAAAGGCCTACATTGTCCTCCCATGCCTTCTAATACTGTAATTGGAAAATATAGTAAAAGCCAATTATTTTTAAGAGTAACCATGGAGTTTCTTGCCGGCTCTTCTCCATAGGAAACCGTGCACCTAGCTTCTGACGTTTCTTATGTTTATTTTTTTTGTTTGGTTGTTGTGCGATTGCTCCGCCAATTATGCATCGATTTTGATGATTCTTTTTTTTTTGGTAGGTCATGCTACCGAGTTGATCCCATATAAATTTTATTAACTTTGCTTGCGTAGTTTTTGAGTTAGCTTCAATATTACGTATTTTTCCTACTTATTTTAGACATCGTCTAGATAATTTACTCCTACACTCAGGTAATGGTATTCGAATTTGTGTATAAGTGAAAACACAACTATAAGAACTATAACTCGACTTGAGATTCGACAACCTATTCAACTCAATAGGCTTTCACGTTTCAGAAACCAGTCTAATTGCGTAACTTATTTTCGTAACCGATTACGACTAATTTGTTTCATTTTGACAATTCAACAACATTAATTGCGTTATTTACGATATTGAGCAGATTTTTTTTTTCCAATTTATGAAGCAATGACATAGACATTTCAATAATTTATTATTGAAGAACCTGCCTGGGTAGATGACCCAAACAGCAAAGGAACCAGACAGCGAAGCGACCAAGCAAATCGCCTCTTCAAGATAAAATCATTACTTTCAATTTTCGCTAACATAATTATTACTGGCTGCGTCCTGAACGCGCGGCGCGGCGGCGCCCTGGGCCCGCGCGTTGCGCCGCGGTCACCATAGTGCCTACAAGTGTAAACAAAATGACATATTTCTATTGACTTTCATTTTATTTGTGTTTTATGCTATAAAACACAAATAAAATGAAAGTCAATAGTGTAAAGATTTAGTTTTATAAGATAATTTAAGATTAGTGTTTTATTACCTATGTTGAACGCTAACAGTAGCGTCGCCGGAATTAGTGCCAGTCAACCTGCTACATCGCTCGAAGCCCAGGTGAGATGTCCCCACTGCTCCCAGCCACGCTTCTTTAAAGGCGAACGGGGGCTGCGCATACACTATGGCAAGGTTCACAAACCTCATAGTGTACCCCTGTGCCCCCCAGCCACAACTTCAACACTTTCGGACCAAACACTTTGGAAAACCCTTTCAAAATTAAAAAATTCTACTCCTGTTCTAAAGAGAGTTCCCCGGGGCGCGAGGCGGTCTGTTGCTCTAAGTTTGACGCGATGTCTCCGCCTTGCGACCCAGGAGAATTCCTACAGCGCCTGGGAGCAACTACTTACCTTCCCATACAGGATTCTGCATGTCCAAAAAAATTTGGCAACTAAAAAAACATTGACAAACCAAATTAAAGACAACTGCAACAATTCGACTCTTATTTTAGATCCAAAATTACCCGATTTCAGTAACCTCTCACGAAGAGGCCTATGTTCGCATGTGGAATCCAAATTGAGTGAAGGTGATATCAGGGGAGCGGCCAGGCTACTTTTCAGCAGCGATGTGGTGGCGCCCTACTCTCCAGAAACACTTTCAGCCCTCGAGAGCAAACATCCGGCGCCTGCGGATGGTCTCACCTTCCCCGACCCCCCCGTCCTTCCCGATTCAACTCCTTTTAATGTTACTGCCCCTCAGCTAATTGCAGCCGTGAGCTCCTTTCGAAGTGGCTCCGCCGGTGGCCTCGACGGCCTGACTCCCCAGCACTTAAAAGACCTACTGAGCTCAGGCGCCGGGGATTGTGGTGAGTCGCTTTTGAAGGAGCTTGCGGCTCTAATTAACCTGATGCTCAACGGCGGTATGAATGATGCCGTCGTCGATGTCTTGTACGGTGCCAACCTATGTGCCCTGCGCAAGAAGGACGGCGGCATCCGTCCCATCGCCGTTGGGTGCACCTACAGGCGTACGGCAGCCAAAATATGCTGCAAACTGTATGGCGAAATCCTGACCAACAAGTTCCAGCCCCTACAGCTTGGCTTTGGATCCAAAGGGGGCTGTGAGGCTGCCGTACACGCCCTTTCAAGCTTTTTAAATGCCAGTAAAGGTGAGGTCATCCTCAAGGTTGACGTTAAGAACGCCTTCAACTCCGTTAACAGGGACACTTTGTTGGCCGAAGTAAAAAAGCAGTTACCAGAAATTTACGGTTTTATGTGGCAGTGCTACAGGCACCCTTCAAAATTATTATATAAAGACAACGTTTTGGAATCGGCAGTCGGATGCCAACAAGGTGATCCTCTCGGGCCAGTTATTTTCAGCTTGGCTATCCATCCTATAATACAACAACTAAATTCAAAATTTAATGTGTGGTATTTAGACGATGGTACACTAGGAGGTGACGTGGACACCGTTCTAAAAGATCTACAATTCCTAAAGCAGCAGTTCCAATCCATCGGCCTTGACCTAAACAACTCCAAATGTGAAATTTACCTTTGTGACGACACCGACAGACAATCGACCATACAGAAATTTAATTCAATAGCCCCGAATATCAAAGTTTTGGAAAAAAGTTCACTGCACCTCCTAGGTTCCCCAATCCTAGAAGATAGTTTTCCACCATTTGTCGAGGCAAAAATTGAACATTTTAACGATATTTCGGACAGACTCTCTAAAATTAATCTACATTCGGCATTCACCCTTATCAGACATTGCTGTTTCGGTCCAAATTTTATGAATTTTCTTCGCTCTTCCTCTTTATGGAAGCAGTCCAACCTTTTAGACAAAATCGATCATATTATTCGAAACACTTTAACATCCATTTTAAATGTGGCACTGGACGACCGCGCGTGGCTTCAAGCCACACTACCCATTCGTTTTGGTGGGCTCGGCGTCCGCAAAATTTCCAGTGTAAGCCTACCGGCGTTCCTGTCCTCGGTCCACAGCACCGAAAAGTTAACCGCAAGAATTTTAGCCTCTTCCCAGGTTGACTCTGAAGTGCCGTGTTTGACCGATGCAGTGAATGCCTGGAAAGTGGCTTGCCCGGACACGGTTCAGCCCGAGAACCCGTCTTCCCAGAGACAGTGGGATGAGCCGCTCTGCAGGTTGGTACGGAATAAACTTATTAATACGTCCACCAATACTGCTGAGCGTGCCCACCTGCTGGCTGTGGGTGAATGGGAGTCTGGCCTCTGGCTTCAGGCGCTACCGTCACCCAACATAGGTACTATGCTGGGTGACACCACATTCCGGCTCGCTACATGTTTGCGTCTGGGCGCTCCTTGCGGTGCTCCACATCGTTGTCAATGCGGTGAAGGAGTCGACTGCCTCGGACACCACGGCCTATCCTGCAGCAAGAGCGCTGGTCGGATGGCACGGCACGCCAGCATTAATGACATTATCCGTCGGGCTCTTGTCACCGCCGGGGTGCCAGCTTTGTTAGAACCCAACGGCTTGGCACGCGACGATGGGAAGAGGCCAGACGGAATGACCATAATGCCCTGGAAGTTGGGTAGACCTTTGGTGTGGGACGCAACCTGTGTCGACACCCTCGCGCCATCCCATCTTCCTAGCACGGCGGGCTGTGCTGGGACAGCTGCTTCAGGAGCAGAAAACCTCAAACGGCGCAAATATAACAACCTTATTGGGAGCTATATGTTTGAGCCGTTTGGGGTTGAAACACTAGGGCCGTGGGGTCCGAGTGCTCATCGAGTATTTCGGGACATCGCTAAGCGATTGGTCGACTCTTCACGTGACCAGAGTGCTGGCCTATTTTTAGCCCAAAGAATCAGCATTGCCATTCAACGTGGCAATGCTGCCAGCCTTTTGGGCACCTTTCCCATTGACAGCGATGCGGACGAATTTTTTGATGCTCAATGAGCCCCTCCCCTTTATTTTTTCTTTTTAATTTGTTATATATGTAATTATTTTTTAGTTAATTTAGTATAATAAATGTAATGTAATTTAAATGTTGAAATAAAAACCTACTATAAGTGAAAAATAAAAATTTTTACAATAAAAAAACCGACTTCCAAAAAAAACACAAAAAAAAGTGAAAAATAATTTTAATTTCGGAAGTCGGTGGCAAAAAACTAAAATTGAAAAGCAAAGACACCGGACACACTTAATGAAGTGTAGTTTGATTGTAAGTGGTTGTAAATGTGTGCATTATGAGCGTATAAGCACAGAAGCAGTTTTGGCATGCTTCACTGTATTGTTCGCAGCGGTCCGTCTTGATTCTTTATTTGGTCTTAGGCTCTATAGGCCTCAATACTTGTCTTTATTGACTATTTCTAATGTTTCGGCCTCACTTAAATAATCATTTTTTTACAATAATTATGACGTCACTGTTTTTTATTCTTGGTGGTGAGTACCTACCACCATCTATTTTGTTTTGTTGATTGCTTTGTTTATTAAATAGTTAAAACAAAATAATACTTTTCACTGCCCTTGTTTCCCAAACCCAATCCAAGGACGAGGCCTGCTGTGTCTCATCGGGGTAGTGAGTTCGATTCCTACACAAATAAACGCAACAGTGGATTGAAATACTAGTGTACCATTCAAAGAGTTTTTCGGATCAGCGTGTTGGCGATAACAGCATTCGATACAATGTGTTTTAACGTAAAACGTTATTCGAATCTTCATAGGAGACTGTGAAATGACATAATATCACTAAACATTTTTAGTGAGAAGACGTAATAAACAAGAATATTCGACATCTACCGTGATTTCGTGGTATCCCTAGGGATTTTGTGAAATCTCTGGTTTCTTCATTTCCCTGCGAGATAATAAATATACAAATTCAAGAGAGGGAGGTATTTATATTTTGAAAAAAACTCTGCTATTTCCGCATAAATGCATACCGACTGGTAGCCGTCCTGATATCAAGAGGAAGCGCTTTCAAAAGAAGAATGGACTGTATATGAAAAGAAGAATGAACAAAGTCGGAAGTATAAGAAGGACAGAGTAGGAGAATATACGGGTCGACTTGAGAACCTCCTCCGTTTTTTTCGTCGGTTCAAAACTGCATTAAAGTCAGAGTAGCACACGTCACCATAGTAAATGATGGGGAATATTAAAGTCTGCACAAGCATAGTTTTCGTCTTAGCGGGCAAAAAGTTTCTCAGACGATACAGGGATCGCAGAGTACCGCAGACCCTTTCACTAACACTAGAGACCTGAGGCTAGGGCCTCAGGTCTCTAGTGTCTTTGTCTAGGGACAAAGTAACATTCTATCAGCGATAACGATGATGGAAAAGGCAAAAATGTATAGGACTGACATAAGCTATCGAAAAACTTATGTCGATCCTGCTGAAAGTCGTTGTAGAAATACGAAACGCTTTGGAAGCGATTGTCACTTGTCCAGGCCCTCTGGCGTTGCCAGCTAAGTGTCGAGTCCAGATGCAAACCGAGATCCTTCACAGGTAATGGGAATGACGGTGCCAATGAAAATTAGAGGAGGAAGAGAGCTGAGCGTCACCCTACCCATCATACGTGAGCTCCCAATTACAATGGCCTTTGAGAGGTTTACTAACACCCCAAAACTATCAGACCACAATTTGACGGCAACTAAATCTCGGTTTACATCTACACTTCTATCATAACATCATTCATTAATTTCTTTAATTTTCGGTTATAGACAACCTCGCTAATCTAACTAATAAAACTCTTTACAAAAAACAACCGACTTCCGATTGACTTGTTTTTTTTTTTGTAAAAAGTTTTTATTTTTCACTTTCTTGTTTTGGTATCTCTCTCTCTCTCTTGGATCTACGCCACCCAAATCCAAATACAACAACCTGCTAATATGTAAATAACAGTTACAGAAACATCATTCACCTAAGCTATAGGAAAAAACCATAAACTAAAAAAGGATTTTCAAAATCGGTCCATAATAGGGAATATGCATGTGATTCAAATATGGGTCAAATATTTTTTTTTATAAACTGTTTTACTTCAGAATTATGCCTCCATCAATATCTATATCTATACATATAATAAATCTGTAGACGAGGCGTTACTGTACAATGAAAAAAAAAAAAAAAAATTGGTTGGTTGTCCAAGAATAACCAACAGATTCCATTTCTACCATTTTTGGAATTTTTGTCTGTTTGTCTGTTTGTCTGTCTGTCTGTTTGTATGTTGTTTTGTTTGATTGTTCCACTATCACGTAAAAAGTACGAAATCAATATGGTTAACTTTTATACTCAAATATTGTGTGTAACTCGATGTTTCAATTAGTTTTTGTTTCATCGCAATCGCTTCAAAATATCAAAAGATATATGAATTTAAAGTGTTCAAGAAGGAATTTTCATTACATAATGTACATCCACGTAACGACATCTATTGACGCGAAATGATACTTACTTCTTAATTACTAGGTTTGTGAGATCGTGTGTTGTTATATGACCGTCATTTTCTTTGCGCGGAAACTTAACGCGATACATTGTGTATAGAATATAACTCTAAAGTTAGATTAATTAAAATTTTCCAGATGCGTTGTTTATTTATTAGTTTAGTATTAGTGCGATAGGTGGCGCTACCTATCTTTCAAATCTTGATAATCATGAAAGAATAGTGAGAAATGTTAATTTCTTAAAAAATATAGGTATTTATTCTTTAATTGTTCACTTTTATACATAGTTTATTTAGCTTACAGAGTGTTCGAACGTTTTCCCATATATTTTGACAGTATCATTTCGTGCTCGATAGATGGCGTTGTCCGTTTAATGTCATTTTCTGAATCGCGGTGTTAAGACTCTCCGTCGAAGAATGACTTTCGCCCAGATATACCAAATAATTTTTAGTATAGGTATCTTTGTTTTTGACTTCTTTAGTGTCGATAATATAATAATATAATAAATAAATAATAAATTGTTGGTTGGGTTGTCATTCGTTGAAAGTATTGATTTAGAGATGGGTTGTAACAGGTGAAACACGATATCTGTGATCACTGTGACTGTGACAAAAAATAACAGATCCAAATATCTGTTATTAAATCACAGCCTGTGATTTTTGATAAATACGTATCTCAATCGAATATCATCTTTATTTCTTTTGATTTAAAGTCGAAAATCGTATCTATCTGTTATAAAATCACAGCCTGTGATTTTTGTACAGACGATAAATACGTATTGACTCAATTGAATATCTTCTTTATTTCTTTTCGTTCAAGTCGAAAATCGTATCCGAAGTTTTAACAGTAACAGTCTTGAGGATCTGTGATTTTAAGTAACAGATATTTTTTATCGTTAGGAGCAATTGCTATCTGCTATTTTATAATATCTGTGATTTCTATCTGTGATGATAAATACGCCTCACTCCTAATTGATCTGATTGGTTTTGATTTGGTATTTTGGTTGGTTTCGTTCATTAGGTTCAAATTAAGAAGTCAAGAAACGAGTCGTTACAGATCGATTCAAACTTAATGGCGGCTCGGAAGTTATCTTTTAGCTGCGCAGTACCCCACCCCTCACCCCCGCTGTTACATGAAATTGTTACTGCGCAGCGACTCGCCTCATGTTCCGAGCCGCCATTAAGTTTGAATCGAACTGTACTATACTTCGTAATTTTTTCGTATGATTCGTGACCGCCGCTCATTCGATTCGATCGTTGTTGGCGTGTGTAAGGCCTCGGCCTTGAATCTTGCGGGCAGCGGGGCGGATGGCGGCTCGGAAGTTAACTTTTAGCTGCGCAGTACCCCACCCCTCACCCCCGCTGTCACATGAAATTGTTACTGCGCAGCGACTCGCCTCATGTTCCGAGCCGCCATTAAGTTTGAATCGAACTGTATTATACTTCGTAATTTGTTCGTATGATTCGTGACCATCGCTCATTCGATTCGATCGTTGTTGGCATGTTTAAATAAATAAATAAATAAATGTGTAAGGCCTCGGCCTTGAATCTTGCGGGCAGCGGGGCGGATGGCGGCTCGGAAGTTAACTTTTAGCTGCGCAGTACCCCACCCCTCACCCCCGCTGTCACATGAAATTGTTACTGCGCAGCGACTCGCCTCATGTTCCGAGCCGCCATTAAGTTTGAATCGAACTGTATTATACTTCGTAATTTGTTCGTATGATTCGTGACCATCGCTCATTCGATTCGATCGTTGTTGGCATGTTTAAATAAATAAATAAATAAATGTGTAAGGCCTCGGCCTCGAATCTTGGGGGCAGCGGGGCGGCGGCGGCGGCGGCGCGGGAGCGGGGCGGGCATCAAAGACCCGTTCTCGAAACTAGCGGGCAGATCGCGCGTCACTATAGCCGCGTAGTGTTGTGTTCACGATTTTGTCGTCGAGATATTTGTTTTTATTCGCGAAAGAAATGGCTGAACAATGGCGGCAACATCTTTTTGATTCAAATTTATTCCTAACGCTCAATTTATTGTGGGCAACAACACTGCAATGCAGACGCGCGGGCGGTCACCGCTTGAATGGAGTGCACCGCTCGCTGCCCGCCGCCTCGCCGCTGCCGCGCCGCTGTTTTCGAGAACCGGTCCATTTGATTTTACGCATAAGATCCTGCTGCGCCCGCGCCGCCGCCGCCGCCGCCCCGCTGCCCGCAAGGTTCGAGGTAGAGGCCTTATGGTTGATTCGATTTGTTCGACTATCGGACAGCAATAAATACACAAATATTGGCACATGTTTCTGGGGAAAGTCAACAATATACATCGATAAATACGGTTCCCGAAGAAGAAGATGCCACACACTATCCAGTAGAGTTCTTAGAATCCCTTAACACACCCGGTCTTTCAGCACACAAAATTTGTTTAAAAGTCGGAGTGCCAATAATTCTTCTCAGAAATTTAAGTCCTCCCAAACTTTGCAACGGCACTCGGCTCATAGTCACCAATCACCAACAAAACGTCATCGAAGCCGAAATCTTAACAGGTTGCGGCGCCGGTGATGTTGTTTTTATTCCAAGAATTCCTCTCATTCCCAATAATTTCCCGTTTAGTTTTAAGCGTGTGCAATTCCCCGTCAGCCTGTGTAACGCCATGACCATTAACAAAGCTCAGAGCCAGACATTATCCGTTGCGGGGGTGGATCTTAGTATTGGTTGCTTTTCCCACGGCCAACTTTATGTAGCTCTTTCGCGTGTGAGCAACCCTAGCAACTTTTTTGTGTACGCTTCCACCGCTAATATTTTATAAAGAGAATCATTTTCTTAAATAAAAACACAAGTTTTTTGGCAGTTTCTTACTAGGAAAAATCACCAGGTCTGGTCGAAAGATTCCCCCTTTTTAAATGAAGGTACAACTTTTCTAAGCGACATATTATTGTTTTCCGACATCCATGCGAACGAAGTCGCGGGCACAGCTAGTTTTTTAATAAAATTTCTTTTTGAGCGAGAAATTAATTTTTTTAAAGTCCCAAAAAACTGTGGATAATTCAAATACTTGAAAAGGCTAAGAGCGGATGTGACGTAACAATCCGGGATAACAATCAAAATGTCAATGTCAAATCAATCAACAAGTGTGAATTCAATGTCAAACGCTCATAGAAAAAGGAGTGTTTGACGTTGACTTGACAGTTGCTCGTCTGTTTTCACGGACTGTGACGTCACCACACCAAGCGCGCCAAATGGAGGGCGTATAAATAGCCCGGAGCGGTTGGAAATAAAAAATAAAAAAATTAAGTACTTTAAATTGCTTTTGTGCCGCCGAAAACTATTATTTGACGATATAAATTATAGAATAAAAATATTTAAAAAATACATAGAGTCGAACATATAACCTCCTCCTTTTTGAAACTCGGTTTAGCTATCTTCTCTCTTATTAATATAATTTTAACGAATTTTAATAAAAACCATCTAACAACAGGGTTATTCTTTGACTTATCAAAGGCCTTTGACCTAGTGTCAAAGGCCTTTGACCTAGTGTCTCATGTAGAGCGTACTGTACATCGCTGTACTCATGCTGTCTGTGGGCGAATCAAAGGCCTTTGACCTAGTGTCTCATGTAGAGCGTACTGTACATCGCTGTACTCATGCTGTCTGTGGGCGAACTACTCTAATAGGAGTTACAACGCCATCCGCGTCCAGTACAATAACGCGTTTAGGGCGGTGATGGGATTGCCCCGATACTGCAGTGCCTCGGGTATGTTCGCGCAGGCGCGCATCGACTGCTTTCACGCGACCATGCGCAAGCGTGCTGCGTCTTTGGTGCGTAGGGTACGGGGTAGCCGCAACATCGTTCTGGCGTTGATTGCGGGAAGGCTGGACTGCCCCTTCATCCGGCATTGTTCCACCAGACATGTTGCTGTACCAGTGTCGGATAGAAGGTACTAATTATGGTTATGTATTTATTTAATTTGATTTGATGTTATTTATTGATTTATTTTGATTTAATTATTTAATTTGATTTAATTTAATTTGATGTTTTTTAATTTTATTTTATTTAATTTGTTTTACTGAGATTTTTATTGTTTTCTGGCGATGGGTGATATTTACCTGAAATAAATGAATTTTATTTTATTTTTATTTATTTATTATTACAGAAGTTAGAAAAAGTCGGGATTAGAGGACCTGCACTTCAATGGATTCATCGTACCTGAACAACAGACAACAGCGGGTAACCATTACAAAAATAGATAAAAATAACGACATGGTACCACACTCATCCGAATATAAATGTAATAGATTTGGCGTCCCCCAAGGAAGTGTCCTGGGGCCGATCCTATTTCTACTTTATATAAATTCCATTACTGATATAACAAACCATAAATGTGTACTTTTTGCCGATGATATTATCTCCATTATTGTTACATCCGATAGAAAGAATAACACAGTTAGTGATCATGAGACAGAGATAAACAACACAATTGAAAAACTAATTGAATGGCTAAACACAAATAACTTATCAATAAATCTAAACAAGTCCGTCTTTATACAGTTTAATAAATCTAATAATCCTAAACACAACATAAAACTAAATATATCTAAAATTGAAGAAGTAACACAAACAAAATTTCTAGGCGTATCTATAGACCAAGATGTTGATTGGAAAACACATGTTGATAGTGGATTGGATAAGAGTACTACCGAAAGTGACATCTCTGATCATATATTTAGTAAGACTAAGTTGCGTGTACACCTACAGCAAATTAATATGAAGTCTCGAAGAGACTATAATGCCTTTAAGATTTCCGTGCCAAGGCACAGATTGAGCATGTTTATGGATGAGAATTTTTGGCCCGATGGCATCCTGTATCGACGTTTTGTAGAATTTAGTCGTGAGAGCGCTGGTAAGGTAACCAGTAATACATGCGTTGGAAATATCTTGAAACCACTCATATAATATAAATGGATGACAGCAACACCAGTTGTACTTTCACTACATTTAATTGTAAAAATGTTAAGCGATCGATTGAAGATGTTAGACAACTAATGCTGAAGTCAGACATAATTGCTCTTCAGGAAACATGGCTATTGCCTTATGAACTACCATGGCTCAGCAGTATCAATACTGATTTTGGCTACACCGGAACTTCAGCAGTGGACACATCCGCTGGAATACTGCGTGGCAGACCTCATGGAGGGACGGCTATATTGTGGCGTAAAAGTTCGTTCCCGTTAGTTACGGTTATTAAATGTAACAACCCTAGGATATGCGCAATCAAAATAGTGACTAGTGATCGTCCCATACTGTGTGTATCCGTATACATGCCTACAGACTGTGCGGAAAATTTGACTGAGTTAACCCAGTGCATGGGCGCTATACATGCTATAATTGAAGAATGTGGTATAGACTATGTTTATGTTCTTGGCGACTTCAATGCACATCCAAAGGAGAACTTTTATAATGAGCTGCTCAGTTTCTGTGATGATCTGAATTGGGTATGTGCCGACATTGTTAAATTTGGGGTGGATTCTAATACGCACACTTTTGTAAGTGAAGCGCATGGCTGTAAGCGTTGGCTAGACCACATAATTATTACTAGTGCAGCGTGGCCCTCTGTCACGGATATCTGGGTTGACTATAATGTGTACTGGTCTGACCACTATCCTGTGTGCATTAAGTGTAAATTTAGTATACTTCAATCTAAAAATGTGACTCCACTAGTTCCTAAAAGTAAAGTGACCTGGGGTGACAAAAAACCTGAACAAATCGGTATGTATACAAACCTTTGCAATAATTTGTTAAGAGAAATTGACTTTCCAATAGAATTAGGAGAATGTTGTGATAAACGGTGTAATATTGTGGAGCATAGACAAATCATAGATAATTTATATACAGATATTGTCTCAGCACTTGGTGAGGCTTCAGAGTCTAGCTATAGGGTGGGTACGAGCTGCAGGAAAAAACAAGTTATAGGGTGGAATAAGTATGTTGGCGAAGCTCATAGGGCGGCCAGGCTTGATTTTCAGAACTGGTTACTTTTTGGAAAACCTACAGCAGGTTTCATTCGTGAAGCAATGTGTCATAGCAGAAAGATTTTCAAAGCTAAGCTCAAATGGTGCCAACAACATCAGGAGCAGATAAAGATGGATCGCCTAGCGACATTGCATTCGGATAATAAATTTCGGGAATTCTGGAAGCATACCAATAAGCTGAACATCAGGTCTGACGTTCCTTTGAGTGTTGAGGGTGTCACCGACGCAAAGATGATCGCTAACATGTTTAAAGATCACTTCACCGTAGAATCCCCGCTAGGCGCTTCTAACTGGATGCTGGACGCTGGCCCCGTGTGTGAAAACATCAGATTAAGAGTGAGTGCTAAGGACATTCGAAAGATTTTGAATAGTATGAAAGGTGGGAAATCACCTGGACATGACGGGCTCAGCGTTGAGCATCTGCATAATGCAGGGCCACACATCTATAGACTTTTATCGATGTTTTTTAATCTGTGCATTGGACACTCCTACCTACCTAGTGAACTAACGAAAACTATAGTTACTCCCATAATAAAAAACATGACGGGAGATAGTTCGGCCAAATCTAATTATAGACCAATCTCACTGGCCACTGTTATTGCTAAGGTTCTGGACAGTGTGCTTGAGGCTCAGTTAACAGAGTTTATACACCTAAGTGACGCTCAGTTTGGTTTTCGCGCTGGACTTTCCACAGAGAGTGCTATACTGAGCCTAAAGCACACTGTTGAGTATTACACGAGTAGGAACACGCCCATTTATGCTTGTTATTTAGACCTCTCTAAGGCTTTTGACCTTGTTACGTATGATAAACTCTGGGATAAGCTTAAGAAAACCAATTTACCTGGTGAGATAATAGATATCCTAAAGTTTTGGTATCAGGGTCAGGTCAATTATGTAAAGTGGGCTGGCATCTTATCGGATCCATATGGACTACAATGTGGAGTAAGACAGGGTGGATTGTCATCCCCAGTGTTGTTTAATCTGTATATAGATGCACTAATCGTTGAGCTCAGCAGCATGCATGTCGGCTGTCACATTGACACTATTTGTGTAAATAATCTGAGTTATGCAGACGACATGGTGCTGCTGAGCCCAACGATCGGTGGACTTAGGAAGTTAGTTAATGTGTGTGAGACGTACGCGGCAAGTCATGGCCTAAAATATAATGTCACAAAAAGTGAGCTCATGGTATTTAAAGCAGGTACCAAGTCACCAGATCAAGTTCCTCCCGTGACTTTGAATAGAACACCCATGAAAGTTGTTTCCTGTTTTAAATATCTTGGGCACATAGTCACCGATCGCCTACGCGACGATGAGGACATGGACAGGGAGCGCAGGGCGCTGTCGATCAGAGCTAATATGATAGCCCACAGATTTAAACGTTGTAATGCTCAAGTGAAAATAACATTGTTCAGAGCGCACTGTTCAGCATTATACACGTGCTCCCTGTGGGCTCATTATACGCAAAAATCATTCAGCGCACTGCGCGTCCAATATAACAATGCGTTCAGGGCGCTGTTGGGGCTGCCGCGCTGGTGCAGTGCGTCGGGCATGTTCGCGGACGCTCACGTTGATGGCTTCCACGCCGTGCTCCGCAAGCGATGCGCTGCGGCGCTCGGCAGGCTGCGCGCCAGCACCAACAGCATCCTGTCTGTCATTGCGGATAGGCTAGACACGCGTTACGTCCAGCACTGGGTTAATACCCATATTAGGAATTAAGTACTTAATTTTAATGTTTCTATTTTAACTACTAACACTAGTTTCATAAGTTTTAATGTACTAACTAACACTCTATGGATTTAAAAAAAAAATCTGAAATAAAAAGTTTTTATTTTTATTTTATTTTTTTTTTTATTATAGTGTATCTAAAAGAATAAATAAGTTTGTCTA
Organism: Lithophane semibrunnea; assembly: GCA_947363905.1. Taxonomy (NCBI): domain Eukaryota; kingdom Metazoa; phylum Arthropoda; class Insecta; order Lepidoptera; family Noctuidae; genus Lithophane; species Lithophane semibrunnea. The sequence continues at coordinate 236,228 of OX376192.1, read as the reverse complement.
TGCCCTCAAACAGGTTAGAAATATTACTAACATTAAAACAGCAATAAAATCATATCACGCATATGTCGAGTCGCTGTTACGATATGGCTTGATCATGTGGGGTAACAGCACCGATCAGCACAGAGCATTCGTTGCTCAAAAAAAGTGCATTAGAGCAATTTACGGGCTCCAACCACACGAATCATGTAGACCTGTATTCAAAAAACTTGGTTTGTTACCGCTACCGTCTCTTTATATCTATGAGATATGTATGTTTGTAAGGAAGAATCAGGATTTATTTCTTAAAGCAGATGATGTTAATGTCCGAAACCGACGAGACCCCAACAGGCTCGTATTAAGCGAGATTCCAAGACTAACTAAATATAATAAAAGCTGCCTTGCAATGTGTGTACGTTTATATAATAAGTTACCAAATGATCTCAAAAATTTAAACACTCGATTATTTAAAAATAAAGTTTACGAATGGTTATGTGTTAATAGTTTTTATAGTGTTAAAGATTTCGTTGACAAAAAATGTTAATGTAAGTTACCAACTGAAAAATTTGCATGCTGATTATTATATTGGCAAAACATGTTTTGTTCTAAATTGTACTTTTTTACCATCTTTGTATGCCGTGTTTTTATGCAAATAAATATATTATCTTATCTTATCTTATCTTAAAAAGGAAACGTTGTAATGAAATGAAATGAAACTGGTTATTCTGTAAATAAGAATTAGAATCACTTTTACACGTCATATTATAAAATACTAAAAATAAGCTAGATGAAATCGGCGTTTCCTATCTAACCACTCTGAGAAAAAAGGCTGAAACAAACTCAGAAGTCGCAGTCAAGTCCAGATAATCTTAGTAAGGCAAAGTGGTTTGCTGAGCGTGAGGCATGGGGTCGTCTTTGGTTCTATCCCCATACATACTTAGTGTTATTGGGGTTTCTATTTGGAAATTCTCAGTAGCAGCAGCAGGCGTAGCATGAGCACCGTTTTGTCGACGGAAGAGTAGGTAGACAAAAATGACGTTTCCTGTAGACAGTACGAGACGGCAGCAAAATAGAAAGAGTCAACTGCACTTTTTACGAAATTCACTCTTTTACATAATTCGACTCAGAATTCTTGGTTTTATCATAGGATTTATCGGTTGTCAGTGTGATTTTGACAGTAAGGATAGAAAACTTTCTTCCGAAATAGTCTACATCTCTAAAGACGTAGACAAAGATCGTTAGAAATGAAAGACAAAATGACAGATTGTAGAAAGATTTCTACGGTGGATGTCAAAAATGAAGAAACGAACTGTCACTTTGTATAGAAAAAGCTATGTCTATTCTTCGTAGAGATAGAAAGCGCCATGCTACGCCTGCTGGAGTCTGAAAATGTACCTGGCAATTGGCTGGCCCTGACTTTAATATAACATAATATAACTCGTCAAAATGTGGATGTACTATAAATGTCTGGCTACTTACTCCTGACGACCAGTCATTCAAACCAACGCGCACATAATTATGTGCTTCTCAAGAGTGTTTCCGTTCTGCAGCAACCTTTCTTGATGTGTTCAAGGCTTGTAAAACAGTATGGTTTCCATCATCGACGAAACACTAGGTGACTTTTTTGCAAGCTTTCTCATTGCGAACCCTTTTCAACTTACTGATTTAGCAGTAATCTCTTACATACACCAAAGTCTAAATAATTCAAAGGAAACGTCTCACGCCTGGCGCGAGCCCGGCTGCTATCTTTGATCTTTTTTACGGAATAGAGGCACCGCACGGGCCAATTTAAATTCAATTTCACACTAACTAGCCGAGTTTACAAGTTTTTAATAAAGATTTACAGTTATTTCAACGACTTTTGACTTGTGCGCCCCCCGCACCCTACTCGTGTACCTTGCCCCGCTCCCCGCACTGACCCGCACCTCACACCCGCGGCTCACCTGCGCACCACGCGTTCCCGCGCTCTCATTTCTTTCCAGTATTGTTGTTCGGCTTAGAATTATTAATTCCCCGCCCGCACAAAATGAATTTCTTTTTTATACGCAATTCAACGTGAGAAGAATGAGAGATGTTTCAGATTACATCATGAGGAATAAGATTGTATTTAGGGATATGTTTTGTTGTGTTGTTATTTTTACACTTATTTCGTAAGTAAGTAAGAAAGTATTTATTTGCATAAAACGTGGTGTTACAATAATTTACAATAAAGATCTTACATGTTTTGCCAGAATTGTACTTAACATGCTTATGTTCACTTAATACCTGACTTGACTCGACTCACCCTTGTAACTTGACTCGGGACCATTTTACCGTAAAGAACTTGTGCTAACATCATCTGCGCTCGTTCCGCGCACGTCTCGAAAGGCTGGGAGATGGCGACTAAGGATAAGCGCTGCGCCAGATAGCACTAACAAAATCAACGTTAACGACCTCTTTCGTACGAATTTACTTGAAATACTCCCTATGAAATACGGCTTCTACCATCGCATCCAATTCATCGTTACTTACCTTAGTGGCTGATCTTTCTCGGGGTTCATTCTTCAAATAGAAGTTTCTACTACGAAAGCGATTAAACCAAAAACGCACGGTGCGTTCATTAGCCGTAGCCTCTCCAAATACAGCATTGATATTGCGAGCTGTCTCCGCTGCATTAGTTCCATGTAGGAACTCATATTCAAAAATGACTCAAATCAAAGTATCTTTACTTTAAAAGCTGAATGCAAAAACAATTGAAAGAAAAAATCGAATCTTGTGAAAAAAGTTTCACTCTGGAATCTCACATCATTATGCAGGGTTAATTTTAATTCAAAGTGGCCAGTACTTTAAAACGGCAATTTCATACTAAATTAATAAACCCCTTTTATTACCTAAAAGAAAAAAAATGCAACATGGTAAACATGAAACCACGTATATATTTGTAAAACAAAAAATATCAAAAAATTAAAAGTTATATTATTACATTTTCTTTCAACTACATAGTAATGTTATCATTAATCACTACAAAACCGATCTCAAAGGAAGTATTTTTTGCTTAGAACCAAAACAGTGCAGTAAAGTTGTATGAAATTTCATTGTTGCACTGTTTGTTAGTGCAACAATGAAATTTCATACAACTTTACTGCACTATTTTTAAAGTTCCATACCAAAAGGGTAAAACGGGACCCTTTTATTAAGGCTCGTCTCTCCGGCTCTTTTTCGTATCGAAGTGAAAGTGACAGAACAAATTGAAATTCTTATCTTTCGAATTTTGTGAGTAGACCCACGACATGTTATGCGCATGTAGAAAAAAAAAACTAAAAAGTTACTTTGTTTCACGCTTGATTGCTATCTACAGACAGTGAGCAAAATTGGATTTTGCTAATCCAATTTTGCTCACTGTCTGTAGATAGCAAAACCTGCTTGTTTGAGCTGCTGCTGAGGTAAAAAGTTAATAATTTAACTTTTAATTTTTTGATATTTTTTGTTTTACAAATATATACGTGGTTTAATGTTTACCATGTTGCATTTTTTTTGGAAGTCGGTTGTTTATTTTTAGCCATTAATATCTCCAGGATACCGCCACGCTCTGTGTGGAGTGCGCGTTTATTAATTCATGCGCGTCAATCTAATACATGTAACGAATGCGTGCTTACTCGTCAAGTATTTTTAGCACCATCATTGGTTAAAAGTCGATACATACAGGCTACACGCTACTATGTATTCATAAAATTGGCTCTTTTCAGTGAAGTGGTGACGCGTGATCACCACCTACCTCCACGTTTGCCTGCCGTACTACCCACTCGTTGTAGATTTTTCCTGAAATGACCGCGCCAACACATTCCCATTCCCACTTCGCTGTTCCGATATTCAATTCACTCGGTGCGGTGCGGAGGTACTTGTATTTCACGAGCGATGCATTATTTGAAAATATTTTCCGGCTCTAGTACACGTACTCCGTTTATTTAGACGTAAAGTGAAAAATCGCAAAGGTATACAGTTCACCGACAGTAGAGCGTGAAGCTGGAGTCACGCATGAATTGTTCACAAATCGAACGACTTCAAGCAACCACTGAGTGAGGGCAGTCGCCCACTGCAACTGCGGCGAAACATCTGCACTCACAGACTGCACTGATTCAGACAGCAGCCTCACACCAAACAAGCATAAAAGAACTTCCCCACTGGCTCTCCCGGGCGCATTCAAATCAAACAGTATAAACATGTTACGGGACAAGATGAATTGGAGTGAGCGAGGAGCTCTACGTATCCTCGCGACTCAGCAAACAGTTGCAAATAACAGCAGTCGCGTGACGCTTTGCACAAAGAACGACAACTTTGCACAAAGTTCTGCAAGCGATCATTGTAATGCAGCAGACGGAAGCTGTAGAATTCACTTTTTTCTTTGTGGAGTTGCTCCGGTAATTTAGAGGAGCGGAGTGCGCCGGACCCAAAGTTTAATATGATTACGTGTGCTAAGGCCGTCTCGGGGGTGAATTTGACTTGAGTTGTTTTTGAAAAGGTGCAGCGATGACTCAATACTATCCGAAACTGCGATTGCACCTAACGATAGCGACGCGGCGGCCACTTCGGCGTGGCTGCACACTGACCTGTATCGCTTCACGTTTTCACTTCGTTCAGCCTCACACTCAGATCTTGCGCGTTTCTGCTAGATTATATTCTTTGTCAATAGAATGTATCGTTCAAAATGTTATCCCTGACGCGGCAGAGAGCCGGACAATAACGCACCTCTCTGTGCTTGGAACAGCAAAACGTGTCAGATTTAAAGACAAAACTAAGCTCCTAGCCTTCGGACGTCGGATTATAGTCGTAGACTGTTTTGTTCCAAAGACTCTTATTGCTTTCGTAACTTTATTCTGTAGTAGACGCTAAAGAAATTCTTTTGTGCAATGTATCCCAATCCTAATAGCTAAAGCTAAAGTTGCGTGTTTTTTTAAATAATGAAATAAGTAGGTAATCAGGCGTTTGTTCACATATTTGGAACGTGTCGTTAACATTTGAATAAAATGAAATTGCGTCTTTTAAAGTCACGTGAAAGTTTCGCAGTGTCGAGGACCATTTACCGCCACCATTAATAAGTTGTTTGGAGTTCATCATAACCACTTGTTGCTTGGTTTGATTTGCAGGACGCCGTGAGACGGCCAAGCAGCCCTGAGCCTACCTTCGATATCTGTTAGAACTCCGTACCATTTTTTTTCAAGTCCATGTTTTTTTTTTTACTAAGTACTTGGCGCATTTTACTTTCTATGTCGTAACTTTAACAAGAAAAAAAAACAGATTCTATAATTGATTCATATCGTCTGTAGGTTATACGATAACGACGATTTCAGTTATATCTCCACTATGAGATTATCAATAAACTATTCTACAGACATGACATAAGGTCAGGGGTGTGGAACATTAAAAGAAAGTTTCATTTGGTCGTAAGCACTCACATATTATATGTCGACATAAGTAGCTGTCAGTAATTAATCTTCGCTCTCGCCCCATTTGTTCTGCGGGGCGCGAAACCTTCATGGCGACTAGCGATGGGTTGTAACAGGTGAAACACGATATCTGTGACCACTGTGACTGTGACAAAAAAATAACAGATCCAATCTGTTATTAAATCACAGCCTGTTATTTTTGTACGAACGATAAATACGTATCTCAATCGAATATCTTCTTTATTTCTTTTGGTTTAAAGTCGAAAATCGTATCTATCTGTTATAAAATTACAGCCTGTTATTTTTGTACGGATGATAAATACGTATTTAACTCAATTGAATATCTTCGTTATTTATTTTCGTTTAAGTCGAAAATCGTATCCGAAGTTTTAACAGTAACAGCCGTGGTAACAGTCTTGAGGATCTGTGATTTTAAGTAACAGATATTTTTTATCATTAGGAGCAATTGCTATCTGCTATTTTTTTAAATCTGTGACGATAAATACGCCTCACTCCTAATGGCGACTATGAGTGTTCGAACTTCGAATGGCCCTCGTTACTGGCGATGCCGTGGTGCAAGTAGTGGGTGGTGTAAAGATTGCGTGGTGCTCGCGGTGGGTGAGCCAGTTCCATGGCGGTTTGTTACGTAAGCCAGTCACGACAGCCGTCATTAAATCGATAAACACGCCAAAAGTTCTTGTTTAATTTTGTGATTTTACGTTGATGCAATAAAACATTAATTGATGGACGACGGCAGGCCGCGACGAAACCGAGCCACACATATGTGAGTCCATCAATGCCTGGTTGCGGCTTGCGGCCAAGGCTTGTATAAGTAGTACTTACTTTTCTCAAATAATGCGCGGAAAAAGAGCTGATTAATTTTGAATAAACAGGGAAAAATTTTAACGTACGCAAACTTAAACACGTGATGTCACTCATCAATATGAACAACTTTTACTATGGAAACAAATCAAAATCGTGAAAAAAAATCAGCTGTTCCCAATATTTATGTTCGCATAACTCGTGAACAGCAGATTTTTTTTGCGCACTAATAATTTTTTTTTCCTGTATATTTACGAGCATTACGCCCTTTACCGACGAAAATCAAAATAAGTAATTGTATCAATATTGACCCTGATCCATGATCATTGTCAATATTGATCAACTCAGAAGCACGCATCCGTTGTACATCATTGCAGTGATCAACAAAGTACAAAGTTGCTAATAATTTTCTTGAATTTTTAGGCGCGTTAGGGCGCCCTTTGAATGAAACTCCGTCCAGTTGTGATATACGTGTATTCAATATAACACAGCACAGTATCCAGGTGACAACGGAACTAACCTATACACGAACTTATAATATATTTGGTTACACGTTCACAGAGTTTTAATAGGGTAACAATATAACTTTATATCTTAACAGGTTTTATTAGATTCCAATCACCGAACTTATTGAACCATAGATAGACTCCCTTTTTTACCAACCAGTGTTGTCAGGTTATGTAACGGTGGGAACCACAGATAATTAATTGGTTCGCCACACCACCCCCCCACGGAGAAATACCGTCTGCCAGTTCTGGTGGTGACAGTGCCTGAAGGGGATGGAGTAGTTGTTGGCGTGGAGGGAGTTGGCTGTGTGCAGGGAGAAACTGGAACAGGAACTGAAACTGGTGGTGAGGAAACCAGTTCAGAGTCCAGATATGCTGGTTTAACACGGTCTATGCTGACGGTAGCCTCTCTTCCCTTGATATCCAAGGTAAGGGTTTTATCCCTTCTCCTCAAAATGCGGTATGGGCCAGTGTAAGGAGGTTGCAGAGGCCGTCGAACAGTGTCGTCGCGCAATAAAACATGTGTCGACGTAGCCAAATCTTTGAACACGAAGGTTGACGGTCGAGCGTGTCGGGAGGCTGGTATTGGACGTAACATTTCTATCCTGTTTCTCAACTCCGTGACGAAATCTGTGATGTCGTTTGAGCTTCTGGGTTCTTCTGCTGGCAAGATTAGTTCTCCCGGGAGTCGGAGAGGTTCTCCATAGACAAGCTCAGCGGACGAGGTATTCAGGTCCTCTTTGAGGGCAGTCCTCATGCCAAGGAGTACTAGTGGAAGTGCTTTGCTCCACGTTTGGGGATGACACATTAAAGAAGCTTTTAGTTGGCGGTGCATGCGTTCTACCATGCCATTTGCGCAAGGGTGGTAACTGGTTGTGCGAATCCGCTTTGTTGCACACACGTTCATAAGGCGCCGAAACAAGGCGGATTCAAACTGACGACTCTGGTCGGTCGTCACGGTGCTTGGCACCCCGTAACGGGATATCCAACCAGTCACCAGCGTATCTGCCACTTCTTCCGCCGTGATAGATGTCATAGGCCACGCTTCGGGCCAGCGCGTATATCTGTCAACCGCGGTCAGACAATATGTGAAATTGTCTGAAGACGGCAGTGGTCCTATGATATAAATGTGGACATGACAGAATCTGTTTGATGCGATCGGAAAAGACATCAACGGTGCAGATGTGTGCCTGGTTACCTTGCTACGTTGGCACTTTAGGCATGACTTAGCCCATTTTCGGCAGTCGGTGTTAATATGCGGCCAGACGTACCGCTCAGTCACCAATCGTAAGGTTGCTCTCACGCCTGGGTGACTGAGATCATGCAGTCGATCGAAAGCTGCTCGACGGAAAGGTAAGGTGAGGTATGGGCGAGGTCTACCTGTCGACGTGTCGCAGAGTATGGAAGTGTTCGTTCCAGGAACAACGATTTTTTTCAATTTCAAAGAAGTAGATGAGCTCGCGTCTTTGAGTTCCTCGTCTCTCTCTTGTGACTCTGCAAGGGCTTGGTAGTCCTCTTCCAATGAAATGGATTCAACCCGCGACATAGCATCTGCGACTACGTTGTCGGTGCCCTTAATATATCGTATGTCGGTGGTAAATTGGCTGATAAAAGTTAGTTGGTTGAGTTGTGTTGGAGGAAGCTTGTCGCGACGCTGCATGAAGGCATACACCAGGGGCTTATGGTCAGTAAAAACTGCTGCGTTTTGCACTTCTAGTATGTGCCGAAAATGTTGAACGCTCTCGTACACAGCTAGAAGTTCTCTATAATAAGCAGGCCATTGAGATTGTTTCTCGGTTAGCTTTTTGCTGAAATATGCGAGTGGTTGCCAGTTCTCATCGACTTTCTGCTGTAAACATGCACCTATGTGCATGCTGGACGCGTCGGTAAAAAGGCCTAAGGGAGCCTCACAATTTGGGTGTGATAATGTGGTAACATTAGCTAGGCTTTTCTTGCAGTCATCAAAGCATTGTTCGAGCTCGGGCGTCCATGGAAATGGTTTTGCGCCTTTGCTGTTAGTTGCAGCGACTGCGTCGATTAAAGGAGCCTGATACTTGGCGGCGTGGGGCAAAAATCTGCGAAAACAAAACTTCTTTTTAAATTTTGTTATTTGTATTGCCACCATGCCATGGCATGCAAGTGCCCCAAAGCAATAACTATACCGGAATATTAACCAACATCAATACAAGTAGAATGCAGAAAAAGTAAAGAGGAGAAATACAATAAAATGTTGTTATTGTTCGCCACAAATTGAATCAATTTATTCGATTTAATCATGTAATGTAAATGACACAGTGATTGCGAGCGAATGAAGACGGCCTTTAAGTGATCGCTTAGTGCGGAGCTAGTTAGTGCTGACGCGGCACACGACCAGGGAGCCAAATCTACTAATTTACAAACGTGTCAGTGGTCTCACAATGATCAGTTTTTGACAGATATGCCATACAAAATCTGTCAAAAACTCATCATTGTGAGACCACTGACACGTTTCTAAATTAGTAGACTTGGCCCCCTGAAGTAGGTACTACCGGGTACCGCAATGTGGAAACTCAAGAAAAAATGACTAGTGCTACACTGGATCCTCACGGTCATCATGCAACTATACATAGATACATGAGAAGGCGACCACCTCGCTGTTCGAAGTGGGCTTCTTTACTAAATCGTACCTACTACTAATTTCCTTCACGGCTGCAGGACCGGGCCGCACATCAGCCGGAAGCGCGCGCACCCTCTGCCCTATTTTTGATCTCATTTGCAGATCTCGCTTATATTTTATTGCAATTGCGAGGACTCAATTATCGTAGTTACATAATTGATTAGTGCTGGTCGCGGAACTCATCAATTTAGCACCAATTTTGAAGGCTATGTAAGCCTCACCAAATAGACGAGGAGATTATTTTTTATTGCATTTATTGAAGATCTATTACTGTCGTCCCATCCCTTAGCATTCGTCACTGAAAACACTATGAGAATACTCAGGTTGCAGACTTAACTACATAATACTAGTATTTAAAAGGTGTTCGATAACAATTAACTAATAAGTTGGTCCCGAGAACTCGAGACATTAACCTTTTCATTCTTAAATTAAGGTTTTCTGAACCACAGCCCAGGTGAGGCGCATGCATCATGTTCTACATAGTAGATAAACCTCTTTATTTAGATAAGTACCTATACCTCTTTCAGTGAAAAGGACATGACCAGTTCCTGCATTCGAATTCGGGAACTTGTGCAGGATTACACAGTAAATACACTAAGATTTAAAAATAAAGATCTAATTTATCATGGATAAATTATTCCGAATAAAGCCAAGGTTAAAATATCTGTATAAACAGTATTTTAAATGTTTCCGCTTTTCTTTTAGAGTGCGTTTCATCAAATAGTTCCTATGCCGTAATGTTGGTTCCACTGTTGTAGGACGAACATTATTTGTACGTTACGGCGCCACCTAATAGGTCCGTTGTTAATGTGCCAACATTACGGCATAGGAACTATAATGATGAAACGTACTCTATAAGTACTTTCCGATTTTGACGTTCCATTGTATCTATAACCATCCGGTAACCATAATAAGCTACACATAATATAGGAAAAATAAACTAAGAACGAGTTATTTTCGATCAAGAGAATAAATGACATGGAATATAATTATAATGCATGTTTTGTTTATAATTAATTTGATTTATTTACACTCCTACAGGTTAGGTTTTTATTGATATTTGTGACGATCGAACACCATATAATAGGTAATCACTGTGTATAAAGGACTGCTATTTCTTTGACAATGCATCTGACATTAGTGGCGGGATCAAAGGCAATATTAAGGGAGCAATCTTTTCCATAAAATACCCAATTAATCGATTCGAGTCAAAGCATCAAAAAAACAATTCACAAAAAATATATTTCTGAATTGATATTTTATTATACCCTTTGTAACTGTGTTTGTTTAATAATAACATAACATAACATCACGCTTCTAATCCCTGAAGGGAGAGGTGTACCTATACACCCTCATTTCGCTAGTTATGTTGTAAGTCCCGTGCAATAGGGGGCGCGCCTATTGCCATCAACCGGGCAAAAATCCGGACTCCACTTGCTACTGAGATATTCCAGATGGACAAACTCAATAACACTTTGCCTGACCCGGGAATCGCAACCAGGACCTCATGCTCAGGTCCTGGGTGCGATTCCCGGGTAGGTACAGCGCTACAGCGCTTGTGACCACTAGACCAACGAGGCAGTCAAATGATTTCGATTTTAGTGTTCGGGAAAAAATTGAGTATCATTTATCGATCTCAGATCGCCATTCACCATCCCTACTTGCACATCCGATCTTGGCGTCACGTTGTGTTTACAGTTCGTTGTGTACTGTCGATTTTTGTGTTCTATTTCTAACGACCATTGCTTTTCTTTACGAACTGATATCTTCAAAGCCTGATTACCATTGCTATATAAAAAGGATTCATCTGTTTTGCTCTATGATTCGATTAAATGGATATTATGATGAGGTGCGTAAACTGTGGCATATTTCGTAAGGCGGATTCAAAGGCGTATTATTTCAATGCCAACCTTACCCCTGCAAGCGAGACTTGCCCGGTGGTTAAATAATCAGGTATGTACTTAAACTACATTGGAACAATACTATTTAACAACAAGACAGCAGGTATAAAGTCTGACACAGCGGTTCGATTGCATGTGAGCCAGCAAAACTTAATAAAGCAGCGTTTATTTGGGGAAAGGGTGGCAACGCATCAGCAAAAACCCTGCTATGGGCGGCGGTGATTGCCTAATTCCCGTAACTAAAAACGTTCAAATTCAAGTCGCTATCTCATCTCAGCGACAATAAATGTCAAAAAATTGTCTTAAACTCGATAACCACAACGCCTAGCGCCATCTCATATCGAAAAGCAGAGTTATTTAGTGAATACTTATCTTTATTTTTCTCAGTTTCCTGATCTTTTAGACTCGTGAAACTTTTTTATCTGGAAACTGTAGAATACAAAAATTGCAAAAATAAAACAATATTTGCTGCACATTGATTTCGACACCTATGCAGGCGCCCATAGTCCCACTGGTCATGTCATTTGGGAACTTTTTTTGGAGGACTTTGGGAATAAGCCTATTCATATACTTTATTTTTGTTGAACAGTAAACAGTATTTTAGAGTGACAAAAAGGATAATACTGTTTTTAACAGTATGGCAACCCTAGGCCTGATTCGCTTAGCATCACCCGGCAGGTCGTGCGCCTCAACCGTACTCAATTCATAAAACTCATAACTCACCTCCACCATTCTTATTATTATTACACAGATTGACCACCCCGGCAACGGATTACAAACTTTCTGTGAAATTTTGTTTGTTGGTTTGTCACACAGTCACACAATGGAAATAATAATAAAAAACTGTAATAAGAATATTATTAGTAAACAGGATAAAACAAATCACATTATAGTTTAATTAGAATCAAACAATTTTGTTAACTTCAAATATTGGAAGGGGGCAAAATATTGTGCCATACGTACGATAAGTTGTATATCAATACCACTGAGCCCATTGATTCATCAATAGATTCCGAATAACACGAAAGAGGCAAGAAGAGGGCCCGGTCCCTCGCATAAAAAAATAATGTACATATGTACTGTCGCGCGAATTGGACCGGCACGTACGAATAACTCGCGGACCATTTGAGAATAACCGCGCCACCCTGTGACTTTACTCGTGCTTAGACCACATCCTACACCCGCGTGTGAGTTCCGCAAGACAAACCGTTTGTTTGTCTGCATCGACAACATTTAGAGCATTGTATGAAATGGCTGATAATAAATTAAGCCATGTACTTAATTATTGTTCAATAAAATTGTCGCAAATAATAATATTCAACATAATTATGTACCCATCTGTGCCGCAATCGGCACAGAGTTGTTCCCCTGACCTTGCCCACCACCACTTGAGGGGAGAGCGACTGCCTGCCCCCAGCCAGTCTAATACTTCCCTAAACCCGAGCGAGTCACTACCAGCGTGCCCGACTGCCGCGTGACAACCCCAAACTAAAACACTCCCCATTACAACTTCCAAATTGTCGTGCATATAGAGGCCGGTTGTTGCCGTCTTCAGAAAACACTTTCGCATTTATAATAATAGTTTTATCTAGTACTAGCTTCCGCCCTCGGCTTCACCCGCGTGGTATATCGATAAAAAGTAGCCTGTCCTTTCACAGGCTCTAGACTATTTGTGTACCAAATTTCATTTAAATCGGTTCAGTAGTTTTGGCGTGAAAGCACGACAGACAGACAGACAGACAGAGTTACTTTGGCATTTATAATATCGGATATCGTCTCACGGGAACATACTACCGGGATACCTAAGAAATGTTGGGTAGATAGTGACTTTGTTTGTTTGTTGCGCTTTCACGCTAAAACAGCTAAACGGATTTGGATGAAATTTTGGCACATAGGTAGACCATGACTCGGAGAAGGACATAGGCATAGGCACATACTTTTCATCCTGGATTGCAGATGAAGTTGCGGGTAACAGCTAGTTGAAAATATAATAAATATTGCACATTAAGTTGATTAAAGCATAACAATTTAAAAAATGATTTATAAATAGACATAATCATAAGCCTAATTGGAGAATTCGGCAGTTACAATCAACGTAGGTATTCTAAACGTGACCAATAAAAACTTTTTACAAAATAAAAACCGACTCCCAAAAAAAACACTAAAACGTGAAAAACAACTTTAATTTCGGAAGTCGGTGTCTTTGCTTTTCAATTTTCATTTGTTGTCACCGACTTATACTACTACCTGCTATGTAAATAACAGTGAAGGAGTACCTAAATGAAAACATCATCTAGTTAAACTAAGTGGGAAAAAATACGTAATATTGAAGCTGACTCCAAAACTACGCAAGCAATGAACCGATCGCTTCCCGTTGAACCTTTAAACATTCCAGCGGAACCGTACGTCTCTTCCCGGTGAATCTTTAAAGATTCAATCAGCTGTCACGCAATTCGCGCTCTTTTGCAATTGACATACGGGCTAACATGGTCTATGGACAGTAGAAATCTAGAGTTGGATAAATTAAAAATCAAATAAATCGACTAAAACGTAAAATTAAGCATAGGACAACACTGAAAAAAAATATTTAAAAAGTAAAATTGACATGTTGACAGTCATGTGTCAGAGCGCGGGCGCGGCGGGCCTCTTTGCGTATTAAAATCTATATTTAGTTTTTTCGATTATTACGTAATTTTTAAGTGATTTTCCATACTATAACGACATAATAACAACATTTTGTTGTCAAAACACGGTCCTTGAAATTAAGGTCAACGTGACCTCTATTACGTAATAATTTTGTTTTTATTTTCTGTTATTATCTCAAACTTTTATCATTTTTAGATTCGTTATCTATTCATAATAGTGCTTGCAAAATTTTATAACAATAGAATCAGTATTTTTAACAGAAATCTTCAAAACAATATAACAAAGAAAGTACCACGCACACAACGATAATATTGTATTATCGTAAATCCTATTGTATTCATCCGTTTACCGTATATAGATAAGTATGTGGTCTATTTATTCAAGAACCCAAACTACTTTACGTTACCGAGCTACGATAAGGTTAACTCAAGATATTGTGATTTTCCCAGTATCACTGATAAGCGGCGGGCCGCCCGCGGGCCACGGGTAGGAGTGCACGGGTCCCGGCCCTGTGACGCTTATCAGAGGCGGGGAATCGAGCGGAGGGACCACTTCGGAAGCATGACCTACCAAACAAAAAAATAATCATCAAAATCGATTTATAGAAAGAAAGAAAGAAATCTTTATTTGCATAAATTGTAGGTACAGTCATGGACTTTAATTGATGAGCCACCTGGCACTGTTCGTATTTTAGCCGTCTAATGCAAATCGGGTTTATTCGGTTCCCGACACGCAAAGTCATATGTCTTCGTATTAGAAGAAGAAAATTATATTTCATATCTTTACCGGTTGGCTAACCTGAGAACCAGAACTACAAACTTGACAGCAGAGTGACTACTCAAAGTCAACCAATTGCAGGTCTAGCAACAGTAACCTAGCAACGATAAACAATTGTTGCTCGGTTACTGTTGCGATAGTAACGTTAGCGTACGGAGAAATTCTCTGACATCGATATTTCAACTGTCACTGTCCTCAGTTAAGTTTTCAGAATTATTGAGTTAATGAGCTATGATTCAAAGGAGGTCGGTATCAAATAGATTGGATAAACTTAATGCAACATTGTATTTATTTTTATCATTGAGAACTTATTAGTCAACCTCTATGGATATTTCCGATTAAAAGTAATTTATTTGTCATCTTGTTTACGAGCTTGAGATTTGAGTTCGTATTTAATCGTGTAATCTCGTGAATGTATGAAACTGCAAAATTGAAAAGTTTGAAGGTGGCTCATCAATTAAAGTCCGTGACTGTACATGACATAAGATATTAAAATAAGTTGTGATCCTTGTACAATTTACCTTAAAATAGGCATGCAAAAATTGTTTGTTTTATCTAATAAATTATAATGATGATGCAAGTAATATTATTGAACATGAATATTGAATAAAAATTAATTAACTGGATAACAGGATGACGATTGACCAATTGCAAACCGAGCGCTGGACGCAGAGACTCTGCGTCCAGCGCTCGGTGTGGTAACACGTCGCGTTCTGGTTTACAATTGGTCAATCGTCATCCTGAAGATGCCTCGTTGAGAGGTGAAACACGTGTCGATTTCTTACAGGGTTTTTATGACTCTTGAAGAATAGTCAAGCGGAATAGGTTACTAAATATATCAGCGTCTATTGTATTTTAAATATAAAATTGTGTAAAAAATACAGTGATATCCATAATATAAATACTAGGAACAAACACAAATTTGTTGTACCTACAACATGGCTCAAGAAAATGGGTGGCTCGTTCAGATGTCAATGTATACGCTTTTACAATAAGCTTCCAAGCCACGTACAAGATCTAAGCCTTAATAAATTCAAAACATTCATTAAACGTAAGTTGTGCCAAAAAGCGTTTTATACCATTAAAGATTACATTGAGGACAAAAAGGCTTGGGATTGAGCTGCTCCAATTTCTACATTTTTTTATTTTTTTATTGGTTTTAAATTACTTACGCGGTTTGTTATTTTTGGTAACTTTTTATTTTATTATATACCTACACAGTGACATGAATATTTACTTTGTGAAGTATAATATTATTATTATTTTAATTATTGTGAATTTGAGGACTATGTGGATCATATTTTTTATTTATCTGGCAGTTTGAGTACTATAGGCTGCCTACCCAAATGTCCTTTCTTTGGTATTGTTCGTCGAGTCGTTGAGCTCCTTAAGTTCTGAGTTGAGTTACAAGAAAACTGACTGGACAGGTCCACTCAAATCTGTATGGTTCTTTCCTCAAAAGACCATTTCAGACACAAATCTACATGGTCCTCAAATGATCTGACCAACATTATTTCCGGATTTTTATATTTATATTTACATTGACATTTTATTCAAACATTGACATGAATATTTACTTTGTAAAGTATTACATTATTTTTAATGATTGTGAATGTGAAGATTATGTGGATCTTTCTTTTCTTTTTTATTATTTATTTTTTCTTAATTTTAATTAATCATAGTCTGGCAGTTTGAGTAATTTATGCGGCCTAACCAAATGTCCTTTCTTTGGTATTGTTCGTCAAATCGTTGAGCTCCTTAAATTCGGAGTTGAGCTGCACGATTACTGACAAATGCGTGCACTGACTGGACAGGTCCACTCAATCTGTGTGGTTCTTTCCTCAAAAGACCATTTCAGACACCAATCTACATGGTCTTCTCATAATGGAATAGGCATGTTGCCGGCGCGCACAGGCTTGCTAGGGATAAGTTTATGTTATGGTCATGATACGGTAAGCCTACTTCTGGTCGTTACTATGAAGAGATGTGCGAGTCGAAACGAATATTTAAATCTCGGTTGAAGTGGTGCCAGGGTAATGAGGATAAGATAAAAATGGATATCCTGGCATCAAGCCATTTGAATAAGGACTTTCGTGGGTTTTGGAAGAACACAAATAAACTTAATCATAAACCTGGCGTGCCTGTGTGCGTTGATGGTGTGACTGATGCACAGGGAATAGCTGAACTGTTTAAAGCTAAATTCGAGGTAAAATCGACATTAGGACCGTCCCTGGCGGTGATCGATGTTGAGCCCAAAGGGGAACTAGGAGTCAGAGTCACTGCCAGAGACATTGCTGCTATCATACAGTCAATGTCACGGGGCAAGTCTCCTGGCCATGATGGGCTCAGCATCGAGCATCTTCGGTATGCGGGCCCTCATTTGACGCGTGTTTTGGCTTTATTGTATAGTCTTTGTCTGAGTCATGCGTATATACCCTCGGATATGTTGAGAACAGTTGTAGTGCCTATAGTTAAAAATAAAACTGGATATTTGACGGATAGGAATAACTATAGACCTATTTCACTGGCTACGGTTGTGTCTAAGGTATTGGACAGCGTGCTTAATGCGCAATTAAATAAGCATGTCTAATTGCATGACAACCAGTTTGGGTTTCGACCAGGGTTGTCTACCGATAGTGCTATATTGGGCTTTAAGCATGCTGTGGAGTACTACACACGGCGTAGCACTGCGGTTTACGCTTGTTTCCTCGACCTGTCGAGTGCTTTTGATCTGGTCTCCTATGACGTGCTTTGGAAAAAGCTTAATGATGCAAAGTTACCACCAGAGATCATAAATATTTTTAAGTTTTGGTACGGGAACCAGGTCAATAGTGTGAGATGGGACGGAGCTTACTCGAGTCCATATGGTCTTGAGTCAGGTGTGAGGCAGGGGGGTCTGAGTTCTCCTACACTCTTCAACCTGTACATGGACCAATTGATTGGGGAGCTGAGTAGCACCAGGGTCGGATGTTATATTGATGGCATATGTGTCAATAACATTAGCTATGCGGATGACATGGTGCTGCTCAGTGCCTCAGTCTGTGGCCTGAGGAAACTGGTGAGTGTGTGTGAGAGGTACGCCAGTGCTCATGGCCTTTTGTATAATATAAAAAAGAGTGTCGTGATGGTGTTTGGGGCTGGTGGAAAGTGTCCAGAAACGGTGCCTCCAATAACGATTAATCGTATACCATTGTCGAGAGTGTACTCTTTCAAGTACCTTGGGCATATTTTGACTGCCAGCCTTAAGGACGATGACGACATTGAGAGAGAGCGGAGGGCGCTGTCGGTCAGAGCGAATATGATTGCCCGCAGGTTTAACCGTGCTTCTACGGAGGTTAAAAAAACACTTTTTAGAGCCTTCTGTTCCTCATTTTACACCTGTGGCCTGTGGGTACATTTTACGCAGAGGTCGTACAGTGCCCTCCGCGTTCAGTACAACAATGCTTTCAGGGTGTTGATGGGGCTGCCCCGCTCCTGTAGCGCATCAGGAATGTTTGCGGAATTACGTGTTGACTGCTTTTATGCGTTAATGCGTAAAAGATGTGCGTCCTTGGTGCGCAGGGTGCGGGCCAGTTCCAACAGCATCCTGGGAATGATTTCTGGCAGGCTGGACTGCTGTATTGTGAGTCGCTGCTCCAGTATTTCAGCTGGATTACGGAAGCAGTGATTTTTTTATGTTGTTTTTGTTTTATGTAGGTACTTTTTGTAACTGAATCACTAACATAGTTGTAAGTTTATTTTATTGTTACTAACACTATGAGTCTCATTGTTACTCTGAATAAATAAATAATTTAATTAATAATAATCTGACCAAGATTATGTCTGGACTTTAAAAGAGACTGTGACCTCTGAGTTTGTTTCGGCCTTTCTTCTCAGAGTAGTCGGATAGGAAACGCCGACCTCATCTCGTTTTAAAAATGTGATTGACATGTAAAAGTGTTTGTACAAACCTACTTACAGAAATAAATCATTTATCATTTATTTATCATTATCATTTATGTCATCATCATTTAAAAAATCGTTAATAGAATAATAAAATTTCTCAACAAGTAGTTCTGTTAACCTCTTTTTAAAATTGTGTAAGTATTGTGTCATTCTTTATTATGTCAGGTATTTTATTATAAATCGTAGGACCCATGCAAGTAATTTTTTTTTTAAGCAGTATTACAGCTCTCAACATGTAAAAGATTTTTATACTGACTCCTGACTAGTCTTTGCCTCATTTGTTGTACTGTAGTGAAAAGGTGCATGTTCCTTTTAACGAACATTGCCATTTCTAGAACATACATTGCCGGAAAGGTTAACAGTTTTAGGGATTTAAACACTGGAACGCAGCTATCTGTTGTCTTCATGTTCATAATTGACCTTAAGCAACGTTTTTGGGCTTTGAATACCTGTTCCCTCAGACAAGAATTTCCCCAGAAAATTATACCGTATCTCAGAGTAGATGCCACGATCCCATGATATGCAATTAAACTTGTAGATATGTTCACTTTCTTAGCTAGATTGAAGAGGACATAAGCAGATGCATTTAATTTTTTGCAAACTTCATCTGCTTGTGGTTTCCACGTTAATTGACTGTCGATAATTATGCCTAGGAATTTCGCTTTTTGTACTTGGTCTATCTTATGAGTATCATATTCAATAATTAAATTTGGTAAAGATGTTCGTTGGTAAAAAGATTATGTTAGTCTTGTCTACATTAATTAACAATTTATTTTTTTCAAGCCAATTTATAATGTCTTTTAGTGTATTATTAATGTCTTCTTCATATTTATTTGTATCAGAACAACCAATTAATGCGGTGCTGTCGTCAGCAAATAAAATCATTGGGTCCTTAATGTGACCTGGTAAATCGTTGATATACAGCAGAAATAAAAGAGAACTTAGGACCCCACCCTGAGGCACGCCGTGTTTAATATATCGATATTCGGATAAGTATTTCTTCTTGCGTTTGCTTTTAATACATACCCGGGATATTTCTGTGTATTGTCTACGGTCGATTAAATATGATTTTATTAGATTGCACACGTTTCCTCTTATGCCATACATATTGAGTTTAGAGAGAGAAAAAAATTACATCTTTTTAGTAATTTAAGAGGAGATAGACATAACTATAGTACTAGAAATAGGGACCTATTAGTTCAACCAGGTTTCAGACTGGCCAAAGTAGACTCATCTTTCATGGGGTACTGTTTAAAATGTTACAATAAAATTCCTTCCCACATACCTCAACTGAACGAGACGAAATTCAAAACTTGTATAAAACGCACACTATGCAGGCAGGCATATTATAAGTTGGAGGATTACATTTCTGATAAAAATGCTTGGCTTAATGCTGGTCCTGCTCCACAACCACAACTAACTAATTAACATTCGAAAATAATGTTGGAGCTGCTGAAGATTGTAAGACCATCTTTGCATTGTATAAACTCAATTTCCTTTGTATTATATAATTTCATAGCACAGGTGTGAGTACTATGTACTATAGAGCCATTTACCGGGTAATTTGTTTTTAATTGACTTGAATGTGCCCTGGCGGCTGGGAATGTCATGCTCACTCAAATGTCTCGCTGATGGTGGCGCGTGTGTTGGATCATTTAGCTCCCTTCAAAATGGTTGAGCTGAAAGCAAAGTTCTATGTTTACGTAAGTTTTATTTAGAACTTTTTAGTTCATTCAAAGCTTGTTCTTAAAAAGATTTTTACTTATATTTTATTTAATATTATTCTAAGTAAGTCGAAAACAGCTGAATTAACACCTTTGTTCTTTCTAAAACCCTTCTGTTCAGTGCATATAAAATATTATATTTATCCAAAAATTATTAATTGAGTCGTATAATATTTTTTCTATTATTTTGGAGAAAATTGGAATTAAGGCAATAGGCCTATAGTTGGCTAAGTTTTTTCTGTCTTGTTTTTTGAAGAGCGGTTTTATGATAGGCGGGGTAATCTAAGCTAAGCAAATACAAGCTGAAATTTTAATGGTTGTTTTTCCGCAGCGAAGTGATTTTGTCTTGGTAGTACAATTGATTTATAAAAAAATAAAAAAAAAGCATTAAAAAATGGCAGATTTAAAGTTGTGATAAACGAAACTCGAAAGCATTCTCAAACCAAAAGTAGTATACCTACAGCGCGAACGCCCGGCCCGACTGCGCGAGACAAGCGCGACCGACGCGCGGTCGTTGACCCTCGCGCTACAGCTGATAACTATCTACTCCTGAGTTAAGGGCGGGTAGGAAGCAAAATTGCCTGTCTTCAATTTGATTTTTCATGAAATTGATAAGACTTAGGTGCAAAATAAAAATAGTATGAGTAACTACATGATATTTCCAAACTTTTTGTGGAACAGAAACACAAAATATTAAAATTTTCTCGATAAAAAAATATCACGAAGTTATCTCTAATTTTCACGTATTTTCGATTTGTACTTAAAATGCTAATGCCTATTGTGATAAAAATTAGATGATTATATGTCTTAAAACAAGGCAAAAAAAATTGTGTAGGCTTTTTTTTTTATTCCTTTTATTTTTGGTTTTATTACGAATGAAAGCTTGTAGGACTTACGACGTTCTTAGTTCGTGGAAGAAGCCATCTTCCGTCGCACATTACGGGAACTTCAAGCATATTTTTGTTTCACAAATCAGTCGGCGTCGCTCTGTTGAGACGAGAGGACTACGCTCAAATTTTTAGCTGCGCTGAGATATTATTTATTTTCGTAAATAATATTTTCGTAATTTATCACATTCCACAAAAGAAACTGAGACATAGAAAACATGAAAAAAACATTAAAACCACTTCCAAAACGAATATTACAAGTGTTATTGATTGATAAATAAATAAATACCAAGTCTAAATAAACATATAAAATTCAATGTTGATATTTGAAAACTCAAGATGACATACATTTTATTTGACAGATTTTTGACAGGTATAGTAGCGCCATTGCTCTGTATTGCGGTGAATTTTCTTGCGGAGAAAATTTACAACATAGCCAACGAGCCCATTCCACGTTCATTTGAAAGTTCGCACTGGAGAGTAAATCTTATTGCGATATACTCAGGATCCAAATTCGTTTACTCCCACTTTTTTGACAAACTTCTTGTAAGGTGACCCTTAGACGAACAATTGGAGCGACTGACCGCCCCTAAATAAAACTTGTTTAGAATAATACCTTTATTCTTCGGTTATTGGTATAACGAACGAACTCGAAAAGATTCCGTATGACTCCGGATTTTTAATTTGTCTGTCCGTGATGTCTTGTTTATATCTCTTTAGTTGACTTTTTTGTCGTAGTTGGGTTTTAGTTTTTACCTGACTACGGCGAAGCAAAAAGGAGGGTTATAATTTTGACCGGTTTCTATGTATTTATCTATGTCTGTTCCCATATATTATTTTCTAAAAGACTCATCACAATGTTGGAAGCTTCTTGATCGTCCGCTGGTCATAGGCTATATGAAGACACATTAAATTGAAAATGGCGCCCTCTAGGTGACATATCATGAACAACAAAAAATATTTTTTAATCATACCATGTTGGGTATCAAATGAAAGGTTTTAATTAGGACATTTCAAAAATATATATTATAACCCCAAAAAAACCGCGACAATCAAGACGTATTTTGCCATATGTTTATGTTAACGCGTGAGATGATAACTGCCGCTTCACGCGCCGCCGCACCGTAAACAGAAAAAACGTCAGACGCGCCGCGTGACGCAACACTGCACGAGACGCGCCACGCCCCGCGTCTCCGTAAATGAGGCCTAAAGTTATAATGCAACTTGGCATGTTTTTAAAGTTACAATTTCAACAGTTACAAAGAGGGACCATACTAAACTTTCTACTAAGGGACTAGTTATAACAAGCGCCCGAGACGCGCATTTTGTACGCTGCGTTTCGGGCGCTCAATAAAATTGTATGAATTCCTATGTAACGAATTATATCAAGCGCTGCAGTCTAAGCGAGCGCCCATGCCGGGCGCCGTTAGGCCTGCACATGTCGCAACTTGCCACTCTCAACTTGCATCTCCGTTGTGCGATTTACAAATAAGACTGGGAGAAGGTATGCCGCGGGCATTGCTGCTACGTGCGCCGCCGTGATGAAACGCCGCGTGTGACGCGGCTATGCCATTCGCGGGCTCCGCCGCAAAAAACGCTCCATTTCAAACAAACGCGTGTAAAATCGCGTCTCCGTAAACGCACTCATACAACGCCATATGTTTGAATTCAGTGCGAGCCGCGCCGCCCAAAGCCACGCGCGACTCCTCGCGTCTCCGTAAATGAAGCCTAACCGTGCCCTTGACGCTTGGACGCGAGTTCCGTTTTCACTATTTTTCCTTGTCGTTTTCTCCGCATTAGTAATAAACTTAAAAGAAACACGGTTCAAAAGTTACAACAAAATGTGGAAATCTTGTTGCGTTTGACGAGCGTCCAAAACGCGCCGGGCGCGCGCCCAAAACACAGCGCCGGTACTGAGCGCGTACCTCGGGCCTTTGTTATAATTAGTCCCTTTGGTACTTTGGCACCCATTTACATAGATGAATAGATGTCAATTCTTTTAGTGGTGAAGCCGACAATCCTACATTTATTTCTTTTGTACAGAACTCGGCCTCTTTTTCACATGTTTCAAATGTTTTCGAAGGGGATTGTTCGCGTTTGGCGCAGGAAAGGTTTTCATGACACTTGCCATATTCGTTGCACAATACAGTGCAAAATTCATTATACGAATATTATTTTTTACTTGGGTATCACTTTGCACGATCCTCCAAAGAGAGAAATCCACGATATAGCATTATATGTATTACTTGGTAACATAGTTTTCCACAAAGACGTCATTAGGTACCAATTGTACAAGGTCCTAAATAAAATTTGGTAACAATTAAATTTGAACTTTTTCACGTCAACATTGAGTTTCTAGTTCCAAAACATGAACATGATCCATAGTTCTGAATTCAAGCTTAGCGTATCGTATAAGCAAAATAAACTACAGAAGATTGAAATTCGAATTCTATAAACGCCAGACGAAAAGTTTCTGCTGGCGGGAAGGCATTGTGTTTTGTTTTCGTCGTGTTTAATGAGAGGGGTAGGTAAGGGTTGCGCGGGTGAAATATGATTTTTTGCTGTCAAACTACTCCCCCTTAACGAAAGATAATTTGTTATTCCAATTTTCCCATTTACGGGCTTATGACCGTCATAAATATTTTTTTACCTACAACATACTGAACACGAAATTGAAAAACAAGTTTAATATCTTACAAAAAAAATATTTTCTGAATTACTTAGATAATGAAGTATTTAAGGAGTATTTAATAAAATTGAATCAACTTATTTACAATGATTTTAATTAACTAACCTACTTTTAAATGTTTGCTATCTACAAAGGTACTTACACTTCCCTGTAACGTAGTAATTGTTCGAAGCCACTGCGTTCCATACACTACACAATCAAGCACGTTTTATTTGATTGTTTTTCAATAAAGTGTCTCTGTCACGTCTTAAGATATTAAAAAAGCCCATGCCCAAGAACTGCCCATGATCGAGTAGCCGCTGTTTCGCCGCTACCATCGTCCGGGCCTGTGGGACTTGGGGCTTCTTATGTAGTCTTGTGCTTGGGGATTCAGAACACCGCGAAGACGGAGCGACTCCAAATGTTGCGGCTCCGCGTAAAGTCGCCGGGCAGCGTGGGAGTTATAACGAGCCCTAGCGTACAGTTGTGCCATTGCGATGTACTCAAAATTGAATAATTATAATGCCGATCCATTTTTGCAAATCACGTTTCGAATCGCAGAATGTACGTACGACTATTGCCGCGGGACAAGACAACTGACTGAGCGAGCCGGAGCCGGTGCGCCGGCGACGGCGCGGGGGCGCTTGCCGCGTGCTTGCGGACTAGATTATGCCGTATCACTACGCTCTATAGCTTACTTTGCTCTGAACATTTACAAATCGCTCTTCTCTTTGTCGGCACCGCGCAGCCGCGAATGGCGGTTTGAGTAGTAGTACGTAATGTCAAGCTTTCGAGTTGATGTATATTTTTTAAATTATTTTAAAACAAAAACATTAATATTTTTTAAGTTTAACTTTATGATTCAATAGTACTACTTAGGGCAAATCGTTTTGTCGCAGGAAAACAACCATTAAAATTTCAGCGTGTATGTTTTTGAATGTTCAAAAACACCATGTTCGCGTTCGATTTTGAGTTATTAAATAAATACCCCAAAAACTTTCACATGGCATAAGTTACATCACCATTAAAGCTAAGCTAACCTAGCCTAAACTAATTTATGAATGTTCAATAACATGATGTCATGTTCGCCCTTGATTTCGACTTGGCTGCCATAGTATGAATTAAATAATACCCCAAAAGCTTTCATATGGCATAAGTTACGTCACTGTTGAAGCTAACCTAACCTAATTTTTTAAAGTTCAAAAACACCATGTTCGCTCTTTGATTTTGACTTAGCTGCGATAGCATGAATTAAATAATACACCAAAAGCTTTCACATGGCACCACAGTAGTCTCGCATCGGCGAATAATTCTACTAAATGCGCATCTCAACAGATCAATATAGACTACATCGAGGTATCTGAGGTTCGTGGGGCTATGGCTCGGCTTCCTCCTAAATCCACTCAAGGTCTAGACGGAATACCCCAGTATTTGGTTAAGGACGGCTGTGCAATTTTCATACAACGATGCAATTTATATTTAACATTTCCGTAGCTTCATATGTATATCCAACTGTGTGGAAAACATCTAAAGTACTTCCGGTACACAAAAGTGGCCCAAAAAGTGACATTAAAAATTACAGGCCAATAGCAGTTTTATCCATATTCGGTAAAGTGTTTTAATCGGTGCTTTATAAAAAAATATACAAGCAACTGCAACGGTGGTTCGTAGATGAACAGCACGGATGCCTGTCAAATCGCTCAACTACATCTAATTTGCTTAATATAACAACATTACTAGCCGGAAACATCACTTACAAAAAGCAAGTCGATGTGGATTATTTTGACTTCCAAAAAGCTTTTGACCGCGTCGATAACGACATACTTTTAAGCAAATTAGCCATGGCGGGTTTCTCTCCAGCGTTGCTTAAATTCTTCACAAATTATCTACACGAACGCAAGCAATATGTCACATATAAATATGCCAATTCTGAGTGCTACGCGGTCACTTCTGGCATTGGGCAAGGCACTAACCTCGGGCCCCTCTTTTTTATAATAGTCATTAACGATTTGCCTGCACGAGTGAAACACTCCACAGTCTTGATGTATGCCGACGATGTTAAAGTAGCTCTACCCATTGTCAACTCCAGCGATTCAGCTGCATTACAACTCGATATCTATAGTATACACATTTGGAGTGCTGCTAATAACCTCAACCTCAATGTTGGTAAATGTGCGATTATGACCTTTTCAAAAGCCGCACAGCCCATAAACAACACCCTACACTTTGAACAACGAGCCCTTGAAGCGAGTTTCCACCATGCGCGATTTGGGTACAAGTTTTGATTCTCACCTCACGTTTAATCAACACATAATTGAAACCTGCAACGAGTCCCGCAAAAACTTAGGTTTTGTTTTGCGTCAGGCTAAAATTTTTAATAATCGACAGACCATCATCTTATAGAACTCATACATCCGCAGTTTGCTAGAAACCAACAGTGTAATCTGGAACCCTCACGAAAAAAAATATACTTTGATCGTTGAAAGGATACAAAAGTCGTTTGTCCGCTACCTTTACTTTAAAATGTATGGCTATTACCCGTATATGTACCCAACACCATTCATACTGGGTATGGTGAATTACCAAAGTAAGGAGAAATATTGCAACCATCAAATATTTCTTCCGTCTAGTCCGAGGTTCCCACTTCAATTCTTCTCTATTGCAATTAATTTCCTTTAACGTCCCATTACCCATTCGACATAAACTTCTCACACGACAACGTCCCCTTTTTTCAATACCTTAAAACAAGTTCGTTGTATGTAGCCCTTACGCATATAAACAACATTTTACGAGTCCTTAGATCTTTTCGCTAGTACTGAGCTGAGATTCCTGACCACTGCTGCACGATATCTGGAATCCATAGCTGCACCTAGTACCATCTCATTGCATTAGTTAGATTAACCAAAACTACTATATTATATTGATATTTGTACACTAATTTCAATTGAACACTATTTAATTCCATCCTAATTCTATTGTATTTAATTTTGTAGAATTCTATTTTAATTGTTGTTTAATTTTGAATGATTCTATTTAATTTTGTATAATTGCGAGTAAATTTAGTTTTGTTTTGTTTTAATTTTATAATTGTCTCTTATTATTATTAGCCTATAACTTGTGTGTTTGGTGTCTTACTATCTTACTACTGTTAGTGCAAGTTGGTGATTAATAAATAAATAAATAACAGTTGAAGCTAACCTAAACTAATTTTCGAATGTTCAAAAACACCATTTTCGCCCTCGATTACGACTTAGCTGCCATAGTATGAATTAAATGATACCCCAAAAGCTTTCACACGGCATAAGTTACATTAATGTTGAAGCTAACCTAATCTTTTTTTTTCCGTGGTGGAAAATCCTCGTGGATGTCCTCTGCCCTGGGGCGGGCGGAGGGGTCTGTCAGAATCTTACTGACTAAAAACCACCCCGGTGTTCTGACTCACACCTACGCCGGGGGTCGCGGGAACGTAAACGTCTTCCGCAACCCCCAACTGGTGCCGGGTCGCCCCTGCGGGCCTCCTCGGGTCAGGGGGGGGAGTGAGGTGTTTGACTCCCCCGTGACGTCTAAGACGGGCGCGCGTGGAACACTACGCTCCGCCACCTCGGGTCCTGATGTGTCGGGGCGACGGACGTCCTTGTGTCCGTCGCCCCTGGACCCTATCCATTTAGGAAGCCTGGAAGAGGGCGTTGTCCGCCCTCCGCCGACGCCCGGTGCACCTGCTGCGGGCCGGGTGAGTAGACGAGATATCCCTCTCCCTTTCCACAGCCTCCTTCTGTGAAGCTAACCTAACCTATTTTTGAATGTTCAAAAACACCATGTTCGCCCTCGATTACGACTTAGCTGCCATAGGATGAATTAAATAATACCCCAAAAGCTTTCATATGGCATATGTTACATCACTGTTGGGCATTTGGTCTAGACTCCATACATCCGTGCCCGTGGTCCTTTAATGTGAGAACAATACCTCATTTGTCAAATAATGATGAGTAGGTTAGAAGTTATGAATTATACAGTATGTTAACTAACAAAGGGCGTTCCCGTTAACTCACAATAGTATAGGATCCATACATGCTAAAAACAATATTCCCAATTTTTTTAAAAAAAAATTATACAGTTTTAACTCCATGTAACGCCACTCGATTTAACGAAAAACTCCTTAAAGCGTCGAAATCGCCTGGCTTTGGTTGGTTTAGCTTGCCATCCATACAATGATACACTCTATAAAGCATTACATCCACTCTCAATCAATAACGACAACAATTTAGTTATAAAAAGTACCTATAAGCTCAGACCAAATAAAAAATCAAGACAGAGCGCTGCGAACAATACAGTGAAGCATGCCAAAACTACACCACCGCTCTGTGCATACATGCTCATACGCAAACATTTACAACCATTAACAATCAAACTACACCAAAATATGTGCACACAATATGTTTACGAAACCGGCCGCACATCACTGTTGACAGCGCTCTGTCTTGATTTTTATTTGGTATGAGCTTTTAAGTTGCCAAAATTAGTAAAAACTGCGTAGCTGTACGTTCTTTTGTCGCTTTATTATCCTAAACTCGACTGTCGGCATACCGAACTTTCTAAGAAATTCGTTCTTTTGTTTACAAATTGGGATTACTTGCACGTGTAGACTGGAAAAGTACTTCCTTTATCACCAAGATGCCTCAGTACCGCAAGATATGAATAAAATAAGTAAAAAATATATGTAAAAATCTTTTTAAAAAGCAAGCTTTTAATTAACTAAACTTTTTTACTTTTTCAACTAAGCTTTTATTTACTAAATAAACTGTCGTAAACATAGAACTTTAATATTTTCTTAAAACCTTGAGGCTTATCTTCAAGTTTAGTGTAAGAAGGACATTTACGCCTCAAGCTTTTAAGGAAATATTAGTTCTATGTTTACGACAGTTTTATTTAGTTAATTAAAAGCTTGTTTTTAAAAAGATTTTTACTTATATTTTATTTTCTTCTTTTTAGCATTACGATTTATTTAAATATCTGTTCTATCACCTTCACAAATCTAACGAATTAGGTTTTCCCATGGCCACCTTCCGGCTCCAGTACCAGACCCTGAACACTACGTAGTGTCAAAGAACTTGTTAATACATGTCCCATGAGTGCCCTAACACGATGGTGCTATCTTGTTTGATTGAGGAGTTCCTCTACCCAACTTCCGGCTCCATCATCGGACCAGCTCCATGGTATCATTTTTTCAAAATGTCTTGGTAGTTGTATAAGTATGCCAAGTTTCAGCTCAATCGTATGCCAGGAAGCTTTTGAAAAATTGATGACAAAAGAAGTAACTGGAAACACATACGAACAGAGCAAGCTAATATAAAGCTTGTAAAAAATACAGCAAAATTACTGGTGCAACAGAAGACGTCAGACTAAAATAACAGACTATACGCAATAGCGTTCAAATAAGATTGTTTTTTATGTACATAACTACTAACACTAGTCTGAATAAACTTTATATTTTTATAATTCTGATTTTACTTCACGGCGGTCTGAAATATAATTTTTAACTAAACTGTGTAGTATTTCTTACACACACACGTGTAACATCGCTTTTTTAAGAGATAAAGATATTAAAAATATATATATATATATATTTTTTTTAATATGATTATTTCACCACCATCTTTGGCAACACAGGAATGTCACTTTTCTTTCGCGCGCTCGAAGACATCGCACGGAAAAATTCCCTCGTGGCAAATTAAATTTCATTTCGATCTTAAAGCTGCGTTTATCATACGCAAAACGAAATGCCAAGTAACAAGAAACTTATAAAACGCCTCATAAGTGCATTAGATGAAAACCGGAAGAAGAAACGACGCCATCGGCGTCGGAGCCGCAAGAGCAATTCACGCTCGTGCAGCCCCCGACAACAAAGTGTATCAATGGAACCGACGTCTTATACACCAGAAGCCCCCAAAAGTAGGACTCCCAGCCCTGATCACCGACCAGAGGTAAATCTGGAACCTTCCATCAACCCTAACACAGGTAAGTTGCGGTTTTTATGATATAGGTTAGGAAAAAACGGTTTCGGTGTGCCTTTGACTTACGGAATGTTTACGAATATGAAAACCTCGGGACGCTTCGCTTTAACCTTGCATTATGGGTGTTTTTGAAAGCTTTTTTCTCAACTTGTGAATATGTGATAACCTTAGCTAAACGGTAGGCTACCAGGAGTACCAGATACTCTCAACAACATTAACTCAATGTTGTTAACTGGTATGCATTTGCCCTGGCGCGAACACGCCTCTAACAGATCACCGAGTACGAGATACTCATAGTGTCTTAAGTAAGCACTAGGTGGTTTAACTTTCTTGACGCAAAGTACGGGATACTTACGTCAACATAATGCTGTGTTGCAATGGCTGAAACCAAACGCTTCATATGCGATCATTATCTTTTATTTTTAGATATAACCGAAATGGAGACGCTCAACCCATATAAAGAAGCACTGGGTATGGACTATGAGGAGCCACAGCCATATAAAGGTCAAATTCACAAGGATATAAAATTGGACCATATATTAAAAAAAGGTCTAACGAAGGAAGAACGAGAAATGATAACCAAAAAACATGCCATACCAGACAACTGTACATTACTTGATGCTCCCCTCCTTAACCCGGAGGTAAAAGCTGTGCTCACAGAGCCCTCTAAAATAAGGGACTATGGGATTGAGATGTCCCAAAAACAACTCGGACTGGCCACCTCCATTATAGCAAAAACTATGACAGATGTCAAAGTAACAGAAGAAATAGACAAACATAAATTGTTAACAAACCTGGCTGATGCAACCAAAATTCTCACCAACATCCACCATAATCAAACACAAACTAGAATAAAGTTAATTTATCCCTTATTAGACAAGAACTTTAACCAAGTACTATCCAAAACAACAAGAGACAGTTTCCTATATGGAGAGAACCTACCGGAGCTTCTGACAAATGTAAAACAGATGCAACAAGCTGTAGCACAATTAAAAAGACCTCCCCCTGTTGTACCATCAAACAATAGACTGATCAATAACAGCATGAAACGACCCACTCAGGGAAACAGGAACGGCCCACCACTGAAATCGAAAATGAATACACGTGGTGGGCCACGGAAGACAACTCAGCCAACCACTCGACGACAACCCCGCTGGCAGCATCACTCCGAGAGAGCAACTCACCAACAAGGCCGGTACCAGAATGCCCCAACCAAACGTTGACAAACTAGGTACATGCTGGCAACTTACTTAATTATATTAACTGCTGGAGACATATTACTAATGACCCTGTAATCCTACAATGGGTACAAGGGTATGAGATACCCTTCAATTCTACACCTCTACAGTTCAATATTCCAATCTCTAATCTATCACAGTTATAAATTATACAAATGGAAAAATCCATTGCAGATCTACTGAAATTAGGTGCCATAACTCCCTGCCAACATACTAATGGCGAATTTATCAGTAAAATCTTTCTCAGACCTAAGCAAAATGGCAAATTTAGATTCATTCTGAACCTTAAACCACTAAATAAATTTATCTCAGCAAAACACTTTAAAATGGAAGATATCAGAACTGCTATCAGACTGGTGGATAGAAATTACTACATGGGCTCAATTGATCTCAAGGAGGCATACTTTTTAGTACCCATTAGTCAAAAACACAGAAAATACTTACGCTTCATTTACCTTGATCAACTTTATGAGTTCACTGCTATGCCTTATGGCTTATCCACAGCTCCTGGTGTATTTACCAAACTAGTCAAACCAGTAGTAGCTCACCTAAGGAAACAAGGACTCATATCAACCATATATCTTGACGATTATCTTTGTATTGGTAAAAGTTATCAAGAATGTTTGAGAAACATAAATACCACTATAAACTTATTCAAATGTTTGGGATTAATTATTAACTATGAAAAGAGTGAATAAAACCTAAGAATTTACGTTGTTTACTAGGCTGACTCCTAGTAAACAACGTAAATTCTTAGGTTTTATTATTAATACTCAAAACATGTGCCTTGAACTACCCATAGAAAAGAAAGTATCTATAACTAATCTTATTCAAGAGTTCTTAAAATTAAAAAGATGTTACATCAAAGATTTAGCTAAATTACTAGGTACTCTAATAGCAGCCTGTCCAGCTGTCCCTTATGGAATGATACATACAAAAACCCTAGAAAGACAGAAGTACTTAGCCCTTTTAGATTCTAATGATGATTATAACACCAAAATGGAATTATCAAGGAAATTAATTCCGGATTTACAATGGTGGCTAGAGAACTTAAAAAACTCTAGGAAATTACAAGAACAACCTTTTTCACTAGAAATCTTCTCAGATGCTTCTCTAACCGGGTGGGGGGGGTATTGTGATGGCGAGCGCATTGGCAGATTGTGGTCTGAACAAGAACAAACTTACCATATAAACCAACTTGAAATAACTGCGGCATACTTTGCTTTAAAATCATTTACTAAACAAGTGAAAAATACATCAATCATATTAAGAATCGACAATACGACCGCCATCGCATGCATCAATAAGATGGGAAGTATACAATTCCCACACCTAAATGATGTAGCTCATGACATATGGACCTGGTGTCAGGAAAGGGACATATACACATATGCCTCATATGTAAAATCAAAAGAAAACTCTATAGCGGATCAAGAATCTAGAAACAGTAACATTGATACAGAATGGGAACTATCACCTACTGCATTCAGCCTGATTTGCTTTAAACTTGGTCAAGCAAAGATTGACCTATTCGCTAGCAGAATAAACTATAAATGCGAAAAATATGTCTCATGGAGGAAAGATCCGTATGCATTCAATATAGATGCTTTCACCCTAGACTGGTCAAAATCCTTCTTCTATGCTTTTCCCCCGTTTGCCCTGATCACAAGGTGCTTGCAAAAAATAAAAAATGACAAAGCCAAAGGAATACTAGTCTACCCACTTTGGAGATTTAGCTATGGGGTACCACGGTTGTGAGGACAACCGTGGTACCCCATAGCTAAATCCCTGGAAATATCTGAGCCAGTTATATTCTACCCTGATGAAAATCTTTTACTATCACCTTTCAGGACGACATATCCACTGAGCTCGACACTTACCCTGGCTGCAGCAATCTTCTGCGGAAAGCATTCCAACAGAGAGGACTGCCAACTAAGTCACTAAACATAATGTTAGCCTCACTCTCAACAGGTACAATTAAACAATACAATGTTACATATAGAGCTTGGTGGGGCTATTGCAAAACCCATTCATTAAGTGTCTACACAGCATCCGAACCCCAAGTAATACAATTCCTTACTGAAAGATTTGAATCGAATGTAGGTTATAGCAGTCTTAACTCAGATAGATAGGCCTTATCAACCCTTATTAGCTCAAAGGTTGGGAACGATGATAGAGTCACAAGATTTCTCAAAGGGGTATATAGACTCAGACCAGCATTACCCCGATACTCTCATTCATGGAACCCATCAAACATATTTAATTAATCTCTTATCCTCCTGGCCGGACAATATTCAACTTTCCCTTGAAAAACTGACAAAGAAGTTGGCTGTTCTCTTAGCCCTTACATCAGCTCAGCGGACTCAAACATTGTCTTTAATTATGTTACCAAACATTGCTATAACTAATGATAAAATAACCATAGGAATTACTGATCTCATTAAGACCTCCATTGTGAATAAGACACAGCCAAAAATCCATCTGCCTTTTTTCACACAAAACCCAAAAATCTGCCCAGCCAAAACCCTAATAGACTACATTTCAATTACTGAAACCCTTAGAAATCAGGAACCCTATCTCTGGATAACTTTCAAAAAACCATACAAAAAAGCTACCAGCCAAACTATCAGTAGATGGATCAAAAACATCATGAAAGAGAGTGGAATCGATACCTCACAGTTTACCTCACACAGCACCAGACACACAGCAACCTCATCTGCCAAAAGAGCTGGCATCAACATTGACATCATAAGAAAGGCAGCTGGATGGACAAACAACTCTAAAACTTTCGCTAAATATTACAATTTACCACTATGCGAAGGCCCATCCTCAGAAACCTTTGCATTGTCTGTCCTCAACAACTAATTACACTCCTCTTCGGACAGTTCTGTAATTATAAAAAGAACATTTTTGTCTGCTTTGTGGTAGGTATACTATAACATACATCATGTGGACTATACCATAACGTTGATTATGCTTCATGGCTGATTATATCTCATTGTAAATTGTGACTCATTGTTTGATTATACTGTATTGCTGATTATGAATAACTTAATATTCTTAAGTAAACAGTGTTGATTAAGATTAATAAAATAAAAATACTTAATTATGCTTCATGACCGATAAAACCTCATTGTTAATTGTGACTCATTGTTGATCATACCGTATTGTTGATTATGAATAGCTTAATATTCTTAAGTAAACAGTGTTGATTAAGATTAATAAAATAAGAATACTCAATACACCAGAACATGTTATAATTTATTAACTAACTGAATTATTGCAGACAGCTCTAAACATCTACACAGTTTAAATCAATTATATTTCAGACCGCCGTGAAGTAAAATTGGGAATCAAACGAGCTTACCTGCTAAGCGAAGTCTTGATTCTAATTTTACGAACGGCGGTCTGAAATATTATTGATTTAAACTGTGTAGTATTTCTTACACACACACGTGTAACATCGCGTTTTTAAGAGATAAAGATATTTAAAAAAAAAATATATATATACAGTATGTAACAAAAACCCTGTCGGATCCTTAAGGGTATTATTTGGTATAGTATTGTGTGCCCATATACGTAACCATTTCATGGTTTTGAGATTATTATTTTTCCCCAATGAAAATAATTAATTTAAAAAAATAAAAATAAACTTATCAAAGGCAACACTTATCCTCGATAAAGTTCATGTGTTCACCGTATTTGTTTTCATGTGTTCATGTTCTACAATTTGAAGCCGCCCGAGCGGGACGGTTTTTATGATTCTTTGACATGAGCCGCCCGCCTGCATTGTCGCTTGCCGCCAAACAAACTTATAGCTAAATAAACCTACGTTATGCCTACGCGTTGTTATCAGCTGATTTGAGCTGATATCGTTTAGGCATAGTGAACTTGACTTCAATTTCTGTTCATCAAGAAACAATTAATTGAAATAAATGTAGCCCAGAAAAGGGCTTTTTAAAAATGTGCTTTTGGCACAGAAATGAAAACAGACACAAGTGAGCTAAGAAAAAGGTACTTACCGAATTTTGGTATTAGTTTATTAAAACAGTAACTTGTTGTTGTTGGATACCTCGGCGATCATGCTCCACATGTCTACCTCCAACACTGATACACATTCGACACCTTTTTATTAAATTGTCACGTACTCTTTGCAGCGCACTTGTGTCTGATTTAATTAAATTGAAAGCTGCTACAATCCGAGCTCTTACTTCGATTTCCGAATCACACTCTTTTTTAAAAACCATTTGTTTGACATGACCCCATAAATAGAAGTCCAGAGGCGTAAGATCGGGAGACCGTGCTGGCCACGAAATTGGTCCCCCCCGGCCAATCCATTGCCTCGGGAACTGAGCATCTAAATACTCGCGCACCGCACGCGAGAAATGTGGAGGCGCGCCGTCATGTTGAAACCACATTGAGCGATGGAAATTGAGGTCTATTAAAGGATCCAACTCTTCACTCAGCTCTTCACTCAAGAAAGACAGGTAGTTTGAACCATTCATTGTGGGCCTCAAAAAGTATGGACCAATAATCTGGTCTCCGAGGATACCAGCCCACACGTTAACACGCCAACGATGTTGGAAATTACTCGGTTTCATAGCTAGCGGGTTTTCGAGCGCCCACACGTGTTCGTTGTGGCAGTTGAATACACCTGTTCTTACAAACGAGCATTCATCGGAGAAAAGCACGCGATTCAAGAAACCTTCATGTTCTTCGACTTTTCTTAAGATCCAATTACAAAATTCCATTCTTGGTTCGTAATCAGTGGGAAGAAGGGATTGAACCCGCCGGTAGTGATAAGGGTGCTGACCATCTCCCTTCAGCACTCTCCAAACCAGCATGTGATTAGTGTCTAGTTGTCGAGCAACAGAGCATGTGCTTTGCGTGGCGTCCGCCGCAAACATATCCAAAACTTGTTCCTCGATATCCAGGTTGCGCTCTCGTGGTCTTCCAGCATCAGCGCGCTGTGTCTCGTGGCCATGAGCACTGCCTGTGGTGAACACACGGTTATGTAGACGTTGGAACGCACGCTCCGACGGTACTGGCACACCTGGCCTGTGAAAACGCACCTCATAATCTCTACGCGCAGCTGCATAATTACAATCGGCCTTGCCTAAGCACATTAACATATTAAAATATTCCCGATTGGAATATGACATTACGGACGTCCGATCGAAAGGAATCTTCACGAAAGACTGACTAGCAACAAGCGTACAGACACGCGCCGCATCGCACGGTAGGCAACCAGTCGGCTACATCAGACAAGTCGGCGACTCGCTAGAGAGCACCGACAGCGCGCCCAGTGTAGGGCGGTATCCTTTGAAATAAAAATAGGTAAAATAAAAAGATTTCCCCGGTGAGTGGAATGTTGTCAATTTATGAAAATTTGCCGTATTTAGTGTGAATGTCGCATGGTTTATAAAAATAAAATAATCATTATCTTTTGATTTTTATGAGTTACATTTTTAAATATATTTTTTATAGTACGTATGTTAACCCAGGAATACGCCTTTAATGGATCGGACAGGGTTTTTGTTACATACTGTATATATATATTTTTATATATATATATATATATATTTTTTTTTTAATATTCTCGCTTTTCTAGCTCGTTTGATTCCCAATTTTTCTTCTCTCCATTTAACAACTCTCTATAGCGCCATAGAATGCATAGTCCCTTCAGTGTCGTTATATAGAGTTTACACTGATGAGTAATGAATGATAATATCATTACTCATCAGTGTTACGTATCGTATCTAAATAAAATAGTTTGTAAATAGTTTTGTGAATATAATATATTCACAAAACTATTAAATTGATACGATACGTAACACTGATGAGTAATGATATTATCATTCATTACTCATCAGTGTAAACTCTATATAACGACACTGAAGGGACTATGCATTCTATGGCGAATATATTATGAATATATTATATTCACAAAACTATTAAATTGATACGATACGTAACACTGATGAGTAATGATATTATCATTCATTACTCATCAGTGTAAACTCTTATATTCACAAAACTATTAAATTGATACGTAAAAGAAATACTCTGTACATACACACTTGTATTTCAACGTAGAAAGACAAGTGTACGCTTTCAGTGTTTCTTTTCCGATTTTTTTTTTTTTTTTTTTTAATATTACACTATTAAAAAAAATTAAAATCTTTTTTCGAATGGGCAATTTTTTTTAGCATGATGTATAGTCGCTATACCATTGCAGACTAACGAGAATGCCCTTCTGTTATACATACTGGTCAAAATCATAACCCTCTATAAAAGGACGAACGGACAGCAAGACATAAGCAAATCCTGCATATCAGAGTGTACTTCGGTACCGCTGAGACCGCCGGGGGGGGGGGGAGGTGTGATCTGTAAACTTCACGTCATACGTCGCGACGCGGTGTGATCTCTCGCAGATTAAAAAGCCATTTGCGGCCATCCATCTAACCAAGACTCACGCCGCTCCAGACCGCATCGCACCGTTCACAACGCAATCAGCATGATACTGCACTGGAAAGCGATGCTATGGCGCCGTGACACGGTGACCCATTTACTGCTGCTAGGGATCACCTCTGGCAAAAACCCTTTCAGGGTTTTTTCACGCTACACGAGAAATTACAATGGGGACCTCATATAAAATCTCTTGCGCGGCGGCTCAGCTCGGCCGCTTATGCTGTTAGAAAGATAAGACAGTAGAAACCGCGCGGTTTGGTCTATTTCAGTTACTTCCACAGCATTATGTCGTATGGCATTTTATGGGTCGACTGACATTGAATCCATCTTTATTTTGCAAAAGAGAGCTGTCAGAGCTAATTATATTCTATGTCGCCGCGAATCTCTCGGGGAACTATTTAAAAGGATTAATAATTATTATGATGGTACCTTATAATCATTAAGAATAAAAAATTTATAAAAAAAAATCTTTTTAATAAAATAAGTGATAGACATAATTTTAATATTATAAATAAAGATAAAATAGATCCCACCATTTTTCAGATTAGCTAAAGTACAAACATTTATTAT
Organism: Lithophane semibrunnea; assembly: GCA_947363905.1. Classification (NCBI taxonomy): domain Eukaryota; kingdom Metazoa; phylum Arthropoda; class Insecta; order Lepidoptera; family Noctuidae; genus Lithophane; species Lithophane semibrunnea. The sequence goes on along the minus strand of OX376192.1, from coordinate 198,007 downwards.
AGGGTACTGCATTAAATGCTATAACAAAATACCTTGTGATATATCGACGATGAAGTGACATGAACCTCTATCTACCAAAACATAATTATTACAGGAAACGAAAAAAACGTTTCAATTTTTTTTAAACACAAAGTATGAGCAAAACTATTATTGATTATATATTATCTGAGAAGCGTGTATCGGGGGATGTGTGACACTTGTAGATATCCAATCAACTTTTTGATTTAGGCGTAGATAGGTGATATTGGCAACCTAGGCTTTAAAAATATACATAATAATAGCCAAGATAGAAGATCTTTCTAGTAAGGAAATGCTAAGATATTTTAAATAAAAGGCGTGATTTTTATAGAAATTTTAACTTTGATTAACATTAAATGAACTTTAACATTGTTTCAAATGTTTACAAAATAATAGTGGCGTATTGTCGTATTATTATAATAGGTGATAGAACATAAAAATAGCTACATTTTGTTCACATTGTGGAATGCAATAAACGTATTGAGTACATTGATTTCGAGACGTAATTAAAAGACAAGAGAATAATCAGTTTATAACAAATTAAGTTTTATTATGAATAAAATATAAGTAAAAATCTTTTTAAAAACAAGCTTTTAATGAACTAAAAAGTACGAAATAAAACTTACGTTAACATAGAAATTTAATATTTTCTTAAAACCTTGAAGCTTACCTTCAAGTTTAGTGTAAGCTTTTAAGAATTTTAAACCTAGTGTCAAAGCACTTGTAAATACATAACCAATGAGTCCAAACACGACGGTGCTATCTTTTTTGATTGAGGAGTTCCCATGGCCACCTTCCGGCTCTATCATCAGGCCCTGAACACCACCTAGTGTCAAAGCACTTGTCAACACATAACCAACTAGTCCAAACACGATGGTGCTATCTTGTTTGATTGAGGGGTTCCTATGGCCACCTTCCGGCTCCATCATCAGACCCTGAACACGACCTAGTGTCAAAGCACTTGTTAATACATGTCCTATGAGTCCTAACACGATGGTGCTATCTTATTTGATTGAGGAGTTCCTATGCCTAGCTTCCGGCTCCATCATCAGACCAGCTCTATGGTATCATTTTTTCAAAATTTCTCGGTAGTTGTATGGGTATGCCAAGTTTCAGCTCAATCGGATGCCAGGAAGTGCTTGAAAAATTGATGACAAAAGGAGTAACCGGAAACACATACGAACAGAGCAAGCTAATATAAAGCTTGTAAAAATTATTACTTAGCAATTCTCTGTTTCTTTTTAAAGCCATTTTTTAATATTTTGCCATTTTCTTATAAACTTGCGGGGCTATGCAAAATTGTCCACATTAGGACTGTTTTTGCTCTCTGTCCGCGTAACATAATAATATCATTCCTCCTGTTACGTTACGGTACGTTTAACAGTATCTGATTGGTAGGGAAACCATTGTGTATAAACTGTAATTGTGTGTTAACTTAACAAATAAAGCAACTTCATAAATATACACAGCCAGTAGTGTCAGAATTTTGTATTTTTAAGTATGGTTCACAACGGTCCGTTACTTGTAGTCCAAACATGGCTCTGCATCATTTTTTGCATTTTAAAGCGGCTTTTCTATTTGTAGTTACCCTAAAATATAAAACCGTATCTTAATACAGATACCACAAGACCATGATAAGCTATGGGGTAGTCCATCTGAGTTAACTGTTGGACCAAGATTATACAGGGCATGGGATGAACTACACGTTTTCTTAAAAATGCATTATTTGGGTTTTTCAAGATTCATTCTTAAATTAAACTGAAACTCAAAGCATTTATTTAAATTAAACCATTTACAGGCACTTTTGAATTGTCAAAGAGTCGCGCCCATTCGAAATTGTAGATCTCTATAGAGAAGAACGGGCAAGAAACTCCAAGGACACTCTTTTAAAAATGGATATAATAATAATAATATATGCTTTATTTCGGACTACTTATACAAGTACACACAATCCATATAATGTTAGAAAAACTATGTTAGTAAAATTTTTAAAAACTAAAACTGACGTGGCCCAACACACATTGGCACGTGCCTCCGTACCCAGTGTCTTATAAAGGGACTGTCTACTTTGTCCAATAATGTGTTTAGGATGCTGTTGGAGCTTCCGCGCAACCTACCCATTATTGACGCTGTCAGTGGCGAAGGGTGATTTCTCGGGGGTGGGAACCCGGAGCAATGAAAAAAAAAAAAAAAAACAAATTATATATTATATATATACTGACGAATTGAGAACCTCCTCCTTTTTGAAAAACCCGTTTAATAATACTTGTTATGATGTCACTTCGGACCTTATGGCCGCGAAAAGCTACTTCTTGTTTGTTTACCTAACAAAAGAACGGTGTCAATAAACCGTTTAATTAAATTCCTATTTCGATCTACTTTTCTCAAACTTATTTATAAACTCACATTCAAAAAGCCCGCTTTCACAAACCACGCACGCTCACACATTTTACTAAGCTCTTACGCTCCTTATAGCGCAACGCCATCTAACGAAAATATCAGAAATGCAATGCATTTTGGCAGTACAAGAACGAGATATCTCCATTAAAAAATTCACAAAATAATTAAACAGAGGGCGCGTTTAACGAGAAATTTTTAGGGAGTGGCATTTTACAATTCAGAGTTTTCGCTCACGGCCACTAGAGGGAATTGGCCGCGCGGGCGTAGAGCTTCAAACGAATTTGCGAAAAATCGTCAGATTATGAATGTAAAAACCCCTTTATTACATGAACTACTAGAATCTGAGAAAAGTAAAAAAGGGAAACAATACATTTTATTTTATTTACAACTGCCAGTCAGCCATTCATATTTATCGTAAAGGGAAACATTAGAATGTTTGAAAAAACCATCACGTCGTTTGTAATGTATACTTACATCTGAGCAAGCACGGCCTAACGTAATTATGTGTTTCTTATTTTCAAAACTTAACCTTGGAAAGCATGTTTCCTCACAAAGAAAATAATCCTAAACAACAATGTATAGGCTACCACTAAGCTACCAGAAGGGCCGCACGCGGGCCAAAAGACATTGTAGTTAATTAGAAAGTCCTTGACGAATTATTGCCGCCATCCTAATTATTGATCGTACTTATAACTTTTCAAATCTATTAAAAAAATTCAACTTATTAACTATCTACTTACCCCAAATACATAATTACAACGTACACTTTCACTAAAGTCAAAACACTTTAATCACTGTTTTATACCAACAAACTAATACTACTACTATGATTCTCGTACTGATAAACTAACGAATTCAATAAATAATACGAACAAAATGCAAATTAACTGCAAGTGTAAACAAATTATAATGCGATAACGTCAAACAGCAACCACACAATAGCGTCCTGTCCGAACTCCGAGCCGAACGCATTACGAAATTCAACGAAAACTACCGAACCGACTCGCTGCATCTACGCGCACGCAATTTTAGATCGCTTTAGGTACCATAACCCATATTTGACCGGCTTGCTTGAAGCGAATGAAACCGGGGTGTCACGTGACCGAAGTGACGTCATGACGCCTTGATTTTTGAAGGAGCAATAAGCCAGCCGCGCCGCCGAGTTATTTTAGAGAATTTTTTTTTGCTGTTGGGAGACAACAAAGACAAAACATTGAATGTAGGCGTTTTGTATAGTTTTAATTATATGGTGTATTAAATATCTATAGTGTGATTACTGAACAGGCATTTTAAACACTACTGACTGTGTCATTTTTCAATGACCATAAAGTGGTTTTGTTTCGAATTCCAGAAGGGAAGCCGATAGGAATCCGCTTGAAGGGGAGCTTCGGCCCTGGACGCTGTTCTCTTCCTCATAATTGCATGAAAATCGTCAACACACATTATAGATATGTCGGAGATACGTCAGGATTTATTCCATTAGAATCATCAGAAAACATCATGTGACACGGCGTTTATTAGAATTAAAATTTGAAACAATAACTTAAAACCAAACGAAACGTAGGACAGTTCCTAGACTAGACTGGAGGTTCTGTTCTCCAGGACGGTCAGCAGGCAAGAGAGCTCGCCCTGGCGCCCCTCCAACAGCTAGGCTCCGTCGTAGCACGAAGTTAGCCGCGTGTCAGTGTTACCACCACTCGCGTCACGTGCCGCGCTTCGTTTAGCGACCGTACTGATGACCGTCTCCGACACGGCCATCCTGCGATACACACGTCCTCGTGTGTTAGACGTGTGTTAGCCCGATAAAACAAACACTTCTTTGTTTGAGGATGGGAAATCATCAAATGACTTCTCCCACTTTGGGCGAAGCGGGAGGGCGTGTCAGACTTTTACTGACTAAAACCCACCCTTGTTCCTTCAGTTGCCTGTTGCCAAGGGCCCGGGTATCCCTTTCGGACTTTCCCGCAGCCCTGGCAGGTGCTTGTTTGTCCTGGTGAGTCTCTTATTCAGAAGCGACGCGGGGGTGCGAGGAGTCCAAGATCCTCGTTAGTGGCACCGCGTCGTACACGCACCCTCTGCAGTAAGTCGTCGCGCAGTGCGCGCCGCATCAGCTGCACCACGATGCGCCGCTCGCGCGCTGCCGCTGCCGCTTCTCCCACTGTGCGCGTTCCGCTGACTTGAGTCGCGCCGCCCGCAGAGGTCTTCCGTACCTCTCGTTCAGTCCGCAGGCCCAGCCGTTGCGTGAACACTATAAAGAAACAAACTCGCAAAGTATCACATAGCTCGGTCACTCCTGACCTAAACCGTAAAATCAGTTTGTGAACTTCTGATTTATCAGAATTTAATAAAGTCGAATTTTAACAGAACTCTTTAGTTTAATTTTGAACAGAACTAGGGTACCTTTTTACTAACACCAATGACAAATTATAAGAAAATTAACATCTTATCAATAATCAGGAAATTCAAAGTACAACTGACTACACATTTTCATCGCGCATCTCGCGAAAGACAATCAATCCAAATAAATCAACAAATTTAAGCTCTGCATGTGATCTCTGGCTACGCATAGCCCAGTAACCTCCAGTTACTCATCTTTACTTTATGCGAACCCCAACGGGAACGCCAAACGTCTAATCATTATGCAAACTTAAATACTCTCCTCATTGTTACAACTACTACTTTGCTCTACCTCAGTTTCGTCAGGTATACTTTGATTCTCTGGCATGCGTCTCAACGCCTGAAATTCAAGGGTCTTATGGTTTATAGGTCTCAACCTGAATGGGGTCCTTATACTTCGGTTAATTAAATATCGCAAATAGCCCACCATCTGTGAACTCGCGGCGTCAGATCAGTTCTTTTACGTGACGAATTTTAATGAGTTACCGTCTGCCACTACTGTAAACTGCGGACTGTGTAATTATTCACTAAATTGTTTGATCGCGTATGATTCGACGTTCGTCCAGATACAATATGTAAGGACGTCTTTGCACTGTACGATTAGGGTCGATCAATCTTAACTCTAATATGTTCGGTAAGAAACGTGAGAGTCAAGTCCAGTATCAAATCAAGTACGCAGTACTCTACACATCAATCTCAACCAAATGCTTCCATCTGGCAAATAAGTGGGACCTCCAACCGGTACCCAACTTACACAACACTTCACTTTGCCTCCATCCGGCATCATCAGCGACTGCCTACATCCCCATGCCAAACGCACGCCACACACCATTGTGGCCGCACTGAGACGGGAAATTAGACCCGGTTTTACACCTACGCCTACGAATGGCCAGGAGATGCATGCGGTCTGAGCCACTTGCGTACCAAACTTAACACCGAACGAAAGTAAAAGTCAAATTTACAGTCGTCAGCAACTACACACACACACATAAGTATCTTAACTAATCGAATCTTTTTAAATCTTAATTTATCTGATGACATAAGAACTGCTAAGCCCAGCGCTAAACTTGCTCGTCCTATCTTAGTTTCGTAGCGCAAGTAATAATCAGGTAAAACGTGCAAAAGAATTTCAAAAATATTTTCATCAACTTCAATAATAGTCAAAATCTGTACAGTCTACCTGACAGAAGTTTTTCCGATTCCAGTCAACGTTTCATTATCATAAAGCCACTAAATTTGCATGAAACAGATTCTTTAATAAGCGATAATTCTGTACCCGAATCTTAATAAAAAGGAGGTTTTTTCTTACTAAAAGAGGTTGTTCTGTGCTGAATACACGTGTTTGACCAATACCAGTCAACGCAACAACGTTATTAACTCTTTTTCCACTTAATTTGGCTGCACAACTCCCGTTTATTAACGAGCATTCAGCACCAGAATCGTAAACAAAACAATACAGCTCACCTTTATGTTCTAACGTGTCTGAGGGTAGTTCGACAATGCAAAAGTCGACTCGTTTCCCGACCGGTACAGCAGCGCTGAAACCGCCTGCTGTGCAGCGACTGGTGATGTGGCCAGGCGTGCCGCACTTGAAGCACACCAGTAAGCTGCTGCTGGCTTGTAGTCGTTGCCCGACACACGTAACAGCCGGCACAGGCAACGGTTTCTTGACGTCGTTCATATTTTTGCGATAATCCGCTTCGCTTGATTTTTAGAGTTTGTATCGGTGCATTGACCAACAAATGCACGCATTGTTTCGCATTTCAAAAAGTAACCGCCACTGATTGTTATTTTCACTGTCCCCGCGTGTGATCTCATTAGCACGATTTAATCCCACTTCTGATGTCGGAGATACGTCAGGATTTATTCCATTAGAATCATCAGAAAACATCATGTGGGCAGAAGGTGGGTTTCGTGCAATGAAAACACACTGAGTGCGATACACGGCGTTTATTAGAATTAAAATTTGAAACAATAACTTAAAACCAAACGAAACGTAGGACAGTTCCTAGACTAGACTGGAGGTTCTGTTCTCCAGGACGGTCAGCAGGCAAGAGAGCTCGCCCTGGCGCCCCTCCAACAGCTAGGCTCCGTCGTGGCACGAAGTTAGCCGCGTGTCAGTGTTACCACCACTCGCGTCACGTGCCGCGCTTCGTTTAGCGACCGTACTGATGACCGTCTCCGACAGATATTACAAAATCCTGGGTACAGAGTATTCTTGGTGCTTCTATATGTGAGGACAATGTCAAACGAAAAATAATGAAAAACAATTCAAAATATAATATTAAAAATAAGCCCTGGCAGATGAGAGATGACCAGTCCCAACTGACGGCGCCCGTTCACGAACTGACACATGGATCAGCACCATCCAGCTCAACCATTTTGTAGGGAACCGAATGATGCAACACACGCGCCACCATCAGCGAGACATTTAAGTGAGTATGACATACACTCATCTGTCATGCTCTTTCAAGTCAATATAAAACATGATACCATATTAAACGGCTCCATGGTACTCACATTTACAAAATTGAAAAAATGCTTCTAAATTATAAAAAAACTATAGTTTGCAATTCACTTGAGAGATTATTATAATAGAATTTAAAGAAAATATAAACATTAAGTTTGTAAAGTCGGAAAAAAAGGGGAAGAGTTGCGGCAGGGCGGCGCGGCGCCGGCGTCGAACGGTTCGCGTATTGCATTTTCATACTCGTGATAACTTCGAAATTAAATGTCCGATTCGAATGAATTAAAAAGTATTTTACTGCTACATAAATACCCTTGATTTTAAAACTATTTATTTGAATAAGAATTAATATTATTTTGATAAAACTCCTTCGCAAATATTGCATTAATGATTACCATAAAAAAGGTCATAAACCTTTGTCGCGAACTTTTTTACACGGCTACACATCAAGCTATACATTTCCATTTTATGCTGATCTCGCAGTGTATAGGATTTCCGTACAATTCGAGGTCAGCTTATACTGGAAATGTATAGCTTGATGTGTAGCCGTGTGTACATGATATATACGAAACATAAACCGTTTACGCAGCGCACGCAACGGAAGCTCTCAAAAAGGAATATTTTTTCCCGTTTTTGCAACATATTTCATTTATCTTCTTCTTCGTCGTTCCCTCAATGCTGAGGATCGCGACCACATGTGACGCGTCTCCAAGCTATGCGGTCTTCTGCAGTATGGACCGCTTGATAGATGCTGCCTCCAGCAACCTTTTTGATCGCGTCTGACCATCTTGCTGGTGCTCTGCCTTGAGCGCGTTTTCCTTCCACCCGGCCCAGTATCAAAAGCCTTTCCAGACTATGCTTAGGTGAACGCATAATATGTCCGAAAAAGCTAAGGGCACGCTCCTGACATACAGTAGATAGCCGCTTGGTGATGTTGAGTTCCTCCAGTATGGATTCATTCGTTCTCATGGCGGTCCATGGTATACGAAGTAGCCTCCGCCAACACCACATTCCGAAAGCATCGATTTTACTGCCTTCGCGGCTTTTAATGCACCACGTTTCAGCGCCATATAAAAAAATGGAAAAAACTAGAGCACGGGTCAGTCGCATTTTGGTATTTCGACGGATGCCACGGTTCTTCAAAATTTTCCCTAGACTGGTCATCGCACTTTTGGCCATACCAGTACGACGGCGGATTTCCTCCAAGCAGCTACCCTCATTCGTGATCAGAGACCCAAGATTACCCAAGATTTCATTTATGCTCCGCTCCTATTGTTCGTAGCGTGATGTTATATAGCCTTTCTCGATAAATGAACTATCCAACACAAAAATAATTTTTAAATTCCAACCAGTCGTTCCTGAGATTAGCGCGTTCAAACAAACAAACTCTTCAGCTTTATAATATTTATATTATATATTATTTATATTCTTTATTTCACTTTTCACACATATAAATTATATTTTTAAATATTAGAATAAAAAAATATATAAAACATTTAAAAATATAAAAAATAGTAGCCCACCGGTATCGGGAACAGGGTCCAAGCTACCGGCGGTCAGGGCTCCAGAGAGAGGAACCTCCTAACAATGCGAGCCGTGTCCAGGAGTACAGCTTTCTGAATCAAGCCCTTAATCCAGCTGCCCAACGAGAGCCTCCTTAGGTGTTGGTCGAGGCTCTTGGCAATTAAGCCATTGGCTGATACGACTATCGGCACAATGATCGCAGAGTCCACATCCCACATGTCGACAACCTCGTGAGCCAAGTCAAGATACTTGATTTGTTTATCTTTCTCGGCCTTCACGAGGTTCCCGTCATGCGGGACCGTTATGTCAATGATCATTGCGCGCCGCTCTGTTCGATCCACCACCACTATATCAGGCTTATTGGCAACAATAGTCCTGTCAGTGATGATGGATCGATCCCAGTACAATGTGATATTTCCATTTTCGAGAACTGGGTCGGGCACGTACCTGTAGTACGGCACTTCCGATTCCACTAGGCTGTATTTCAGAGCAAGTTGCTGATGGATAATCCTGGCTACAAGGTTGTGTCTATGCAAGTACTCTCCGTTTGCTAGATGAGAACATCCGGAGATAATGTGACGGATTGATTCTCCCGGTCGGTGGCATGCCCGACAGATGTCAACCGTGCCGTCCTTCACAATAAATCTCCGGTAATTGTTCGTCATGATAACTTCGTCCATAATTGCACAGACAAAACCTTCGGTTTCCCCAAAGATGTCACCGAAACGCAGCCAGGCTACGGACGCTAGTAAATCTACATCGGGTCCATGCAGGGCCCGGAAAAAGCGTCCGTGAAGCTCCTTACTCTGCCATACCTCCTTGCGATCGTTAGTGTCAAGCACTACAGGCTTGCGCCAGTTCTCTTTCGCCAAGGAGAGCGGGGTGAGGCCCTTGTCCACCGCGACCACATCTCGATGCATTCCCACGTCGGCTTCTAGGAAATATTCCCTGAGACTGCATATCTCGCGATTGTGGAGGGTCTTAGCGTTTAAAAAGCCTCGACCTCCACACTTTCGCGGGATATACAGTCTCATTACCGATGACCGTGGGTGATGCATTCGGTATGCAGTCAGCAGCGTACGGACCCTCCTATCCAGGGCGTCAAGTTCGGTCTGAGTCCATTTGAGTATGCCGAAGGAGTACATCAAAACCGGCATGACCCAACCGTTGAAGGCGCGCACCTTGTTCCCGCCTGATAGAAGACTATTAAATACTTTCTTCAGGCGGCCAAAGAAGCGCTCCTTCAACGATTGCTTCATGTCAGTAACATTGATGCCTAACGCTTCCGACATACCCAAATACTTATAGGTTTCGGATGCGGAGAGGGCTCTTAGGTATATGGAATCCGAGAGTTGGGTGCCCACGGATTCCACAATCTCCCCTCGCTTTACATGCATGACCGCACATTTGTCCACACCAAATTCCATCCTGATGGCTCTACTGAAAGTTTCAGTTATTTTCAGTAGCTCCATCAGTTGTAAATTGTTGGGGGCAAAGAGTTTATTTATATTATTATTAAATATTTTAACTAGTGAGCCCAAGTGCCTGTGGAACAGGACCAGCATTAAGCCAAGCATTTTTATCTACGATATAATCATCCAACTCACCAATCATACAAGCATATATTATATATATGCTTGTCTCCATAGTGTGCGGTTAACGCATGTTTTTCTTCTCATTTTTTGAAGAATATTGAGTGGTATTTTATTATAACATTTTACACAGTACCCCATAAAAGAAGTATGTACTTTAGACAATCTGAAACGTGGTTGATCTAATTTGTTCCTATTTCTAGTGTTAAAGTTATGCCTGTCACTTATCTTACTATACTAAAAAGATGTAGATTTTTCCGAACATACATAATGTTTTCATTTATGTACTGACAATGAAACGTCATGATGTTAATTTTTTTAAACAGTTTCCTCAGATATTCGCGTCTGTGGAGGTTGTAGATGGCTCGGACAGCCCTCTTTTGCAATATAAAGATAGAATCAATATCTGCAGCCCGTCCCTACAGCAAAATACCGTAAGACATGATGCTATGAAATTAACTAAAATAGACCAGTCTCGCGGTATCCACTTCTGTTAGTTGGCGGATTTTCCAAACAGCGTAAGCGGCTGAACTTAGTCGCCCTGCAAGTGATGTTATGTGAGGACCCCACTGTTGTTTTGAATCAAGCGTGATCCCCAGGAATACTGTATTTTTGACGAATTCTAATATCTCCCTATTTAGTACAACATTCACTACTTCTTACATTCGGTAACGTGAATCTTATGCATTTAGTTTTCTTTTCATTTAATACCAAATTATTTATAGTAAACCAATTATAGATCTTGAACATAGCGTTATTTACGTCGTCAAGCTCCTGTGCATGTCTATTTACTTTAAAAATCAGTGATGTGTCATCAGCAAATAACACCATTTGTGGTCGGTTTTTCAGTAGATGAGGTAAATCATTTATATACAACGTGTAACAGAATAAGCGCAAGACCTGAAAGTAGTTTGCTCAGAATCGGCTTCTGAATCGATTTCCATCATTATTTATATGTGTTAATTTTTCATGAAAAAATCTTTTCTTTAACTGAAAGTAGAACCACCGCGTCTTAACAAGGTAATAAGATATTTTATTTAAGGAAATTTAAGCCTTATCTCAAAGGAATAAAGCCTATTCAAATGCATAACCAAATTTGTAATACGCTCATAGCTATCCTATGTGTAGTGCGCGGTAAATAAAATAGTTAATTCAAGGAAGCTTAATCCTTATTGCAAAGCAATATGTCTTATTTAAATGCAAAACCTAATTTGTTGTTCGGTCATAGCTTTCTTTACACACACATAAACATTGCTTTTTATTACGTTTGAGCTAGTTGTGTTAAAAAAAAATGTTAATTTAACGAAATTTAGACCTAATCAAGCGCCGTCACCGTCCGCGGTGCGCCCGCTCACAAGGGTACTAAGGGTAGTTATTCGCCGGCAGCGAGCGACAAGTGTTCCCGAATGTCATTTGTTTACGTGCGCGATGGCATTCCAGTACACCAATATTCAGTACACGGAGATGGTGAGGACACTGGCTCGTTGTTACGATAATGTCGAGTTAGCGTGTTGAGAGTTCAACGCTAGATATGGTACCAGAGCAGTGAGCGCCAGGACGTAGTATTATAATATCTGTGGCCAGGACAATGTGAAGTGCAACTCAGCGTCTGAGGGACTCCGGTACCTTTCGTCCTAACACGGCCATAGATAGAGGGGCGAATGTGCGCACTAATTTCTTCTTTCTTTCTTTCTAAATAAACTAAATTTGCATCGAGCAAGGCGGTGGACATTTCGAAAGTGTATTAAAAAGGAGACGAAGAAAAATAGTTGAGATAGTGTAGTGTAAATACATAGTTCAGTTCTGTAAGTACCTTCATGTTTACCAATTTTAATTACTGTAAATATTATGATTCAAATCTTTTAAACACGCAGACTTTGAATATGATATCGCGACAGTTGGGTAGGTACGCATCAGAGATAATAAGTGAGTCGGGCGGCCGCCAAAAAGACCACCCTATCACGTTTACTGATAGATCGTAGACGGCCGAAAAGTTGCTTGATTTTTCTTTTTTCATCTTAGAATTAAGTAAACAAAATTATTCAAAGCCTACAGTCCAAAGCCTGTGAAATAATGATGGAAAGATGGAATCATAATTTTACTAGTAATGTGCGGTCATTGAACTAACGTACATACCTAATGCATACGCTTGCTTGTAGTACAGTCACGGACTTTAATTGATGAGCCACCTTCAAACTTTTCAATTTTGCAGTTTCATACATTCACGAGATTACACGATTAAACACGAACTCAAATCGCACGCTCGTAAACAAGATGACAAATAAATTACTTTTAATCGGAAATATCCAGAGGTTGACTTTATTAGTTAACCTCTATGGATATTTCCGATTAAAAGCAATTTATTTGTCATCTTGTTTACTTTCATACATTCACGAGATTACACGATTAAACACGAACTCAAATCGTAAGCTCGTAAACAAGATGACAAATAAATTACTTTTAATCGGAAATATTCATAGAGGTTGACTAATAAGTTCTCAATGATAAAAATAAATACAATGTTGCATTAAGTTTATCCAATCTATTTGATACCGACCTCCTTTGAATCATAGCTCATTAACTCGATAATTATGAAAACATAACTGAAGACACTGACAGTTGAAATATCAAGATGACAAATAAATTACTTTTAATCGGAAATATCCATAGAGGTTGACTAATAAGTTCTCAATGATAAAAATAAATACAATGTTGCGTTAAGTTTATCCAATCTATTTGATACCGACCTCCTTTGAATCATAGCTCATTAACTCGATAATTATGAAAACATAACTGAAGACAGTGACAGTTGAAATATCAAGATGACAAATAAATTACTTTTAATTGGAAATAGTCTTATCCATAGAGGTTGACTAATAAGTTCTTAATGATAAAAATAAATACAATGTTCATTAAGTTTATCCAATCTATTTGATACCGACCTCCTTTGAATCATAGCTCATTAACTCAATAATTCTGAAAACTTAACTGAAGACAGTGACAGTTGAAATATCGATGTCAGAGAATTTCTCCGTACGCTAACTTTACTATGCAGCAGTAACCTAGCAACAATTGTTTATCGTTGCTAGGTTACTGTTGCTAGACCTGCAATTGGTTGACTTTGAGTAGTCACTGCTGTCAAGTGTGTAGTTCTGCTCTCAGGTTAGCCAACCGGTAAAGATATGAAATATAATTTTCTTCTTCTAATACGAAGACATATGACTTTGCGTGTCGAGAACCGAATAAACCCGATTTGCATTACACGGCTAAAATGCGAACAGTACCAGGTGGCTCATCAATTAAAGTCCGTGACTGTACCTACCAACCTAGCCAGCTGGCACGCACACGCATGCGTGCGGCGCGCTATTAGTGTGCGTGGAGATCGAGTAGTGTGCTCAAACGTTTCATGTTTAGTCAGGAAGTCTATTTTGTAAAAAAATACTAGGTATGGTTTAATTAAATTAAATTACAGATATTATTTTAGTCTTATAATTTAATATTCTAATTGGGGTGTATGAGCTCTTGCGTTTATTCCGTTACACGTTGTATACTAAGAAGAGGAATGGACCCAATATCGAGCCATTGGTGGCGTGGTACACTCATTTTGACTTTTAAACCCAAATTAATTATTTTAAGCCAAACGATGAATGAGTTGACCGTGTTATTGACATCAAATTCATATAATTCAGGTTTATTGCAATTAATATTGTACTATCGTCAGCAACGAATATTATGGGGAACTCTAAATATTGTGATCAACACTCAAAAGCTGGTGGCATATCATAATACACAGCACAAAGTTGGTAGGTTTCTACATTACTGATACTACGTTAGGAGCCAAGCTTGTGATACTGCATAAGGATATAAGTGTGTGAACTGGGATTCAAGAACTACCAAACCTACATGATACCGGGTTGACTCATTTCTACTGTTTTTTGTAAAACATCCAAAATGCTTGTTTCTTGCTTTTGGTGTGGGTACAAATAAGGTCTACCGACTACTGGTTCTGGTGTCCAACTTGGGCAACTAGCTTCAACTTTTTGACTAACTGACCGATTCTTTGACAATTCAAAAGTGCCTGTAAATGGTTTAATTGAAATAAATGCTTTGAGTTTGAGTTGAGTTTGAGTCCAACCCAAAATTAAAAAAAAAATAAGTGCTGAAAGTATGCATGTTCGAATTTTCAAAAAATATTATTCGTTATCTTACACACAGTAGAACTTCTGTTCTGAAATTACTATTTACTGTTTTCTCAAACTCAAACTCAAACTAAAAGCATTTATTTCAAATAAACCAATTACAGGCACTTTTGAATTGTCAAAGGGTCGGTCAGTCAGAAAATATGAAGCTAGTTGCCCATTCCAAAGCGTAGTAGGTTCCTATGGAGAAGAACGGGCAAGAAACTCCACGGACACTCTTTTAAAATCAGAATATTGTTACAATATGTTGTTTACATCATTCAATGGAATGGATTTATGGAATCATACATGTGAGTACAATGTAGAAAAACGTGCAGGTTAAAAGAGTCCGTAAATAAAAGATAAAACGATACAAAACAATTCAAAAATTAAAATAAATCAAAATAAGCCGTGGCAGCTAATAGATGACCAGTCCCTACTGATGGCGCCCGTTCACGAACATGACGCATGGATCAGCACCATTCAGCTCAACCATTTTGAAGGGAACTTAATGATCCAACACACACGCCACCACCAGCGAGACATTAAAGTGAGCATGACATGCTTTCAGCCGCCAGGGCACATTCAAGTCAATGAAAGACGTACCTAGTAAATGGTAGCTTTAACGTACTTAGGTAAGTACATAGTGCTCACACACATGTGCTTCTGTGTTCTATTGTTATTGTTATGGTTGAATTGCTGTTTTTTAGGGTTCCGTACCTCTAAAGGAAAAAACGGAACCCTTATAGGATTACTCGTGTATCTGTCTGTCTGTCCGTCTGTCACAGCCAATATGCTCCACATCTGCTGGACTGACGTGTAACGTAAATAAATGAATTTTGAATATGGGGGTTACTTTTGGAGGGCAAATAAGAAAATAAATTAAAAAAGGTTTTTCAAACTGTGCCGTGTGACATATCAAATGAAAGGGGTTGTTGCGAGGATCTCGAATTTAAATAATTTTAGAATCAATACTTTTAAAGGTATATAAGAAAATAGACGAAAATTGACCATTTCCCACACGTTATCTCCGAAACAACTGAGCCTATTTTTTTTTTAATACAGAGAATTGTTCTTTAATCATAGATTACAGGAAAACCCATAAGAAGTCTACGGTCTTAAAATAACATGGCAAATATCTCAATATTCTGCGTACAAACTTACATTTGCAGTTGGAATGTATGGAGAATATGGTTTTCAACTAAAATTTTGTGCTTGGGATAAATTCAACCCAACTACGGAACCCTTCATTGTGCGTGGTCTGACACACACTTGGCCGGTTTTTTTTTAGTTTGGTAGGGCCCAAGTGCGACGTCTTCATACAACCCCATTCCTATCGGCTTCCCTCTGGATCAACTACTCTACTAGAGTTTCCTATCCTTACTTCCTTACTAATATTATAAATGCGGCGTGATACGGCGCGGTGTAGATGGGGAAATATGCCTAAGTGTGCTTACCCGAACGAGCAGTCACGTGAGGGCAGACGACTGTTACTACCCAAAGACACTATTCCATGCCGACGAAGTCAAAATCAAAATCAAAATCAAAAGTCATTTATTCAAACTAGGCTGAGAATCAGCACTTTTCGAACGTCAAAATTACATAAGACAGTCCCCCCAAAACGCCCACCCTTCACCACTTCCTAGTGCTTTAGCTGGGAAGAAGAAGTGGCGCAACAAACTCCCCAGCAGGCACAGCTAGTTATTAATAATTTAGTACATAAATAATCGCATTACAGGTATGTAAAACATCATAAGATAAAAAAACATTACAAAAAGTAGTACCTATAGTATATCCTAAATCGCGAGCTCAGTTAAGTTTTTTTGTCTCATCTAAGAAGTTTGACGTCACTAGAGTCAATACTTCCTTATAGTGTTTTTTCCATATAGTTTATGATCCGTGAATGCACATTTCATATTACGTATTTACCGCCCTGACGGGTTAGGTACTTCTGAATGATCAAAGATGATGATGATAAGCCGCACGTGCTGTGTCAGAAATGGTCAGTAGTAGTCGTAGTACGGACCACACCACTTCGGGCACCCCTCGGTGGAAATTGGGAGTTTTTAAACACCACCCGCGGTGCCAGGTAAGCCTTTCGTAATGAACAATTTTTTCTTCGGCTTCCCTCGAATGGAAGTTGTAGCTTATAATCTACTCTAGGGCCAACCCTACCGAACTAAAAAACAGCAAATCGACAATGTTGCCAACAATACTGTCTCAGTGCAACCATGAATCATGGATGTTTGAGCAGGCAGCAGATAAGCGTGAGACCAGGGGGAGACACGGCGCTGCGCGGCACTGAGGCGACTGACGCACGTCTCCGGTGCGACGCGATGCGCACCTGTCGCACGATAATCAACGGCATTAAGCTAACACAACACATTCACAACAGGCCCCTTCGACAATAGAAAATCACACAACATCTATTTCTATAAATATAGATTTTCAAACAAATTGACCACTTAGTTCTTCTTAACTCCACCATGGATTTTGATACGGTTTTCACTACCATAGAGAATTTATTTAAAAGTTTACGTGCATTATAATAATATTAATATTTATGTCATAAAATAGAGCACAGATATCTCGATGTTTTGTTATATTGCCACATCCGTAGCGTACACGGGCGAAGGAGTAGCGGGTCGCTAGATGATAGAACTTTCCCAAATAAACTTTTTAATAAAGACTATTTAAACTTTACAAACCTTAGTCAACTCTCGGCGATATACTATAAATGTGGAAGTCCCTGCAACAATCAGTTAAGCGTCAGTTGGGATATCTGTTTTACATCAAAAGGATTGAGGAGCAAGTCAACGCTCTCTGACGTCCTATTTATATCGAGACGCGCGGCGCAGCGGCGGCGGACGCGCGACTGTGGGACACGCTGGAACAACTCGAGGATAGGAAACCGACGACGATTGTTTTTATTTGTAAGGTATTGCAGGCGGGTTGCAGGCGGGCCAAACCAATGACTTGAAATATGTTGTAACTTCTGTTTGTCCCGCCTGCAATACCTTACAAAAAGTTCAATGCTTGTTTTTCTCTTTTCGGTTATAGGTTTTTGCAGTCGGGTTTTTTTTGGTTTTTACCATAGTTGGTTCACTGCTAATAATTTAGTATTATATGGGAAAAAAACTAAATGCATAAGATTTACTTTACCGAACGTAAAAAGTAGTAATTGTGACATAGTATTGAATAGGGAGAAATTATAATTCGTCGATAAAACTGTTTTCGTGGGGATCATCCTCGACTCAAGGCTGCAAGGGGGTCCTCATTTAACATCTCTTGCAGGACAGCTAAGTTCAGCAGCATTATGCTGTTAGAAAATTCCGTCAATTTACTGATGTAGATACCGCGAGGCTAGTTTATTTCAGTTACTTTCATAGTATCATGTCTTACGGTATTTTATTATAATAAATAAAATTCATTTATTTCAGGTAAATCTCACCCATAGCCAGACATAAAACAATAAAAATCTCAATCTCAATAAAATTATTTAAAATTATAAAATTAAAAACATCAAATTAAATTAAATCAAAGTAAATAATTAAATCAAAATAAATTAATAAATAACATCAAATCAAATTAAATAAATACATAACTCAAAATACACAGTCAAAGGAAATTACTGTAAATAAAATTAGTACCTTCTATCCGACACTGGTACAGCAACATGTCTGGTGGAACAATGCCGGATGAAGGGGCAGTCCAGCCTTCCCGCAATCAACGCCAGGACGATGTTGGGGCTACCCCGTACCCTACGCACCAAGGACGCAGCACGCTTGCGCATGGTCGCGTGAAAGCAGTCGATGCGCGCCTGCGCGAACATACCCGAGGCACTGCAGTATCAGGGCAGCCCCATCACCCCCCTAAACGCGTTATTGTACTGGACGCGGATGGCGCTGTAACTCCTATTAGAGTAGTTCGCCCACAGACTGCATGAGTACAGCGATGTACAGTACGCTCTAAAGAGCGTAGCCTTAATCTCATTAGAGCATCGCGCAAATCTGCGGGCGACCATGTTCGCTCTAACTGACAACGCCCTCCGCTCCCGTTCCATGTCTGCATGATCCTTGAGGTCGACAGTCAAAACATGCCCTAAGTATGTAAAACGGTCAACCCTCTCCAAAAGAACCCCATTAAGTCTGACTGGAGGTATGCTTCCAGGGCATTTCGCACTGGCGGTCTCAAAGATCATACATTGGCTCTTCTTTACATTATACAATAAACCGTGACCACAAGCAATATTCCTCACATATCTGTAACAGCGTCCTCAGGCCGCAGACCGAAGCGCTCATCAGCACCATGTCGTCAGCATAACTTAGATTATTGACACATGTACCGTCAATGCGACAGCCAACATGCTTGCTGCTGAGCGCCACGATCAGCCCGTTAACATACAGATTAAAAAGGGTAGGAGATGTTAAGCCACCCTGCCTGACTCCGCATTCGAGCTGATACGCATCCGACATTGCCCCCGCCCACCTAACACAATTAGACTGGTGCCCATACCAGTACTGGAACATGCTAATGAGTTCCGGCGGCAAATCTATGCTCCTAAGCTTGTTCCACAGCAGGTCATATACCACAAGGTCGAAAGCCTTGGACAGTTCAAGGAAGCACGCATACACGGGTGTTTTACGGTCGGTGTAGTATTTGACGGTATGCTTTAGACACAGTATAGCACTTGCAGTGGACAGCCGGGGACGAAACCCGAACTGATTATCGTGCAGTGTTACTGTTCTATTTGACTGTGCATTAAGCAAACCGTCAAACACTTTAGCAGCTACAGTGGCAAGAGAAATAGGCCTGTAGTTACTCTTATCAGTAGTGTCACCAGTTTTATTTTTCACTACAGGCACTACCACTGTTTTCATAAAGTCGGCTGGTAGGTAGGAATGGCTCACGCACAGCGAGTAAAACATAGTCAATACCCTAGCAATGTGTGGTCCGGCATGCTGTAGGTGCTCAATGCTGAGGCCATCATGACCCGATTATGGGAACGGGCTGCAGATATCGAATCTATTTTTAAGCCTTCAGAGCAATATATGGGCTCTGCAGGCGGAATTCTCTAAGGGAACTGTTTAAAGATATTAACGTCATGACGGAACCTTGTCAATATATCTATGAAAACATCATGTACCTACGTAAGAAAAAATCTAAGTCTTTTCAGTAAAAGAGGTGAAAGACACACTTATAGGACTAGAAATAGGGACCAATTACTTCAACCGGGTTTTAGACTGGCTAAAGTAGACTCATCTTTCATTGAGTACTGTTTAAAATGTTCCAATAAAATAACACATACTTCAACTGAATGAAACGAAATTTAAATCTTGTGTAAAACGCACACTATGCCGACAAGCATATTATAAATTGGGGGATTACATCGCTGACAAAAACGCTTGGCTTAGCGCTGGTCCAGCTCCACAAGGACTACCACATAAACTAATTGATTAGTATTCGAAAATATTGTCTAATTGCATAGCACATGTGTGAGCACTATGTATTTACCTACTTTAAAGCTACCATTTACTAGGTACGTCTTTTATTGACTTGAATGTGCCCTGGCGGCTGAGAGTATGTCATGCTCACTCAAATGTCTCGCTGGTGGTGGCGTCTGTGTTGGATCATTAAGTTCCCTCAAAATGGTTGAGCTGAATGGTGCTGATCCATGCGTCGTGTTCGTGAACGGGCGCCATCAGTAGTCATTCGCCATCACTGGTCATCTCTTGGCTGCCCCGGCTTATTTTATTTTTTTAATTGTTTTGCGTTTTTGGTTTTACTTTTAATTACGGACGCTTTTAACGTGCACCTTTATCTACATTGTACTCACATGTATAATTACATGTTAACATGAATGATGTAACCAATATAATTATTGTAACAATATTCTGATTTAAAAGAGTGTCCGTGGAGTTTCTTGCCCGTTCTTCTCCATAGGAACATACTACGCTTTGGAATGGGCAACAAGCTTCATCTTTTTGACTCACCGACCCCTTGACAATTCAAAAGTACCTGTAATTGGTTTATTTGAAATAAATGCTTTGAGTTTGAATTTGAGTGCATGCTTCCTCTCTCCAAACTCACTTATTTTGCTGTGCCCGACAGGGTCCATATGATCTAATTATAAGTTTACCACCTAAGAATACCTACATGTGGAATGCAATAAAGTATTGAGTATTGAGTTTGAGTTTAAATAATTTGTTTTATTTGTAAAAAAGTTTTTATTTCTCGGTTTTTAGTGAGTCAGTTTGTAATTTATCTAAGTTATAATAGTCTACCGTCAACTGCTCATTACCTATTACAAAATATTGTTTTTCCCGATGCAGGGACATCGTTGAGGAGTTCTCTTGGTACTTCACCATCAGCTTCACTTCACCTTATACACTGTGATTTTGTGACTTGCTTGGCAACCACATTAAAGTAATCGAATCGCAAACCGTGAAATACTTATTAAGTTATTATTGAGTAGTTCCGGTGGCCATCTGTGGTCTTCATCATCAGTTCCACTTCACCAAATTTTGCTTCCCGAGAGCAACTGCACGAGTTACTAAACTTGCGACAATCTAAGAAATCCGTTTTGACAGCTATAAAAATCCTTTGGGTATCGATGAAAAATAAAATTGGTTTCTTATTTACGGATTCTCGAGACATATCGAGTAAACATACTTAGAGAGTTTGTAATCGACGACTTACATATATTGCTTAAAACTGATTCTCAAAGCATAACGTTTTATTACAAGTACGAGAACGAAACGTCAAAACGGACTTTTTAGATTGTCGCGAGTGTATAACTAAATACGCAAATCGCTACAGGTGTGCCTATAACATTTGAAGAGTTCCCTCGATTTCTCCAGGATCCCATCATCAGATCCTGACCTGATGACAATGGGACCATCTCGGAAGTATACCCTTTCAAACAATAAAAGTATTTTGCAAAACCGAATATAATCTATAATGTATATGACGGAGTTAGTATTCTATCACTTTTATATGATATACATATAATATTATTTTTCGTAAAGTACGCTGTACCGGTACAGCGCCCTATTAAAAGTTTGCCGCACCGGTCGACGTCATTACGTCAGCGCCGGCTGTCGTTGAAAACCAGTGCTGGAGCTCTGTCTTGCATAGGGTCGCAGCATAATGCTGAGCGATAGCCGTTTTGCGGGGATGTGACGCATGTTTCCCCCAACCTTTCCTTATTTTTTTCTTTGTTTATTTTCTTTTTTGAGTCAAGTTTACCGCAAAAAACGTATTTTCTTTCTTCTTTCTTCTATCAGTTATTTTATTTTTATTTTTATTTCTTTGGGACAAGAAACAATTGCGTAATAATGCTTAATACTACTACATGGATTAAGGAACATTTAGTTAATAACGCAACCAGCACCGTTATCTACAAAATAATGTAGTAAAAAACTTAATTAGGTACAAGCAAACTTAAGAAAACACAAGATTTAACTATTATAATGTGATTAAAAATGAAAATGAAAAATGACATGATGATGAAATGAAAAATGTGAATTGCTTGTTATGCCCGAACAAACAATTTAAAAAAAAAACCGAATTGATAACCCAGGACCTCATGCTCAGCAGTAGCACTTGCGAACACTAGACCAACGAAGCAGTCTCATACAAAATTAATGTGTCGTTTTAAAGGTCATGGCCCATATCTGACCCGGTTGGTCAAAGTTGCCGTACAAAAACAAAATCAATTTTAAATTATAGCCCTCATTCCCACTTTTCATTTTATAACTCATCAGTCACATTTTAGAATCCTGGGAGGAGTCCCAGGATGCAATTGGCATCTTCTGTGACCTCTCAAAAGCGTTTGACTGCGTTGACCACAATACACTGATCTGTAAATTACACCACTACGGAGTTCGTGGACAAGCTGCTGATCTTGTTCTTTCTTATCTATCAAACAGGCAGCAAAAAGTAAATGTTAACGGGGTGACGTCCTCGGGGTCTCTAGTTAAAAGGGGCGTGCCTCAAGGTTCAATTCTCGGCCCATTCTTATTCCTTGTTAATATAAATGACCTTCCATACATGATGGCTAACTTATCGGATATAATACTAGTCGCTGACGACACTTCTCTTATCTTTAAAATAGATAGAAAAGATTCAGATGTTTCACATGTCAACGATAGCCTGGCTATTCTTTCGGAATGGTTCGCAGCTAATAATCTTTTACTTAATGCGAACAAAACTAAATGTATTAGGTTCTCATTACCAAATGTACCTCAAGTGGGTCTAAATCTAAAACTTGATGGCAAGAAACTAAATGCAATCACGGAAACTATATTTTTACTAAGTTCAGCTGCATATGCAGTAAGAAAAATGAGGCAGTTGACTGATATGGCCACAGCTAGGTAAGTGTACTTTGCTTATTTCCACAGTATTATGTCTTACGGCGTTCTGCTGTGGGGATCGGCAGCTGACGTAGATTCAATTTTCATTTTACAGAAGAGTGCAATCCGCGCGATCTATAAAATGGGTCCTCGCGAGTCCCTTAGAAACAAATTCAAAGAAATTCATATACTGACTCTGTCTTCTCTCTATATCTTTGAAAGTATTTTGTATGTTCGCAAAAACTTAGGACTTTTCAAAATAAGAAGCGATTTCCATAATATAAATACACGTAGTAGACATGAAATTGTCATACCCAAATTTAGATTAACTAAAACAAGCAAGTCATTTCTTATAAACAGTGTCCGCTTCTATATCAAGTTGCCAAAGTCGGTTACAGCACACCCACATCAAACGCGTCCTTATCAAAAAAGCATATTATAAGATTAAAGACTACGTTGAAGACAAGGAAGTTTGGCAATAATTCCTTCTGCACATGTGGCTTCCCTGGTACCTCATTAACGGCATATTTATGTAAGAGTCTATTAACTGCTCCCAAATTACCATGTTTATTTTCTTTACATTCATCCTTGACATATATAATCATTGTATTTGACATTATATACCTCCAATTAATTTCAACTCCTAGTGGCTTTTGTGGACAGGATTATAATTATTCAATTTGTTACAGTTGTAATAGCAATCACGTCAATTGGTTTAAATAGGTTTTTATTTTTATTTGAATTTGAATTTTATTATTATTAGTCTTTTAGATAGATTCTTTTCTATTTTGTGAATGTGAGAACGTTGTAGGCTTATTGGACTGTAGATTTATTGAACATCTTCTATTTTTGTTAAGTACCTGGTACTTACTTGTTGAAAGGCCTACATTGTCCTCCCATGCCTACCAACACTATAATTTGAAAGTATTGTAAAAGCCAATTATTTTTAAAAGAGTAACCATGGAGTTTCTTGCCGGCTCTTCTCCATAGGAAACGACCAATTGGAACCGTGCACCTAGCTTCTGACGTTTCATAAGTGCCCATGCAGGTTTATGTGAAATAAAATATTTTTATTTTTGATTTTGATATAAA
The DNA here is from genome assembly GCA_947363905.1 of Lithophane semibrunnea. NCBI lineage: Eukaryota > Metazoa > Arthropoda > Insecta > Lepidoptera > Noctuidae > Lithophane > Lithophane semibrunnea. The sequence goes on along the minus strand of OX376192.1, from coordinate 173,985 downwards.
AAAAATATTGTAAATCAGTGGGAGAACACGTAAAAAAATTGAAAAGTTTTGATATACTTAACATATGTTTGAATGTACTAAAACCGCATTTTTTACTATATTATAGATGACTTACAGTCAAATAAACATCGTAACACTCGTCCACAAACTCTGTACAGTCAGTTTTAGATAGTGTCATCCACGAAGATGCGCCCCACTCTGTTCCGCTCCGTACTAAAAAGCTAAAAAGTACAGCAATCGCGGAGAGGGGCGCGTCTTCGAACAGCTGTAGAATAGTATTGTTGTGTTCGCGCAGTATTCATCAGTTATGATCCAGCCTGTCCCATCTTGCTGTCCCCCAGCGGTGCCCTAAGCCGAGGTTCGTACCCCACAGGGGGTGCCATTAGCAAGAAGTCGCCTAGTTTATAATTAGTATTATGCCCTGGGTGGAGGCTTTAAATTAGCTTAAGGCAGCCACAGCATAGCCCGGTTTAAGTAGTCACGACCTCAGAGCACCTCAGAAATCAATTAAGAGATACCATTTCCAAAATAAAAAGTGCAGTATTCAACTCACCTCTCGCAGTCCTCCCATCATTTTGTCGTTGCGATCTGTGTGTTTAAAGAGTTGGACTATTTGTTTTTTTACTACTTTGGCGTGACTTTGTTTGATATTTGATAAGGATTTTTTTTTAATGTTAATAATTGTGTAGCGTGTGGTCGATCTGTGTTACGTCGCAGAAAAAAGATAGTCTAAATGAAGCTTGTCTCGAAAGTTATCGGGATCACGCCGGATTCTTACTACAAGAAATAATGCCCCATCCATCAGGCTTACCTGACGATTGTTTTATTTTAACTTTTAAGTTCAGTGTGCCCACTGAACTTAAAAGTTAAAATAAAACAATCTGTTTGCTACTGAATAGATAAGTTGGTGGCACTCTACACAATAGCATCAACCAACAGAGACATCACAACGATTTAAATGTGTTCAAATGTGTTCAAACATTTTTTAAATACTACTTAGGACTTAAAAAAATATGTTCCCACGCATTTCAGCTTTTAGCTTCTAGTCCAGACGCGAGCGTAGCCGCTGACATAGCCAGTACTTTAATTATTTTGTGATTATTATATCAGACAATTTGCCATGCATACTGGGGCATGCCTGGATCGTGGTGTACAATCAATAAATCTGCCTAGCCCTTTCCCAACTATGTTGGGGTCGGCTGCCAGTCTAACCGGATGCAGCTGAATACCAGTATTTTACATGGAGCGACTGCCTATCTGACCTCCACAACCCGGTAACTGGGTAATACGATACCCCTTGGTAAGGCTGGTTGTCAGACTTTCGGGCTTCTGTCGAACCGTAACGACTGTCAAAGATCCACGAATGACAGCCGGGTCCGTTGGGCTTAACGTGCTTTCCGAGGCACGTAGGAGTCTCGGTATGTAAAGATGGTCACCCATCCACGGACCAACCTAGGCAAGCGTAGTTTAACCTGATGGATTGACCTGTGCGGTTGTTTTTAAGTACTTAATAGCCACGAGCCATCGTGCTGTACATGAAGACAATAAAAATGCACCTGCTGCCTTTTTGAACTATGTGACCATACCCTTAGATTTAGATCATGTTGAATAAAACTAAAACAATAAGTAATAATAAATTTTGTTTTTTTATCCCTTAATTCCCTAGTTTTACAAGCTACCTTTATGATAATATATAAATGTAAAAGCAAAATCGTCCTCTAGGTGAACTATAAACTCTGCAAATAGAGCCCTATGTCGTTTTTGTACGGCGTGGGTATGGTTTTTATACGTCACTTTGTAGGTAATCATCCATAAAATAAGATACAACATAAGTATTCACTTTTTTTTTCCGTATTGTACAATCCCCACAGTAATGCGACACAGACCATTGCAAACTATACATATTTCTCTGTACATCCAGCCCTTTTTCATTTCTGTACGCCGTAGGTTTGGTTTTCATACTTTGATGGGCCAAGACCATTTAACATGTTTAAATATTTGAATTTAAAAATATAAGAACATTAAAAAATAGTAGCCCACCGGTATCGGGAACTGGGTCCAAGCTACCGGTGCCGGTGGTCAGGGCTCCCGAGAGAGGAACCTTTAGAAGGTTCCTCTCGACGATACGCGTCGTGTCCCGAAGTACCGCTTTCTGGATCAAGCACCTGATCCAGCTGCCTAACGAGAGCCTCCTCAGGTGTTTGTCGAAGCTCTAGGTAGGCTATGCCATTGGCCGTCACGACTATCAGCACAATGATCACTATTATCTAAGGGCACTAGTGCCCCCGTCACGAGCCAAGCGAAGCGCATGGAGGGCACTACTTACCGTTTCTCGAAGCGCTTCGTCGTTTTTTTTAATCCTCATAACTTGGGTTTGGATTATACCAGATAAACAAAATTCTCGGGATATGATGTCAAGTAGAGCCAAGCTTCTAACTCTACACGCCCTAACTCTACAAGCCTTAACTTCACAAACTTCACCTTATTCAAAATAGCCACATTAGCAATTAAATTCTTGAATTCCCAGCAGTCATTAGCAATTCTTCTGATTTGACAATGATCTAATTTGTCTAATTTGACAGAACAGCAATTCATAATTTGTAGACCATTTTACGAATCTCCATAGAAAACTAACAACAATATGTAAATATGGTTGAATTCATACCTACGCTCATTGCGCGCATTCAATAAATAGCGTGGTACTTAGTCAACTGATTCGCTGTATTATGAAAAGTTTACCGCAAACATCGGGCCACTACCGGGCTCCTACACAATGCTCCTAATTAGTGCTAGAGATACTGCTTACGTGTCACAGTACAACACAAGCTGGGCTCGTGTTTCAAAAGTGTTTGCCTTTTGTACATTATTTGCAGTGTTTACTGTCATGTTCTTTGTTCCACTCGCGCTCAACCCTCGTCTCGTCTGAGGGTTGTTGTTACACCGTTTCCGTCCGTAATGACAGTCCTCCCGAACGTTGCGCCGCCGCCGTTTCGCTGCGGGTAAATTGGGCCGGAGCGAAGAGCCCATTGTGACGCGTTGTGACATGATTTCGACACGTTTTCGGGCGAAAGCTGAGACGTAGGTCGGTGTAACTCCTGAGTGCCCGAGTGTCGATCCTCATCATTACACTTGAACCTGATTGTAATCACTGCCACATGCAGCCGATCGATAACTACACCCTGATACACTAAAGGCACCGTCGACATCCCGGAATATCAACATTTGTATCTACATTCATTTTGTATGTAAATATAACGAGATTCGTTTTGAGTTCACCTGCCCAGCTGTTTCGCCCGAACCGTTCAGTCATGAGTCCTGATGTAATATTCAGGTGAATCATTGATTTGATATGTCAAAAACTTGTCGGAGCGGAAGGCACGCTGTTACACGTTGCGTAACGTGTCGAACGTGGTGACTGGTGACACACACCAGCAGCGAGTGCAGCGAAGGCGCGCGGCGACGCCTACAGGCCGCGGGGGCACTGGTCGCGCAAATTTTGAAATGCTCTGCGCTTACCTACTATCACCATCTACACCTACCTACTATCATACAGCATCAATTTACTCAGTGCTACTCAGTAAGTTTAAATAATAACACAGTATTTGGTTTGAAGATCATCCATCCACTCGAACAAAGAAATATACGATGCTAACTAAGGACGCACTTAAGCGGCATTGTTATTTAAGAAATAGAAAACTTTTTACAAAAAAAAAAAACGACTTTTTTTGGAAGTCGGTTATTTTTTTTGTAAAACGTTTTTATTTTTCAATTTTTAGTTGTGGTACCTACCCCTCACAAATTCGAATACCACTCACTACCTACTATGTAAATAACAGTGACGGAGTCAAATAAAAATCGTCTACATAAACTAAGTGGGAAAAATACGTAGGTAATTATTGAAGCTAACTCAAAAACTACGCAAGCAAAGTTAATAAAATTGTTAAAGGTCCACCTCTGAAGCCAGACCTACCAAACAACATCAAAATCGATTCATAATTGACAGAGTAATCGCGTAACATACAGATGAACTGAGAACTTCCTCCTTTTTTAAAAATCATTCGGACTAGTCCATGGCATGACATCAAGTCATGGACTAGTCCGATTGACTTTATTTCTATTCTTTGTTAGAGTGGCTGATCTTCAAAGCCCCGACAGCTCTTCCTGGTACAATGCAGTACCTAATTATCAAGCTAAACAAACTTAATCTAACCCTGCGTTGCTACGTCGCATCGCAAAAATCAGCGACAGATTTTCTTAGTTGCGGATTCGCATCGCGCCGATTCGGAGTTTCGTGTACAAGCCCTAGGCCCTAAATGCGTGGCGTCCGTAGCGACCTGTCGCGCGTCACTTGTTATTCTCTCGCCATCACTCGATTAAGCAAGGCAGAGCTACGAATATGTGACACGTTGCTTCATTGTACAAACAGTGGATTGGACAGAAATCTGTGAGTTGATGGGGCCCTAAGGAAGCAAAAATGAACTACTGCTGGCTGGAGATAGCAGTTATGAGTCACTGTCAACACACGAAGCATCGAGTAGAGGTATCAACATCACAAACATTTCTTTCCTGTTTTAGAAGTACCAGACAGGATAATGATCTTGTGCAACAATAGCTGTTTCATCAATATTTTACGTATCAATGCTCCATAATATATACCATCGCCTGGTTACGGCAGCAGTATCGACATGCGCATGTTAGATTTATTCATTGTGAGTTTATTTTAATATTAAAATAATGTTTGTTCGATATTGACATCTGTCACATTTACGAAGCTGGGAACCAATGTAGAAGTACCTAATTTGACTAGGTATTGTGTTTACCTAAAACTGTTATGTTATTACTATAAATTATTACAAAAAGAAAAAGATAAGATATATAACATTTATTTCAGGTATTCCATATTACAACACATACATTTTAAAACAGATTGACATAAAAAACAAAACAAAACAAAACAACACACACAATAAAAAAGCAGTTAACACAGTAGGACCGGGAGGAACTCTCCACTGCTCACAGTTCAGTATACACACGTATCCAATGGCGCAGCAATGGAGAGTCCCACCTGTCCGCGAATACGCTTATTATACTGTTGCTACTGGACCTAACACGACTCAGCAGCGACGCACACTGCTTCCTTATAATAGCATGAAAACCATCAGTGTGCGCTTCTGCGAACATAGTTGAAGCACTGCAGAATCGTGGTAGCCCCAGCAGCACCCTAAACGCGTTGTTGTATTGAACACGTAGGGCGCTGTACGACCCAAGTGTGTAGTTAACCCACAAGCTGCACGTGTAAAGTGTTTGGCAGTAAGACTTAAAAAGAGTCACCTTCACTTGATTACTGCTACGCGCAAACCTGCGGGCCAGCATATTACACCTGACAGCCAACGCCCTACGTGCCCTCTCCACATCCGCGTTATCCTTTTGGTCCTCGGAAACCCAGTGGCCCAGATACTTGAACTGAGCGACTCTGTTTAGGGGGGTACCAGCTAAGGTGACTGTAGGTACAGTCACGTAATTTTTGCCCCGCCCCTTAAATATTAGGAGTTCACTTTTCTTCGTGTTGTATCTGAGCCCATGGGCCTCCGCATAGGACTCACAAATCCGTACCAGCTTACGCAAACCCCCGATCGATGGACTCAGCAGTACCATATCATCTGCGTAACTAATATTGTTGAGGCAAACGCCGTCTATGTAGCACCCGACACTGGCACTGCTGAGTTCACCGACCAGTCGGTTAATGTACAGATTGAAGAGCTTCGGTGAAGTCAGTCCACCCTGTCTCACCCCGCACTGCAACCTGTACACATCCGAGAAAGAGCCCGCCCATCTGACACTATTTCTCTGGTTGTTGTACCAATATCTAAAAATAGATGTAACTTCCAGACTGCAATCTGTCTCACCTTCGAGCTTGTGCCATAGTTTGTCATATGACACCAGGTCGAAGGCTTTTGAGAGATCGAGAAAGCATGCAAAAATGGGTGTTTTCCGATCACTATTATATTGAACAGTCTGCTTAAGACACATGATAGCACATTCCGTTGACAAACCAGATCGAAATCCAAATTGTGCGTCATGGAGCCTAATATACCTGCCTAGTTGGTGGTCAAGGAGACTGTCCAATACTTTCGCAATAACCGTGGCCAGTGAAATCGGTCTATAATTTAATAAATCCGAAGTATCACCGGTTTTATTCTTAGGAATTGGCACAACAACAGTATACATTAGTTTATCAGGTAGGTACGAATGGCTAACGCACAGATTAAAAAACATGGCCAACACCCTTGGCAAGTGAACTCCTGCATTCTGCAAGTGCTCGATGCTGAGGCCGTCGTGACCAGGAGATTTACCTCTTCTCATATTCCTAACAATGCCTGCCATATCCTTGGCTGAAAACCTGACTTTAAGATCTTCGACGGCTGACTCAACATCAAGCATCTGCGGTGCCGCATCCAAAAGCGAATCAACTCTAAAAAACTGTTGGAAACGATTGGCAATTTCCCGTGGTTCATGCACGCCAGCCACACTCACAGGGTGACCAGGCTTCGGATTTAACTGATTTGTCTTTTTCCAAAAACCCTTACAATCCTTCTTGCAGTGGTGGTCTGCAATTATGTCCATTTTAATTTTTTGCTCGTTATCCTGACACCACTTCAATTGGGACTTAAAAAGTTTCCTGGATTCAGTCATTCTTTCGTAAGCATATCCGACAGAGGGTTTTCCATTCAGCACCCACGTCTGAAAGCAAAGCCTGGCCCTCCCATGAACATCCCTGACGTATCTGTTCCACCCGGTTATGTAACCTTTGTTACGTCTCTTTCTTACAAACGCTGAACATTTAGACGCATCTGTTAATATACATACTATTTCATCATACAAATTATCTAAACAAAGTCTATGGTGTGTGTTGGAACACATTTTATCAGCACAACTACTCATTTCTGACGGAAAATCAACATTTTTCAGTTTAAAATGACATAGCCTATTGTATTCATCAATTTGGTTACGGTCACCCCATGTCACATTATTACTACTAATGTCAGTTTTAGACAGTACGCTTTTAGGTTTTATTAATCCTAGATCACACTCAAATTGTATAGGATAGTGGTCGGACCAGTAAATGTCATAAAGAACAGACACACCAACAACAGTGTGCCGCGCGGCACTAGTTACGACACAGTGGTCAAGCCAACGCCGCGTTCCGTGTGCGTCACTCACAAAAGTGTATGTATCCGACGGCAACAGTTCTCTGTCGACGCACGACCACAGTTGATCGGCACAAAAGTGTTTTAGTTCATTATCAAATGGCTCACCTGGATGTGCGTTGAAATCACCCAATATAAACACTGATTCTACATTATTACTTTCAATAATGGCATTTATTTCACATAAACATTCGGTAAATTCCACTAAGTTATCTGTTGAGTCTGTTGGCATATACACAGAAAAAACGATTATAGCACGATCAGTTAGTTCGAGTTTCACTGCTACCAAACGCACACTGGAGCATGATAACACTGTCACTGTGGGAAACGAACTGTTCCTCCACAATATGGCCACACCTCCATACGGTCTACCCCGAAGTATGCCGGTAGAGGTATCCACAGCTGAGTTGCCGACGAAACCAAAATCGTTGTCTATGCCACCCAGATATGAGACGTCGTGAGGTAGCAACCAAGTTTCTTGTAAGGCAATTACATCTGCCGTCTTACAAATTCGGCGTATACAGTCAACCGAACGCGTCACACTTTTGCAGTTATAACTCACTAACTTCGTTGAACTTATCATGATTTGAGTTAGCAACGCTTTTCAGAGTATCCTCTCTGGCTTTTACTTGCCGATCGAAGTTAATAAAACGTCGAAAAGCTATTCCTTCTGGCCAAAAATTTGGTTCCATAAAAATTCCCAATGTATATTTTGGAACAAAAACTTTATAAGCATTATAATCTTTTTCCATTTTCATGTTCATTTTTTCTAATGTGACGGTTATATTACATTTATCTCTAATGTAGTGTACTATGTCACACACGGTCACCTCCTTCGCCACATTATAAATGTACATCGGGGTTTGTATATCTGCTGCTTTGAATTTAACTTCACGGTCTATAACAGCCTTCCCTCTGTTTCCAATAAAACGATTCTTATGTCTCTTTCTCTGTACCTCAATCCACCCATTATCATTTCGTTCCGGTTTCCATTGCCCATCGCGAACGATATCAGCAAAACATTTTTGATTTTGTGTGACGCCATGTTGTACATTCGGAACGCTCGTATGTCCCAACGCCTACATAGATAAGTGAGGCACTTGCGTCGGCGCGCACTCGGCTACGATCGTGGATGATCGGCCCGGCTGCTGCCCATGATTGGCCGCTTCGTCGGCCTCGCGCGTCATTTCGGGTCGGCTGCTCTGTTTCGCACGTACTGGTTGAGGTGTTTTACAACTACCTCCCTTACTCAATAACTTTGTGAACGGCGATTTGCACTGGTTTTCATCTTCCAAACATATGGGAGGCAAATCGACAGGGCCACTATTGCTGTCTTCATATATATTAACCCCCGAGGCACCTCGTGGTGTGTTCACATTACACGGAAAATTATTAACAATTGACGTATTTTGTAACGATTGAAGATCCAACTTTAACTGGCGTAACTGGTCAGCAGTGGCATACTGTTCCTTTATATGCGTAATTTCACTCTGCATCTTTACTATGTCTTTTAATAACCTGGTCACATCGACATGGCCGAACAGTACAGGGGGTAGTTTTTGCAGGTCTCGAGCCACAAATATCGGAATTTCTTCTGGGTCCGTTTCTTTTAATAAACAGAGAATATCATCAATATTACGAAGCGTTTTACCGTCCCTCTTCCTTATTTTCTTTCTCTTTGCCGTCGAAATAGAATGGAACAGCAGATCCTTAGCACTTTCAATATCCGACTCCGAAAAAGCACTTTTACATATACGACTAATACTTTCTTCGTCCATAACGTCCATTTTATTGCATATAAATGCAAGCACCTCATTTATAACAACATTGCATGAGTTACACTTTACCACGTTAGAAGCCATTTTCAAGGACACGACACTACCGATCGGCAAGCGCGCATGTCGCGGACTGAAATATATTTTATTTTGCAAATATGGGTACAATACAAGGTGAAATAGGGAATAGGTTCAGCCATATTTTACCAGTAGGCATGCAAAAGTTACAAAAAAAATATAAACTAAATCCACTAAACTATCTACAAAATTTCAACAAACAGAACAAAAAAAACTACAACACAAAAACCAAACATAATTCATATTTTATAGACATTACAAACAGTCTAGGTTACAAAAAAAAATATAGCTTTTTGGTATTTTATCATAAATGACCGGAACCATGCAATAGACACTTGCGCATTAGTGCTGTCTTAGCAGACTGATGACATAGTAGGGTATTGTCGCGTCTATTACGTAAAACTACATCGGCCAGACGTTTAAAACGATTTGAGTTCAACTTAACAAACACAGCTACTTCTAATATGTATAAACATGGTAGTGTCAGTATTTTATACACCGGTCTCCTGCGTGCGCTGTGTCCGGATGATGATCCGTCCAAGGACACACCGTATCACAGGCAGATACGCGTCGCTGCCTCGCTCACCCCGTCGGGCCAGGCTGCGCCTCCTCTGTCACGTGACAGTCTGGGGGGTATTGTCAGGAGCTTGTCCAACACGGCACCGGGACTAGACGGGATCAGTGCGCGAATAGTGAGGAATGTCTGGAGTGTCGTACCTGCGGAATTCACCGCGGTGTACGCCAAGTGTGTGTCGGATGGCGTGTTTCCGGAGGTATGGAAGGAGGGCCGGCTACTTGTCCTACCAAAGGGCAATGGTAAGCCGCTTACGGACCCCAAGGCCTACAGGCCAATTACGCTGCTACCTGTGCTCGGCAAGATTTTGGAGCGTGTAATTTTAAAGTGCGCTCCCACGATCGGCAACCAGATCTCTGCCGCCCAGCACGGGTTCTCTACGGGTAAGTCCACCGTCACGGCACTCAACGATATCCTGCGTGCCGCGAGGGAGGGCTCGGGCAAGTACGTGCAGGCCATATTCCTGGACATCGCGGGCGCCTTCGACAACGCCTGGTGGCCGATGATCCTGACGAAAGTCAAGCGGGGAGGGTGTCCGCCCAACATCTTCGAGATGCTGGCGGATTACTTTGTTCGCCGGCGAGTCGGGCTATTCATCGGTGACCGGGTGGAGTGGAAGGTGTCCACCATGGGCTGCCCTCAGGGGTCAGTCCTGGGTCCAGCCTTATGGAACCTGCTCCTGGATGACTTGCTTCGGCTGCCACTGCCTGACGGCGTTCGCATGGTCGCGTACGCGGACGATGTGACCATCCTGATCGAGTCCCAATCTCGCTCTGGGATTGAGGCGGCGGCCAAGATAACGCTGGACTTGGTCGCGGCTTGGGGCGCCAGGAACCGGCTGGGATTCTCCCCTGCAAAGTCATCTATGATGACGATCAGGGGAAAATTCCAGCGGGCCCCCACAGTCAAATTGGCCGGGGACTCGGTCAGGAGTGTCACCTCGGCGACGGTGTTGGGCGTGGTGCTCGACGTAAACCAGTCGTACGCGCAGCATGCGGTATCGATAGGGGAGCGCGCGGCCAAATGCTTCGGGAAAATGTCAAGAGTGTCGGCATCCTCCTGGGGCATTCGGTATCCCGGACTGCGCGTCCTCTACAGGGGCACCTTCGTCGCCACGATCACGTATGCTGCTGCTTGTTGGTACCAGAGAGCGACACTCCACGTTGTTCGCAGTGCGTTGCTCAGGTGCCAGAGAACGAGTCTGATACTGCTGACGAAGGCTTACAGGTCTACCAGTACGCCTGCGCTGGCGGTGTTGGCCGGCGTTCTCCCGGCGGACCTAGAGGTAATCCGTGCAGGGCGGTTCGATGAGGAGCGCCAGACCGCGGCTGAGGCACAGGTCGAGCTGGGCTTGCGGAGACAGGTGCTGGCCCGACGCAGGCGTGAAATATGGGATGAGACGATGGATGCGTGGCAAAAGAGATGGACGAGTGAGGAGAAAGGCCGGGAGCTATTCCGTTTCTTTCCGGACGTGGCGGCGCGGTTCAGGTCTCACTGGATCGTGCCAGACCACCAGCTGTCCCAGATTCTCACGGGACATGGGTGTTTTAGGAAAAGACTGAGTGACATGAAGTTGTGCGAGATGAGTGTGTGCTATTGTGGTATGGATGAGGAGGACCTGCACCACGTGCTGTGGGTTTGCCCCCTGTATGAGGGAGCGCGGCGGAAGATGATGGATGGGATCAGCCGTATGGAGGTCGGTCCGAACTACTACGGCGATCTCGTGAGCTCACCGGCGAACTTTGAGCGGCTACGGGATTTTGCGCACGAGTGGCATGCCGCCCGGAGTCAGCTGGAGCGAGAGGAGGCTGAGAGCGAGAGACGTGAGCCTGAGGAGGAGTCGGATGGTTGAGGAGCAGAGATGGTATTATGTACATGTATTTATGATATTATCAATATGGCGGAAGATGGGAGTATTATGTTTATGTATATATGACGAACTGGGGAAGGCGGGATGAGAAAGGAGATAGTGTTATGTATATGTATATATAATAAAAATTTATAAAAACCCAGGCGAAAAGACTGACGCCATACGGCCCAAAAAAAAATCATTGTCACCGGCGAAAAGAGCGACGCCGGTAACGAAAAAGATCCTTTGGACAAACTAACCGTTGTTGCAGGTGCGCCGGCGACGGAGTTTCCGTTCTGTGATGTCAAGCCCAGTTGGGAGAGTGAAGCAGGGACACACATGGCTTTTTGTAAGGGATCAAGAAGCGCCTGCGGACTGCAAAGATTGCCAAGGGCACTAGGTCCGCAGCCGCCCCACGATTCGGCCCGTATAACGTTTACGTTGGTAGGGCCATGGGAAGGTTGGAGGGAGTGTTTAAAGAAAGGCAAGCAACTATCGGTGGATTTTAGCTTGAACATCGCCCTTAATCATCTTTATTGGATCTTAAAAGCTGTTTCTTTCTCGGATGAGTTACCCCAAAATATTACTCCATATCGTAGGTGGGATTCTGCTATACCGTAATATTACGTATGTTTAATGATACTTGTAGCATACCTCAGATTTTATATTGCTATTTTAATATATTAAGCCGTTTCAACGCCCTACAACTTTTATATTAAACTTTGAAATTCATTATTAACGATCATTACTATCCATATCCTTACATATTATAAAACAAAGCCCTCCGCCGCGTTTGTCTGTCGTCCTGCTCGTGATAAACCCAAAAACTACTGCACCAATATTCATGCTGTTTTCAACAATGGATAGAGTGGTTCTCGAGGAAGGTTTAACTATATACTAACCGACATCCACGCGGGCGTAGCCGCGGGCATCAGCTAGTTATTTATTTTTTATATTTTCTCGCTATAGCACGTGGAAAACATGTCTGTTTTTTTTCTATATGTTATCCTAGATGCACGTTTTTATTCTTATATTGACAAAGCAAATAAATATATTTAATCATATGCATCAGTATTTCGTTCAGTGACAAATTTTGGTGTTGGTCACTTGTTCCAAAGCAGCAGGTAACAACCACGACTCTCGTGTGTGTGTGCACGTCGTCCGGTCAAGCTCACCTAGGTTCGCTCACACTAGCAGAATTATTATGTAGGTATAAGTATCACTCGCGAGCGTTCTCAGACCAACAAAAAAAGGAAGACGGATCACGCCGTCCATCAAAAGTGAAGCCACAAAACCATGCTCCTGCAAGTAAACACACAGGCTCACGCACCCACCTACACTAAAACCATGCTCATCGCTTCTAGTACATTACGAGTCGTCGTCTAGTTAACATCAATAAAAAAAAATAGAATTATGCCTTCCTGTAAAAACATGTAAAAGAATAGCAAATCACATAAAAAGTCTCACGGAATCACTTTTCACTTGTACGTACTTGAAATAACATCGTTTTTTAATTTAATGAACTATGAATTTTAGGTTACTTGGAACAAAAAACCTCAACGAATGAACGAATGAAAGCAGTGATATAGCGTGTTAGGGTTGCCATAATGTGATTTCAAATTTTCCCGTTCTATTAAACCGATTTAAATTATGATTTCTTATTTCGAGTAATTATTCCTGTTTTCTTTTTTTATGTATTGATATTTTTGATTTCCAAGTAATACTGAATCTAAAAGTAAATGGATAGTAGCTATACTAAATAGCGATGTATTTTTTTTTTTTGTTTTTGTTTCGGTATATAAGTCCTTCTTAACAATTGAGTTATAATACCATACTCAACAATATCTTACTCGTACAATATTATCCTACCCATACAATATTATTCCGCAAAATATAGGGAAAACCTTTAAAAAATGACAACCCTTTTTACACACACATAGATAAAAAGGTGGCTTCACTTTTGATGTACGGCGCGCTCCGTCTTTCCTTTTTTGTTGGTCTGAGCGAGCGTTATGCTTTTCCTTCGCGCAATCCAGAGCTTGCAGACAGATCTCCTGTGAGTCAATGGATTAGTACTAAACTGAATAAGCGAACATGACACACGACAGCGCACAGCGCCGCTGTCATCCATCTCGGTATGATGACTGCCATTCTCAGACCAACAAAAAAGGAAAGACAGATCACGCCAAGCAGCAGGTAACAACCACGACTCCCGTGTGTGTGTGCACGTCGTCCGGTCAGGCTCACCTAGGTTTGCTCACACTAGCAGAATTATTATGTAGGTATAAGTATCACTCGCGAGCGTTCTCAGACCAACAAAAAAAGGAAGACGGATCGCGCCGTACATCAAAAGTGAAGCCACAAAACCACGCTCCTGCAAGTAACCACACAGTCTCACGCACACACCTACTCTAAAACCAAGCGCATCGCTCCTAGTACGTCACGAGTCGTCGTCTAGCTAACATCACCAAAACAAATATAATTATGCCTTCCTGTGTAGTGAAAACGTGTAAAAACAATACTAAATCACAGAAAAAGTCTCACGGAATCACTTTTCACTTGTAAGTACTTAAAATAACATCGTTTTTTAATTTAGATAACTATGAATTTTAGGTTATTTGGAACAAAAAACCTGAACGAATGAACGAACGAAAACAGTGACATTTAAAGAGCGAGTAATTATATGTCTGTTTTTTTATGCATTTAATATTTTAGATTTCCAAGTAATACAGAAAATAAAAATAAATGGATAGTAGCTATAAGAAACAGTCGGAATGATCCAGAATGGCTGCCATCGAAAAGCAGTGTGGTTTGTTCTGATCATTTTGATAATAATGACCTTTATTCAACTAATCGTGGACTTCGCCGTGTGATCAAAAGCGGATATCCTAAAAAGGTATATACAATTTGAAAAACAAAAATGAGATTTTCAGCATTAAACATAGACTGTATTTTATTTTATTTTAGTTAGTTTCTCAGCTTAGACTAGCTAATTTAAATACTACTGTCCCAAATTTTATTTTTTAGATGTTATTTCCATCGTCCAATGAAATTGCTCAAAACTCGGTGTCACAAAGTTCAGACTCTACGTTTATTCAAGTATGTACTAATTCTTCATTTATCTTCCTAAGGTTTTAATCAAAAGCTGCCATTACTCTTTTAATTTTTTTTTTGTAGGACTTACCATACTTGCCTCATATAGCCATTGACGATAGGACATTACTTATTATTTTTGAATTTAATAAAGTTGATTAAAAATATAATTAAGTACCTATTTTATTTCAAAACAATTTACTTAAAGACTCATACCCACGACGATGATATGATTTACGCTCAACTACCTTATAACTTATAGTTTAATTTTTGTGTGCATGGTTATTGGAAGTAGCTGTATTACGGTCATTCATTTATATACAGATTGATTTTTCTGTAATTTACTAACCTATTTATATATATACATTGTAGCACTACCCCGCACGCGACGCCGTACCGCGCGCGCTCCCTCTCTCCGCTCGCTCCATCTCACCGCGCGCCCCACTCACCGTGCCCCACTATCGCGCTCGCCGCCGCCGCCGGCCGCGCCTAACGTGTATATAAGGGCCTGCACGCCTGCCATTTCTCAGAAAAACAGACGCCTACCGTCATTCCGACCTCGCCGTCGAGGTCCAGCATGACAAACGCGATCCCGATTAAATTCGTCCCCCCGTCCCTTGTCCGATGATATGCCAGCCCGCGCCGCAGCTGAGCATGTAGCTTTAAATTCCCCGAATAATAATAATGATTCGACCTTGATCCAGCCTGTCCCATCTTGCTGTCCTCCCGTCAGTGACGCCCTAAGCCGAGGTTCGTACCCCACAGGGGGTGCCCTTAGCGAGCTGGCTGGAGGCCCTGAGTGTAAAAGCTTAAGGCAGCCACAGGAAAGTCCGGTTAAGCAGTACGATCTTCTCTAAGATCAACTGCCCTAGTTAAAAAAAAAAAAAAAAAAAAGCCATTTCTCAGTTCGGCTTGCACGGACACGCTTCCTTCGGAACGGTTTCGGGCAGTCTAACGCTCTCTGGCTTGCACGGTCGGCTTCCATCACGGAACCGATATCGGGCGGTCATAATTAGTACTTTCCCCTTTATTGTAGTAATAGTATAGTGTAATTTGTTAAAGTGGCATTGTGTGAAAGACAATAAATATAGCTTTGCTGTTAAACTGGTTTACGAGTGGTTTTCATTAGAACAATCCTTACAAGTGGCGTACGTGGCGGCCGAAGATAGAAAATATTTAAGGCCACGACCTACTCGTAGACCAGCTCGATTCGGAAGCAGTTCTCCAGAAGAAATGGCTATCAATATGTCAGACAGCCAGTTTAAGGAGCTCATCCTCGCAATCACCACCGGCACACGAGGGAGGAGTACCTTTGCGCAATCCCCAGCGAAATTTGGAGGATCTAAGGCGGAAGTT
Organism: Lithophane semibrunnea; assembly: GCA_947363905.1. NCBI lineage: Eukaryota > Metazoa > Arthropoda > Insecta > Lepidoptera > Noctuidae > Lithophane > Lithophane semibrunnea. Next base: position 158,052 of record OX376192.1, on the reverse strand, counting down.
GAAGCATTCCTAGCAGCAGTGACAGTGTTTAAGGAAGTAGAGAAGATATCCGATACCAACGCTCTAGAAGGCCTACCACTAGTTCTGATCGGCGATGCAGCGATTTGGTGGCAAGGGGTTAAAAGCAACGTGAAGTCATGGGAACTTTTTAAGGAACGCTTGCGCCATACCTTCGCCCCAAAGAAATTAGACTACGTGATCTATCAGGAAATAGTTGGTGTTAAACAGAATAGCCAGACCCCGACAGAGATTTTCATTGCCAAGAAACGGGCGCTTCTTGCTGAGATGTCAGAGCCACATACGGAGCAGCAAGAGATCAGCCTCATTTTTGGTCAGATTAAATTCCCCGTAAGGGAGAAGATTTGTAGGGAGTCTATAAAAACTTTTGACGACCTACTAAGCAAGGCAAGGGATATTGAGAGAACACTAATAGAGAAAAATAGTCAAAATGAGGAATCAGGATATTTACACGATAAAGATACAACAACACAACATAAAAATAGTAAAAAACAAAATAAGGTACGCTGTGGTTACTGCCGTCTTCCCGGACACACAGCCGAGTTATGTAGAAGGAAAGCAATAGAGGACACAGACAAGCAAAATGTTATTGTTAAAGCGGAGACCACCTCAAGCACCCAAAATGAGGACAAACCAAAGTTTTCCTGTTATGGTTGTGGTGAGCCAGGAGTAATACGCAGTCGCTGCCCAAAGTGCAAGACCAAGCAGTCCCTAACGGCAGTTGACTTTTGCTTCTGTTCGGCAAATATGACAGCTGATGTGCGACCACGTCCTACGGTACCTGTCACCATCGAGGGGATGGCTGGCATAGCGTATGTCGATACATGTGCCAAATCAAGCATTGCCTCCTACCAACTGTACAAACGTCTGGAACAAAAGGGCGCAAGTTTTGAGAGGGAGGTTATGTACATAACACTAGCCGATGGAGTACCAAAGAAGCAGGACGTCCTTACAGCTGTCGTCAACCTTTATGGCCGAGGTGTAACTACGTCCTTCGTAATCTTCCCTGGCGCTCGGGAAAATAGGACACTACTTGGCGTAGGATTCATAGAAGACGCAATGTTAGCATTGGACCTACCCCAACGAACCTGTTACTTCGTTGACGAGTCACATAAGATCTACGAACTGAATCCAGAGACTCCGGAAGAGTCAAGGGATATTGCGGGTGTTTTATCCAGCGTGTGCTTGCCAGCAATGGAGTCGCCAATGATGAACACACCCAGTCCTGGTATATCGCCTGTTGATGTGACAAAAATCAATCCACAACAGCACCAGGAACCACTTATCCACATGATGACACCTCCACACTCCCCTCAGAGAAAAGACCTTATGCCTGGAGCAACAGAGCAAGCCTTGGAACGACCGTATGGACCTCTGATACCCCTAGGATTCTCGACTATTCTCGATTATTCGATGGGTACTCTCCAATTATTGATGCCCTGTACGAAGATGCACGTCGAAATATCGATAACGCGGATGTCGAGTTGTCACCAGACTCTCCTAGTTTATTCCCCGGAACTGAGATCTCGTCTGTTTCCCTGCACAGCCACGATTGCCTGCAGACGGGAGAAGAGACCAAGCGCTTACAACACTTCCTTGAGAGGAATGAAGCGGTATTCGTATCCAATGGTAAGCCCACAACGGAGACTGAACACATCATTGATACGGGATCACACAAGCCTATTTCTGTTCCACCATATAGGCTATCACCAGTAAATATTCAAACCCTGAAGGTAGAAATACAGAAGATGTGTGAACAAGGAGTTATTGTACGATGTTCCTCACCTTGGTCAGCGCCAGTCGTACTTGTTCCGAAAAAAGACGGCAGTATACGAGTGTGTATTGATTACCGCCAGTTGAATGCGATTACGACTGCAGATGTGTATCCACTGCCACGTATCGATGATCTCCTGCACAGTGCTAAGCCTACGCGTTACATGAGCACCATAGACCTGCGCGCCGGCTACTGGCAAATTCATGTTAAGGATGAAGACCAAGTTAAGACAGCGTTCATCACACCTTTTGGTATGTACAAATTTTTAAGAATGCCCTTTGGTCTGCGAAATGCACCTGCGACTTTCCAGCGCCTGATGGATAGATTTCGCATAACCCTCAGTCACATTAAGCTCGTCATCTATTTAGATGACCTAATAATGACTATTAGGTCGGCCAGCCTGGATGATCATTTCAGAGACCTGCAAGATGTCTTCAATCGCTTAAATGAGTACAATCTCACAGCAAACAAGGAAAAATGTGTTTTCTTCTGTTCTAAGGTCAAATATCTAGGTCATTACATAACGCCTGACGGTCTTCAGGTGGATCCAGACAAGATCGCTTCCATAGTGGATATGGCTGCACCAGCAAACTTAAAGCATCTGATATCATTTCTGCAGATGTGTTCGTGGTATAGGCGATTTATCCCTAATTTTGCAAAGATCACCGAACCACTTTCTCGTGCGACGAAGAAGAATTCTACTTGGTCTTGGGAAGATGATCAGAAAACAGCGTTTGCTGAACTGCGGAAACTATTAGTCACGGCGCCTGTGTTGATCCAAGCAGATCACACAAAACCTTTTACTATTAAATCTGACGCAAGTAACTATGCGATCGGTGCTGTTTTGGTACAGGGGGAGGGGGAAAATGAGCATCCAGTTGAATATGCTAGCCGCCTCCTCACTCCAGCTGAAAGAAATTATTTAACCACAGAACGAGAAGCCCTAGCTGTAATCTGGGCGGTGAACAAATTTCGTGGTTTCATCTAGGGTACGGATGTTACTGTACTAACCGATCATCAAGCCCTGAAGTGGCTTATGTCATTAAAGTCCCCAACAGGTCGACTAGCGCGATGGGCCGTGCAGCTGCAACCCTATAACCTGACGATCAAATACATTAAAGGAAGAACAAATGTTGTCGCTGACACCTTGTCACGTCCTAATTGCGATCCTACAATAGAACAAGACTGTGGAGTAAAGAATAATTGATATGCCAAGGAAGAAATCAAAAGAAATAAGAGAGGAACAGTTAAAAGACAAAGACATCGAGAAAATAATTAATGAACTAGAAGGAAATCAATACGAAAAGGGAAGATATTGGAGTACAAAGGGATATCTGATGAATCAAGGGCTACTCTACAGGTACAAATCAGAAAATCATACTGAAAACGCTCAACTAGTTGTTCCTAAGCATGAGCAAGTAAAAGTTATCAGTGTGTATCATGATGAATCTCCCGCTGGTCATTATGGTGTGGAGAAAACTATTGAACGCATTGCTAAGCGATACTTTTGGAAGGGGATGAGAACCCAAATTGAAAGTTATATCCGGAACTGTATCCAATGTCAGCGGTACAAACCAAGCAACCTCAAACCAGCGTGCCTGCTCCAAACCACGGCTCTTAACCAAAGGTTTGAAGTCGTATCCTTCGATTTATTTGGACCTTTACCTAAGACGGCTAAAGATGAGACATGGATCTTCATTGTAGAAGACCTGGCTAGTCGATGGGTTGAGTTATTTGCATTGAAGCAAGCAACCGCAGAAGAATGTTCTAGAGTATTGTTGGATGAGATCATTCTACGATATGGCACACCGAGACGGTTCATTAGTGACAACGGATCTCAATTCGTCAGTAATGTGATGCAGCAACTAACATTCTGTCTGGACATTGAACACTGCTTTACCCCTGTCTATCATCCTGAAACAAACCCTGTTGAAAGGCGCAACAGAGATTTAAAAACACAGTTGGCCATACTAGTGGGAGATAACCATAACAGATGGGCAGAACATCTGCCAAGCATACGTTTTGCCATGAATACAGCTGTTTGTTCATCTACTGGGTACACGCCTGCCTACTTAACCTTTGGCCGAGACCTTCGCACGATCGACGACGTAAATCATGATCTGCGACACAGTACAGAATGAAAATTTTGCTCCCGAGATAACGCCGAAGTTATTGATGATGGCCTCTACATTGAAAAGAGCCCATGAAATACAGGAGATGAAAGAGGAGAAGCGAAAAGAATACGCTGATAAGAGACGTCAGTCTTGTCCTAACTATCAGCCTGGCGACCAAGTTATGGTTGATGTTCATGCCCTAAGCAAATCGTCACAGGGTTTCAGCGCTAAACTAGCACCTCGCCGAGATGGCCCATACATTATCAAAAACATTCATGGACCATCTTCTTTTCAGATTGCTGATCCTGCCACTCCAAATCAGACTGCAGGGCTGTACCATTCCTCAGCCCTGCGTCCGTTCAAAAATGTTGTACGTGAATCTATGGCATTCATATATTTTTTTCAGATCTTTTAACCCAGCCGTTAATGAGGAGTAGACTTTTTAATATGACCGTTTTACGGTACTAAACGGGACTTAGCGCCTTAATTTAGTGCCCTCGCCTACGCTCGGGCACCAACATAACGCTCGTACATAAATATTTTTTACTGACCATCCATAACGTCAACCAAAAATAGTGACGAAAATGGATAAAGTAAGAAATGTGTATATAAGGGGAAGTTTAAAAGTGGCGCCAGTGACAGAAAAGTTGAAAGGTAATCGTTTGGCCTGGTATGGGCATGTGATGAGGAGGGACGAAACGCATGTGACTAAAAAAGTGATGAATATAAATGTTGATGGATGGAGCGGGAGAGGAACGCCAAAGCAAAGATGGATGGATTGTGTGAGGAATGATATGAAAGAGAAGGGAGTGAATGATAGCGTGACGTTTGACAGGGGAGAGTGGAAAAAGAAAACGTGTTGCGCCGACCCCAAGTAACATGGGATAAGGGCAGGAAGATGATGAATACCAACCAACCGATGGCGCATTTTATTAAAAATAATGACAGTAATTATGTTAAACAACACATTATTATTTCATTTGTATGCATATCATTTACATGTTAAATATTTTTTACTGACCATCCATTTATGGGAGCTGGGCCAAGTGCTGCCCAGAATTGACAAATAGTGCATTATGTTTCTTGGGCTTGTACTAGTCTGTACACCAAAGCTCAATAAAATCTATCGGAGGAGTTTTGAGAAAAACGAATTTTTGTTGAGTATTTTTTATTGATGAATACGAACCAACCGGTGGCGCATTTGATTAAATAATTACAGTAATTATGTTAAAAAACACATTATTATTTCATTTGTATGCATATCATTTACATGTTAAATAATTTTTACTGACCATCCATAATTGAGAGTTGGGCCAAGTGCTGCCCAGAATGGATACATGGTTCATTATGTTCCTTGGGCTTGTACTAGTCTGTACACCAAAGCTCAATAAAATCTATCCGCGGAGTTTTGAGAAAAACTATTTTTTGTTGAGTATTTTTTATTGATGAAGACCAACCAACCGATGGTGCATTTTATTAAAAATAATAAAAAAGTAATTATGTTCAACAACACATTATTATTTCATTTGTATGCATATCATTTACATGTTAAATATTGTTTAATGACCATCCGTATATGGGAGCTGGGGCAAGTGCTGCCCAGAATGGACACATAGTGCATTATGTTCCTTGGGCTTGTACTAGTCTGTACACCAAAGCTCAATAAAATCTATCCGAGGAGTTTTGAGAAAAACTATTTTTTGTTGAGTATTTTTTTATTGGTGAACACCAACCAACCAATGGCGCATTTTTATTAAATAATGACAGTAATTAGCTAAACAACACATTCTTATTCCATTTTTATGCATATCATTTACATTGTAGTGTAAAGGACTTGTCAATGCATATTCAAGGAGTCCAAACACGATGGTGCTGTCTTGTTTGGTTGAGGAGTTCCTATGGGTACTTTCCAGCTCCATCACCAGACTCTGGATATTACCTTGGACTATACTAAGTACTTGTCAAGACAAAGCCAACGAGTCCACACACGATGGTGCTATCTTGTTTGGTTGAGGAGTTCCTATGGCCACCATCCGGCTCCATCATCAGACCCCGGACACTGCCTAGTGTAAAGCACTTGTCAATGCATATTCAACGAGTTCAAATTCGATGGTGCTGTCTCGTTTGGTTGAGGAGTTCCTACGGATACCTGCCGGCTCCGTATAAAGGCAATAACTTTTTAACCCTGGGACCGATTTTTTTTTTCAATTTTTATATGTATAAATTGATGCAAGGAACCATTTGGAAGCACTCCCATGGCTAGGCAGCATTTGGTCCAAATTGGTCAATATCCTTTATTTTATCTGATGTGTATTCTCTAAGTCTGTGCTGAATAAATGTACTTTCTTTCTTTCTTTATATGTTAAGACTTGTTTTGTTGTCAGTTGTTGAGCGATATGTTCGTAAGTCAACACGGAAGGGTGTGGTCGATAGCGACTAATTGTAAAAAGCCCAAATTCATGTGAAACGCAGCGGTCGAGTTGCGCGGACGCACCCTGCAATCCAGTCAATATTGATTTATATCATTCGTGATGGAGTCGACACGTTTAATTTATACTTGAATCAAAATAATAATCTTTTCAATTGAAATATTTTATCCCATATTTTGCCAAGTAACGCAAGCTGTAGTGCAATTTTACATATTATCAGTTATTTTTTTAATAATTAAAATTATCTCTTTGTCCCTGCATGAACAAAGATCCATGCTGGGCGAGAAAAAATCCATGTTCATTCAACTCAATCCGTCTAGTGGTTTGAGCTGTGCGTTGATATCAGTCAATCAGTCAGTCAGCTTTTTATATATTTATAGATTTTAGTCGATCAAACAATAAATTGAGACGTTTGTGGAAGAATCTGTAGGTTGGGTTCGGTAAGTCAATTAAATTATCTATGTTAAAAATTAGGTAAGTAAATAACCAAAAACTTCTAGTCATGCAGTAACAGCCAAAAATACGGTTTTGTATGGTACACCGGAAGGCCAGGTAGCGCCCACACCGTGGTGTTACAATGTTTTGTGAAGATTAAAACAATAATGAATCAACTGCCACGAATTCCCAAGAGCGCTCGTGAATCAGTACCTTGTGTTGTACTACTTGTGCAAGTATGTGCTTGTAAGGCTTCAGCGCAAGGTTCAGCCAGCGCGCCTACCACGTGTCGGTGACTCGAGCGCCTACATGCCAGGAGAATACAAGTGCACATATCAACACAAGATTCAGCGGCTCAGTCGACGTATTAAACACAACGATGTATCTCGTGCGCGTAAGTGTCAGTGATAACACCGGCCTTACAACGACTGCACAGTTTTATGATTATGCGGCTGGGGCGGCACTTTGTGCCATAGTTATAAGATAGAAGGCCTCCAACCATTATTATTTCATGAAACTTTCACATATTACTTAGCGTATCAACTTTATAGTTTCATACTTAAATGTTTCTAAATTAAATTATTACTTCACATGTCATCTGTCTCCTACTAAAGTGGTCCTACAGTCGTCATGTTGATACAATAAAGTAAACCTTCACGGCATTAGCCCTATTGTAACCGTTACCAAACTACTTTACTGCTCCGGGTCTTCCTTAGTGCCCTTAGTAGTTAGTTACTTACACATGGAGCTCCATACAAGTTCCTACCTGTACAAACTGGAACCAAAGATTTTTTTCGTCTGTTCTTCGCGACGACCGGTCTTCACCAGCGAGCGGTTCAGCTTGTTTTCTGCCATAACTAAACTACGACTGAAGTGTGACGGTGAAAATGATACTCAACACGGATGGAGGAAAGTTGTGACAGAATGGTACCCCAGACATGGCAGAAGGAATATATAAGGAATAGGTAAAGACAACGTAAAAGATGGGAAGAAATATAACGGTGCGAAATATGAAAAGGTTTAAGGGGCTCACTGAACTAAGAAATATTCTGAAAGTACCTAGATATTCTGAACAGAATTAACTTATGAAGAGCTTCTTCGTTTGAATTAAATTGAAGACTTACTACATAGTAGGTTCTTAGGTTTGTTCAAGCTGTAAGGTGGTGCAGCAACGAACTGAACTTGTGTGAGTGTATCCGACTCGCCTATCGATAATGTAACAACTTTCTGTCAAGTGCCGAGGTGCCGAGACCGCGACCCTACAAGTGTTGTAACTACTTTTTATTGTCGACAGATTTACTGCCGACATTACAACTGCGTTGCTGATAACAACCTCAGACCAACAAAAAAAGGAAGACGGAGCGCGCCGTACATCAAAAGTGAAGCCACAAAACATGCTCCTGCAAGTAAACATTCAGGCTCACGCACACACCTACACTAAAACCATGCTCATCGCTCCTAGTACATCACGAGTCCTCGTCTAGTTAACATCAATAAAAAAAATAGAACTATGCCTTCCCGTGTAGTAAAAAATTGTTAAAACAACAGCAGTAAAAAGTATCACGGAATCACTTGTACGTACTTGAAATAACATCGTTTTTTAATTTAATTAACTATGAATTTTGGGTTACTTGGAACATCAAACCTCAACGAATGAATGAATGATAGCAGTAACATAATGTGGGAGGGGTGCCATAATGAGATTTCAAATTTTCCCATGTGATTAAACCGATTTAAATTATGATTTCTTTTTATATGTATTTATATTTTAGATTTCCAAGTAATACTGAATCTAAAAGTAAATGGATATTAGCTATACGAAATAGCGATGTAAAAATGTTTTGTTTTTGTTTTGTAAAATCCTTCTTAACATTTGAGTTCTATTACCATACTCAACAATATCTTACTCGTACAATATTATCCTACGCATACAATATTATTTCCCAAATTATAGGGAAAAACTTTAATAAATGACAACCCTTTTTACACATACATAGATAAAAAGGTGGCTTCACTTTTGATGTTCGCAGTGCTCCGTCTTCCTTTTTTTGTGGTCTGAGATAACAACAATAACCGCTGCCTTGCTTATGGTAACTCGAGTAACCAAAACTGTTTTTGCTCGTTTGCTTCTGGTAACTCGCGTTACTAAAGTCAATTTCTATTAAACGACTTTAAACTCTATCTTAGAGCGCATAAAGTCCTTTTTTCTCGTTTCTAAATCGTAAAACCATAGACAATCGATCATTAAAACGCTAGTTGCCTACATCATAAAACAATTTTTTATTAAAAAAGAAGCGAAGTTCGAAGACGCCATTTTGTTTTTTTGTGCAAAGCACACGCTAGGTGCTCCGAGATAAAATGCCGGAATTATTCGAATTTATTGGTTTTTACTAAAGTTAAGGTACCAAATTAATGAAATGGAAAAGCAGTTAAATGATAATTCAATAATATTTTTAGTGAGACTATAAGTGAAATGTGCTAAAAGTGAATGTGTGTCGAACTCGTGTGTGTCGGCCGGTCTTCCGGCAAAATATGCAAGACTTACACTTCAGTGTCATATAAAATATTATAAACACAATTTATATCAACATAACAAACGTTATTCTGTTCCTTATCTTATCGTAAACACAAAACAGTAAACAAAACTACGCTAGGCTATTGGAGTCAATTGTTTGTCAAATTATAATGAGTGTGGCCGCGCCAAGTTCAAATGTCACATTTCACGAGCAAGGTAAAGGTTTTTTTTTTTGCAATCGCGAACATACTACAGTCACTCGCGCTTGCACGTAAAGCAAGGCAGCGGATAATCTTATATAAATAACCTATTAAACCTACCTCCTATTTATTAATAACTAACTTATATTCACAGTATAACATAATAACCAGATAGACTATGACCACATTGAGACATGATTTTAATTGGAAAATCATTTTTACATCATTTTCCAATTAGTTTATCTGAGCAGTATCTACAATATAAAATATACTTACTTATCTACTATAATAATATGTACATTAGTACATAGTTCCAAGAAAGAAGGTCCCTATGTAAGTACTTCATTTCAAATCAGTAATTATTGTAAGTAGTATTGGAGTATAGCAATCGAGGATTATCATTCTAACATTCTCATAAATATATTTTTTTCTATCCGAGCCCACTCTTAACCACTCGACTGAAATCCTTACTTTCTTTCTCATAGTGACTGTACTATTCTTCAGGGCTGTAGGCAAGGGGGGGTTTTGGGAGTTCAAACCCCCCCACCCCCGAAATGTGAGACACCAGAATCTCAATCCCGAAATCGACCCCCGTAGGCTACATCCGTACGCTAATACAAATAATTGTAATCTATTCGAATCTAGGCGTACTTTATATTCTATAAAAGCAGTAACAGTACGCTTAAATACTGTATTTTTGTCGACTCTGTATTGAATGACACCTATCACAGGGTGCTACGTAATTAAGTAAACCTTCGATAGGTGTTGGTGCCTTCACAATAGCCTCCGCCTTCTGGGGATCCGGGCGCAAACCACTTTGGTCAATAATGAACCCGAGATATTTGACGCTCGCTTGTAGAAAACAACATTTGCTTAGCTTCGCGGTCAAACCCATATCTCTTAATCTAACCAATACTTGTCTCAAGTTAACCAAATGTTCTGCTCTCGAAGCACCCGTCACACAAATATCGTCAAGAAACACCACCGTACCACGCACGCCGCGCAATGTCTCCTCCATTAATTTTTGAAATTTTTCCGGAATGCAAGATAATCCGAATGGCGTACGGCGATAAACAAATGTACCGATGTGTGTAGTTATAGCTGTACACAGTTGTGAATTATCCGTCAACATCGTCTGTTGATATGCTTGAGTTAAATCAATTTTTGTAAATTCCCTACCCCCACTTAGAGTGGCAAACAACTCTTCGATGCGTGGGAGTGGGTAAAATTCACGTTTAAGTTTAGGATTGATGGTAACTTAATAATCGCCACATATTCGTATATCGCCGTTCGTCTTGATAACCGGTACGATGGGCGTGCCGTAGTCCGAGTGCTCGACTCGGTAGATGGTGCCCTCGGCTTCCAGCCGCTCGAGCTCGCGCTCCACAAGCGCGCGTAGTGCTAGCGGCAAGGGGCGCGCCCGCACGTACACGGGCTCCTTATTTGTCAGTTGCAATTGGGGCAATTTTTTACATTTTCCTAATTTATCAGTAAAAACCTCGGGAAATTCTGTTGCTAACTTACTAATACATGGATCTGCAATAATATCATTGTTTATTTGTTTGATATTGAGGGAGTTTAACCAATCCCTGCCCAATAACGGGCGTCCCCCATTTTTAATAACATAACAAGACAAATTGTTTGCCGTAATATTACCAAGTTTAACATTGACCAATATATAACCTAATGACTCAATCCGCGTACCTGCATAACACCGTAACATTAGATTATCCGATTGAATTGTTTTATTCGGAAACATCTGCTTATAAAAATCTTCACTAATCGCCGAAATGCGACTTCCAGTGTCGACTTCACATTTAATTTCGTAACTGTCAATGTTTACGTTAATAAAGTAAGGTTTGTTACCTTTAGACGCCAGTTCGATGCTAAACAAATCCTCGTCTCCCGAGTTATCATCACTTACATAGTTTTGCCTACCAGACCGACCACTATCACGCACCTCTTTGCACATCACTTTCAAATGTCCACGTTGGTTACACTCATCACAGTTGTAATTGATGTAACGACATCTTTCTGGGCGATGCGGCTTTCCACACCGCCAGCACTGTTGAGTCGACGCGGCCTGCGCCGGCGCCGCAGGGGTGCCCCCTCTCGACGCCGCGCCGTCAGCCCTAGCGCCTGAGTTGCGTCCCGACCGGCGCGCGCCTCCGCCACGTGCTCGGCCCGCGTCGAACCTGTGCAGGCCTTCGCTCGCGTCACCGCCTGCACCTGAGGTCGTGGCTGCGGCGGCGGTCGCCGCGCTCACCTCCGCGTGCCTCTCTGCGGCCTCTAACGCCAGAGCCAGCTCCACCGCCTCCTTGTATTTAATATTTTTCTCAGCAAAAATACGCGATCGCATCGCGCTATTGGATAGTCCCGAAACAAATTGGTCACGAGGGTTTTCTTCTAACATTACACAAAAGTTACACGTGGTCGCGAGATGTTTTAGGTCTTGGAGATAGTCCGTCATGGCTTCTCCAACACGCTGTCTACGTAAGCGAAACATGTGCCGCTCGGCTATCTCCGATCTCTGTGGTTCTCGATCGATGATCGGTCACCAAACGCACTCGTCAAATTTCTTTGTCTCTGGATCCGCCGGAGCACATAAATCGCACATTAACGAGTATGTAGTTTCACCCACAACCGTAATTAACAACGGCACACACAAGTTATCATTTATCTCATTAAGTAATATGTACTGTTTGACACGGCGAATATACGACGGCCACTGCTTCGAATTAATGTCAAATGGTTCTAGTCGACCGATCGGCATTGTTAATAACGATTTAACTCGCAATTGGAATTCGGATTTCTCGTCGCCAAATGGGACGTCAATTAAACACGGAGATGGATAGCTGACTGGTTTATTCATATAATGCGCATACCCACATTACTAAATAACAAAAGTAGACACAATACCTTACAACTCCAACTGAATGAAACGAAATTCAAATCTTGTATAAAACACACACTATGCCGCCAAGCATATTATAAATTGGGGGATTACATCGCTGACAAAAATGCTTGGCTCAGCGCTGTTCCAGCTCCACAGGGCGCATAACCTAATTGATTAGCATTCAAAAATATTGTTGGAGCTGCTGAAGATTGTAAAAGACACTATCTTTACATTGTATAAATTCAATCTCCTCGTATTGTATAACTGCATAGCACACGTGTGCGGACTATGTACTTACCTACTTTAAAGCTACCATTTGCTAGGTACGTCTTTTATTGAATTGAATGTGCCCTGGCGGCTGAGAGTATGTCATGCTCGCTCAAATGTCTCTCTGGTGGTGGCGTGTGTGTTGGATCATTAAGTTCCCTTCAAAATGGTTGAGCTAAATGGTGCTGATCCATGCGGCACGTTCGTGAACGGGCGCCATCAGTAGGGACTGGTCATCTCTTAGCTACCACGGCTTATTTTAATTTTTGAATTGTTTTGTTTTACTTTTAAGTACGGACGCTTTTAACGTGCACCTTTTTCTGCATTGTACTCACATGTCAACATGAATGATGTAACCAATGTATTGTAACAATATTCTGATCTAAAAAGAGTGTCCGTGGAGTTTCTTGCCCGTTCTTCTCCATAGGAACCATCTTTCTGACTGACCGACCCCTTGACAATTCAAAAGTGCCTGTAATTGGTTTATTTGAAATAAATGCTTTGAGTTTTGAGTTTTTTTGAGTTTTTGAGTAGGCCATATTGCAAAGATGTGCAGGAAAATTAATAATGAAACTGGTGATATCAAAGAGTTTCAAGAAAGGGAAGAAGAATGTATGAATGGGTAATACTGTGTGGGAGGAACATCCCGTGAACCGGCTATATATACAGAACTTCATATGAATAAGAAATTAGTTAAGTTTGAGGTTGATTCCGGCTGTTCTTATACAATTATGTCAAGGGAGCAAGCAGAATTAATCTGGCCAAATGGATTGAATTTACAGGAATGCAGACTAAATTTGCACACTTGGACTAATGCTAAAGTGCAGGTGCATGCCAGGACCAAAGTTTTATGGAATATAAAAACTTTAAAGGTTATCTGCAAATAATCATTGGACAGGGGAGAGGTAATCTCCTGGGTAGAAATTGGTTCAAGCCTCTAGGAATTTCAGTTGAAGGTATATATAACATCAATTCCCTGGATAGTGAAAAGGATGAATCTCTGTTGAAAATACTTGAAAAATATGAAGACTTGTTTGATGGACTTGGCGAATACAAAGGACCTGAAGTTGTGATCAATTGCAAGAAGGATGTACAGCCGAAATTCATGAGAAGCAGGTCAGTACCATTTGCGATAAGAGTAAGATAGAGTTGGTGAAGAAATAGATAGGTTGGTTAATGTCGGAGTAATGAAACCAATAGCTTATTCAAATTGGGCCACACCGGTGGTTCCAGTACTAAAAAAAGATGGTAGTATAAGACTATGTGGAGACTACCGATTGACTGTAAATTCAGCAACTGACACGGATACATACCCGCAGCCAACAATAAATGAGTGTCTATCTGAGGTCGCAGGTGGCGTAATTTATAAGAAATTGGATTTAAAAGAGGCGTATACACAACTGAAAGTATCGGATGAAACAGGTACGCTCCTGACGATTAACACATTAAAGGGATTATATAAGATGAAGAGATTACCCTATGGTTTAAAGGCTTGCCCAGGTATATTTCAAGGGATCATGTCAACAACATTGGCAGGTATTAAAGGAGTGACTGTATTGTTAGATGACATTTTGATAAGTGGAAATAAGATACAGCATAACGAAAGACTGGACAAGGTACTGGCGTGTCTAAAAGATGTAGGACTCAGGCTGAACCAAAAGAAGTGTGAGTTTGCAACAAATAAAGTAGAATTCCTTGGTTATGTGGTGGATAAAGATGGTATTCATCCAAGTGACAAAAATATCAAATTGATTATGAATGCGAGGAGCCCTAGAAATGTTAAAGAGCTACAAGCTTTTTTGGGATTGTTGAATTTTATGACAGGATTATGAAAGACAAAGCTACATTATTGGAACCACTACATAGGCTTCTAGATAAAGATGCCGTATGGAAGTGGGGCAAGTTAGAGACAGAAACATTCCAGACAGCTAAAGCTACACTATCTAGTAAAGATACTCGTAATACATTTTGATAATAACAGAAAGGTAACATTAACATGTGATTCTTCAGAATATGGGGTAGGAGCCGTCCTATCTCATGTTATGGATGATGGATCAGAAAAACCTGTTGCTATGGGATCAAGAACTTTATCAAAATCAGAGCGTAATTATGCACAGATCGATAAAGAAGCGGGGGCGATTATATTCGGTTTGGAAAAATTCAATCAGTATGTATATATGTGGAAGGCATGTATTAATTTATACTGATCATAAGCCGTTGCTTGGGATTTTAAGTCACAATAAAGCAATACCTAAAGTACTGTCTCCAAGAATGATGCGATGGGTGTTGAAGCTGAACTCACATGATTATGAATTGCAATATAAACGTGGCACTAGTATAGGTAATGCCGATGCTCTCAGTAGGTGGCCAATGGATACTACTGAAGATGGGAAGTCAGATACTGATGATGTTGTAGATATTTGATCACTGTCGGAGACACCAAGCGCCGTTCAGATTTCAGCAAAAGATATTGCAGAACAAACAGGGCGAGACGATATTTTATCTGAAGTGAAATTCTGGATATTGCATGGATGGCCTGATACCGTAAACGACAGTAATATGAAATTGTATTGGCTCAAAAGAAAGGAGTTATCTGTTACTAATGACTGCCCCATATTATATGGGGCACTCGAGTGGTCATACCGCCACCGATGCGGGAATACATGTTACAGGGTTTATATTATGAGACTCACGATGGCATAGTAATATCAAAATCTATTGCACGAAGCTATTTTTGGTGGCCAGGACTGGATCATGAGATTGAAGCGTTAGTGGCAAATTGTGATAACTGTCAAGTAAATAAAAATATGCCAGCAAGCATGGGACATTCTTGGATCACGCCTCCTAACCCATGGCAACGTTTACATATTGACTTTGCTGGTCCAGTTGACGGAAGAATATATCTAATTGTGGTGGATCCACACTCGAAATGGCCGGAAGTAAAAATAGTTAGATCAACATCAAGTGAATGTGCAATTAAAGCTTTAAGAGAGATTTTTGCCCAGCAAGGATTACCACAAGTATTAGTATCGGATAATGGAACCGCATTCACATCTGAACAATTCAAGAATTTTATGAAATGCAATGGCATTCAACATATACTGACTGCACTATATACACCATCGTCAAATGGCCAAGCTGAAAGATTTGTGCAAACAGTAAAAAAGAAATTACAAAGTTTGGCGGGAACTGACATAGATATTAAATTACCACGTCTTTTGTTTAGTTTAAGAGTAGCGCCAAGCTCGGTTACTGGAAAGTCTCCGGCTGAATTGTTGAATACACGTTGTTTTAGAACACGGTTTGACATCATACATCCTTTCTCTACAAAACCTATTGCTGAAAGACAAATTGAAAGTAATACAGAAGTACCCGTGAGAGAATTTAGATTGAAGGACAAGGGCATATGGCTGCGAAACTATGCAAGAGGGGAGAAGTGGGTGAAAGGAGAAGTCCTCAGAATCAAGGGTCCTGTTCGGTTTTTGGTAAAGATAAACGATGGACCAATCGTTACACGACATATCAACCAATTACGGCGACGTGATTCTGATGAAGATCCAGGTCCTAGTAATGAAATGCGGGATATACTCGGCATACGAACAGATGCAGTAGTAACTTGTGACGGAAGCAGGTTACAAAACAATTAAATATAAAGAGTGGAGTAGGTATTAGGAAGTTAGGTTAGATTTAGGATAGTTAGGTTAGTTAAGTATAAATAATATCAAAACTTGAGTAAACTGCATAAAGACTATGGGGGAAGGCATGTGGTGTTTGACAGATAGTTGACACTTGACAGTTGACTGACAAGTGAGGGTCCCCACAGCAAGTTTGAAGCAACCTACATTGACCGCCATATTCTTGATCATGGACGCCAAGTAAGTACATGACACTAGTAAAACCACAGATATAGATAGACATAGATAACGCAAGTATCACGATCTGTATGAAAACCAAGCGTGCCATTTTTTGACTACCTACTATGACGTCACAAGCACTATTTAGTGATGGGAAAATAAAATCGATTCAAAGACGGCGCCGCGTGCGGCACCCGTCTTGCCCCACCCCCCGCCTAGCGCCAGCGCTCACCCAGCCAGTAGTACGCTGAAAATGTTCCTATTGAAAGGTTGTGTGCTCGTGCGCGTTCCGTTGACGGTCACACGTCGTTTTCTGATACCTTTGCCAAAATTTCGAGTAAGTTTACCATTATAAATACGTGAATATTCGATTGAAATACCTTATATTCAACTTAGTTCTAGTGTTTACAAAAGCAACAAGATTCTATCCTTCTTAACCTTCTTCTACCATTTCTCAATTCTCAATTACCGTACGAATACTATTTATTGAGTAATTGTGTACAGTAAATAATTATTAAGAATCGTTTGAATCGATTAATTTATCGATTTTGTGACAGAGTAATGAGATAGACAGAGGAATGAGATAGACAGAGGAATGAGACATAGACTTATCAATTAACTAACTCCATCAGTTGTGATCTTCAGTACATCAATAGTCGGATATGCTGCTTTTGTTAAAATTCGTTGTTTTTTCCCTTCAACAAACCATGCTTCCTCAAAATGTATTGAACAAATAGTGCTATGCTTTGTTGGGAACCAATCTTTATTTCCCGTCGCCTCAATCCATTTTTCTTTTAAATTGGGTTCATGTGGGAAACTAAAAAAAAACACTTAACGTTACGATTATTTATTAAAATTGTCTACATAATTAGTACCTATAAAATATCATTCCTCTGTTTCCGAAATCGATTCTTGAGAATCGATTTATGTTGCATACGATGAACAGCACTAATCGCTAAAATTGACAGAAAAATGATAAAAGCGCCTGTACTACGAAACCGATGCGATATACGATAGTATCACTCGCTTCGATATTCATCACTTGTTGAAACAAAACGTCGCATCAACCGCTTCAAGTAAAAGCCGCAATGTAATACGAATATGCAGTTTACGTTTGATGACCTATGTTTTTCTCAAATTTGGTATTACAGAGGGTATTAGATTAAAAATAATTGATTTTAGTATTAAATACGCATAATATTAATCACCAAATGACTTACTGATGGAAGGAAACATTTCCTTTATTTTTTCTCCTCGCATTTGTACAGTTTTTACAATTTATAACGGAGCAATTCACCATTTTAAATTTCTTAACTGACGTCCGACTAGCGTGGCACACCGATGCAGACTGAGCGCGAAAGTGGCGGCTTACGATTTTTGTACGTAAGCTGGGCACGCGAAGTAGTTGCTCTTGCGTTATCTATGTCTATCTATATCTGTGAGTAAAACACACCTTTATAAAGAAAAGGATAATTAACTCTAATGATATTATATTAACACGCCCTTAGAGCGGCCATTCCTTTGGTGTCCCCGTTTAACCCTAACGAGTAGAGCTATTTCATATTTTCCTGAATCTTAAATTGTTGGAGATGAACGGAAACATAGCGATATTATGAAAGTTATCAAAACTCTCCTTTGTTGAATTAGGCCACGCAGTCAACACTCGACTAATGCAATATTATTTAAACTTGTTTTTCTAAGTTTATTGGGGGGCAATCGCTGCGTTAGCGCAGTCGGCGGCGGGCGCTCGGCGATAGTGTCGCGAATTCGCGATATGCCCATGACGAGCTCAGTCTTAAAGGGGTGATAGACGTGCGAGCAAGTCCGCGTACTTATAATATGGCTCGGCGAGCTTACTCGCCCGTGTGTCATGCTATGGGGTCTCCTATGAAGTATCGAAATCCACTGTTGCGTTTATTTGTCTAGGAGTCGATCTCACGACCCCGATGACCCCATTTACAATCAAACTACACTGCCGTGTCTCATCGGGGTCATGAGTTCGATTCCTAAACAAATAAACGCAACAGTGGATTTCGATACTGGCATGTACCATTCAAAGAGTTTTTTATTCGGCATTCGATACAGCGTTTTTCGATTCAATGTTTTTTCGAACTGACGTACCACCAGCAATTTTTTTCGAAATCTCGTGAGTCAAAACAACGTTATTGAATCTTCATAGGAGACTCCATGCTAAGTACGCGGACTTCAACAGGTTTGAAATTTTGCTCGTAACCCGCCTTGGCTCGTCGTCTGTCATCGCCGCAAGCCGCGAGCCAATTTGACAAAGAAAATTTGAGCAACCTTCACGTGTGTCACCGACGGCGAGCCGAGTAAGGTCGCGAACTTAAAAACCGCGTACTTTAAGTAAGCACGTCTGTCACCGACTGCGAGCCGAGTAAGGTCGCGAACCTAAAAACCGCGTACCTACTTTAAGTCCCTACGTACGTCTATCACCCACTTTAGATCCGATTGTTTGCCGCGCACTCGGTACATGTCAAGTCAAGTCAAATAATTTATTTCAAATAGGCACATAATATGGCACTTTTGAACGTCAAACAAAGAAATAGAATTGATTCTAGTTGCCCCTTCCAAAAGGTAGTTTTCGTATGGAGAAGAATGGGCAAGAAACTCCACCGTTACTCTTTTAAAAATGTTTTACAATATTTTGTATACATTAATTATATAATTATATGTGAAGACGATGCATCTATAATAAGATTACTGTACCACAAAAGGTAGAAAGAATTATAAATGGAGCAATAATGAATAAATTAATTACCAGATACATGGTGCTCACATATTCACAAAGATTGTAAAAGTATACGATATTACAATAGTCCTAACATTGTTACAAGTAGTACATACAAATAATAAATAAAAAATAAAAAAAATAAAAAATTAGCTATCAGTTTGATTTTGTCCAGACACTAAATCGTCCTATGGAGCAAGACCAGCATGTTTCCAAGCATTCTTATCTTGGATATAATCCTCTAATTTGTAATAAGCTTGTTTACAAAGTGTACTTTTTATATGAGTTTTAAATTTTCTTTCATTTAATTGCAATATATCACAAGGTATTTTGTTATAGCATTTAACGCAGTACCCCATAAAAGATGTTTGTACTTTAGCTAATCTGAAAAATGGTTGATCTATTTTATCTTTATTTCTAGTATTAAAATTATGTCTATCACTTATTTTATTAAAAAGATTTAAATTTTTTCTTACATACATAATATTCTCATAAATGAATTGGCAAGGTACCGTCATGATATTAATCTTTTTAAATAGTTCCCTGAGAGATTCGCGGTGACATAGATTATAAATGGCTCTGACAGCTCTTTTTTGCAAAATAAAAATGGATTCAATATCAGCAGCCCGACCCCACAGTAAAATGCCATACGACATAATGCTGTGGAAGTAACTGAAATAGACCAAACGCGCGGTTTCTACATCTGTTAACTGTCTTATCTTTCTAACAGCATAAGCGGCCGAGCTTAACCGCCCCGCAAGAGATTTTATATGAGGTCCCCATTGTAATTTCTCGTCTAGCGTGATTCCCAAGAAAACTGTTTGATTAATAAACTCCAGTTTTTCTCCATTCAATATGATGTCACATTCGCTACTTCTAACATTAGGTAATTTAAATCGAATACATTTGGTTTTTTTTTCATTAAGTACCAAATTATTTACCGTAAACCAATCTTGTACCTGAAGAATAGAGCTATTCACGTCGTCAAAATTTTGTGAACGTCGATTTATTTTAAAAATCAATGATGTGTCATCTGCAAATAACACCATCTTCGGTTGATTTAGAAGTAATTGGGGTAAATCATTAATATAAACTAAAAAGAGGAATGGACCTAATATCGAGCCTTGAGGAACGCCCATTGCCATTTCAGACCCCAATGAGTTTACGCCGTTTACTTGAACTTTAACTTTTCTTTCTTTCAGATATGATCTTAGTAAATCAAGAGCTGTATTCCTAACCCCATAGTGCTCTAGTTTCAACAGAAGTGTATCATGGTCGACGCAATCGAACGCCTTCGAGAGGTCGCAAAAGATTCCAATGGCATCTTGTGATTCCTCCCAGGCGTTAAAAATGTTCTTTATGAGGGTGACACCGGCGTCAGTGGTACAACGCCCTTTGGTGAAACCGTACTGATGTTCATGAAAGATGGAATTTTTATTAAAGTGACGTAACATTTGATTGAGCATCAACTTTTCAAACACCTTACTGAGAACTGGCAGAATTGACACAGGCCTATAATTGTTGGGTTCCTTACTATCACCGGATTTGAACAAAGGAACTACTTTACTGTGTTTCATGAGATCCGGAAAGACTCCTTGGTCTACACTGGTGTTAAATATGAAAGCTAAATAGGGCGCAATGGTTTCGATGATAGATCTACAGACTTTTACAGACATTCCCCATAGATCTTCTGTTGATTTAATTTTAAGATCTTTAAAAGCTTTTATAACCGCTTGGGGGTTTGTATGCTGAAACCTAAACTCCAAAGGGCATGCCTTTACATTCTTTCTAAGTAAGGCAGCAGAAAGCGCGGGTGAGGAATTAAGAGCTTCAGTAGTTTTAACTGGAATATTTCCAAAAAAGTTTTCAAATTCCTGAGCTATTTCTACATTTGAGTTGATTGGGCCATGTGCAGTCTCTAAATTAAATTCAGTACTACGCTGTTTTTTCCTACCTGTTTCATTATTTATTATTTGCCAGGTAGTTTTTATTTTGTCATCAGCTGATTTTATTTTATTGCTAATGTAAAGAGCTTTAGCTAATTTGCACACATTTTTAAAAGTTTTAGAATATTTTGCAACATACTGATGAAAGGTTGTATTATTCATATGTTGCTTTAGGCCATAAAGTTCAAAAAGATTTTCCCTGCTTTTACGAATACCTGGAGTAGCCCAATCACTAAATAAGAACTTTGTGTAAATAGTTTTAGTCTTTAGTGGAAAAGTTTCATTAAAGTGTTTGTTTATTAGTGAAAAAAAATCGGCGTAGAACTCATTTGGGTCACATACATTATTAAAACTCTGAACACATAATTTACTGGCCAACGAATTATTTAATTTTTCTAAGTTTTTACATGTAATTGGCCTAAAACTTATTTGAATTTTTTGTAAAGGTATGTAGGCGCAAAAAGTTATTGTTTGTCCACTGTGATCAGATGGCAATTTATTTACAATTTCTTTATGTAAGTAATCACAATTACAAAAAATATTATCTATACAAGTGGCAGAAGAAGCTGTCACTCGGGTTGGTTCAATAAAAACATTTGACAAATCAAATGACCTAAAAAGACTTAATAATCGGACAGTATTCGAGTTATTTTCTAATAAATTAATGTTAAAATCACCACATATGATTATTGACTTACTATTAGCACTAAGTTTCTTTAGCACCTCTTCCATTACAGAATCAAATATAGGTAGATTCTGGTAGCTTGGAGGTCTATATACGCATACTATAACATGCTTATCAAGCTCAACACAGGACAATTCAATGGTGTGTTCAACAGACAGTCCAATGACGTCTTTCCGTTCTTTTGATTTAATAGAATTTTTTACTAATATTAATGAACCGCCATGTATCATACATTTTCGACTAAAATGGCTAACTACACAATAATTTTCATAATTAATTGACTTTACTTGATGGTCTTTTAACCAATGTTCTGTTAAACAAATGACATCAAACTTGGTATTTTCTAAAAACAATTCTATTTCCAGTAATTTGGAAGAGCAACCTTGGATATTTTGATTGAATAATTTTAACGTATGTTGCCCCCCCTTTGGTTTCTTATTTTTGTGTATAATATTGCCAGAAGATACCTTTTTATTATTCTCTAATAATAATAATTGTTTATTTGAAGGGGTAACTTCTGTTGTCTTACTTACTAGTTTAAAACATTATCCGGAGTGACCTCCACAACTACAACTGAAGCGTCCAGAATGCCCGTCGCAGTTCCAGCAGGAAGAGAATACCTTATCTGACTGGTAGTGGCCTCCAAAGATGTTGGTATTATAGGTGGATCCTCCTTCGTACAACATGATGATTTATAATTATTACTCACTATGCTGTTAGTATAACTAGACAACACAGACTCGTCACTAATACTACCATTTGTTATATTAGCTATAACCCCATTAATATTATATGCTATCAACATAGCAATCAAATGTCTACATTCCCAAGACAGAGATAAAGTTCTCTGAGTTAACTTAAAACCACTAACAAACTTGTTAGTGTCAAAATACAATAATTTGTCGCTATGACAACATGTCAATCTATGAATAGTACTATTCAACTTATAAATATAATTATTGTCATAATCTGATAAAGTATCAGAGTAAGGTAAAGCACACAACATTATTTTTCCTATATTTAATTTTAATAAGATGTCCACACCATCCACTATATCCTTTTTGGTAATACCAGTACTATTACCTAAAAGCAAAACCATTGTAGAATAATCATCTAGGTTTGTGTTTGCAATTCTTTTAATCATTTGTTTGAAACTTATGTTATGATAACTATGATTAGTAAAATTATGGCTAAGGTAATTGAGTAACATTTTTCCAAAGCCAGAACCTAATTCGTCACAGAAAAATATAGATTTATTTTTCTTCTGTGTATTAACACAGATCTCTGCTGGAAGAGCCAAGTCAGGCTGAATCTGAGGAGGTGGTGGTTGATTGGCACAGCTGCATGAGAGATTATTAGTCTGAGACTCATACCTCTCAGCATTGCACTTCACCAAATCCAGTAGTTCCCCAGCCTCAAGCAAGCGCTCACTTAATTGTTGTTGTGAAGTCTCATATTTCTCAAATATATCCTTCAGCAAGTGCTCCTTGTGTAGTATATCATTATAAAGGAGCTTTGTATCAATGTCATACTTTTCCCTACATTCATCTAACTCGACAGTACAACTATTTAAACTTTTTGAAAGTATGACACGTTCCTTTCTAAGGGAAAGATTTAATTTTAAAAGATTTTGTTTTTTAATAACTTTCTGTGACCGATTTATTATTTTCTTCAATTAATATATTTCTTTAATTTATTGTGACTCATAACAATAGGACATAATGGTATGGTATCGTCACCAGTCAAATCTATTGTTATAGCTGGCTCACACACTGATTTTAACTTGCTGCCTACCAAATCATTAAATAGTTTATTGGTGTTAGCGACCTGTTAACTGACTTTGACAGACTCTGAGAGAGATAGGGCCTTATGGGATTCACATAATTTCTGTTTAAGTTCTGAAATATGGTTCAAAGCCAGTTCATGGGTGTCACTGCACTCTTGGAATGTTGACACTTGCTGTTGTAGTTGACTGTACTGGTCCGCTAAGTCCATGTGTTCTATGTGTAGCTCAGCCAGCTCATTTTTGAGGGAGGTGTTTTTAGTGATAATGTTCACCACTTCCACTTCACTGTCTTCTCTTTCCTGGAGCAGTTGTTTGCATTCAGCTTGAGAAGCTTCGAGATCCTTCAAGGTAACTCTCAGTTTTGCTTCCATCTCCTTGATTGTAGCTCTGCGGGTCATCATTTTGTGAGATATTGTCAGTAACCTGGAATTTATGAAGTTATGCAGCTAAATAACAGTGCAAGAAAAGATGTTCTGATATGTGAATAAGTAGGAGGTAGTTGGGGGAAAAAGTAATTAAAGTAATTTGATGAGAAAATATAGCATAAATATAGTTACATTTAGATTTAGTTAATTAGAATGAGATGGGAAAGTTCAACAGAAGAGAAATATTATAGAAATCACTGTTTTACTTAAACTAACTTAAAATATCTTCTATCTAGATATGTAGGTACAAAAGTCTTATTTTAAAGAATTTGTGACACATTACAGGATTATTAAGTACAATTTTTTGTAGTAGTAGTAGCTCGTAGTGAGCTTATTTTGTATAGTAAATTATGTAGTGTTTATTGTCTGGGCGAATGTTTTCGTCGTCGATTTTGCTTCCACTTGTTGTCAAGCAAAAGGAGACATAAACCGTGCCAGTGTGTGATGGACGTAGCTCAGAGACCTGAGCAGTATTTTGTGGTGTTCTGTGGTCTGTAAACATTAACTACAAAAACTTAAATAAAACAAAATACTCCCCGGGATCGAAGATAGTTTGAAATCCGTCACCGTTGAGGTGTTGAGTTGTCAGCCGGTTTTAACTCATTTTTGTACGAAGTTTTCGCGACAAAAAACACTGTATAATCACTGGATATAATACTTAGTATCTAGGTTCGACTCATGTGTAGTGTGTTCCGTGTGTGCTCGCCACTAATCGGTATCTAATCGCCGATCGTCCGTCATGTTATAGGAGTGCGTCGCCCCTTTAACCGCCCGTCTTCACTTGATTTCCGATCCTTAGTGCGTACACCCGCTTTCCTTTTATCAGATGCAAGGCTTTTAAACCTTCGATCCGACTTACCAAATCTTTATGAAGTGTAGTGCTTGATAGCTAGGTTTGATTATAATGCACGAAGAGCGAGACGCCTCTACGGCCGCTGCTAGAGACGATTTGTCAACATTTTGCATACACAACAAGCGCGTCAATGATCGACACCGTTTACTCATATTACAGCCAATTGCGCTCAGTTGCGCCAAATGCGGGCATGAATATTATTAGTACTAGTAGTTCTGCGAACAGTAGACCTCGCGGGCACATGCTTTTTGCAACGATTAACCTTTAGTTAGTCGCGCCAAAACAATCACACGGTTAGTCACATGGGGTCTGTGCGCATCTCAAGAGTTTATTTGTGAATTTATTGTATCCCATTCTAATTTTGAAACGTGGATATTAATATTAATAATTGCGATTTTAGACGTGGATTTTTTATACAAAATTCCACATTTTGTAGAAATCACAATAAAGAATAAACCAGCCATGCTGCTGTGCATGCGGCTGTATTTAAAAGATGATCTTAAAAAAAGGAAAACATCTATGTACTTATTACCCATGTTTGCAAACGAATAAATGATTTTGATTTTGATCTGTAACTATTTAAAAAATAAAAAAACAGACGAGAAAGTATTAAGTGTAGCAGCTATTGACTAAAATGTTTACTAAGTTCATATTCCGACTGTTGTATAATGTATTCATACTGTTTTTTTTACTGTATTTAACTAGGTACACTTCCTTTAGGTCTTATAAAAAATCATATAAATAAAAAAAGCCAACTGCGATTAACAACAAATAAATAGGTAATTTACAGTAAACAGCCATCATAGAGTGGCTGCCTTTTACGTAACTCGAACACCGATACCTCCTAAATTTTTTTAATTTGTAAAAAAAGGCCATAATAGTTAGGCTGACTTCTGCAAAAGTAGGTATTTACGTTTTACATGAAGATGACTATTTTTTACCCGACTGCCCCAGAAGGAGGGTAATGTTTTTCGAGAGTATGTATGTATGTATGTATGTATGTATGTATGTTTGTATGTATGTATGTCTATTTCTTTGGCACGCTCTGTAGCCTAAACGGCTTGATGGATTTTAACATGCGAGGTGTCGTTAGGTTCGTCTTAATTGTGGGAGTGACATAGGCCATATATATTTTTTTAATTCCATCTGGAAACAAAAAAAAAGGGAGGGGAAGGTTTTTTTTTTAAATAAATTACAATATTGGTATCAAATAAAAGCTAGTAATGAGTTAATTCCAAATGGTATAAATTAATAAAACTAATTTGTTTTTACAATAAACATTTGTAGACATGGCTAATATCTCCGTGATAAATAGAGATGTCGACATGGCTGTTTTGCAAAAAATCTGGTATGTCGAAATTAGTATGGCTGTGTTTATACCTCATTTTTGGAAAAAGTGCCATGTGGCTGCTTTCTGCATAACACGGTCCTATTATAATCTATCAATCAAATCAATCTGCCTAGCCTTTTCCCAACTATGTTGGGGTCGGCTTCCAGTCTAACCGGATGCAGCTGAATAACAGTATTTTACATGGAGCGACTGCCTATCTGACCTCCACAACCCAGTAACTGGGTAATACGATACCCCTTGGTTAGACTGGTTGTCAGACTTTCGTGCTTCTGACAACTCGTAACGACTGTCAAAGATCCAGAAATGACAGCCGGGACCAACGGCTTAACGTGCTTTCCGAGGCACGGAGGAGTCTCGATATGTGAAAATGGTCACCCATCCACGGACCAACCCCGGCAAGCGTAGCTTAACCCGATGGATCGACCCGAGCGGCTGTTATTACTTAGCCACGAGCTCCTCCTATTCCTCCTATTATAATCTATGTATATACAAATAATAAAACTGAAGTTTGTTT
Organism: Lithophane semibrunnea; assembly: GCA_947363905.1. Lineage (NCBI taxonomy): Eukaryota > Metazoa > Arthropoda > Insecta > Lepidoptera > Noctuidae > Lithophane > Lithophane semibrunnea. Next base: position 131,241 of record OX376192.1, on the reverse strand, counting down.
GTTTGAACGCGCTAATCTGTCAAACTACCAGTCGGATTTAACTCTATTCTTGGCTATTTACCATCAAAGTCAAAGTCAAATAATTTATTTCAAGTAGGCACATTAAAGGCACTTTTGAACGTCAAATACATAGAAATAGAACTGATTCTAGTTGCCCCTTCCAAAAGGTAGTTTTCGTATGGAGAAGAATGGGCAAGAAACTCCACCGTTACTCTTTTAAAAAAAAATGTTTTACAATATTTGGTATAGGTACATCAATTATATAATTACATGTGAAGACGATGCACCGAGAATACAATTACAATAGGTAAAAAGAATTAAAAATTAAAAATGGAGCAATAACAAATAAATAAATTAAGTATGTGATAGGTACATGGTGCTCACATATTTACAAACATTAAAGTATACGTACGATAACACAATATTTCTACAAACTTGCAAGTAATACTAATAGGACAGTGTGTGAGATTAATTATCATAAAATGTAAAAAAATCGATGATATAAAAATAATAAATTTTACAACTAGATTAGCAACCAGTTTGATTTTGTCCAGCCTCGAATTTGTCCTATGGAGCAAGACCAGCATGTTTCCAAGCATTCTTATCTTGGATATAATCCTCTAATTTGTAATATGCTTGTTTACAAAGTGTACTTTTAATATGAGTTTTAAATTTTCTTTCATTTAATTGCAATATATCACTAGGTATTTTATTATAGCATTTAACGCAGTACCCCATAAAAGATGTTTGTACTTTAGCTAGTCTGAAAAATGGTTGATCTATTTTATCTTTATTTCTAGTGTTAAAATTATGTCTATCACTTATTTTATTAAAAAGATTTAGATTTTTTCTTACATACATAATATTCTCATAAATTGGCAAGGTACCGTCATAATATTAATCCTTTTAAATAGTTCCCTGAGAGATTCGCGGCGACATAGATTATAAATGGCTCTGACAGCTCTCTTTTGCAAAACAAAGATGGATTCAATGTCAGCCGCCCGACCCCACAGTAAAATGCCATATGACATAATGCTGTGGAAGTAACTGAAATAGACCAAACGAGCGGTTTCTACATCTGTTAACTGTCTTATCTTTCTAACAGCATAAGCGGCCGAGCTTAGCCGCCCCGCAAGAGATGTTATATGGGGTCCCCATTGTAATTTCTCGTCTAGCGTGATTCCCAGGAAAACTGTTTGATTAATAAATTCCAGTTTTTCTCCATTCAATATTGTTGGTAATGGAACGCAATAGCTGTAGTTCTACATTCTGCCGTCTGATGGCGCATCTGCCCTTTACGATGGCGTCTAATCTTGTGTGAACAATCTTTTTCATTGTAACGGTTATATTTCTAATAAACTAGTTAATGATTCACCAATCCGTGCTTTATTCAGAAAACCACCTTCATGGTAGCAGAGCGTGGTTTTCTGAATTCGCTACTTCTAACATTAGGTAATTTAAATCGAATGCATTTGGTTTTTTTTTTATTTAGTACCAAATTATTTACCGTAAACCAATCTTGGACCTGAAGAATAGCGCTATTCACGTCGTCAAGATTTTGCGACCGTCGGTTTATTTTAAAAATCAATGATGTGTCATCTGCAAATAACACCATCTTCGGTTGGTTTAGTAGTAATTGGGGTAAATCATTAATGTAAACTAAAAAGAGGAATGGACCCAATATCAAACCTTGAGGAACGCCCATTGCCATTTCAGACCCCAATGACTTTACGCCGTTTACTTGAACTTTAACTTTTCTATCTTTCAGATATGATCTTATTAAATCAACAGCTGTATTCTTAATCCTATAGTGCTCTAGTTTCAGCAGAAGTGTCTCATGGTCGACGCAATCGAACGCAATCGAGAGGTCGCAAAAGATTCCAATGGCATCTTGTGCTTCTTCCCAGGCGTTAAAAATGTTCTTTATTAGGGAGACACCGGCGTCAGTGGTACAACGCCCTTTGGTGAAACCGTACTGTTGTTCATGAAAGATGGAATTTTTATTAAAGTGACGTAACATTTGACTAAGCATCAACTTTTCAAACACTTTGCTGAGAACTGGCAGAATTGACACAGGCCTATAATTGTTGGGTTCCTTACTATCGCCGGATTTGAACAAAGGAACTACTTTACTGTGTTTCATGAGATCCGGAAAGACTCCTTGGTCTACACTGGTGTTAAATAAGAAAGCTAAATAAGGCGCAATGGTTTCGATGATAGACCTACAGACTTTTACAGACATTCCCCATAGATCTTCTGTTGATTTAATTTTAAGATCTTTAAAAGCTTTTATAACTGCCTGGGGGTTTGTATGCTGAAACCTAAGCTCCAAAGGGCGTGCCTTTACAAAGGGTGAAGAATTTAAAGCTTCAGTAGTTTTAACGGGAATATTACCAAAAAAGTTTTCAAATTCCTGAGCTATTTCTACATCTGAGTTGATGAGGCCATTTTCAGTCTCTAAATTGAATTCAGTACTACGCTGTTTTTTCCTACCTGTTTCATTATTTATTATTTGCCAGGTAGTTTTTATTTTATCATCAGCTGATTTTATTTTATTGCTAATGTAAAGAGCTTTAGCTATTTTGCAAACATTTTTAAAAGTTTTAGAATATTTTGCAACATACTGATGAAAGGATGTATTATTCATATGTTGCTTTAGGCCATAAAGTTCAAAAAGATTTTCCCTGCTTTTACGCATACCTGGAGTCGCCCAATCACTAAATAGGAACTTTGCGTAAATAGTTTTAGTTTTTAGTGGAAAAGTGTCATTAAATTGCTTATTTATTAATGAAAAGAAATCGGCATAGAACTCATTTGGGTCACAGACATTATTAAAACTCTGAACACATAATTTACTGGCCAAAGAAGTATTTAAATTCTCTAAGTTTTTACATGTAATTGGCCTAAACCTAATTTGAATTTTTTGTAAAGGCATGTAGGCGCAAAATGTTATTGTTTGACCACTGTGATCAGATGGCAACTTATTTACAATTTCTTTATGTAAGTAATCACAATTACAAAAAATATTATCTATACAAGTGGCAGAAGAAGCTGTCACTCGGGTTGGTTCAACAAAAACATTTGACAAATCAAATGACCTAAAAAGACTTAATAATCTCACAGTATTAGAGTTATTTTCTAATAAGTTAATATTAAAATCACCACATATGATTATTGACTTACTATTAGCACTAAGTTTCTTTAGCACCTCTTCCATTACAGAATCAAACAGAGATAGATTCTGGTAGCTTGGCGGTCTGTATACACATACTATAACATGCTTATCAAGCTCAACACAGGACAATTCAATGGTGTGTTCAACAGACAGTCCAATGATGTCTTTCCGTTCTTTTGATTTAATAGAATTTTTTACTAATATTAATGAACCGCCATGTATCATACGTTTTCGACTGAAATGGCTAACTACACAATAATTTTCATAATTAATTGACATTACTTGATGGTCTTTTAACCAATGTTCTGTTAAACAAATGACATCAAACTTAGTATTTTCTAAAAACAATTCTATTTCCAGTAATTTGGAAGAGCAACCTTGTATATTTTGACTGTATAATTTTAACGTATGTTGCCCCCCCTTTGGTTGTTTATTTTTATGTATAATATTGCCAGAAGATACCTTTTTATTATTCTCTAATAATAATAATTGTTTATTTGAAGGGGTAACTTCTGTTGTCTTACTTACTAGTTTAAAACGTTATCCGGAGTGACCTCCACAACTACAACTGAAGAGTCTAGAATACCCGTCGCAGTTCCAGCAGGAAGAGAATACCCTATCTGACTGGTTGTGGCCTCCAAAGATGTTGGTATTATAGGTGGATCCTCCTTCGTCAACATGATGATTTATAATTATTACTCACTATGCTGTTAGTATAACTAGACAACACAGACTCGTCACTAATACTACCATTTGTTATATTAGCTATAACCCCATTTATATTATATGCTATCAACATAGCAATCAAATGTCTACATTCCCAAGACAGAGATATAGTTCTCTGAGTTAACTTACAACCACTAACAAACTTGTTAGTGTCAAAATACAATAATTTGTCACTATGACAACATGTCAATCTGCGAATAGTACTATTCAATTTAAAAACATAGTTATTTTCATCATACGATAAAGTATCAGAATAAGGAAAAGCGCACAACATCAGCTTTCCTACATTTAATTTTAATAAGGTATCCACACCATCCACTATGTCCTTTCTGGTAATACCAGTACTATTACCTAATAATAAAACCATTGTTGAATAATTATTTAGGTTTGTGTTTGCTATTCTTGTAATCATTTGTTTAAAACTTCCTCATTTAACATATTTAAAGCTAAACTTAAGCAGTACGTCAATAACAACACAAAACTAATAAGGTCTTGCACATAAAATGAGACACCATACCTACCTACTTATATTAAAAAAAAAAAAAAAAAAAAAAAAAAAAAAAAAACGATCAGCTACTGGACTACACTTACCCTAGTTATATTTATTCGCTAAGTGAACAATGTAAAATGTTCTTTTGGATAAATAAAGAATCTTTAAACCTAAAACTTATGTTATGATAGCTATGATTGGTAAAACTATGGCTAAGGTAATTGAGTAAAATTTTCCCAAAGCCAGAACCTAATTCGTCACAAAAAAATATTGATTTATTTTTCTGTAAATTAGCAAAGGTCTCTATTGGAAGAGCCAACACCGGAGGGGTCAAGGTTAGGTTAGGCTGAGGCTGCGGAGGTAGTGGTTGGTTGGCACAGCTGCATGAGAGGTTATTAGTCAGAGACTCATGCGGTCACTTAGTTGCTGTTGTGAAGTCTCATATTTTTCAAAAATATCCTTCAACAAGTGCATCACGCTACGTTTGGAGCCAAGCAAAAAGAAAAAAAAACAGAAATAACGCTAAGCGAAAACGAAGTAATACCGCGGACGATGCGATGCGACGTGGTGGGACGGGGGAACAAGTAATTTAACGCAAACGAACGCGAAAAATCGCCCCACTACGTAAGAGCCTCCCATAAATATCCATTATGATCATGAAACATCCATCATACATCATCAACATCAAACATCATCCCGCAAACATCTCATCCTGTTTTCGAGAAGGGATCCTGCCGTTTTGTCGAAAAGATTTTGTCAAAAAAAATTTCACTATAATAGCAACATTTTTTTATACCAATGCAATGTTTGGAATGATTTTGGTACACACATTTTCATTTAGTCAAATGACGATGACCATTTATGCCCTAATCGATTACAGCCAATTCATATTTTAAAGTATCCTTCATTTATTCAAACTAGATTTAAGGTAATAATCTAAAGTCAATCAAAGCCTATGTTTAAAATCGAATAAAAATAAATATTATTCGTAGTTCCGGTTACATTTTCGATTTAATGGCGACGATAAGTGACAGATTACATTTCGTTCATTCGGTTAACGTGATCAGATTAGTGGTAGGAGTATTCCTTATCTTTGAGGTACAGGAGATAACCATGGAGGCCACCATATTATTTATTTATTTATCGGTATGGTACTTCAACCAACGCACTAAAACATACACAAATAAAAAACACAACAGTTTAAGGTATTGTGAATTCGTCACATACAGAAGTGCACAGCACTATCTATAGAACTACATGTGATGCAACATATTATTAGTGTTATACCTAGTATAGATTAATATGTTCTTTTGTAGGTATAGTATTTTTTCCGAAGCAGATTCTTGTTGTGATTCTTGATTTGTGGGTAAAAATAATTATCTGTCTGAAAACACTGATTGTCATTCGCTCATTCACTCACTTATGTCACTCGTCGCCATAGAAACCTACTGTTACGTTCAAACGTTTAGCTCTTTGGTGTGTTATTGTTTGTTTGTTTATTTATTATTTATTAAACACTTAGCCACACATTTTTTGCACTTTAAGCTCGATATAAACATTCTTGAAAGCGATATCTCATTGACGATTTTGGTTTTCTTACTAGACTTACGATACGTGTCAGTTTATCGGTAATTAGATACGATATTGCGGTGCTCTGATGATTGAAATCCTACATCCTTGTTTCGGTGAATCAAATGTGTTTTACGCGTGCAACGTATTTAGAGACGTGCATTCAGTGAATTATCCCCGCAACTACAAAGCATCTTGATGGAAAACAACATGACGTGTTGAATCATTCAGTCTCCTTCAAAATGGCTAAATGGTGCTGATCCACGCGTTTTGTTGGGATTGCCAATACTACTTCGTTTGTGGGACTGCCCATCTCTTCACTGCCATGGCTTATAATTATTTAGGTTTTTGAAATAAATGCTTAAAGATTGAATAAAAAAGGCGTACCTACGCTGTTTGTGAGAGATTTGTTTTACTTTCCTTTACACTGATCGCCTTACTAGTATGTGGAATTATTCGATAAGTTACAAGCATCTGGTAGACCCACTCCAGATGTTTTTAGCTATACTAAGTCAGCCTCTCCACCAGAGACGTGCCTAGCGATAGAGGTGTATCTAATAGGATCGTTTGATTTTCATAGCATAGTTTGATTTCATTCTACCTCTCCCAGTCTTGGTACATTTTAAGCTGGTCCCAGCCGCTGCCGAACCTAGTGGCGAGTTATGCCACATATTGTTGTTATTTATGTTGCTAAATCTAGTCAAGCCCTACTAGGTTAAACCAATTGTTACTTAAATCGAAATTCGTTACTGAACACATTATGTATAAAAACGCCTGACACAAAATGGTTCCCTAAAAACTATTGAAAAAGTTTTTTTTTGTTACCTACAAGAAACTACTACTTTATCTAAAACAGGAGGAATTCTTTCAAAATATAGGTCATAAAGTGCTTTTAAATTCACCATGTGCCGCTTAGTAACGTGATCGTTTTAGTAAGGGTATGCATGTATAGGACTGGACTGCACTGGATGCGACTACACACTGTGGGTGGACGTGTCCAGGGCTTGGCATAAACTGGCACTCCTGTGTGGTGCCACTCTGTGATTTTTATCTCTTCCTGGTGTACATACTAACAATAGTTTTATAAGGTATTAGTGTTACTAACAGTATATGGACTACGTCTGAAATAAATGTCTTAAATAAATAAATAGGACCTTGGTCATGGTCCTTTTTACTTGGCAGAATATTATCAAGAATAATGCCATTTAGGCATTTGGTCTTTCATCAAATGATTGATGTGGCAAAAAACCCTTTCATTCTTTCAAAAGCAAAGACTTCCGAAATTAAAGTTATTTTTCACTTTTTTAGTGCTTTTTTGGAAGACGGTTGTTTTTTTTTTTGTAAAAAGTTTTTTTCATACGTAAAACCGTTTCTAAGGGTACAATACGGAATATTATTTGGTCACAAATATATGTATAGCCGGTTACTTGGTAGCATTTTCAATATTAAATTTAAATAGTGTCATAAAATATATTAATAATGTTGTGCTACAAAATTTGATGACAGAAACGAATCGCTGCAAAACCGACTTCACGCAGTCTTGTCTGCCCTACCCCTAGTGTGTAATTTAAGCCCGCGTAGGCGCGGAGGGGTTGAGCGGCCCGCGAGCTGAGGAGCAGGTGGCTTGAAGGCCCGCCACCGCAACCCGAAGCTGCGGTGGTGAGCGTTAAAACCATCTGCGACGATAAGCTCGCGTGTTGCCGCCCTAACCCCGCAGCGCCGGAGCCGTTACAGAAACATGATGCATGCCTGCTTGCATCTTGCATGCTTGTTTGCACGCTGCATGCTTCTTGTATGGTGCATGCCTGCTGGAACGCTGCATGCCTGCTGGAACGCTGCATGCCTGCTTGCATGCTGCATGCTTGAAGCAAGCATCCTTATTTGCACGCTTCTTACTGAATTTGACAAAATAGACATGAAATAGTGTGCACAAAATTTCTGCAAGTAACTTGGAAATAGCGCTCGCCGGCCGCGGCCGCGGCACCGCTCTCTTCGCTCGCTCGGCTCGCGCGCGGTTGGTCACAATTGTAACCTAACCTAACCTATTTCACCCAGTTCAAAATGACGAATCCTACAATCTGCCGCAGAAATAGTGTGTAATTATCTAGTCGCAGGCAGATTGTATGATTCATGATACTAAATATTTGGCAAATTTTATTTTGCGTAAAATGAGTTAAGTACCTATTCCAACTGAAATATTTGACTACATAAAAATTGGTAATAGTACTGTTATTACCAATTTTTTGGGTAAACAAGTTCACTTGCTAAACATTAGGTTTGCGTTACAATTATTTGTGAAGAGATTTTTTGCTAAGTAATAATTTGGCAAATACAATTATGCGGAAAATTGTTTGGGAAGTGATAATTTGGCAATTTATTTTCGATGAAACAAGGGAGACCCCTTCGAGAATTTCGATGGCTTTCTCGTTAGTCTAATCCTTAAAGGGCTGATTGGCTCCGCTAATTAAATAAGTACGTGCGATCACAATGACAAACGTTAGTGTGGCCGCTTCATTCAACGTAATAATTCTTGCAGCGAATCTATTCAACTTCTAACGCCAATGTGAATGCCGTTACAAAATTCTCGCGGTAAGTGGTGGCTACACCTACGGTTACCGTCTATCAACGCGATAATCAACGGCGTTTCCCGTTAGTGTGGCCGCGGCATCAAAGAGACAGGTGCACACATTGACACTAAACTCTACTTTTCGTCCAACACTAACCTGGGCCGTATTCAAATTTAATTTGACAACATTTGTCAAAAGAGTGCTGTTTAAATAAAACGCTGAGCAGACGATCGATAGACGGTTAATTTGTCCGCGATCCTACAGGATGGAAATCTATGCAATACCTACGTAGGACAACAAATCGACTGCCAGGATGGTGTAGGCCCCGCTCGCCCCTTGGATCTTACCCCTAATTACCTAAGTGTACACTCGCCCCCTTTGAATATTAGATGGCCCCAGTCACCCCCGATTGCTAGTAGGTTAAAAGTACAGTCAGCACTCTCAGTTTTTTAATATTTATAACTAACAAAAAGTACTAGGCTTGAAAGAAAGAAAGAAAATAAATTTATTTGACCCAGGTAAGGCACACAATATTGCATGAATCAAGATAGTATTACAATTATCCCACTAATAAGATTTGGATGAAAGGCACACAAATAGTTTATAACTAACAAAAAAGTACTAGGCTTGCATAAATTCACGTTTAGTTACACTTGCAGATAAGTACTTAACTAATTAGCAAACATCGCAAAACGCATTCCTTCCTCATTATAATACGAACATAGAAAAGAAAGTATTATAAAATATAAACGACTCTCTCAACAGGTAACATATTTTAACAAACCTTTTGTTTATTGGACCCATGAAAAAGGTTCCTTTTGTTATAATAGGTAAGCCAGGTAGCAAAAAGTATCACAAGTGTCACGCACGAGTTTGTGAGATTACAGATAGAGTTATTAAGGTAATCAAATATAGCGTTATTCATAATGTGTGCATTTTTCTGTCTGACTGTACATTTTTCGGTTAAATTTCAAAGGAAATGCCGCAAGGGGCGAATCGGTACATCAAAATAATTATTTAAATGAGTTTTCCACGTTAACGTTACGTAATAGCGTTATACCATAAAGTTTCCGTAACCATAATTATGAACGAATTTCTTGGCAATTTAACGAAAATCTATCGGAACAAAATCTTCAACTATTAATTTAGTTAAGATCTGGGTGGAACGCTATTTTAACGTTATTTCATAACGTTCAAGTCTCTAAACTAAACACAAACAAGTAAGCGCGTGCGTGAGATTGTGACATTGTGCGGCGGTGGGCGTCCGCCTGAGTAAAACCGTTTTATTCAGGTTAGCGCGAGTTTTAAAGTTATATTCTCTGTAATAACCGGTAACCGAAATGATTTAGATTTAGTCTTAACCGTTTTTGTAATTAACCGGTTAATCGATGAACGATATTATAACGGTTTTATGAAAAATATTAACCGGTATTTCTAAACCGGTTCCAAGCCCTGCTCACAAGTATTCACAATATAGGTCAAACAAGAGACTTTTACAGTCAACCGCACGCCAATTTGTGTGTCATCCAGCTATAGGCTTAGATTACGAGCATCGATATTTTGCCCCTTGAAGTACCTACCTAAGTCAGAAGATTACAAAATATTATCCACGTAGTCAGATAGAAGTGTCGTGTTTACGAGGTTTGACCTTTTGAGTAGTTGCCCACACTGCGCCCGGTGCACGCCATTCGCACTCCGCCCACTGCTCCAAACAACACTAAGACACCTATAATTGGTTGGTAGTTACTACGATTTACTTACCTGGACACAGTCCCTTACGTTTCCTAATTTTAGAAACAAACTAGGTTTTAAAAACAACAATCTTGAACTAACATATGCTTTGTAGTGCGTGAGTAGTGAGAGATACCTACATATGTATGTTATGTAGGTACCATAAGTACCTATAGAAAACATATCTAGGTAACTTTTGTAAACAGAGCCGCTTCTACAAACCACTCGACGGGATACAGCCGACCACGCAGCGGTATACAGATAGCTATCGAAATGCAACCTCGGCGATGCAAACAGTTTGCCTTTTACAAAACTGCAGGAGGAGCCAGCCTACTCACGATATGAGAACAAGCAGAAAGCAAGTTTATAGGGCAAGCTGCGTGCGGAGAGAGCGCCTGTGTAGCAGCCCCCCCTCCTCCGCCACCGCCGGGCCCGCGCCTCAACGCCCCCCGCACCCTACGCTCCGGCCGCCAACCGGTCTTTCCAACAGCTCGCCGATGCAGTCCGGCCAGTCAGCCGACGACGGCACCACGCTGCGCACATACGACGTGCTGCCCGCTCCGCAACCTCCCCCCGCACACCTCCACGTACAATCGCGTGACACTCGCGACTCACACGACCCGGAGCGTTACTTGTGAAACTAACAAATCAGTGGTAGAGTGTTGTTGAAAAGCTTGAGGGCAATCTGAGTGCAACTAGTGTGCAGTGTAGTGGTGCAGCCGGTTCACCTCGTGTGCGAGGCCGCCGTCGGAGCGACAGTGTCTGTGTGGCTTAGTGCTTTCTAAACGAGTCCCGAAACACCAGCACGGAGTGCATACTGTTCGACATACTTAAATTGGGATTTGATACAAAACTCTTTTAAAAGGTGAGCAATGAGTGCAGGACTTGGACAGAGGTCGCATGGAACCTCTCCGGATTATTTATGCATTAACGTTAGGCTGTGGAAACATCTCATAATTATCTAAGTACTAAATCGATGATGAATACTTTGTCTGTTTCTGTCAGCTCAGCTCATCAGCTGACACTCAACACTCATGGCATGCAACTGTGCATTTTCATCAATCAAATTTTATTATAGAATCCGCAATGTTACATTGGGAAGTACAAGTAGAAACGTTAATTGAAATGTAGGCTTCATTTAACTTTTTTATTAAAAGAAAAATCAAGTGCAAGTGTGTTTCAAGTGCTACCAAATAAAATAATGTTTCCCCAAATAAGTTATTGGTTAGGTTATAATTTTTTCGATGAGCATTTCCCTCCCTGGTGAGCATTTCAATAGCATCCATCTTGTACTGCGTATCGTGGTGAATACATGAATGGTAGGTATAATAAATATCCTATAGAATCCAAAAAAGTTCTAAAACCAGTGTTAACACACTGTAAGTAACCTTATGGAGCATGTTCGAGTGGATGTAACGATCACGCGTACCAAGCGGAATAGAGAGCACATGCAAAAACTAATGCCTTTGCTATAGGTTCCTACCTACCTCATAAAAGTAAGGAAACCTTAAAGCCGAAGCCGACCTCACTTATTTCAACGTTATTAGGATAAACAAACATTTTATAGGGTAAGTAATTTAGGAACAATCACATGTGCTTCCCTCCATCATCATAACCCTAACTTTTGACTCTTTAAAAAGCAAGACAAGCTACATTTTTTCAAATTAAATTGCGTGACGAATTTAATTTTGTTCCTTCTAATATTATGCATTACTCTCCATTGAGTATCTATTAGAATTAGATTTTATTTCATTCAAATAGAACCGTAAGGTGCTGAGCAGACGATGGACAAGTTGTCCATCGTCTGCTCAACGCTATAAGAAACGGATCCGATAGAAATAATCTGAGTCGACTGAAGATAAGAACGCAACACAATGTCAAGTGGGCACATTGCTCCGGGTTCAACTACGAATGGCTACCTAAATTACATATTAAAGCGCGAGCCGCTCCGACCTTCAGGCAGGGCGAAGCTTGGTAATGAGGACGTAGAAATATAGGGGCAAATAGGGGATATAATTCAGCTAGGTTGTTTTGAGGGGGTTGTGGCTAAGAAATAACGGCTCCACTGCAGTTTATAACCCGCGCGGGCTCTACTGCAGTTTATTACCCGCGCGTGCGAAGCTTCACAATTTTATAGCGTATAGATCTCGTCATCCAAACACACACTTTTGCAAAATATTACACTGCGCAAATGCCTAGTTTTTGAGAAAAAAAATCCTAAAGCTTCAGAAAAATCGACTTAAATATACAAAAAAGTTATGCGTGGTCATACATAAAAAAATATATATATATACGGGTCGGGTCGTACTTGAGAACGTCTTCCGTTTATTCGTCGGTTAAAAATTGACATTTTACCACAGATATTATACGAATTTCCCTTCTAGGTTGTTCCCTTTTATGTTCAGACAAAGTGACACCGGATTTTAATGGTTTTTAGTATTTAACAAAGTCAAGGTCACACCAAAAAATTACTAAAATCTTGGAATTTTACCTTGTAACAAACAGGTTATGGAAATTTTCAAGGTCAATGTAAAACTCGAAGGTTAAGGTGGTTTTTACCTTAAAATTTATTTTTAAATAGCTGATACCGCAACGAACTCAATAATGAAGCAAAATAAATAATTAATTAAGTTAAAAATATAAATTTTATTTGTACTCTTAAAAGATCGTCGTGAGTAACGAAACGTAATTTGATGTCACTCGCACACAGTCGAGAGCGTAAAAAAATACTTACAATAAATTCATTGTGTACATTTTTTATTTCAACCTATTACAGTCATCATAATATACAAAAAATACATATTATACAACATAATATATGTATACAGCATAAAATACAAATATAATATCTATAATATACATTATACCTCATCATCATCATCGTTTCAGCCGAAAGACGTCCACTGCTGGACATAGGCCTAACCAACATAATATACAAAAATAACACACCTCGACTTTGTAAAAAGGACTTGGGACGCCCCGGCTGTCCGAGTCAGGGTGGCCCAAATCCCGACACATCTCAATTTAGTAAAAAGGCTATGAAAACTTAGGATGCAAGAGCGAGGGAAGCGAGCTCTGGACTTGGGGCACCCTGACACGGACAGGTTAGGTTAGAAGAGGATGGCCCCGCCGTCCTCTTCGTGGTTTTTTTGTTTTTAAACCACCTTAACCTTCGAGTTTTACATTGACCTTGAAAATTTCCATAACCTGTTTGTTACGAGGTAAAATTCCAAGATTTTAGTATTTTTTTGGTGTAACCTTGATTTTTTGCAAGTTGATCTTGACCTTGAAGATGTCAATGACCTCATTATTGCTTGGAAATAAATTTAGACCCACCACGTGATCTTCCCCACCCTTAATACTCCCACTATCCCACCAATCCCGAAATAAACTTTTGGCGATTTTTTTCTCGGCACCTATGTTTTTGCACACTTTGCAGTTTTCAAATTTACACTAAAAAAGGTCTATTCTATCCGAAAAAAAATAGCTGCTATAAAAAAGCGACGGGTTATAAACTGCAGTGTTTCCCTAAACCGTTTAATTCGAATCTTTTAAAACACTGTCATGTAGGTACAACCACCACCATTTCCACGCTAACCGATGAAATGCACTTTTGCACTCAGATTTCGAATGTTAAACAGAATCTTTCTGAAGTTATGAGATGAAAACGCAAAAAATAAAACTCAATTGGTTGATTCTCTTCTATAGAAAACTGTCATCATTTACGACATGATTTATGTTTCTTTTTTTACGTTTAGCTATAATGAATATAAATGTTGTAAAGGTTTTTTTAATAATACAATGTTTGTCGAAACAAAAAATCATGTTCAGCACTAAAGTGTCGGAATTACCACGCCGCGTGGTAGTTTCACAACAGTATGTTCGCAGCTGTTCGCAAGCTCCGCTATGTTTATTGTTTCATTGATTCTGGCAAGTAATTGAGAATAAACTACCGTTTGTGTTAGTGGCTTTTATTTCATTAACTGGTGCAGACGATGGACATTATGTCTGCCACTGTATCAGTTGACCTATTATCAATTCGATTTTTTTCGTTACTCCGACGTTTTATTTGGTCTAAAAACTTTTTACCGAAGTTGCACTTAGCCGAAATAACATTTATATTGTTCGAAGTATTATGTTTCCGTCTTCCGAACATTCATTATACCAGCAGGCATGCAAGCAAGCATGCAGGGTGCAAACAAGCATGCAACATACAACCAGGCATGCAACATGCAGCAAGCATTGTTTCTGTCAAGGCTCCGGCACTGCGAGGTTAGGGTGGCCCCAGGCGAGCTTATCATCTGCATCGCAGATGATTTTAACGCAGCTTCGGCTTGCGGACCGGCTTCGGCGCGGCGGCGGGCCTTCAAACCACCTGCTCCTCAGCTTGCGGGCCGCCCCACCCCTACGCGCCTACGCGGGCTTAAATTACACTCCGACTCCGTCAAAACCGACTTCACGCAGTCTTGTCTGCCCTATCCCTAGTAGGGCAGACAAGACTGCGTGAAGTCGGTTTTGCAGCGATTCGTTTCTGTCACTAAATTTTGTAGCACAACCTTTATAACAAGACACTATTTTAATTTGATGAAAATTCCCCAAGTAATCGGCTATATATTTGTGACCAAGAAATATTCCGTAAAATTTGGTTTCGGTGTGGTGAAAATATGGTAAATAAATCATTTGTCAAATGAAAAAAGTTCCAAAGAGGCTTCGGCCAATAGCAAAAAGTTATTTTGTAAATCGGCGAAATATAGTTCGGTAAAATAATACTTATGACGACAAAGCCAAAGTCAAATAACTTATTTCAACTAGGCACATTAAAGGCACTTTTGAACGTCAAATACATAGAAATAGAACTGATTCTAGTTGCCCCTTCCAATAGGTAGTTTTCGTATGGAGACTGACGTGATACTTCGATGATCTAAAAAAAATCAAGTCATCAATCAATCGTAATCTGTTCGATTTATAACACGTGTGAATCCGGATTTTTAATTTGTCTGTCTGTGGTGTCTTGTTTATACCTTTTAAGTCGTAGTTGGGTTTTAGTTTTTATTACTTGATTTTTTTTTAATTCTTTTGGCGTTATAATATATATTATTATATTTTTGAAATGTGCTCATTAAGCCCTTTCATTTGATACCCAACATGGTACGATTAAAGTTCCTCACTTTATGTCCTCTAGAGGGCGCCATTTTTCATTTAATGAAAGTGCCAAATGTCATGATTTCATGAAATAGTTATTCAATACACTTTCATGAGCTTAGAGAGTTGTATTGCTGATTTAATGTTTATAATTCTGTAAATCCATATTTGTTACGAGCGCTAATAATATTTAGATCAACATACAACCTGATAGTGACCTGCAAATTGAGAAAAACGTATGACATTAAAGATAAAAACCCAATGATCAAAGTAGGTTCTGGCTGTTTCTCTGTATGTGAGATGAGAAGGAAGGTTCTAGTTTTGAGGCAACTTTTTACTGAAGGTTATATAGTTCAAGTTTTCACAGGAGAAAAGGCAGAGTCTGGATAATCTTGATGTTGCAGTGTTTATGGCTGACGTCACAACTTCTACAAAAGTCTATCTCCAAAGACATAAGTGAATTTGGGCTTATCTAAGTATACATATAAGATAAGCATGTGGAGTTTCTCGAAATAAATGACACATCATACATTTACATGTAATTGACTCAACACTGATAAATATAAAACATGTTAGCTAATAACACTTTTAGTGACCTAAATACCTGCAAAAACTGTGATTCACGAAACGAAACAGCCTGTGCACGCCATCTTGTGCCGGGACCGCGCACTAAGTCGCCAACATCCTCCGCCCCTCCGCGAAGTGTGAGGACAACGTACTCTAGCCTTGAACTGTGAACATGTTGCTATCGCTAGCCGACTGACCTATTACACCTTTGTGTAACAGTCTTTGCAAATCATAGTTCTCTTAGCACCAGGAGTCCAGTCCAGGATCCATTGTAAGTACAAAGCTAACAGCTAGCAAAAGCAAATAAAGTTATCGATCGTTAGAGACAATGGGGATACATTGTTTAACAACGCGTTTTTAGGGTTCCGTACCCAAAGGGTAAAACGGAACCCTATTACTAAGGCTCCGCTGTTCGTCCGTCCGTCTGTCACCAGGCTTTATCTCATGAACTGTGATAGTTAGACAGTTGAAATTTTCACAGATGATGTATTTCTGTTGCCGCTATAACAACACATACTATAAAACAGAATAAAATAAATATTTAAGGAGCTCCCATGCAATAAACGTGATTTTTTGCCGTATTTATAGATAACTAGCTTCCGCCCGCGGCTTCGCCCGCGTGGTATGTCGATAAAAAGTAGCCTATGTCCTTCCCCGGGATACCATATATCTCCTTGCCAAAATTTATTGAAATCCGTTCAGTGGTTTAGGCGTGAAAAGGTAACATACAGACAGACAGTTACTTTCGAATTTATAATAATAGGTCTTTACCTATGAAATTGCCGTTCTGCAGTACTGGCCATTTCAAATCAAAATAATTTTTGTTTGGAAATTTCTAATCTAAGAATTCTAATTTCAAATAAATTTTATTTTAAAAACATGGAATTCTTTTTTCAAAAGAAGTGATTTGTTTAATGATTAGTGTTACATTTTCATCGCATTTCAATCTTATTCGTCATCATGGATACGTTAAAAATTCGAGTAATTATGGAATATGAGTACCGTCGTGGCAGCAACGCGGCACAAGCGGCACGCAACATCAACGACGTTTACGGAGCTAACACTACAAACCAACGCACCACCTGTTGTTGATTTACTCGCTTCCGTTCTGGAAATTTCGACCTGAAAAATGAACCTCGCAGTCGTCCGAAGACTTTGGTCGACAATGACGAATTAAAGGCGATTGTGGAAGCTGATGATACACAATCTACGGCTGAATTAGCAGCAGCTTTCGACGTTAGCGTCAAAACAATATTGGTCCATTTGCGTCAAATTGGCAAGGTAAAAAAGCTTGACAAATGGGTGCCCCACGAACTCGATGATCGCCAGCGCGAAGTACGCGTCGAGGCGTGCCTTGCACTGCTCAACAGACGTGTGTCTGTGAAATGAAGGAATTTTGAACCGCATTGTTACATGCGATAAAAAATGGATTCTGTTTGATAACCGCAAGCGCTCAGCAAGTTGGTTGGATCCTGGTTCAGTACCTAAACAATGCTCTAAACGAAACTTACCCCTAGAAAAGTGATGGTCACTGTTTGGTGGTCTAGCGCCGGTGTGATTCATCACAGCTTCTTATCAAACGGGGTGAGCATTACTGCAGATGTGTACTGTGAAGAACTGAACACAATGATGGAGAATCTGGCACATCTCCAACCAGCATTGGTCAATCGCTCGTCTCCGCTGCTCCTGCACGACAACGCGCGACCTCATACTGCACAGCAGACGGTCTCCAAGTTGCAAGAACTGGGGTTGGTTATCCGCCCTACTCACCAGACCTTGCGCCTACAGACTACTATTTTTTCCAGAATTTGGATAACTTCTTGGCGGGAAAAAAATTCAATACCCGAGAGGCAGTACAAAATGCCTTTGAAGAATTTGTTGCCTCCCGTCCAGCTGATTTCTTTAAGAAGGGCATCAATAAACTGCCACTGCGTTGGCAAAGATGCATTGATTGCATGGGTGATTACTTCGATTAATATAAATAAAAAATACATGAAAAAAATTCGTTTAAATTTTTTCATACAAAACGGTAATTTCATAGGCAAAGACCTAAAATACCAAAATAAAACGATATCGATACGAAATTGCACTAACCGAATTTTGGAATGGACTACACGACAAGTGCAACAACTTTCTAACTAAATGAACAATAAACCAACTTGCATTATTCAAAAGTGCCTGTAAATGGTTTTGTTGAAACCAATGCATTGAGTTTGAGTCTTATTATTTAAAATCAAACAGTTACAGACCTTTTTTTGTTGGTCTGAGGTTACAGAGCTAAGATGCCTTCATACGAACCTTTGCTAGGTACTAATAAACAGGTTTGGAAATACTGATTGTGATAATTTTTAGTCTGTGCCATTCTTTATTACCTTGAAGTCAGGATGTGCTCAAACTAAATACCTACAGTGTAGGCACAACTAGGTTGAGAGAACAGTAAGTATAGCGAACGATTACGAAACGTTTGATTGATGTGTCCCTGAGAGGGAAGTGGAGCTAGTCACACGGCGGCGCCGGACTGGAGCATGTTGGCGCGCCGCCGCCGCGCCGCCACTGTCGCGGGTGCGCGGGTGTAGCCTCGCGCCGGCTCGCGGCTGCCGGCCGCCGACTGCCGGCGCACTGTCACTTGACCTCTCACCTAATTCCACGGAATGTCGCCTACCATTAATTACTGAATGTGCTCTTTCACATAACTGCGCGTTTAACGATGCACAGTTCAGATATTACGTGACCATTGTAGGTATCTGTTTTTAGTAGGGAAAAGTTTTATGGTACTAGCAGCCCTGGTAATGTATTTAAACGTGTACTTAGGGCTTATCTTAATAAACTATATAAGTATATTTTTTTTTTTTATCTTAAGACAACTATCTCTCTAAATAATCTTCAGGGTAGCCCGCGAAATTTAATTTGCAGGTCAGTATCACGTTGTATGTTGATTAAAATATGATTCGCGATCGTAACAAATATGGATTTAAAAAATTATAAACATTAGAATCAATCAGCAATATAACACTCTAAGTTCATATATTCCTATTGAGTGACTATTTCATGAAACATGCATGATATTTGAGGATTGGCAATCTGATGGCCTTTTTAACCGACTTCAAAAAGGAGGTTCCTGACTCGTCTGTATGTTTTTTTTGCAACAATCTTAGGTATTTTACGCGTTTACTCCGCCAATATGCATTGATTTTGATGATTCTTTTTTTGTTTGGTAGGTCATGCTTCCGAGGTGGTCCCATATAAATTGTATTAACTTTGCTTGCGTAGTTTTTGAGTTAGCTTCAATATAACGTATTTTTCTCACACTGTTTATCTAGATGATATCTTAATTTTCTCCTTCACTGTTATTTACTTAGCAGGTAGTGGTACCTATTCCAATTTGTGTGGGGTAGGTACCACAACTAACAAGTGAAAAATAAAAACATTTTACAAAAAAAAAACGGACTTCCAAAAAAACACAAAAAAAGTGAAAAATATCTTTAATTTCAGAAGTCGGTGGCAAAAAACGAAAATTGAAAGGTAAAGACACCGACTTCCGAAATTAAAGTTATTTTTCACTATTTAATCCATAAAATTTGCTATATTTTTCATTTTCAATAATGTCGTTTTCCATAACATTTATTCACCATAATATTCATTTGCCCATATTAGCACAAAAATGCTACTTCAGTACGAGCGCCTGCAATTTTGATGTTATGATCATGTTAAAACGAATAATTTTGCTATTAACATAATTATGGACTATGCTGCACGAACAAAAGGCACACACAATAAAAAATAATAAAAAACAATAAAAATAAAAAAGTTTGACAGTATTGTTCATACTTCAAGCATCAAGGAGTAGTCCTTGATGTTTGTTCACACCGTTATTACTGTAATAAGTGGGTAAAACCAAAATAATAGGTCTGACATAAATAATCAGTCCGTTGTCAATTTACTTATTAGATCCGGAAACATGAGTGATACCTACTTGGGAGGTGTTTAAAACAACAAAAGGCGGTCTTAAATTATTCACAAGGAAACCTAAAAATAACCCAAATGATTCACCAACAATAGAGGGGATCTGGCGCTCGGAGTTGAGGGTTTTAGTGTTGGCAAGTTATTTTTTAAATGAATTGGACCACCGAACTCTCAAAAGGTGTTGTGGTCCAACTATTTATAAAGTTGGACAACTGCCCCTAGTAAAGACCCATGGTCGAACTAGTTGTACAGAGCAGTGAGACCACTGCCCCGGAATGAATAATTTTATGGCAAATAAAGTTAGACTAATAAGTTGATATGACAAACGTTATTAGTATAAAATAAATGATAATAGTGCAAGTAAATATTATGAGGGCGGACGATTATGGAAAACAAGACAATACCGTAATAACATTCTATTGGGCCGGTGTTTATATCAGTAGCAGGCATGTGTAGCATTAGCTGATGAGAGTCAATCACCATGATATCATCCTTGATGTGAAAGTTAGATAACCTAGTATTGAGATAACTTGCTATGAGCAACGTCCATTGTGCTAACATCCTTGATGTGAAAGCTAGATCACCTCCTATTGAGAGAACATGCTATGACCATTTCAGTGTTAACAGGGCATGATGCATGCCAGCATCCCAAATATGTACCAGCTGTTAACATAGGATTAATGTTGTTAAGAATATCCCGTACTCACTGATAATAGTCCAGGTGCGGTAGAATCCCACACTTACTGAGTAAAATGCTTTGCAATTTAATAACCAAAGTCAAAGTCAAATAATTTATTTCAAGTAGGCACATTAAAGGCACTTTTGAACGTCAAATACATAGAAATAGAACTGATTCTAGTTGCCCCTCCAAAAAGTAGTTTTCGTATGGAGAAGAATGGGCAAGAAACTCCACCGTTACTCTTTAAAAAAAATGTTTTACAATATTTGGTATGGATCAATTATATAATTACATGTGAAGACGATGCACCGAGAATACAATTACAAAAGGTCAAAAGAATTTAAAAAAATAAAAATGGAGCAATGACAAATAAATAAATTAAGTATGTGATAGATACATGGTGCTCACATATTTACAAACATTAAAGTATACGATATCACAATATTCCTATAAACTTGCAAGTAATACTAATAGGACAGTGTGTGAGTTTAATTATCATAAAATGTAAAAAAAATCGATGATATACAAAGAATAAATTATACAACTAGATTAACAACCAGTTTGATTTTGTCCAGACTCGAATTTGTCCTATGGAGCAAGACCAGCATATTTCCAAGCACTCTTATCTTGGATATAATCCTCTAATTTGTAATATGCTTGTTTACAAAGTGTACTTTTAATATGAGTTTTAAATTTTCTTTCATTTAATTGCAATATATCACTAGGTATTTTGTTATAGCATTTAACGCAGTACACCATAAAAGATGTTTGTACTTTAGCTAATCTGAAAAATGGTTGATCTATTTTATAACCTAAGGACCATGCCAAATATGTACCAGCTAGCACATAGGATCAATGATGTTCAGAGGAAATAGGGTCGGTCCCCTCCCCATACAAACGCTCTTGCTTGTTTTATCTTTGGTTTATGACCTTAGAGCAATGATTTAAAGTAGCAGTAAAATAGAATAGAATATATTTATTAAGTATAAAATTGGTAAAGTATTAACATTAAATCTTAGAAATAATTTACAAAGGTATCATAATATTAGATGCCTGTATTAGGATAAACCTGTATCACAGGCGGCATGAGTTCACACTTTATGGAAATTATAAGGACAATAAAATTCTTAACAATATTTAACATTAGAAGTCTTGAAATAATGACAAAATTTAATTATCTAATTTATTCTTATATACCTAGTTTACTTATACTATTTACCTTAAAAATAAAAAGAACTATAAAAAGTCTTAAATACGTAATTTCTTATTTAGTTTGCGTAAAATAGTTTCTTGCACTTTATAACTTAGTTAAACACATAATTATTATTTTCCGTCAGCAGAATTTGTAAGTGGGCTAAAGTAAATGTTGCACAAAAATTAAATCACGTTCGAGACTATGATTTTATTCGATTTTTACTGCGGGTGACTAATGTGCTTAGACATCAACAAAATCCAGGATATATGGGCAGTGCAGTGTTTTGTTGAGTCAGCATTAAACACGGAAGTCTGGCCTTGATAATGATGCTCTGTACCTGTACTCTGCTATTTTCCTAGCAGGGCAATCAGCGTCTCCCGTTTTATGGTTATTGGGCTTTTTAAAGCGTGAGCAAGTAGCACATTTCGGTGTAAAAAAAATACATCAACTAGTTCTATGCCCCTATGTTTTCCGTTTTGATGACACATTATAATTATGTAGAACCCTCAGAAAATGCTCAAAATTGCTGTTAAGAATATCCCGTACTCACTGATAATAGTCCAGGTGCGGTAGAAACCTACACTTACTGAGTAAAATGCTTTGCAATTTAATAACCTACAGACCATGCCAAATATGTGCCAGCTAGCAATATAGGATCAATGTTGTTAAGAGTATCGCGTACTCACTGATAAGATAACAGTCCAGGTGCGGTAGAATCCTGCGCTAACTGAGTATAGTGCTTTGCAAATTAATAACCCATAGACAATGTGCAGGACTAAGTAATGCTGTCTCGCAGTCTTCGTACTCGCATATTAAAAGCATATTGGACCACCTTTTAACAATTTCTTAACCTAGGTCATAAAAATGTGGCTTACCTGTTATGACGAGTACATAACATACCCGGTGTAGCTATGTGGAGAAACATCGCTAAGGGCATCACGTGCTACCTCGGTAGTTCTTCTAGCTAGTAACATGGAAATAACGTTACTGAGAGTATCCCGTACTCACTGGAGGGGTAGTGCTGACAAGCGCATACCAGCTAGCTATGTGCAGTAACATCGCTAAGGGTATCACGCGCCTCTCTTGTAGCTTCTCATCCAGCTAAGTAACATGGAGGTAATGTTATACTAGTAAAGTAGGTATAGCGAAAAACTTATTATAAAATAATAATTTGATTAGTGAGAACTTTCCCTAGCGGTGTCACAGAGCGTGCGATAAGAAATGTGACTTTCCTGTGTTGCCAACGATGAGGTGAAATAATTATATTTAGAAAATATTAGAGATGCGCCGAATGTTCGGCTGAATATTCGTATTCGGTACATTCGGCATGTTTTTTCATTGTTCGTATTCGGCCGAATATTCGGTTGATTTGCCGAATAATTTCCGAATGTTTAAATTATTGTTAATATTAAAAAAAATAACATTTTATTAAACAGTAAGGGCCATAGCACACGGCATATTTTAAACGCGCAGATGACGCGCGTAAACGCGCTTCAAACGAGATTCAAAGATCTGGGCAATCGTGAAACGCGCGTCTACTGCGCGTATACACGCAGATACATCGATACAGACGCGCTGTAGTCGCTCGTAGCTTCCGTGTTTTGGTCAGAGACTCCTCGTCAGTTGTACAATCAGGGTCCGTCAACTTTGTTCGCCAATCATGCGGCAAGGGGACGGGAAAATAATTCTACCATTACAATAAATTTATTTGTTTTTATAGGAATCTATGATAGTAATATTGCAGGCGGTGCGGTGGCGTGAGCACACGCCCCTTCTGTTCCCACCTCCGACACTTTGTACGCGCTTCAAACGAGTTTCGAACGCGCTTCACACGCGCATTTGTATCACGTTTCACGCGCGTTTGAATCTATAAAATCGGCATCTACGGCGCAGAAAAAGGGCGTTCTTGAAACGCGCGTCGTCTGCGCGTTTAAAATACGCCATGTGCTACCGCTCTAAAGTTAAGTAATTACTAAAAAAGTGTGGTTTATTCCGAAAGTTGTACATAGTTTTTTGTAAATGAAAGAGACACTACTTTTTGTACCAATTATTTATTGATAAAATAAAAAAGATTAACTTTAACAATCAATTTAAATAAAATTTTAATAAAATAAACTTCTGCTTTTTTTTACTAATTTATAAAGCTAAATAAATTTTCTATGAAATTAGCAATTGTAAGAACACTGCTTTGAGTAACAACTTTTTTCAGAAATCAAAAACCTTCATCGACGTACCTAATATAATAAACTTCAATCAAAGTATGCAATTCCGAGATAATTTTTAAACAATAATAATACGTTAGAACTGCAATATGTAACCGAAAGAGCGATGCATCGACTGGAGCGAGCCGTGCTAGTGCGAGGGGCAGAGGCAAACGCCGCCCGGCTCTTGCAGAGCGCCGTACCGAGTACCGACGTGTACAAACCTGTTCACCGCGCAGAACTGAACCGAATGATTCGGCCGAATATTTGGTTTGGTTCATTTTGGACCGAATATTCGGCCGAACATTCGTATTCAGCTGAACCTACATTCGGCGCATCTCTAGAAAATATATTTTTAATATCTTTATCTCTAAAAATCGTGATGTTACATGTGTGTGTAAGAAATACTACTGTGTTAAACTTAATTATATGCAAGATCGCCGTGAAGTAAAATCACGTTTGGTGTATAAAATAAATATTTAAAGGGGGGCGCCCCCTTTAAATATGTATTTTATTCTGTTTTTTAGTATTTGTTGTTATAGCGGCAACAGAAATACATCATCTGTGAAAATTTCAACTGTCTAACTATCACGGTTCATGAGATACAGCCTGGTGACAGACGGACAGACAGACAGCGGAGTCTTAGTAATAGGGTCCCGTTTTACCCTTTCGGTACGGAACCCTAAAAAACAATCTATTTCCAAAAAAAACAGTAAATAGTCGGTGGCAAAAAAACGAAAATTGAAAACCAAAGACAGTTAATTTTGAAAGTTATTTTTCACTTTTTAGTGTTTATTTTAGAAGTCTATTGTTATTTGTAAAAATTTTTTGTCCATGTAATTTGTCCGATTGTAGACATCTGCTACAATACCGTATGTCCACCCATCGCTGTGTCAGGTCAGCTGTATGTCAGCTTTCGGTGCTCAGGCTCGGCACTGCGCAGTGTATGAAGATGACGGCAGGCTCTCCGGCACCAACATCAACGGAGGTAATTTAACGACATGGCTTCAAAACATCCTACATATTTGAATTCGTTTTGCTGTAGAAATATGCTGCTTGTACAGAAGTTTTGTCTGTCGTGAGATAATGAAAAAAGCGACCGACTTTACAAACAGCATAGTGGCGAGAGTTGTGTTAGATGCAGTTTATCGCATCGCTCGGGGTGTGTGTGTGTGTGTGTGTGTGGAGGAGATAAGTTCATCGGCCGCCTGTTAATAAACAAACACGGACAGCGGCCGAACCCCCCGGCCCCGGCCCCCGATACTTCTCTCCTCCATCCTGGCGCCTTGCTCGCGACATACAAAACCACTCCATGCTAGACACTTCCTAGTAGCTACTTAATCATATCACAGCTTTCAAACGTTTCATGTTCATAGATAAACATGTTTAGTGGTTTTTACAAGCAGTATCTTAATACCTATTCAAACACAGTCTTCGTAAAGAGAGCACAGTGAAAATGTCAAAATAACTGAAACGTTATTAATATGTTAAGAAAATTTTCTCTCACCTAACGACTTTATTCAAACACTAAGACTTGACTAAGCAGTGAGAAGCTGGATTCTGAGTTAAAGTTATTATTCCGTGCTGTCCTCAAGTAGGTATGCATCATAACCGGCCGCTAAAGACCTAAACTCTTTCAAAACCTGCTGACATTACAAACAAACCGAGAAGTGCAAAGCTTGTGAAACAGCTTTCTCTTGTTTTCACTCATGCATTGAGGCTTTACGTTTCTTGCACCAAGATTTGTTCGATCGAAATCTCAAATAAGCACTCTCAAGAGCATACTGTACTATCTTAAAAACACAACCAAGAATTTGAGTGCCGTAACCGTACGTAAAACAATTCTGAACGATGGTGCGCCGCACCACGCCGCGCGGCCGCCGCCTGCCGGTGGGGCCCGCACGCACACACGTGCGCGCCTGTTTGTAAACACGCTGCGCCAATGTGCGCACGCGCAGCTGCCGCCGGCGCCCGTTGTCCCCCGCCCCTCCCTACACCGCTCGTATTTATTCACCGAAGCCGTCGGACTACGGGACGTTATCGCGGATAGAGCTGAGCTAGCTTCAAACCAAATTCGTCCTTCTCGCACACTTCAGCAACTTTTGCGCATAGGTGCTGGTGCTGGATGATTTTTTGTGAAATAAGTCCACAATGTAAACATGCTCGTCATTAGCATACTTGCTTACAGGGTCGTGGTAATAGATATCCGACCACGACCCTGTAGGCTGGTCGTGGTCACTACATGAACAGTAACGCATGAAACTGTCAAAGGTCAATAATATTATTATTTAGACGACGCATTCATCATCTTACTTGCATTTTGATACATTAAAATGATAATGTACAAAAAATCATTTTACAAAAAAATAAAAAAAATACACGACTGCCCTGACAAAAACGAACTAAAAAGTAAACAAGTTGTATTTTGTTAATCTGTTATTTGGTTTCCAAATTGAATTACTAAACAATAAGAAGCTTTATTGTGAGTAACATTTAGTCTTTATTTCATTAAAATCGACCTGCAGAATCAAAAGATATGTGGATTTAACACTTATGTTTTTTTTTTCTTTTTTATCCAGGTATTACGTGCATGCTTGACGGTATTCTGTTTACAAGAAATTGTGCAGTTTCCGAGCTGTAATGAATTCAATGGCATGATAGTATTAACTAATAGGATTTCAAATATGTAGTTATAACTAACAGAAAGTACTAGGCTTGCATGAATTCACATTTAGAGTATTTTAAGTACTTCACTGTTATCTATAAATACAAATCAATTGTCGCATGTATGAAAGAAAGTTCATCACTAGAGAATGGCTCGACCGATTTGACTGACTTTATTTGTTGTATTCGTATCTGGACAAGGTTTGTATGAAAGATTTTTTTGTTAATCCACCGGAAAAGTCGGAATTACCTACACCCGGGCGACGCCGGGCTTATTTTAACGGGATATTTTAACCCAGGTCATGGTCTACCCATATGCCAAATTGCATCTAAATCATTTCAGCTGAACTGTCAAAATGTAGTCATAATCGGTTACGAAAATCGGTTAGTCCATGCTCTAGTCCCGCTATGCTCGACTCGTAAAATACCTACTAAAAAGTGTCGCTATCACGGAGTATAGAAAGAAGGTCGCTATGCACGAAATTACATTCGAAGAAAACTGTTACAGTGTAATATTTTATTACCATTTAAGCACCACAGAACAACTAACTTGGCTGAATCTTGGAATGGCAGATTTAACGGATCTATTGACACTAATTGACAGAAACCCTAGCTTTTTTATTTAAATAGTTGATTATTTGTAATTTATTTGTTCATCTATTTTGGTATAGGAAACCCAACGACGTCTGTCTCCGTTGTTTCATCTGTGGATTTGACCCAGGCGCCTCGGCAGTGCAGGTAGCTGTGCTTCGTGGTACGTACCACCCACAGCCCACAGCGTAACTGGGGCTCAGGAAACTATCCTCCAGGACTAATCATTATCTTCTAATTAGACTCAGGTCGTAGTGCGTGTATGATTTTTACCCGACTGCCCCCAGAAGGAGGGTAATGTTTTTCGAGAGTATGTATGTATGTTTGTATGTATGTATGTCTATTTCTTTGGCACGCTCTGTAGCCTAAACGACTTGATGGATTTTAACATTTGAGGTGTCGTTAGATTCGTCTTAATTGTGGAAGTGACATAGGCTACATTTTTTTTTATATATATCATCTGCAAACAAAAAAAAAGGGGAGCGAAAGGTTTTTTTTTTTAATAAATTTAATATTGTTATCAAATAAAAGCTAGTAGTTAAGTAATTCCAAAAATATTATTTAATAAAAAAAAAAATTAAAAAAGATTGAAATAAAACAAAATTATTTAAAAAACAAAAAACCCGCCTGCAAAAACGCATAACTTAAAAGAGAAAAACAAGCATTATAATCTGTAATACCAAAATTTTATATATTAAAATATAATAAAATTTTGGTATTACAGCCTGTAATACCAAAATTTTACAGATTATAATGCTTGTTTTTCTCTTTTAAGTTATGCGTGTTTGCAGGCGGGTTTTGAGTTTTTTAAATAATTTTGTTTTTTATAAAAAAGAAGGCCAACAGCGGGATACGGATAACTACCGGGTACAATTTTTTATTCGAGGCTTGCGTTCCTTTACGTGATTAGGTTGCGGACCAAAAGCTATTGCAATTGCTCGTGCACTCCGAACCTCGATACGTAACATTCATTCCGAAAGTTCTCCTTCATAAATCCACGTCAATATTTCATAACTAGCTGCCGCCATTGACTTTGCCCGTGTGTAATCTTTATAAATTATAGCCTATGTTACTCAAGGTGAATGTAGGTTTCTAATGGTGAAAGAATTTTTGAAATAGGCGCAGTAGTTTTTGATTTTATTCATTACAAACATAGACACAAAAATACAAATCTTTCCTCTTTATAATAATTAGTGTAGATTCCGCGACAAAAATTCTTACATTTTCCTTTTTTACAATTTTTATAAAGCATTTTTTTTGTGACAATAAAATCATACGTGTTATATAAGGTTTGTCCTTTTCTTTGCCCTTTTATTTCGTTACAATACGTATAGGTAAATAAAAATCGTTTAAAAAAATCGCATATGTAAGTAAGTAGATAGTCTAGAGCCTGAGAAAGGGTACTTTCTATCGACATACCACGCGGGCGAAGCCGCGGGCGGAAGTTAGTACAATATAAAATATAAAAAGCAGGAAAAAAAAAAAATTAGAAAACCCCCGACTAAAACAAAGCGTCTAAAAAGTAAAAAAATAATACGTATGTATTGGCCCTTTACGTTTAATATAACAGTTGTAGGTAATATTTTGATGGGACGGCTAAGTAGGTAAGTAATGTTTAGAAATTATCAAATTATAAAATAAGTACAAATTACCATTTGTTTTATTTCATTTGTTACGCGCCGATTATAATCGGCATATTTTGCCGAATAGTCGCCGACTACAAACGATGCCGAATAGTCGGCTTTCCCGACTAGTCGGCCCATCTCTAGTAGGTACCTACTTATTTTTTTTTTAATCAACATTTTACTTTCTGGTTTCTTAAATCATTGGAAATATATGACCATGGTGTAATGAGATGGCCTCATTAAGGACTAATCGTATCGTAACCAACATACCTTAGACCTGTTTTATTCTCAGTATACACAGACTTCATTGGCATTTACGGCTGACGACGATCGAGGTTAGGCCGATGACCCGCGCGAGGCGCGCTGACATCATCTCAGCTTCTTCCAAACATTTTGTTCTTAATCAAGCAAGACTTGATTAATATAGGTATTATTTAACTCAGGTGAGTTAAATAATACCTAAATTAAATACCTAAAGGCTCGTGCAAACTGGCGCGACACCGGTAATTGTTCTACTGTGAAGTTTTCTCAGAAATTGTTTTATTATATTTGCCCACGCTGTCGCGTCGCGTCCGCGTCTGTTTGCGGGAGGATACGAAGCACCAGGAAACTGAATAATTTTTATAGTGGGTTCAACTTATTAGTGCATGTTATTGAGTGAGTTTTATAAACTGGCATCAAAAAGGAAGCCGAGTAGGTACCCGGCGCTACCTGTGTACGACGATTCACGCGTCTTCATCTAGCTTAATAGTAGTCTATGTTACAGCCGAGTGCGGGCGGGCGCCGCGCCCGACACAAAGCGCACACGACGCGTGACTCAACGGTGACGTCACGAATAGTCACGATGCATTTGATCACCGCCCGACCGTGACGCCCCACTAACACACAATCACCATCTGCGTGCGCATCATATCACACACTGGGAGTGTGTGATAATATGATGAGCCACTACACACACATCGATGTAATAAAAAGAAACAAAACTACATTAGAATTTGAAAATTTTCTTTTGGAATTTAATCTTAACCGTTTTGGGACCGCCGCTTTTTTTGATATACATGAATGACCAAAATCCACAGGACAAAAATGGTACTCTTTACAGAAAATAATACGGACAATGTAATAATCCAAAAAATTCTCAAAGTGACATAAATAATTCTCTATACATATAAAATAATAAATTAGTTTAATGATAATCCTTACTAATATTATAAATGCGAAAGTAACTCTGTCTGTCTGTCTGTCGCGCTTTCACGCCAAAACTACGGAACCGAGGTACACTGATAGTCCTTTCTCAGGCTAGACATAGACTACTTTTTATCGACATATCACGCGGGCGAAGCCGCGGGCGGAAGCTAGTAATAATATATTATAGTGAATTTAAATAGAACCAAAGTTATGCACTTTCACCAACGGCTTGAGAAACCACTATTCAATGGTGCCGATTCTGTTGTTCTCAAACTAAACTAACTCATTGTAATTTAATAGTACCTAATTACTTAATCGTTTAGAACAAAATATTGGTCATTTGTATATCGCCATTGGCAAAATATAGCGCACTACCTAATTTTTAAGATCTTTCACCTGAAGTTATACAAATAAATTACTTAATGAATTTAGTTTTACTTGTTTTTTAATTGAATTTTACTTTTTTTTTCTCTGTATTTTATACGTGGAGACCTGTAATTGGCTTTCTGAATAATGTACTGTCCTTGATCTGTTTGTTTTAGCTGTAAGTCTCCCATGTTATTTAAATAAATAAATAAATTACTCTTATTCGTACACATGTGCTGATAATTATTGTGGCCGCTTTCCGAATTACAAAATAATCGCTCATACCGCTCACATCAATAATTTGCGTACCGATTTAGGTAACACGATTATGACAGCTGAGGGCTGTCAACAATTCAGAACGCTGGTGAATTGTTGACAGTGCTCGCTCAACGTCAAAACTTGCATAGCATATTTTTCTTTGTGTATATATGTCACCGGAAAATAACAAGAACCACCAATTTATAAATTTTCTAGCAAATTTATAAACTTTCGTAGGATTCTAAACTAGAAATAAAGTGTATTATTTTACGGCCACATTTTCGCAAATTTATCAATTTGCGACGTCTCGTGGTAAATTTATAAAGTAACGGATATCCATTCGTAAGGTTCTAAACGGTTCGACCAATCACAGAAGAGCTTTTAATTTTACGCTTCTTTAAAATACGGCAAATAACACACTGCTCTCTGATTGGTCGATGTTGACAGTGGCAATGCTTGTGTCCATAGCCTTGGGTACAATCAGACTTGCCAAACTATAAATTTATCAGTTTCGATTACCTACCTAACAGTATTTTTACTTTAAAACTAGGTAGGTTACCTATAATACATTTTTACTTTAAAACTAGGTAGGTTACCTATAATACATAAATAAACAAGTTTGTTTACGTTATGTGGCGAACAATTGCGGTGGAGAGGAAGGAGAAGGAACACGTGACTTTTTCCACCAATCAGAGCGCACATGGCGTTTGGTTATTGCTTACTTATTATTTTACGCGTGACTTCGGTAAGTTTATCAATTTGCGAAAATGTGGCCGTAAAATAATACAATTTATCTCTCGTTTAGAATCCTAGAGCAGTGGTGGCCCAGTGGTAACGGCCACGACTTACGAGTTGTAGGTCGTAGGTTCGAACCGTGGCAGGCGCTTTACTTTTTGTAAATTACTTCAACGCCACTGCTCTCAAACCGGTGAAGGAAAACATCGTGAGGAAACCGGCATGTCCTAGAACCAAAAATTCGAAGACATGTGACATCTACCAACCCGCACTGGGCCCGCGTGGTGGATTACGGCCCACTCCCACTCACAGAGAGGAGGCCTGTGTCCCAGCAGTGAACATAATAGGCTGATTATGCTAGAATCCTACGAAAGTTTATAAATTTGCTAGAAAATTTATAAAATGGCGGTTCTTGTTATTTTCCGGTGACATATACACATATCAAATATTCAAACCGAAATGCTGGGTAGTAGAAGACGGTAGAGGTAACACCTTGTCCGAACTAGACAGTGTGTTGGATAGATGGAGAGACTACTGCTACAAACTATATCGGGATGAAGATTGTTTATGCACTGAGCGAAGATGGGATGACCACTTGGAGGAGCCAGGTATACTACTATCTGAAGTCCAAGATGCTATACAAAAACTGAAGCATAAAGCAGTGGGTCCTAATGGAGTTACTGCTGCAATGTTACAGTATCTTGGGTCCGATGGGACAAAAGCTGTGCACCAGATATGCACAAAGATCTGGAAGACAGGCCAGTGGCCAGTTGATTGGTCACAATCCGCTGTCATTCCTCTTCACAAATAAGGTTCCACCAAGAAGTGTGGAAACTACAGAACCTTATAGCTCATGTCCCACGCCAGTAAGATCCTTTTGCGTATAATTAACACGAGATTATCAACGTATGTAGACCACCAGATACCGAGAGAACAAGCCGGTTTTGTTGCCGGCAAGGGAACTCGAGAGCAAATTTTGAATGTCCGCATTCTCATTGAGAAATGTCGAGAATTTAACAAGCCACTGGTCTTGTGCTTCCTAGATTACGCTAAGGCGTTTGACTGCGTACAGTGGCAGACAATGTTTGATGTTCTTATTGAAATGGGCGTCCCCCCACATCTCACTTTTCTGATTCAGAATTTGTACCTTGATGGCACTAGCTTTGTGAAACTGGAAAACAAAACATCGAAGACTTTCCATACGGAACGGGGCGTGCGTCAGGGCTGTATTTTGTCTCCGAAATTGTTCAACCTCTACGGGGAGCACATTATGAGGAGAGCGCTGGATGGTTGGCACGGCGGAATCGTTGTTGGCGGTGAAAGATTCACGAACCTGAGATATGCGGACGATACCACTATAGTTGCGTCAAGCGAGGAAGAAATGGCGGACCTGCTGAAGCGTATAGAAGCAGAGAGCGCTAAGCTTGGACTCAAGATCAACCATTCCAAGACAAAAGTAATGGTGGTAGACCGTGCTCATCTTCTTCCGAGCTCAAATCTACTCGACGGGTATGAGAAAGTCAGTGCGTTCGTGTATCTTGGGTCTCTGATCACGAATGAGGGTAGCTGCCTGGAGGAAATCCGCCGTCGTACTGGTATGGCCAAAAGTGCAATGACCAGTCTAGGGAAAATTTTGAAGAACCGTGGCATCCGTCGAAATACCAAAATGCGACTGACCCGTGCTCTAGTTTTTTCCATTTTTTATATGGCGCTGAAACGTGGTGCATTAAAAGCCGCGAAGGCAGTAAAATCGATGCTTTCGAAATGTGGTGTTGGCGGAGGCTATTCGTATACCATGGACCGCCATGAGAACGAATGAATCCATACTGGAGGAACTCCACATCACCAAGCGGCTATCTACTGCATGTCAGGAGCGTGCCCTTAGCTTTTTCGGACATATTATGCGTTCACCTAAGCATAGTCTGGAAAGGCTTTTGATACTGGGCCGGGTGGAAGGAAAACGCGCTCAAGGCAGAGCACCAGCAAGATGGTCAGACGCGATCAAAAAGGTTGCTGGAGGCAGCATCTATCAAGCGATCCATACTGCAGAAGACCGCATAGCTTGGAGACGCGTCATATGTGGTCGCGATCCTCAGCATTGAGGGAACGACGAAGAAGAAGAAGAATACACATATACCACAAATTTCTTTTTCTTTCGTCAGGTGGCCACGGTAGCTAGACGCACAATTTCGAAAACGCCACGTTAGTTAAGATTCTATGATTTGAATCAAAACAAAACAGCACAACTGACATTGTTGAATTTCTACATTTGTATCTGTATTTTTTATGGTACAGTACATAATAAAGAGTATTCTATTATATTCTTGTTGACAGCACTCACGGTGTCATTAATTTATTGCATGGTCCGTGTTATCGCAAGATGGCGCATGTCATGATGTCATATAAGACGTTTCACGGGACATCATTATCGCGCTCACGCTAACTTGGAACAGGTGGTTAGCATGCTCAAATCGATTACAGCGTAGCTCGGAATGCAGCCTATTATGCATAGGTACTCTGCTCTATGCGTCTCATGACTATAACAATATTCCGATCAGACGGCGCAACTCTTGTTCGAAACAGTAAACAACATTATGGCCAGTTTCTTCATCAAAAGTAACAGTCAACTGTTCTTCCGTGCTGTTGGATTTACAACCCTCGCCTCAGCGCCGAGGATTGAAAATACAACAGTGCAAAAGAACTGGCTGTTACTTTTGATGAAGAAACTGGCCATTAAGGCTGTACCCTATCTCAGATTTTATCTCACTGGCACCATACCACTCGCGACCTGAGTGAGAGCGAGACGGAGTGGGGCGCTAGCAACTCTCAAGCCTCGAAAAGTTTAGGTAATTGCTTTTTACGGTGAAAATAACGGTGATTTAAAAAAAACATTAGACCTGCTTTATAGATAGTTCAGTTATTATGCAAAGTTTCATGATCTAATTTGTAGTATTTTTTGAATACCAGCGGTATATAGTTCTGTTTAGAGGTAACTTTGGTTTTTTTCTGTCGAGAATATGTGTTGTAATCTTGTTTTCGCCAACAATAGCATCAATCCTCAACTTTAACATATAGGTATTTATTTCAAATTAATTCTGCAGTATTTTGGGCATAGCGGAGGGTCATGCTAAACAATTTGAGGGAGGGTGTGCCCTTAACTTTTCAAATCTGTCTTAATTTTAATTATCAACTAGTTACTTATTTTATTATTTTTGACAATCAAAGAGTCAAAGGGTAAGTAAACTTAGATGGTAAGGTAAACTTAAATGGGGTCAGCGTAAAATCATTGCCATTCATTTTATAGCATTGATGCTACTTGTCATTAGGTACTTACATCATGCTGAGCTGAGATCATCTACAAACAATCAACAAAATACGTACATAGCCGTGCTCAAAAATACGACGTGGACGCGAGAACGAACCCAATGCTTATCGAGGAACCAGATAGTACTTAGTAGGATTATACACAATCACGCGTGGATTGTTATCAGTCCACGGATGGCAAGTAGGCAACAAGTAGGCCACCATACGTTATGAGCAAATGCTCTACTTAGAGCTGCAGGCACGTGCACCTGCAGCTCTAACCTGTGGCAGTAAGTGAGGACTTGCACTACTCATAGCTCATAATATGAAATGAATAATAAACATACGTTCTTCGGATGACATTGAGAAAGTGAATCCTTGTTTTTGGGAACAACAATAATATTTATTCTCTAATATGTCTCTGTTAAGGGTAACTTAAGTTAGTTTGACTGCTGATTCCAGCGCTGGAACCATTTGCACCAACTATGTATGTAACCACAGACATGAATGCAATAAATATTTGATTTTCAGTTTTTGATCATCAAAATACAGAACAGTAAAACAATTTCTTTACCTTTGCTAGGCGTCACGAGTCACGCATGCCATTCGCTTAGTATTTTATCATCAAGATTAGATCTAATTTTTGGCTTCTTAACTAATACAAACATAAATGTTGATAAAAACTTTATGAAAAAAAAACAAAAGACTTCTATGTGAGAAATTACTTTAATTTCGGAAGTCGGTGTCTTTGGTTTGGAATTTTCGTTTTTTGCCACCGACTTCCAAAAATTAAAGTATAAATAAATCGTGGTCACTGGACTTTAAGACGGACAATTTGCCTGAATCGACTCCGGTCCGAAGTTGCCATCACTACCTACTGAAATTTGCTTGAGGACGTAGCTTCTTTCCTTCGGTATTGCTAACAATGACCAGCTTTTCTAGGCTGCTATCTCCCCTTCGCATTATGTGGCCGAAGTAGGTCAAAATACGCTGTAGGCAAACTGCTTAACTGTAGACAATCGGGTCTTGATATCGAGAGATACATTTGTGCGTTTGGGTGGAAACGCACAAATAGAATGGAATGGAATTCTGAGCATCCGCCTCCAGCACCACATTTCGAATGCGTATATCCTTGTCTCAACTCCGTAGAGGAAAATCGGGAAAATTAGTGCTCTGACCAATCAGGTTTTCGTTTTATAGTTTATACCACGATTTTTCCAGATATTCTGGAGGCTTGTCGCAGCATCCTTTATTAGCCATGGTTATCAGCCGTTTTATTTCTGGTACGCAACTGCCTTCATTATTAATGTTAGAGCCCAGATAAACGAAATTGTCCACAGTATCGATGCTTTGGATGTTATAGGCGCCCTATAGCTTTCCCGCACGCCCTAATTTGTCCCTTTTCACCTCCAATCTGTGTAAGTAAATCTTCTTTATGTCGCCAAAAGTTGTAGCAAGGAGAACGGTGTCGTCAGCGTACCTCAGATTAGATTTGCGGTTTCCACCAATAGCAAACCCCTTTTCCTAGCCCTCGAGAGTTTTCCTAATGATATACTCTCCATACACATGGAAGAGCAGAGGTGAGAGGGTGCATCCCTGCCTAACGCCTTTCTTGATGGAGAACACATTTGAACAGTCGGGTGTCTATTTTGAGGAAAGAGCGGTTGTTGATGTAGAGGCATCGGACTAGGTCAATAGGTTGAGGCGTACCCATGTCCTTTAGAACCTCCCACAGTTTGTCCCACTCCACAAAATCAAAGGCTTTGGTGTAATCAATGAAACAAACACAATAAAGGGCTGTTAAATTCCCGGCTGTTTGCAATGTTTTGGCGAACGTTCTGGATTTTTTCCCGTGTGCTTGCCTTTAAAAAAACCTGCTTCTTCTTCTGGAATTTGTGGCTCGAGAAAGTGCTTTAGCTTGTTGTTTATGATGTACAGGAGTATTTTGCTGACATGTGGAACAAGTTTCAAGGTCCTGTAGTTGCTGCAGTCTTTGGTAGAGCCTTTTTTATGAAGTGAAACAAACACGAACTCTGTACACTCTTCAGGCCATCTCATGATCTTCCAGATAAAATTTCAGATGTTTAGAATCTGCTTCCCACCTTTAGAATCTAGGTTTTTAAGCAACTCGGCGAGAATTCCATTTTTACCTGGAGATTTTCTAAAGATATAAACATCCAAATTGATAGCCTTCTCCTTTTAGAAGTCGGTTAAAAATAGAGTTGTATCGATCCTAAGGAGTTCTACAGCACAACCTACTTCTGCTATGTTACCTAATCACCTGACGGTCATCTCAACCCGACTGATGACTGATGAGCAAGTGTTGGCGTCTCCCTGATTCATACTCGTCACACACTGACACTAGCCAGCCTAGGACTTAAATTTATTTAATTATGTTTAATTAACAAGTAACAGGACTTAATAAGTTATTAACAATCTTTCTTAAGGTGGATGCGCTAGGGTAGCCCGCGAAATTCAAATTTCTATAAGTTCATTTAAGTAAAAATAATAAATAATAAAAATAAAATAAAATTTATTCAAGTTAAAAAGTAAAAATAAGATTTACATTAATTATAAACGAGGTAACTTTAATTCTAGCTGTAATATAGACCTGCCTGATCTAGGTTTGTGAAAACCTGTGTTTCAGGCCATCAATTTACATCAAAATTTTAAAAGGAACACAACAATTTTATTAGATTCTAAATTAAAAAGGAGACATAATTATTTTCAATGACTTAAACAGTAGGTAACTATTTTGTATATTATTTTAAAACTAGATTAAGTAAAATATATTATGTTTAAGCAAATTACCAAATAACATTAAATTAAATAAAGAGGAGACTATTATTAATTAGGTTAAGGAAGAGACTTATGTTGGAGTAGGTAGATGGAAATTTTATTTTAATATTTCTAATTGTTTTTCCGTGTCTGCATAATTGAGTTTTGCCAAATATTCCTGTACTAGTAAGTTACACCTAATATAGCTTAAACTATAAATCTTTAGCACTCTGTTAAACTGGTTATACAAGTAGGGTCCCAAAAATAAATAAAAACGACGAGCAAAAGCATGTTTAGTCTGAGTGTTAGCACAAACCAAATCTTTTCTTCTCCTATCTGAAGGTACTGGGTTAAAATAAAGTTCAGTGTGTTGGAATAGAACTATATTCAAAACAAATAACTGACGTACTGTTAGCACCTTACATGCCATATAAAGCTGGTGTGTTGGAAAGCTAAATGGACGAAAAGTAGCAACTTTTAAAACTGCTCTTTGGGCGCGTTCTAGGTGCAGTAAAATGGATTTAGCGGCACCACCCCAAGACGTTATGGCATTGAATGAAAATTTCATGAAATCGTCATTCAATGCACTTACATGAACTTAGAGAGTTGTATTGCTGATTGTAATGTTTATAATTCTGTAAATCTATATTTGTTACGGTCGCAAATAATATTTAGATCAACATACCTACAACCTGATACTGACCTGCAAATTGCAAAAAACGTAAGAAAATTTGAATTTCTTGGGCTACCCTAGCGCATTCCCCTTAACAACTATATTACTAACATAGTTGCGTGTGTGATTACACTTACCCTAAAATCCCAGCCATAAGCCCAACACCGATGTAGAAAGCTTGCAGCAGCGATTCACACGACAATCCCGGAAGTACGGTCACCAAGATCGGGACCAGCATCTTACTGGAATACTTCCTTCCTCCGAGCACGTTTGCTCCTGCGAATCTCCACTCAAGTTTTCAAAAAAAAAATTCTCATATTATTATAATAATACCTAAGCCTTTATTTACTGAAAAACTTAAACTAATTACAAAA
The DNA here is from genome assembly GCA_947363905.1 of Lithophane semibrunnea. Lineage (NCBI taxonomy): Eukaryota > Metazoa > Arthropoda > Insecta > Lepidoptera > Noctuidae > Lithophane > Lithophane semibrunnea. Next base: position 92,681 of record OX376192.1, on the reverse strand, counting down.
TAAAATAATCATAATCATAATATAATCATTTATTAATTTGCGAATATGGGTACAAAAGAAAAGGTCTTACAAAAACAATAGTGTTCATTAGCCATATCCTACCATAAGGCATGCAAAATTACAAATACACAGGTATCTATGAAAATACAATTTAACAATAAAAGACATTACTTATTTAAAATATCGTTTGGAGTAACATTATATAAGTCTGTCCTGTAGATATTCAGTGACAGAGTGATATGCTTCTTTTATTGTTTTTAAATATATTTATGTCACTTATCTCCAGAAGTGAGTTTGGTAAATGGTTATATGTATATGCGTGGAGCCATACGTACATAATATATTTTTATTTTATAACGCTGTTTTATTGCTTGGTAAACATATATTAAATTTGTATCTTTTGCTTTTTAATTTACGAAAATAGTTTGTATTTTTCCTAACGAACATTATAACCTCTAATATATATAGGTGTACATGGTAGCGTGAGAATATTTAATTTAAAAAATGATAAATTAAACAAAACATAACTATTGCACTTCGGTTTCTTCGTCAATCAGTCAGCGCGTCCTTTGACGCATACGCCTCCCCCAGGATCCTCCAAGCGTGAGAATATTTAATTTAAAAAATGATAAATTAAACAAAACATAACTATTGCACTTCGGTGTCTTCGTCAATCAGTCAGCGCGTCCTTTGACGCATACGCCTCCCCCAAGATCCTCCATTTGTCACGGTCTCGTGTTTCTCTAGTCCACAGGGCACCAGCTGTCTCCACTATGTCATCGTCGTAGCGTTTACGCTGTCTTCCTCTACTTCTTTTCGGTCCATCTCTAATTTGCCATTCCGTTACAGCTTTAGACCACTTATTGGTCCTATTGCGGAACATCCATTTCAATGTTTTTGTATGGAAGGTAGCAAGCATCCTTTAGTTTTGTGATTTTCCTCGGATCTGTAGCTCTCTTTTTATGTTGACGTTCAGCAGGCTGCGTTCCATGCCTCTTTGGCAAGAAGTAATTTTCTGCAGGATTTTTTGTGTCAACGCCCACGTTTGACAGCCGTATGTGAGGCATGGAAGAATGCATGTATTAAAAACCTTCTCACATTAAATGCCTCCAAAACAAACTTTATAAGTTTCAGCATCTGCAATCGTACTCAACCAACCGGCGATTTTCGAATCATTATACACACTTGTGATGGTAATAATGTTGATAATTGTAACTGTTCTAGTATTGGCAAAGTTTATAGCACAAAATATTTAGGGGTAATGCTGGATCAGAGATTGTGTTGGTACCCCCATCTTGAGCAGGTGGCGAATCGGGTCCGCAAGCTAAATTGGATTTTTAAGAATCTGCGTCACGTGCTCCCTAGGTCTATACAGAGTAGCGGTAAGCCTACTGTTCGAAATGTGCTCACTCAAGTCTATATTTCTCTTGCGCAATCAACATTGATATACTGTATTCCTGTTTGAGGTGGGGCAACAAAATCTAATTTCATCCAATTGGAGCGAGCACAACGAGCCCTGCTCAAAATTATGTATTTTAAAAAAAGGAGATATTCTACAGAGAACCTCTACAAACTTAGTGATGTACTGTCAGTTAGGAAACTATGCATTACACAAATTATTTTAAAAATGCACAAAACTTTACCTTACAATCCGGATATACTCTCTAGGATAAGAAAACACAATATAGTTCAAATACCTTTAACCAAGACCAAATTCGGATCTACGCAATTTAGTAAACGATCAGCTCAATTATATAACAAAATAAATTTTCATATATGAAAAATCTTATCATTTAAGTAAAGAAATGTTGATTGACTGGATAAAACCACTGACATATGATAATACGGAAGCTCTCCTACAAAACGTAACTTAACAAGTATACGACCCGCTCATCCTACACATACATTCACACACACATACTCATACAATCACACATCCAAAACACTCATGCACACTCAACAGCACATACACACTCATGCACACGCTCACACAAGTTCACATAATTATAATTGGTCTTTTTACTGTATTTTTTGTTTTTTTGTACTGTTTTTTATTGTGTTTTAAGTAAGTACTTACTGTTGTGAAGGAGCGGAGTCCTCTAATACAGGCATTGCTTAAATGAAGACTCCAAACCCAAAATTGTTTATGTATAATTTTTTTGGACACAATAAACGTTATTATTATTATATAATACTTAATTAAAACAATCGCGTACGAGAAAAAAAAAAAAAGTTTGCTTTTGGAGGATATAGGATATTGGGCATTTTTCAATACCTCTGAGTGATCAGTAGGTACCTATTTCATTTGCTGGTTATGCGTCTTTCTATTTCTTGTTCCATTTGCCTTGTGAACGAAATCAGTTGTCCAATGTCAATGTACGAGTTCACATACTCTATACTTTCTCCGTGTATACTGATGGCAGTGCTGTTTGTCACCAGTTTTGTTTATCATACCTAGGGATAATTGCTTCTATCAACATTAACTAAACCTAGCAATCAAGGTTGTTTGGAAGAGGTATTTTTAATTGCAGTTGAAATAAATGAATATCTTAATACTGTCAATGACACGATCCAATACAATTCCATCAATGAGAACTACAAATATTTTTAGTTATTACTTTATTATTTTTTTGTCAACTGTATTCTTAGTGTAATAACGTAAATAGCATCTATGGCATCGTTTGTACATAATACAATCGACAGCATGAATATTTTGGCACCACAGCTGTGAAAATCCGAAGTCAAAACAAAAAGTTGATTTTATGCATACTTTGACAGCCCATAGCTCCGATATCCCACGGATTAGGATGTTGCAACTTAGGTACGTTTATTTAAATAGTTTTAGGAATTCATGTGCACGCAGTTTGACCGTATCGATTACGTTTCGATTTTGGTTTTTTGGTCCATACATATTGGACCATGTTCTTACCTCGTTACACACTTAATATTGAATGTATTTTTTTTCTTGTACGTCTGTAGGGAAAATAAAGTGCCGCAAGGATGACGTAGTTCCAGCGCGGAAGCAGTTTTTGTTGAATAGCTCCCCAATTTTTTAGATGCTAAATTGAAATTAAGAAGTTCGACGTTTTTCCGCTTCGACTACGCACACGGCTGCACGTGTAAAATGAAGTGCAATATGCACGAAACAAAGTTCTTTTTACTTTAACTTCCAGTGGCGAAGGGTGATTTTTCGGGGGTGGGAACCAGGAGAAAAAAAAAAAAAAAAAACTGATTGAGAACCTGCTCCTTTTTGAAGAAGTCGGTTAATAATACTTGTTATGATGTCACTTCGGACCTTCCTTGTGGCCGCGAAAAGCTACTTCTTGTTTGTTTACCTAACAAAAGAACGTTGTCAATAAACCGTTTCATTAAATTCCTATTTTGATCTACTTTTCTCAAACTTATTTATAAACTCACAATCAAAAAGCCCGCTTTCACAAACCACGCACACTCACACAGTTCAACAGATTGACAAAGTGATTTCAACCGCACTACCGCAGATCTATACTAAGCTCCTACGCTCCTAATAGCGCAACGCCATCTAACGAAAATATCAGAAAAGCAATGCATTTTGTCAGTACAAGAACGAGATATCTCCATTCAAAAAATTTACAATTCAGAGTTTTCGCTCACGGCCACTAGAGGGAATTGGCCGCGCGGGTGTAGAGCTTCAAACGAATTAGCGAAAAATCGTCAGATTATGAATGTAAAAACCCCATTATTACATAAACTACTAGAATCTGAGAAAAGTAAACAAGGGAAACAATACATTTTATTTTATTTACAACTGCCAGTCAGCCATTCATATTTATCGTAAAGGGAAACATTAGAATGTTTGAAAAAACTATCACGTCGTTTGTAATTTATACTTATATCTGAGCGAGCACGGCCTAACGTAATTATGTGTTTCTTAATTTCAAAACTTAACCTTGGAAAGCATGTTTCCTCACAAAGAAAATAATCCTAAACAACAATGTATAGGCTACCACTAAGCTACCAGACGGGCAGCACGCGGGCCAAAAGACATTGTAGTTAATTAGAAAGTCCTTGACGAATTATTGCCGCTATCCTAATCCTACTGATAGTACTAATAACTTTTCAAATCTATTAAGTCAACTTATTAACTATCTACTTACCCCAAATACATAATTACAACGTACACTTTCACTAAAGTCAAAACACTTTAATCACTGTTTTATACCAACAAACTAATACTACTACTACGATTCTCGTACTGATAAACTAATGTATTCAATAAATAATACGAACAAAATGCAAATTAACTGCAAGTGTAAACAAATTATAATGCGATTACGTCAAACAGCAACCACACAATAGCGTCCTGTCCGAACTCCGAGCCGAACGCATTACGAAATTCAACGAAAACTACCGAACCGATATCGCGGCATCTCGTTCACGCGAACGCAAGTTTAGATCGCTTTAGGTACAATAACTCGTATTTGACCGGCTTGCTTGAAGCGTATAAAACCGGGGTGTCACGTGACCGAAGTGACGTCATGACGCCTTGATTTTTGAAGGAGCGATAAGCCAGCCGCGCCGCCGAGTTATTTTAGAGAATTTTTTTTTGCTGTTGGGAGACAACAAAGACAAAACATTGAATGTAGGCGTTTTGTATAGTTTTAATTATATGGTGTATTAAATACCTATAGTGTGATTACTTAAAAGGCATTTTAAACACTACTGACTGTGTCATTTTTCAATGACGATAGAGTGGTTTTGTTTCGAATTCCAGAAGGGAAGCCGATAGGAATCGGCTTGTAGCTGCGGCCCTGTTAACTTCTCTAGAACAACGTGCAAACCTGCGAGCAATCATATTAACTCTCACCGACAGCGCCCTCCTTTTTCTTTCAATATCATCATCGTCTCTGAGGTCAGCGGTCAAAAGATGACAAGTACACTGGTGGATATCTTCAAGGTTCTGGACTGGAAAGGAGTTGCCATCAACATCAAGGGCGAGTACATCACTCACCTTCGGTAGCCGACGATATAGTAGTCATGGCTGAGACTATGGAGGACCTCAGTACAATGCTCGATGACCTCAGTAGAGCGTCCGAAAGAGTAGGTCTTAAAATGAACATGGACAAAATGAAGGTTATGTCGAATGCTCACGTCACACCCACCCTCATGAAGATCGGAGACTCTACACTCGAAGTTGTAGACGATTACGTCTACCTAGGATAAACTGTCCAGTTAGGTAGGTCCAACTTCGAGAAAGAAGTCAATCGTCGGATACGACTCGGCTGGGCGGCGTTCAGGAAGCTGCGTGCTATCTTCTCGTCTCATATACCACAGTGTCTCAAGACAAAAGTTTTTAACCAGTGTGTGTTGCCAATGATGACCTATGGCACTGAAACGTGGTCGCTCACAATGGGCCTCATTAGAAGGCTGAAAGTCACTCAAAGGGCAATGGAGAGGGCTATGCTCGGAGTTTCCCTGCGTGATCGAATCAGAAATGAAGAGATCCGTAGGAGGACCAAGGTAACCGACATAACCTGAAGGATTGCCAAACTTAAGTGGCAGTGGGCAGGGCACATTGCTCGCAGAACAGATGGCTGATGGGGCCAAAAGGTTCTGGAGTGGCGACCGCGTACCGGAAGACGTAGCGTTGGAAGGCCCCCACAAGGTGGACAGATGACCTGGTGAAAGTTGCAGGAATGCGCTGGATGCGAGGAGCATAGAACCGGTTGAAGTGGGGGTGCTTGGGGGAGGCCTCTGGCAGTGGACGTCTTTCGGCTGAAATGATGATAATGATGGTTTCTAAAACATTATAATTCATTAATGTGTTATGTTATGAGTCGTAAATAATAAATAGCCTTTGTCCATCTGGTATAAAGTAACTTTCAAATTTTTCAAAAAGGAGCTGTGGTTCCGGAGATACCCTCCACATAGATTTCTATCCTTTCTGCACAGTTTCTGAATTATCTTGGTAAGCTTAGAATACTCCTAAAAAATATCAAAACTTCTGCCTTGTTTTACTTCCTTCCGGAACTTTATGTTAGAATAATGTCTCGTCCGATATCAATTTTTTTTTGGTTTCTGGCTTTTTAGTTTTTTATTATAGGCAAATGGTGTAGGTAGGTTTATGAATGAATATAACCAATATTATAATAAGTAAATATATGTTGATTGTTTAACTAGTTGTGTTCTAATAGCGAATGTGAGTACCAATACAAACCATTTCTGGTTTAATGGTAGAAAACAAACAGGAACCTGTAATGAGATTGTAAGCATAAATAAAAAAAAATAAAAAAAAAAGTCATGAGTCAAGTACATTGACAACGTGAAATTTGGGATAGGTACCTATAAAACTATATACTTACCTACAATATTAATTATATCAAATACTTTTCAAAACAGTAATTTTAAGTGCTCCATTGATTCTAAGTCTAAGTCCGGTGTATGTGGTTGCAGGTTCGCGGGGATGCGTGTGTCGCTACGACTGATCGCGTGACCAGTGCTGCGCGCGCGCCGCGCACCTCCTCACGCGAACAAACATACTTTATGAGGTAATGGTTATTACAGTTATTACAAACAATCCACGTTATTCCTCGAACTTTATAATAACTAACATGAAGATATAATACTGTTGATGTTGTTGTCAGTTTGTCAGCGGGGTGTGTAGCGCGATGCGTGGCGTGCGCGCGTTGCTGGCGCTGGCGGCGGTGTGGGGGCTGGTGTGGCGGGTGAGCGGTGGGCCCGGCCCTCCCGCACCGCTTGCGCCCCCCGAGCTGCGCTTCACTGCCGCGCTCTACAACTTAAGCATCCCGGAGAACAGTCCCCCACGCACGTACGCGCAGCAGCCGCCTGCCGCAGACCCGCTCGGGGTGCGCCTGCCCGCGCCCGACACGCGCGTGCGCTTCCGCATCCGCCATGGCGACAAAGACAAGTTCTTCAAGGCGGAGGAGCGCACCGTTGGTGACTTCTGCTTCCTGTCCATCCGCACGCGCGCCGGTCACGCCGACGTTCTCAATCGCGAGCGCCGCGACACGTACCGGCTCGACGTGCGCGCCACCGCACTGCTCTCGGGCGGCCGGCAGCTCGAAGCTGACGCGGTACTGGCCGTGTCCGTCGCCGACGAGAACGACCTCAGCCCGTTGTTCTACCCCACAGACTATGAGGCCGTCGTGCCGGAGGACGCGCCGCTGCATTCCAGCGTCACGCGCGTCACCGCTGAGGACGCTGACCTCGGTCTTAACGGCGAGATCTACTACAGCCTGGTGGAATCCACTGACCGCTTTGCCGTTCATCCAACTACCGGCGTCATCACCATCACCCGCCCGCTATCGGCGGCTGAGAGCACGTATCACAAGATCACGGTCCTGGCTCGCGACCGCGCCTCTCTGCTCGCGCGAGGTGAGGAGGCGCCGGCCGCGCGCGCCTCTGTCGCCGTACGAGTGAAACGGGTCAATCTGCATGCTCCGGAGCTACACGTGAGACGCATGCCCGAGCTAGTGGAAAACTCCACTGCGGAGATTTATGCTATAGTGGAAGTAAGTGACGAAGACATCGGAGAGCACGGGCGCATCGCCAGCCTTGAGATCGTGGACGGCGACCCCGACGGGCACTTCCGCGTGCGTGCGTCGGCGCAGGCGGGCGAGTATGACGTGTTGGTGCATGCGCTGCTGGACCGCGAGCGCGCGCCCGCCGGTTACAACCTCACGCTGCGCGCTGCCGATGCCGGTCGCCCGCCGCGCGCATCCTACCTCACGCTGCCCGTCACGCTCGTCGACGCCAATGATAACGCGCCCGTGTTCAGTCGGGAGGTGTACGAGGCAAGCGTTCCGGAGACCGTGCCGCCGAACACGCCCGTCATCAGACTCAAAGTGAGCGATCGCGACGAAGGACGAAACGCACGTGTTTATATTGAAGTTGTCGGCGGCAACGAAGGGGAAGAATTCTATGTTAATCCGGATACGGGCGTATTGTATACTGCAGTACCGCTAGATGCCGAGGACAAAGCGCTTTACACTCTGACTGTGTCGGCCATAGATCAGGGTAATGCCGGTACACGAAAACAATCTTCTGCAAAAGTTAAAATTACCATACTCGATTCGAACGACAACGACCCCATTTTTGAACGGGAAGTGACCGAGGTGACGGTCCAAGAGAACGGACCGAGCGGCGCCGTGGTCGCACGTGTGGTCGCTCGGGACGCCGACTCTGGAGATAACGCATACATTTCCTACAGTATTGCCAATTTACAGCCGGTCCCATTCGACGTGGATCACTTCTCAGGCGCTGTGCGCACAACACGCCTACTAGACTACGAGAGCATGCGGCGTGAGTATACGTTGCGGATACGAGCTAGCGACTGGGGTGTTCCGTATCGCAGGCAGGCCGAGATGCGGCTCGTGGTGCGACTCGAAGATGTCAACGACAACCGGCCTCAGTTTGAACGCGTCGACTGCGTGGGCTACCTGCCGCGACGGCTCGTCATCAGCTCGGAGATCGTCACACTCTCTGCGATCGACTTCGACGCTGGTGACGTGGTATCATACCGAATCATTGGCGGTAACGAGGACAACTGTTTCGCGCTGGATGCGGGCACCGGCATCATGAGTCTCTCCTGCGACCTGAGCGACGTCCGCGCTGACTCGAGACTTCTGAACGTGACGGCTACGGACGGCACGCACTTCGCCGATGCCACCTCTCTGACACTGCACCTGGTGAGCAGCGGCGGCTCCGGCGCGGAGGCAGGCGCCCTAGAGTGCCGCGACACGGGCGTGGCGCGCCGCCTCACCGAATTGCTGGCGGCCGCCGAGCGCAGCAATGCACCACAAGATCTCACTGATGAGTTTTCTCTGGCTCCTTCCCGGTACGGAGAGAATCTACATGCTCCCGAATTCCTTGATTTTCCCGTAGAGGTGAAAGTAAACGAATCGGTCGCACTCGGAACGTCTCTAGTAAAGCTAAGAGCGCGTGACCGCGATCTTGGCTACAACGGATTACTCGTATATGGCATCTCCGGAGGTGATGCCGACTCCGCATTTCGCATCGATCCGGAAACGGGCGAGCTTCAGGTGATCGGTTACTTAGATCGTGAACGAGAGATTGAATATTATCTTAACATCACAGTGTATGATCTGGGCACGCCCCAACATTCTGTTTCTCGCCTCTTGCCCGTCACTGTTCTCGACGTCAACGATAATAGACCACGCTTTGAAAAGACCCTGGCGAGCTTTCGTGTAACCGAAAACGCGCTGAATGGTACAGCTATATTCCGCGCCAACGCAACGGACCGAGACGCGGGTGACTTTGCGCGCATCACGTACAGCGTGAGCGGCGCGGGCGACGGCGACTTCTGCGTGGAGCGTGACAGCGGCGTACTCACAGTGTGCGCGGCCCTCGACCGCGAGCGGCGCGCGCTCTACGAGCTCACACTGCGTGCCACTGACGGCGGCGGTCTGCACGCCGAGGCGCTGGTGCGGGTGGCCGTCGATGACGTCAACGACAACGCGCCGAAGTTTGCGCTCGGCACGTATGGCGCGCGCGTGCGCGAGGACGTGCCCGTGGGCACGCTGGTGGCCGTCGTGGAGGCCTTCGACCCGGACCTGGGTACGGGCGGCCTCGTCTCCTACTCGCTGCCAGACCAGACGGCTGACGACGTGGTCTTCACCGTCGATGCCACATCTGGTACTTTGCGCACGGCTAAGCTATTAGACTTCGAGGAAAGACTAGTAAGCTATCAACTACAATCATTTGAGTTTTTAAGATGCAGAACTTTAACTTAAAAGGAGATTGGGCGTTTCTGCCCTGGAGCCCAATAGCGTTAAGATCAAGAAGAATATTTTTTATTCGAAAGACTTCTCTTGATTGTTAGTAGGAAAGGAGCTACAGTGTAAGTGATTAAATATTATTGTAATTCTGATATTTCGTCAATTAAATAACTTTTAATGATTCAGTGCCCTGCAAACATCAACTTTGAAGCGTATAAGTGACCATTTTAAAACATTGGTTTCCAATAGATGCCATTTTAGGAACAATGTTTTTAAGAGTCGGTCGACCGGACACATCGTTAAGCCTGACGCGTACCCCAATAGAGTTGAGATATATGCCAATGGAAAGATCTCTTCAAGGCCAATATTTTGTGATAGGACGCTTCTCTCGATTGTTAGTACGAAAGGAGCTACAGAGCTCTAAATGTGAGTAATTAACATTAGTGAAAGTCAGGTATTTAAACAATGAAATAACTTTTACTAACTTTGAGCCTTGCAAACATGATCTTGCAAACCTATAAACGGACATTTTAAAACGTTGGCCTCCTAGATGCCGTTTTGGGAACAATGTTTTTAACAGTCGATCGGGTGTATAAATCGTTAAGCCTTCGTTAAGCCTGCGGCATCCCCTAATAGAGTTAAGATATATGCCAATGGAAAGATCTCTTCAAAGGAAATATTTCGTGATATGACGTTTCTCTCGATTGTTAGTACGAAAGGAGCTACAGAGCTCTAAATGTGAGTAATTAAGCATTATTGAAATTCATCACCTATTTAGGTCATTAACTCTGTACTGACTAATAATAGGCAAAAGTCATGTTTGTAGCAAAGGTTATCCCTAAAAAGCTCTTTTCAGTGGTATATATCTTATGGCTACTGGACGCCAAGAATTTCTTAGCTTCGGTGCGCAATTTATTACCTATTTAGGTCATTAACTCCGAACTGACTAACAATTGGCAACAGTTATATTAGAAGCAAGGGTTGTCTTCGAAAAGCTCTTTTCATTGGTGTATATCTTATGGCTATTAAGTCACAAAAAATCCTTAACTTCAATGCCCCAGTAGTAACACTTACCTAGGTCATTAATTCCAAACTGACTAACAATATGAAAAAGTCGTGTTCGTAGCAAAGGGTCTCCTTGGAAAGCTCTTTATATTGGTGTATATCTTATGGCTATTGGGCCAAGAACATTCCTCAACTTCGGTGTCCCAGTGATCACCTATTTATGCCATTAAGTCCGAACTGACTAACAATTGGCAATAGTCATGTTACTATCAAAGGTTCCCCTCAAAAAGCTAAAGCCGTTGACGTATATCTTATGGCTATTGGGCCAAGAATATTTTTTAACTTCAATTCCCAAGTATTCACACCTATTTGGCTCATATACTCCGAACTGACTAACAATTGGCAAAAGTCGTGTTAGTAGGAAAGGTTCCCCTTGAAAAACTCATTCCATTGGTGTATATCTTATGGCTATTGGATTAAGAAAATTCCTTAACTTCGGTGTCCCAGTAGTCACATTTATTTAGGTCATTAACTCCAAACTGACTGACAATTAGCAAAATTCGTGTTAGTAGTAAAGGTTCCCCTTGAAAAGCTCTTTCCATTGGTGTATATCTTATGGCTATTGGGTCAAGAAAATTCCTTAACTTCGGTACCAAAGTAGTCAACTATTTATGCCATTAACTTCGAACTGACGAACAATTAGCAATAGTCAATTTAGTTGCAAAAGTTCCCCTCAAAAAGCTAAAGCTATTGATGTTTATCTTATGGCTATTGGGCCAAGGAAATTCCTTAACTTCGATGCCCAAGTATTCACACCCATTTAAGTCATTTACTCAGAACTGACTAACAATTGACAAAAGTCGTGTTAGTAGGAAAGGTTCCCCTTGAAAAGCTCTTTCCATGGGTATATATCTTATTTTTATTGGGCTTCAGGGCAGACCCCATAGGCAAAAGCCCATTCTCCTTTCCTACGTATGTAGTGAGATCATTCTTTACTTCCGTATGTGCAATGTAAAACAAATAATAATGTTTGTAGGTATACGGTGTCACAGTGCGTGCAACGGATGGCGGTCAGCCAGCGCTGTGGTCGGAAGCAACGGTTATCGTGGAGGTACCTAGACACATTACAATTGAATAAATTCGTGTTTTGTTGTTTATGCCTAATTTGAAATATATCGAATATTGTCAGGTAGTGGACGTCGACGAGAACATGCACGCGCCGGTGTTCGGCGACCACGCCGTGCTGACGGGCGGCGTGCGCGAGGACGCGGAGCGCGGCAGCGTGGTGCTGACGGCCGCGGCCGCCGACGCCGACCCGCCCGGCCGCGACTCGCGCCTCGCCTACTACATCATCGCCGGCTCCGGCATGGCACACTTCTCTGTGGATGACGCAGGTAGCTACCTAAAATGTCAAATCGGCTTTTTTACAAGGTGTCTGCTCACAATTAATGTCAGATAGTTTTAACTGTATGTGTACGTTGTCTAAAACGGAGAGCAGTGGTGGCCCAGTGGTAACGGCCACGACTTACGAGTTGTAGATCGTAGGTTCGAACCCTGACAGGCGATTTACTTTGTGTAAATTATTTCATGGCCACTACTCTCAAAACGGTGAAGGAAAACATGGAAACCGGCATGTCCCAACCCTCACTGGGCCCGCGTGGTGGATTACGGCCTGCTCCCTCCTCACAGAGAGGAGGCCTGTGTCCCAGCAGTGGGAACATTATAGGCTGATTATGGATCCATGAATCCAAAAATGGTTTTCACAAACTCATATTTTCATACAACTATTATTTTTAAACGACCTTTCCAACGATACCGCACAAAATGGGATTGACGAGAAAAAAAAACATCTCCATTATACGTGCAGGGGAGGTACCCTAAAAAAAATATTTTTAACGATTTTATTTTACCACTTTGTCGGCGTAATTTATGTGTATATTACAGCTTTCCAGCACTAAGATTCTCTGAGCGAAGCCGCGAACAGACAAACAGACGGACGGACATGGCGAAACTATAAGGGTTCCTTGTTGACTAAGGAACCCTAAAAACCTAACTAGCCACGTAAAATCTTGAGTTTCAATTTATCATAATAATATTATGATAAATTGAAGCTCAAGATTATTAATAAGTGCTTTGAGTAAATAATTCGACTGTTCTAAGAAGTTACATTTTGAAATAGCTAACATTGGTGTAGCAAAAAAAAACTATTTGCAAAAAAAAAACTGACTTCCTTTTTAACTTTAACTTTAACTAAAACGGAAGTCGGTATCTTTGCTTTTTAATTTTCTTTTTTTGCCACCGACTTCCGAAATTTAAGTTATTTTACTTTTTTAGTGTTTTTTTTTGGAAGTCGGTTTTTTTTTTAGTGGTAGGTTGTAGGTACCTACCCCACACAAATTCGAATGCTATGTAAATAACAGTGACGGAGTCAACTAAGATATCGTCTACATAGCCTAAGTGGGAAAAATACGTAATATAATTATTGAAGCTAACTAAAACTCTACGCAAGCAAAGTTAATAAAATTTATTTGGGACCACCTCTGAAGCATGACCTACCAAAGAAAAAAAGAATCATCAAAATCGGTTAATAATTGGCGAAAACGCCTATTAAGAACTATTTAAGGGTGAGTTGCCTATGGCACTGAAACGCAGGCTCATGGACATGTGTATTCTTCCCGTCTTAACCTATGGCGCACAGACTTGGCCTTTGACTAACATCCAGAAGTCCAAACTCAAGGTCTGCCATCGAGCAATATACTGGGCGTTAAATTAACGGATCGTGTTCGTAACACAATACTGAGCTCCAAAACAAAGATAGCTGACGTGGCTCAAAAGGCTGCCCAACTTAAATGGGACTGGCCAGGACATGTCTGCCGCACAAACTGTGGGCCCAAATAGCGCAGAACTGGTGCCCTGACACAGTGAGACGGGGTCGCGGCAGACCACGTAGGAGATGGCGGGACGAGCTGGATAGGTTCCATCAAAACTAGAAAGAGGACGCGTGGGCTCGCGAAAGATGGAAGGAGTGGAGGGAGGCCTTTGCCCAGGAGTGGGACAGCGAAGGCTAGGAAAAAAAAAAAAAAAAATTGGCGAAGAAATCGCGTAACATGCACACAAAAAAAAAACATACAGACGAATTGAGAACCTCCTCCTTTTTGAAGAAGTGGGTTAAAAAACAAGAAATTGAATTAATGACAGGCATATTTCTATAAAATTCCCACGGCCCCTGATCCACCGCGTCGCATCGCATCGCCCGGCCGCTCTATTACTTCCTTTCGCGTAGCGTTCATATCTCGGCTTCAAAGGGTCGTAGCGTGATGTTAAATAACCTATATTATAACCTTCCTCAAGAATAGGGAATATGCATGTGATTCAAATATGGGTCAAATATTTTTTTTTATAAACTATATTACTTCAGAATTATGCCTCCATCAATATTTTTGAATAAAATTTCTTTTAGAGCGAGAAATTAATTTTTAAAAAGTCCCAAAAAACCGTGGGTAATTCAAATACTTGAAAAGCTAAGAGCGGATGTGACGTAACAATCCGGGATATCAATCCAAATGTCAATGTCAAGTCAATCAACAAGTGTCAAGTCAATGTCAAACGCTCATACAAAAAGGAGTGTTTGACGTTGACTTGACAGTTGCTTGTTTGTTTTCACGGTCTGTGACGTCACCACACCAAGCGCGCCAAATGGAGGGCGTTTAAATAGCCCGGATCGGTTGGATATTTTTAAACTTTTTTTAAGTACTTTAAATTGCTTTTTTGCCGTCGATTTTTTTTAAAACTATTATTTGACGATGAAAATTATCGAATAAAAATATTAAAAAAATATCAAAGGAAAAATATTTTTTAGCCTTTGATATCCCAATTCAACTCTCACTCTAATGTTCAATTCATCTCACTAGAAATTAAGTAAAATTGTTACTAACCCTATGGACTCCGGTCTGAAATAAAATATTTCTATTCTATTCTAATTCTAAACTCTGCAGCTGTAGGAGTGCACAATATGTCAGATATCCGTTTCACATTGTTCGTTTCATGTTTTATTAACACAGGTGTACTCCGCACTCTGACGCCGCTGGACCGCGAGACGACCCCGCACTACTGGCTCACGCTGTGCGCGCAAGACCACGGCCTGGTGCCGCGCCACTCGTGCGTGCAGGTACGTGGAGACGCGACCACAGCAAGCAGGCACTAACAGAGAATAACACTAAGCACACGCTGCGATTAAAAGACCTCTGAAAGAAATAGTTTTTGTATTAAAGCGCACGTCACGTGACTAACTTTATACGTATCGTTTAATTACCTATGTTTGATAAGAACTGACTTCGAAACCTTGGCATGTTCACTTACTCCAAAACCGCCTGCGTTTAATAACAAAGTGAGCTAATTTTAAAAGCGAACGCTGACGATTCTCATTTGTGGGCTTGTGCGCAGGTGTACATCGAGGTGGAGGACGTCAACGACATGGTGCCGTGGCCGGAGCGCGCGGCCTACGCGGCGGCCGTGGCCGAGCACTGCCCGGCCGGCACGCGCGTGGCCCGCGTGCGCGCGCTCGACGCCGACGCCGAGCCCGCCAACATCACCTACTCCATCGTCGCCGGCAACCCTGACGGACTGTTCTCTATAGACGAACACACCGGTATGGTACCGATTGTTGTAACAGAAGTAAAATTGACTGCTTCAATCTCGATGTTTCGATCGTCGTAGATCGCACAGGTGTGAAGCTGGAGCAGGTCGCTTGTGTTCATTATGTTATTTTTTGTGTAGGTGAGATAGTGACGACAGGTCGTGCGCTGGACCGCGAGGCTGCGGCCAGTCACGCGCTCGAGGTGCAGGCGTCAGACGGCGCGCTGGCCAGCACGGCGCGCGTGGCCGTGCGTCTGC
Source organism: Lithophane semibrunnea (assembly GCA_947363905.1). NCBI lineage: Eukaryota > Metazoa > Arthropoda > Insecta > Lepidoptera > Noctuidae > Lithophane > Lithophane semibrunnea. The sequence continues at coordinate 77,046 of OX376192.1, read as the reverse complement.
GCGACATCAACGACCACGCGCCGGTGTTCGCGCAGCGCTTCTACGACATCCGCGTGCCCGCGCCCCTCGCGACCGCCGCGTCCCCGGCCGCCCACGAGCCCAACGTGCACGCCTTGCCACAGGTACCCTCGCCCACTCTATATTGTAGCGGTCAAGTTTACATAATATTATCAAAGCTCATGCATGCTTTAACATTGATGAGTAACGTGTGCAGTGGTATTATTTATTAACGTCATAGGATGATAATTTTGTACCGAAGCCTGAGCCTCGAGAAGTGTCATGACCGGGCGAGTTCTAACAATACTGTGTGTGGAGTGGTAGTGTGCAGCAGCGTGGTGTTCCTTACAGGGTGACGCGGCTGGCGACGAGGTGCAGCCCGCCGCCGACGAGAGCAGCACGGAGTGGGAGGCCGACGACGACGAGGAGGGCTCGGGGGCGCGCGCGCCCTGGGACCTCTACGACGACCCCGCGCCCGTCGGCCTCTACGTCGCCACGGTGAGGCTTCACACGCATGTCTCTGCATGATTTAAAATATCACAACCGCAGTACGAGTGTCGGGCTCACGGTACCGTTCCTCTGACAGGTGGTGGCGTTCGACTCTGACGAGGGCGCCAACGGCACCGTGCGCTACTGGGCGCGCGCCCGCGGAGCCGCGCGCGGCCTGCTGCGCGTGCACGCCGACACCGGCCGCCTGTACATGGCGCCGCGCCTGGCACTCTCACCCGGCGACTCCTACGACGTCACGGTACTCCCGCTGACCGCTCAGATCGACCATCTAACAGGCGTTGAAGGTCGGCTAACAATTGTGTGTGACACAGGTGCGCGCATGTGACGGCGCGCCGCGGCCGCGCTGCAGCGTGTCGCGCGCGAGCGTGCGCGGCGTGGCGCGCGGGGCCGGGGGCCCGCCCGCGCTGGCCCCGCCGCCGGCCCTGCAAGTGGCCGAGCTGGACGCGCCCGGGTTCCTGCTCGCCGTCCTGCAGGCCACCGACTCCGACGGCGATGCTCTCTACTACACTATATCGGGTACAAAACCAGTCACGGGTTTCACAGTTAAAACTTACCTACACCAAATATTATACCGTCTAAATCTAAAAAAAAAACAATTTATAATTATTTTTATCCAAACTGGTAGATGGCGACCCTCGGCAAGAGTTTTACATCGGAAGAGAAGATGGTAGCCTGGTACTGGCACGTCGTCTACTTTGGGAGCGACAGTCACAATATTCCCTAAATATCTCTGTCACCGACGGCCTCCATGTGGTGTACGCTCCGGTAAGAAATCGCGGAATGGTTTGCCTCTTACTGCGTTCATGGAACTGTCATTTCACCTGACCAATTTTACAGGTGAATATAACCGTTATCAACGATGCAAACGAAGGGGGAGTATCGTTTACACGAGAGGAATACGTCGTAGAGACTTCCGAGGCAACACGAGTAGGCGAGGCGCTGGTTGCGCTGCGGGCGAGTGCGGCGGGAGCGGGCGCCAGCCGCCTGCTGTACGGCGTGCACGCCGCGCGCGCGCCCGCCTCGGCCAGACTGTTCCGCCTGCACGAGTTCAGCGGAGTGCTCGAGCTCGCGCACCCGCTCGACAGGTGAGCGAACAACAAACCACCGATACGAAAACCAGACACGCTTCACTTAAACTTTCTACTATAATTTGCTATTATGTGATTACAGAGAGAGCGCTGCGGTTCACGAGCTCACCGTGTGGGCGCGCGACCAAGCTCCGAAAGCGTCGCTCGCGTACGCGCGGGTGACGGTGCGCGTGCACGACGCGGACGAGCACGCGCCCGCGTGGGGCCGGCGCCTGGCCGAGGTGCGCCTGGCGCGCGGGGCCCCGGCCGGCGCGCTGGTGGCCGCGCTGCGCGCCGCGGACCCCGACGCGGGCGACGCGGCGCGCATCGTGTACTCGCTGGTGGGCGGCGACGCGGGCGGCGTGTTCGCGGTGGACGCGGCGCTGGGCGACGTGCGCCTGGCGCGCGCGCTGCCGCCCGCGGGCCCGCGCGACTACACGCTGCACGTGCGCGCCGCCAACCCGCCGCCGGCCGCGCGTGCCTCGTCGCTGCCGCTGCACGTGCTGGTGGTGGAGCCGGACGACGCGCCGCCGCGCTTCGCCGCCGCCGAGCTGGTGTGCGAGGTGTTCGAGAACGAGCCGGCCGGCACGGCGCTGGCCGCGCTGGACGTGCGCAGCGCGAGCGCGCCGTGGTTCTCGCTGGAGGGCGGCGAGGGCCTGTTCCGCCTCAACCCGGCCGCTGGACTGCTCGCCACTGCCGCGCCGCTCGACTATGAGACTCAGAACTTCTACAATTTAACGGTCACCGCAATCAACATGGTAAATTCAATTTCAATAATGTTAATTTGTATAAACATCAGATTTTTATCAAAATCAAAATCAAAAGTCATTTATTCAAACTAGGCTGAGAATCAGCACTTTTCGAACGTCAAAATATTATATTAAATATTATTATTACATAGGTAAGTAATTATTGTTATGAAAACCACAGAAAATCAGCGCCGTGCTGTGAGTGTCCCATGGTCCCTACATAGACCCGTAGCACAGAATCATTCTGAGAGGAAGTCTTTTCGTCACAGTCATGACGCGACGTGCAGCTGGCGACTATTGCAATCTGATCTGTGCTCGTGATTATACAGGTTCAGATGCTACCGCCTATTAATTGGCTTTTTTTTTCTTTAACCATGTGTAGATATTGATACTCGCCACGTCTGCGGAGTTTCGCTAGCAAATTTAATTTATCCATGTATAAAATAAACAAGGTGATAATTAGTCTTGAAAAAAAATCGTAGATGGCAGCATAAGTAACAATTATGAAATTAGCAATCAAAAAATCTTTGTTAATGCTGATTTATGTATTTATACTCATAAATCTCGTATTTTCAACAAAAAACTTAAATTTCAAATAAAAAAAATAAAAAAAAATAGTTTATTTTCTCCACAATATTACTCTTAATTGCTAGCCTTATTTTTACGGTAACATATTATAGGGGTATTATATTGTGGGAGACTGGTGCCTAAACTAGGCTCAAGGCCTGTATTTCACAGGTCACCAGGACTCCTTCATTTAAGTTTAACAAATTATGTTATGTACTCGTACAAATGGTATGCAATTAGGGAAACGTTAACATTTTTTTTAGAGGGGTTGTGAGAGTGTGTGACTGTGAGAATAAATTCTTTTTTGTTTTTGATCGTAGCATATTTGCATAGTGATGTTTATGTTATGACTGTTAATAAATTTTCAGTGTCATCGTAGTTGAGTTCTTGAAGCCAACTATGTAGTTTCATTTTGCACTTTATTTTATTGAGTTCATAAATAGATATGACCCTATTTACTTTATTGTAGAGATACCGACCAAGGTGATAAAAGAAACGTTTTGAAAAAGATGTTGAAGGCGAAGTATGATAGTTCACAACAGGATTAAATCTTCTCTTAGCTCGAGGGCGTGAAGGATTGTACGTTAGAGGTCTATGCTGTTTCAGGATGATTTGTTGAATAAACAGTTGACGCACCGTCAAGACTTTCGCTTTTTGGTATAATAGTGCTGTAGGGTAGCGATAAGGTAACAACAAAGACACCTTCAGAATGGCTCTCTGTGCTCTTTCCAGTTCCAGGAGGGTAGTTTTTGGAGCACCACCCCAAGTGGTGATGCAGTATGTTATTAAAGACTGAGCCAGAGCACAGTATACCATTTTTTTTATTTTATCGTCAGTCACGTTTCTTAGGGTCTTAAAAACATATATCAGTTTTCTCAGATGTTTACTTAAGGTGTTGATATGTTCCTGGAATTTTAGTGTGCTGTCTATAGTTAAACCCAGGTATTTAACACAATCAGTTTTGCTGATTTGAATACAAGTGCATGTAGTGGAGTGAGGAAATGCACACGTGTGGGCTAGGATAGTGTTTGGCATCATGGATGGAGACGGTGTATGCTGTTTTATGGAGAAGGTGACGTATTTTGTTTTTTCCGCATTTAGAGTGAGAACATTGTCACGTAGCCAGTCCGATACAATATTGAATCCTGACTGGGCGCACACAAAGACCTCGCTCCAGGTGTCTGCAGTGAATAAGAGGGCTGTATCATCTGCGAAAGTTATGACTTTGCCTTTCGGGAGAGTGAGCATACCCAGCTCGTTTATATATATGAGGAAGAGTGTCGGACCGAGCACGCTGCCTTGTGGCACACCGTAATTAACTTGGTACTCGTCACTGACACTCTCTCCTATTTTGACGCTCTGGGTACACTCACTCAGATAATCTTCAAAAAGTTCGAGTTGGATTCCTCTTATTCCAAGCCGTTCCATCTTCTTTATTAAGATCGGAGCAGAAACCGTGTCAAAAGCTTTCGCAAGATCTAAAAAGATCCCCAAGACCTTCTGGCCACCATCCAAGTTAGTGACGATATGATTGGTGAGGTCATGAACCGCATCTGAAGTTGATTTGCCGGTTCTAAATCCATACTGAGATGGGGAGAGAAGATTATATTTCTCCAAGTAATCCACGAGGCGTTTATTTAATATGCGTTCTAGAATCTTGGAGATGGCTGGTAGCACAGCTATGGGTTTGTAGTTATTGACACGGTTTCTATCCCCACCCTTGAAGATCGGGTGAATGATGGACCTTTTGAAGACCTTTGGAAATTTACCAGTACTGATGGCAAGGTTGCAGATGTAGGTTATAGGTTGAACCAGTGAGGCCAGATTTTTTTTGAGAAAAGTGGAAGATATTCGGTCCCAACCCATGGCACAATCATTTCGGAGAGACAGTATTAGTTGCGTGACTTCAGCTTCGTCAGTTAGCATTAGTACCATGGATTGCGAGCTGCTACTGGGATTGTCACTAGTTGGTACCATGTTCCGATTACCCATTTTCTCGGCAAGGTTTCTACCTATATTTGCGAAGAAACTATTTACGTCGTTGACGGATTGTTTTGGTGTTGATGATATGGATAGTAATTCTCGCGGATTGTCTTTCTTTTTGGTCCTATTTGATATATTATTTATAGCTGTCCATAGCAGTTTAGTGTTGCTACTAGCGTCATTTATTTCTTTTTTCTCGTGTTCGGTTTTAGCTTGTTTAAGTAACTTATCACAGTAATTTCTGTATCTAGTGAACGATGTTTTTAAGATGTGGTTTTCAGGGTCCGTTTTTAACTTCTTGTGTAAGTTATCTTTATGCCGAATGCATCGTAGAAGACCAGTGGTGACCCATGGCTTCACAATCCTTTTACGGTTTGGAACTTTTACTGTTTCAGAATTCGTCTTTATTAACTGAGTAATGAGTGTTATCATATTTCAGCTGCCACATGTGGATCTGTCGACGTGTATATTGCTCCAAAATCAAGTTGTTTCAGGTCCGCATCTAGCTGGTCATGGTTGATCCGGACGACTGATTTTGCTGTCCATTGTTTCGGAGGTATTTTTGCAAGGAATAATAGTACAGTATCATGGTCTGTGAGTGAGGAGCGGGCTACTAGTGTAAAGGCAGGAAGGGTGGTCTTCAAAATAAAATGATCCAGGCAAGCAGATTGTCGTGTAGGTAATATATGTGCTGGTAGAAGGCCATGTGAGGCCAGTAGACTCAGATAACTGTCCTTAGCTGGATCGTGACACTGGTCATGGATATTTATATTTATGTCACCAGTAATTATAATATTTGTATACTTCGCAATTTTAGTAAGGGCAGCGTCTAGAGAGTTTATAAATTTGTTTACGTCCCTATACCCTGGTGGACGATATATTGCCAAAAAGATGGTGCTGTAATCGATCCGTACCTGAAGACAATTTGCTTCCATAAGCACTAATTCCTCCACAGAGACTTTAAGGTTTTCGTTAACATAAACTACAACTCCCTTATTTTGCGTAAGATTATTGTCGGTCTTAAAGTAATTGTAGCCTGATAGATTCGGGATATATTGAGTACAGGGGAGCCAAGATTCCGTCAGAGTGATAATATCCCAGTTAACCTTAGTTCTCGTGAGTATTGTGTGAATCCCTGTTATGTTTTTGGTTATACTTCTGATGTTTTGGTTAAGAATGGTGAGCGACTGGTTGGGCGTGAAGTTAGCCGGAATACAATCATCCAGATCACATGTAGCAGAGTCAGAGACGGAGACTGAGTCTATGTTGTCTGTATTATTTTGTGTGCTATCGAATTTTATTTAAGGAAATTCTAATGCTGGCGTTTCTAATAAGGTAGTTTTTTATTATATGCTTCGAGATAAATGTTAGAAATTTACAGATAATTATGGCATATTTTCCGTTATTTAAATAAAGAATATGAAAACACGTCACATAACCAGTGTTCGCTAGTCGTGCATGAAACATTTGAGAACTACAAAATGAAATTAAAATTTGTATGTTGTTATGTATTATATTATATGTTACATATGCATGTCTTATGTGTCTGTATTTTTTGTATAAGTGTATGTTATGTTGTATTGTATTGTAATAGTATAGTGTTGCGTCAGTCGTTAGTGATATAGTGTGTGCGTATGCTAGGTTTATTGTAGTGTGATAAAATAGTAAATGGACATTGATAGGGGAGCTGTTAGTATTTTTTGTTAAAGACATATGTTTAAACAATTTTAAAAAAGAGAAAAGAAAAGTTGTATGTGAACTGCACAATTGGGGGATGTTCAGTAGTCATTTTTGTTTCCGTAGTTTTAAATTAAGCCTTTACTTCAATTCGAATCCTTAGAATGATAAAGTAGCCATCTGTTAATTATTCTAAGGATTCGAATTGAAGGGCTTAATTTAATAATGATAAAGTAAGTCTAATGATAAAGTAGCCATCTGTTAATCATTTTGTTGAGAGCTCTTTGCAATAGATGGCGTTTTACTCAAGTGATGACAGGTCACTTTATTCTTACGTTTAGTCGTTTCATTAAGGAAAATCAAACAACATTTTTTTTTAATCTAGTACTTTGCTTAGTAATAATAAGAATTTAAAGAAAGAAAAGAAAGAAAGAAAATAAATTTATTTTACCCAGGTAAGGCACACAATATTGAACACCTAGGAACAAAAAACGTAAAAAAGGAAGAAAAATCTAAAAAAAAATGTGAGTCGCTAATGCTGCCATCTGTTAAAAAAATGGTGGAAGGAAAATAGCCAGCTCAAATGGCCAGACTTAGGGTGGTGTCATTTCTTTGTATGGGATTGGGTATCTGTACGTAGTATTATAATATCTGTGCTATGGGACCAAACCAGAAATTGCGAAAAAACAATCAGGTCTTCCTACATTTATGTTCGCATAGCTCGTCAAAATGTAGGGAAAAGCAGCTTTTGTTTTTTGCGATTTTCATAGCTTTTAATATGAATAATTGGTTTGAATGAAAATTATTGACTTACTAAACTTAACACTTAAACTTAGTATGTTATCTACGAAACTACCTAAAGTCTCTTTTTTAATCTCGTAGACTAATTTGAAAGGTGCAAATGTCAAACTACTAATTGAAAAAAGAAACTAAAACCCAACTACGACTAAAAAGGTATAAACAAGACATCACAGACAGACAAATTAAAAATCCGGATCCGGACGTTAGGGACCGCCTGAACAGAAGTGAAAGAGGAGGAGTCAGACTTTTGGCACAGTTGCGTATAAAGACTAGCGGAATATTGTCTGGTCCTGCAGATTTAGATAAGTCAACTCCTTTAAGTAGATTGAATACTTCTAACTCATTAACTTCGACTGAATGTATGTCCGAAACGATATCGCTCAAATCTTTACTAATATTATATTATAAAGCTGAAGAGTTTGTTTGTTTGAACGCGCTAATCTCAGGAACTACTGGTTGGAATTGAAAAATTCTTTTTGTGTTGGATAGTCCATTTATCGAGGAAGGCTATAGGCTATACAACATCACGCTACGACCAATAGGAGCGGAGCATAAATGAAATATGTTGCAAAAACGGGAAAAATTATGCCTTTTTGAGAGTTTTCGTTGCGTGCGCTGCGTAAACGGTTTATGTTACGTAAATATCATGTATGATTGAATTGTTCCTCTTAAAAAGTTCTAAAAAAAAATCCGCGACAGCATATGTCTATCTTTTAAGATTGACTCACAATAACCTTTTTTTAAGATAATCAAATTTGTTCGAAATTAATACATTATTTGCGAAGGAGTTTTATCAACATAATATTAATTCTTATTCAAATAAATAGTTTTAACATCAAGGGTATTTATTTAGCAGTAAAATACTTTTTAATTCATTCGAATCGGACATTTAATTTCGAAGTTAACACGAGTATAAAAATACAATACGCGAACCGTTCGACGCTGGCGCCGCGATGTTCCCTACTCTAGAGAGGAGAGGATGGGCACACGGGTAGACCATGACCTGGAATAGGACATAGGATACGTTTTATCCCTATATACCCACGGGATCGCGACCTACGCGGGTTAAACCGCGGGGCACAGCTAGTATAATATAATTGGACAGATATAGCAGTTTGGTGTTTGCACTACTAAACCTAATAATATTTGAATTCATCAGGGCGGAGGCACGGCGCAGGCGCGCGTTTCGGTGCACGTGTTAGACCGCAACGAGTTCGCGCCGGCGCTACGGCGACGCCAGTACCGCGGCCGCGTGTCGGAGGCGGCGGCGCCGGGCGCGCTGGTGGCCGACGCCGAGCCCGCCGGCGAGCGCGGCGCGCCGCTCGTGCTGCTCACCGACGACGCCGACTCGCCCGCCAACCGCCAGCGCGCCTACGAGATCCTGCAGCCCGCCGCCGCCGCGCTGTTCCGCGTCGACCCCACCACCGGCGCGCTGCACCTGCTGGCGGCGCTGGACTACGAGCGCGCCGCCCGCCACGAGTTCAGCGTCAGGGTGAGTCGGCCGCGCCGCGAGCGGACGGCTCCGGTCGATCGCGGGGCTCTACGACTCTCGTCGTTGCAGGTCATCGACATGGGGACGCCGAGGCTGCCGTCCGGGAGCGTCGCGGAGGTTACCGTAGAGGTGACCGACGTCAACGACTGTCCGCCGACGTTCGCGCGGTCCGCTTACGAAGCCACGGTGCTGCTGCCGACGTCGCGCGGCGTCACGGTGGCCACGCTGACGGCCAGCGACCCCGACCTGCCGCCCGGCGCCGCCGTCAAGTACGACGTCATCGAGGGCGACGCGGGCGGCGCCTTCGCGCTGTCGCCAGACGGCGTGCTGGCGGTGGCGCGCGCCGACGGGCTCGCGGACGCCTACCGGCTGCGCGTGCGCGCGTCGGACGGGCTGTACTCGAGCACGGCGCGCGTCGAGGTGCGCGTCCGCGAGGCCGACAACTCGGGCCTCGCTTTCCAGAAGTCCGACTACTACGGCTCGGTCGTTGAAAACTCCACGAAACCCACGACGATCGCCGTACTCAACGTGCTCGGTGCGGCGCTCAATGAACATATTGAATTCAGGATATTGAACCCTGTGGAAGGGTTTGAGGTGAGAACATTATAAATAAATCTCTACGGATGCAGCCACTCATGTAAGTAAGCTTGTTTAACCTTCGTCCATTGCATCAAAAATTTACAGACTACCTATTTCATATCATAGGTGCATAATGTAAATCATAGGAAACCGCTCGCTCTTAGAAAGCACATAAGTAAGAACTGCTGGTTAGTTTTATTCAAGAAATAAAACACAAATCAGTCGACAATTCCGATCCCTTATCGTTTGGAGTGTTAACACTCGGTCACGCGGCGCAGGTGGGCGCGACGTCGGGCGCGGTGCGCAGCACGGGGCGCGCGCTGGACCGCGAGCTGCGCGACGCCTACACGCTGCTGCTGGAGGCGCGTAGCGCGGCCGCGCCCGAGCCGCGCGTGGCGCGCGCGCGCCTGCACGTGTCCGTCACCGACGTCAACGACAACTGCCCCGTGTTCGTGGAGCGGCCCTACGCCGCCGCCGTGCTGGCCGGCGCCGAGCCCGGCGCGCCCGTGCTGCGCGTGCGCGCCGTGGACGCCGACGCCAACGACAACGGCGAGGTGCGCTACGAGATGAAGCGCGGCCACGGCGAGCTGTTCCGCGTGGACCGGCGCAGCGGCCAGATCACGCTCAAGCAGACCGTGGACGCGCACAACCAGCTGTACTCGCTCGTGATCGCGGCGTTCGACGGCGGCGTGCCGGCGTGCGGCGCGGAGGCGGACGTGACGGTGCGCGTGTGGGGCGGCGGCGCGGCGCCGGCGTGGGCGCGCGCGCACTACGTGTTGAGCGCGCGCGAGGACGCGCCGCCGGGCCAGGCGCTGGCGCCGCCGCTGCAAGCCGAGTCGCCGCTCAACCGCCAGCTCATCTACACGCTGCTCGACGACGCGGGCGGCCTGCTGGAGATACACTTCGACACGGGTGAGTCGCGCGAGTCGTCCTGCACGTTGTTCGGGAGGGGACCGTGAGGTCGCGAGTGGTAGCGCACGAATACTAACTGTTTATGAATGTGTACGTGTATTTGCATGAAGGGCTACAGTTATAGGTATTATTTAAGAATAAAATGGACGTGATATTTACAGTACACCAGCCCCAAGACTACGACCCTGACAGTCTTGAGTTTAGTTTGAGCATGCTCAACACGATATACTTTAGCGCTGAGGAATGAATATTATATCTGAGGAGCTTAAAACTATTGTTTAATGTTTTATTAGGTACTAGCTCTTTAACCGCGACTTCGTCCGCGTGGATTTCGAACTTTCCTCCAAAGACTTCAAAGCCCCCTCTTTCCCACCTCCACCTCACATCTCCTCCACCCCCTTTGATAGATATCGCGAAAAAAAATCTACCGTTCTAATCTAAAAATTGTTACCGAGAGATTTCCTGTATAAATAGATATACGATATACCTTATATAGTTGACCCCTCAAGAGGACGCCCATGAATTGTTCACCCTACATAAACAAATAGCTTTTGCCCGCGGCTTCGCCCGCGTGTATGTCGGAAAAAATATCCCATGGGAGGAATAATTCCTTGCCACATTGTTTTCATATACTTTATTGGTTTGCGCGGCTAAGGTAAAGCTCCCTCCCAGTCGGCATGATTTTTTCCGAAAATCATCGTCATATTTCACCTAATTTACACAAAAACCCTAATGAATATACACCTAAACCTTCCTCATGAATCACTCCGTCCATTGGTGAAAACCGTATCAAAAACCGTTCGGTAGATTTTGAGTTTATCGCGTTCAGACAGACAGACGCGGCGGAGGTACTTTGTTTTATTTATTTATTTAGGATCTCCAACAAAGGCTGTACACAGATCATGTGAAATAGACTGCACTTCAAAAGTATCACGTAGGTGAACTCCTTCACTTACAGGAGACCACAGCATGCATAATTGAATTTACATCTAAGCTAACAAATTTATAATACCATTGATATAATAATGTAATTAGGATACAGACTGGTTACACAAGTAGTAGGTTAAATTGATAGTAGATACAGTGCTCTTTAGAAGCAACTCAAATGGTGATGATAATCACGTTTATTTCATTGAAATGAAATGAAATGAAATGAAATTGTTTATTCTGTAAATAGGATATTGGAATCACTTTTACACGTCATATTAAAAAGTTGTAAAAATAAGCTAGATGAGGTCGGCGTTTCCTATCTGACTACTCTGAGAAGAAAGGCCGAAACAAACTCAGAGGTCACCGTCTCCTTTAAAGTCCAGACATAATCTTGGTCAGGCCATATGAGGACCATGTAGATAAGAGTCTGAAATGGTCTTTTGAGGAAAGAACCACACAGATTTGAGTGGACCTGTCCAGTCAGTGCAAGCATTTGTCAGTAATAGTGGAGCTCAACTCAGAACTAAAGGAGCTCAACAAGTCAACAATTCATAATGTACAAGGGAATAACAACGAAACGATGAGTCAATGTTAAAACTTTAAGGGCGCACCCAATCACAAATTGCTTAGCATGATCCTCTGTTATGCCGAAAATACTGCAGCATTAATTTTGAAATAAATATATGTTAAAGTTGAGGATTGATGCTAGGTCTTATGTGAAGCGAAAACACGATTACATAAAATTTACTCGATAGAAAAAAAATCCAAAGTTACCTCTGCACAGAATTATAAACCGCTGGTATTAAAAAAAATACTTCAAATTAGATCATTAAACTTTGCATGATAACTGAACTAACTTTAAAGCAGGTCTTATGTGTGTAATTTTTTTTTATTACCATTATTTTCATCGTAAAAAGCAATTACCTAAACTTTTCGACGCTTTAGAGCCGCTAGCGCCCCACTCCGTCTCGTTCTCACTCAGGTCGCGAGTAGTATGGTGCGAGCGGGATAAAATCTGAGGTAGGGTGCGCCCTTAATACAAAAAGTTTTACATACCTAAGTGCTCTCCGAGGGTCGTCAGTATCCATTTTCAGTTCACTATAGCATCTCTGTTAGTACACGTGATACTCGCACAATTTATGTCTCATTTGAATAATCTTATCTACGTAATATTGATAGAATTACATTATATTTTGTTGTTGTTTACGACTACCAGTGACAGAACTTCAGTTCGGTGACATTGACATTGATTTTAAAAGACGTTTGATAGGACAACGATGGAGCTTGCGTTTGGTTTTTTCAAATTCTTATTTATTTATGTTTAACTAGCTGCGCCCCGCGGTTTCACCCGCAGGTTATAAACTATCTGTTTGCCAAACATCCAAATCCATTCAGTAGTTTTACGTGAAAGAGTAACAAACGTCCATCAATCCATCCATCCATCCATACTTACAAACTTTCGCGTTTATAATATAATAGGAACTAGGACTATATTAGTAGGATAGAAGGATATTTTTTATTTAATATTACTTATTAATAAATACAAATATAAATAGGTATATACTAATATTGCTCATTTAATAGTATAGGATAAATCTTCCGGAATAAATTCTCTAAATGATGGTGAAAACCGCATAAAAATCCGTTGCGTAGTTTACAAGAAAAACGCGGTCACAGACACACGAAAAGATACTTTTTATAATAATTATATAATGTATGCATTTAAGTGAAAGAAGAAAGCTGATTACGAATGAAGTTTGTTTTAAAACAGGTTAAACCCGTTTTTATAATGTAACTGTTCGTACTAATAAGTATACCAAGAGCTCGAGCTCCCGCGCATGGATGCGCGGCTCATAACGCACGGTGTGAAGTCGCGGTAGGTGGTGGGCGTACTGACTCTGCGTTACTAACATATTGGTTTTATCCGCAGCACCCGACAGAGGCAATAGTCCATGTAAGTATATACAGTGGTCCCCCCTGTTCCACATCCACCATCCCCCGCACTGCTTCGCGCTCGCCTCGTCGCGCTTGACGCCCGCATGTACTGACCCCCCCCAGCACTCCCACGCACGGCTCACTAGACCCCAGTTCTCATAAGTACGCGCTGTTGCCGGCTGAAGGGCGGCACGAATACTTCGTCTAACAATCGAGTATTTTTCACATTTAGACACTCCCTAGATACAGCTACGTTGCAATAATTCGAGCACTTGTGTTTTCCTTCAATATTAGAATTTTAATTTTATTTTGCGTATGCGGTGGTTTCAGTATAATGTTGGTGGATCGAATGGTTTGGGTTGGGATTTAGGTGAACAAGACAAGTGATGAAAAAACACAAGCATTCGATTCTTTTTCATCGTATTGTATTACTGATTCATAATAATTATTTGCTATTATTGAGGTTTACTTCATTCGATGTGCAATTATATGCTAAAATGGCTTCATTTGTCATACTCGCCTCAATCTATCATCCTAGGCATGTCGGCTTGTCATCACAATGGCAACGTGAGAAGTGGCACACAGTGGCAACAAATGTGAAGCTTTGGGTGTTTATGTTTTTAAATGAATCTTAAAGAAATAGACAGGTTCAGTAATTTATACCTATTTCTTCTTGTTTAAAAAAAAGTGACTCGCATGCTTAATCGGGCACATGAATAAAATGTATAGCGTGCGCAGAGTGAGTGTGCTAAAGTGTAGCGTGCGCAGGCGTGCTGGTAGCGCGCGCCGCGCTGGACTACGAGACGGCGCGTGAGCACGAGCTGGTGCTGCGCGCCACAGACGGCGTCACCGGTGCCTTCGCCGACGCCGCCGTCACGCTGCGCGTGCTCGACATCAACGACTGCGCGCCCGTCTTCCCGCACGACGTGTACCGCGCTGGCGTGTCCGAGGCCGCCGCCGTCGGGGACCTCGTCGTCACCGTGCACGCCACCGACAACGACACCGGTACGACACGTGCCCTCCGCGACCGGCTCAGACTTGACGCGTTCCTCACGAATTGCATCTTCCTTCCAGGCGAAAATGGTGAAGTGACATACTCACTTTCCGAAATAGCTGCGGCAGCCGAGGGCGCTTTCAGCGTAGAGGCTACGACGGGCTCGGTGCGAGTCGCCGCCCCACTCGACCGAGAGACTCGAGCGCACTATCATCTCCTGGTAACGGCTACGGACGCCGGCCGGCCGCCTCTACTCACCACTGCTCATCTCTTTGTCACCGGTGAGGACTTGACCCCGATCGCTTTAAAGCTCAGGCCCACACTGGTACACAATCGTCAAGTGTAACATGTATCGGTTCGCAGTAGACGACGTGAACGACAGCCCGCCGCGCATGGAGCGGGGCGTAGTGCCGGCGCTGGTGTCCGGCGAGGCGGCGCGCGGCACGGCGCTGGCGCGCGTGGCCGCCTGGGACCCGGACGCGCGCGACGCGGCGCGCCTGCGGTACGCCCTGGAGGGCGCGGCGCAGCGGGCCTTCTCCGTTCACGCGCGCACCGGCGTGCTCACGCTCGCCAACACGCGCGCGTGGCAGACGGCGGCGGCGGGCGGGGCGGCGGCGTTGCGCTCGCTCAACGTGTCGGTGTCGGACGGCGCGCACGCCGCCTTCGCGCGGGTCAAGCTGTCGCTGGCGCCGGCCAACCGCGCGCCGCCGCACTTCCCGCATCTCGTGCACGAAGCGCGAGCACTCGAAAATCAACCACCACCGTTGCTTCTTACCACGGTACCGACACATTACTGCCGACGGATGTTCATGTAAAGTCACTACGCATGTTCAGTTCTTATTGAAACGATTTTCAAATTGGTGCTCGCAGGTGAAGGCGTTCGACGAAGACGCCGGGGAGTACGGCACTGTGACATATTCAATTCCGTCCGCTCGACTGCGGGAGACCTTCGCGATAGATGCGACGAGCGGTGCGCTGACGAGCCGCGTGCCGCTGGACCGCGAGCGTCGCGCCGAGTGGGAGGTGCCGGTCACCGCCAGCGACGGCGGCGGCCTGCTGGGGCACACCGTAGTGCGCGTGCGCGTGACCGACCTCAACGATAACCCGCCCGCTTTCCCACTGCGCGAGTACCGCGCCGCCGTGCGCGCCGACCGCGCACCGCGCCTGCCCTTCCTCACGCTGACCGCGCACGACCCTGACGCCGGAGAGAACGCGCGGCTCACCTACTCCGTATACGAGGGGGACGTGCATTCCGACGCCACGGGACTCTTCACCGTCGACCCGCACACCGGCGCGCTCTCGTTCGCACGTGACGCTACGGAATTTGGTAAGTGATCTCGCTCCGGCTCGGCCGTTACTCTCGGTCGGCACGGGGCGCTCACCAGTGTGTCTGTGCAGCGTCGCGGAGCGTGCAGGTGTGGGTGCGCGCGCGCGACGGCGGCGGGCTGGCGGGCGAGGCGCCCGTGTCCGTGTTCGTGCTGGGCGCGGGCGACGAGGCGCCGCGCGTCTCGGCGCCGCCCGCCGACCTGTTCCTGCGCGAGGACGCGGCGCCCGGCACGCTGATCGCGGAGCTGCGCGCGCCCGATGCGACGGCCGCGCCCGCGCGCTACCGCCTGGCGCCCGCGCTTTGGCCGCGCGACATGTTCGCCGTGGACGAAGCCGGCCGCCTCGTGCTCGCTGGGCAGCTCGACCGCGAGACCGCCGCCGAACATCTGATAGGTAAATTGAACCCTGTCAGTTATTATTTTACGTAAAAATCCTTAAGAACACGATCTGATATTAAAGGAAAACAGGTTCATTCATCACGAGCAACTTGCTGCAAAGAACGTACTGCGAGGTAAGGAGCTGAGGATATACCAAAAGTGACACGCAACAACTGCAAATGTTGTAACTCCGAATCAGGGTTGTCACGCCACAATATGCGCTGAAAATCAATATCCTCATCATTTACCTTTATCTGGCGGTACATCTTCACAATGGCCGCTACTATACTTATGGGGTGGCGGCGCCACCGCATAATAATCTGACGCAAATCTAATTGTGATCTCGGGCCAACCATTAAATCATCATTCAACGAAACTCCATTGCATCCCGAACAAGAAGCGTCGAAGACCACCTGAACGTTAGTAGTACTTCTATCATTGCGTACTACGGCATGATGCGGCAAATAAACAGCATCCTTTCCTAAATCCTCCTGAGGAACTACTTTAGCATGTCCTAACTGAACGTACCCATAATAACAGCAGTATATTGCATTTTAAATTCAGGATTGTTCATCAGTCTTCTCTCCAGCATGTGAAACCGTTTACGAGCGATAGCCTCTGATCCACCAAACTTACTACTAGGTTGATCAGACTTAAACGGCAATTTGACAATATATCGCCCTGTTTCATCTCTTTTTGTTGTGTTAGAGAAAAAGTCTTCACATTTCTGCTCTTCTTCTGTCAACATAGCCGTATGAGCTGACGGCTCTGACTCTAACTCCCAAAATTTCTTCAGTAGAAGGTTTACATCGGAACTGACTATAGTGTTATAACAAACTGGCCTAGAGATAGAGGATGTGTGGATCTCACCAGACAGAATCCATCCTAGTTTAGTCTTCTGAGCGACTGGAGTTCCAGGCGGTCCACAGTGTGGTATTTTCATGATCTAGACGGACAATATTATTGAACTCAATATATGTGTATGGAATACCCTAACAATTCATCAAGTACGTATTAAATAAAATTTAAACACATTGGGAAGGTTTTAGATATTATATTTCAACATAATATTACAAAAAAAAAACAAACAATTACATAAATTAGATAAGTGATAAGTGCCTATCAGTCAGAATCTTCATCAAATTCTTCGGAATCTGATAGATATCGTCCTAATTCACCGTGGTCAGATGACAAAAGCTCGCGCACTTCAGAAGTAATTTGACCCCGTTTAGTTTTTGGAGGAGCCCTTAAACTTGCAATGAATGGGTCTGATGACACAAGCAATCTATTTAGTAAATCAGTGTTTGTATTAACTCTTGAAGACTTTCTCGTAAAGAGTTCTCTAAATTTTCTATTGTGCTTATTTCTAGCCTCTTGTGCTTCTTCCGAAAGTTGTCCTATTGGAAGAACACATGCAGCAATGATATCTTTTCCGTGGAAAAGTATTTTATGTACGCTTACAGGCATTGCGTACCATGAGTACTCTTTAATATATAGCTTCCTTAGCGTATTTATAAAATTTATCGACATTTATCGGAAACCCGCTATTTATACATTCTAATATGACACGGAAGCGATTGATAAGCTCAACATTAACACCTGTTATTTCTGCTGACATTTCAGCATTTTTGAAAAACTTGCGAGCCGTGTTCCCGTCATTTGTATTGCCTGTCTGTTGTTTAGGCATATCTACCAATAAGCCCAACTCGCGCCTAAACTTTTCTTGTACGCTTTTCTTTTTTTCAGCTACTTTTTTTTATTATCTGCTCCCCGAGCCTGCCATGTTTTTATATCAAGACGATAAGATATGTGTAAGATGCATTCAAAAAATCTTATCCATGAATGCAGAGGGGACAGGCCCAATGAGAGAAACTCGCTTTTTACCGTCTTTTTTAACATCAGCCTTTCGTTGTTCATTTCTCTAGGCTTTGCACCACATAAATAACAGGTTTGTGTGGACAAATCAAAGGACGGATCTGCTAATTCTAAAGATGAAATTAAAGGCAATACCTTTACGATCTTCCTCTCAGGAAGATGTGATGTGAGCCTATTCAAGACAAAAGGACAAAAGCAGGTGTTTTCTTCAATCCAAGCAACTGTACTGCAGCCTCTGTAATAAAAGAGACCTGAGAGCCCTGATCCATCAGAGCTCTTAAAACAAGAGCAGTCCCAGTTCTTGACTCAAAGTTTACCAAGGCTGTGGCTAACAGACCCTAGTTTTGAACATCTGCAAAACAACAAATGGGTTTGGTAATCTCGCTTTGATTGGATGTAGTAGCTGCGTTAGCAGCCGCAACATCCTTGTCTGCTGAACTATTAACAATTTCAGCAGAATTGGCAGTTGTTTTTGGGTGAAGTAGTGTGTGGTGCTTCTTTTTGCAAAGGTGACATCTGGTAGATTGACGGCAAGAATATACAGAATTATTGGTTCCAAGACAGTTATAACATAGCTTACTGACTCGGGCAAATTCACGACGTTCCTCGCAGTTTTTCTTTGAAAATTCTTTGCAGTGACACAATCTATGATCTCCAAAACATAATATACAATTTAGAGTAGCGACATGAAATGATTTGGCAAGATTATCACGAGCGTTATTCTGCTTATTAGCTTTAGGATCAAAAACTCTAAGGCTCTAAACCTAGACTCCATGAAAGTTTTTAACTCATCAAATGTAGGTTAATCCTCATTAGAACTTGAACTAATTCGTAGTTCCCACAGTTTACGAGACTCGGCATCTAGCTTTTCGGAGCTTAAATAGACCACAATTGCGTCCCAGGAGCTGACATTGATGCCTAGACTGCGTAACCCATGTAAGTAATCAACCGTCGTGTCTAACAGCGCTTTAACATTTGTTGACGATTCTTTATTAATTGACGATTGATGGACAAGCCGCTTGAGTATACAATTCGCTAAATACCTTTTGTTGTCTAATCGTTTATTTAGGATTGACCAACACTCATTATAATTAGACGCAGTCACCGGTATATGTCGAAGCAACTGTTCTGCTTCGCTTAATAGGTGGCTCTTTAAATAGTGAAGTTTTTGAACGTCATCCAATGCATCATTTTTATGGATCAGTGATGTAAATAAATCACGGAACGTAACCCATTCAGAATAGAGACCCGAGAACTTAGGCAAACTAATTTGTGGCAATTTGACATTTGAACTACTTTGATTAGAATGTTTATTACTACTGGAATTAGCACTATCGCACGGAGTAAGTTGAAGTAAATGCTCCTTTAATTCAGACTTATGCACAAATCTTCAGTTAAATCAGAAACTTCTAATGTAAAATAAACATTTTTATTTAAGTCTTCGTCAGTTGCTTTTTCTACAATGCGCCTATGCGTTTCAACAAATTGTTGCCACTGTGAACAACAACAACAATGACTCCAGTCGGGTTTCCATGTAACTTAATGTGATACGATGTTTAGGTGATTTTTTTAAATTAAGCTAGCTAGCTTAATTTTAAAAAATCACCGTCGTAAACTTCAGTTTAATAATAAAACAATAACTGAGAAAGCTTTCTCAGTTATTGTTTTATTATTAAACTGAAGTTTACGTAAGGATTCCATTGTGTAATTAGCTAGTAAATAAATGCCGACAAATAAATGGTGACAAATTCATAAAATTTTACAAGTCAATGATAAAATCGAATAAATTTTACAAATGTTTGAAACACTTTTTAAATTTAGAAAAAATCGGACATAGGTTCCCCGTCACAATACTTTTTTTGTGATTATTCTAAGTCTAAAACTAATGCTAAAATTCTACAAGTCCCAAACACTTCTTAATATATTATTTCACTTCACTGAAAAAATTACAAGTCTAGACTAACAACTTTTTGGATCGTAACTCACAGTTTTGCTTCAACCAAACCTCTCCAAGTACGTCACTGATGACGTCGCTGTACTGTTAGGCCGTCCATGACGTTACACTCGAAGATGTCACTGCTGACATGTCGTCACATCTATCGACCGACACCGTCTCCGAAGGGGCGAAGTCCTCACGACACTGGTGGCGCCTGTTTACGCCAAACTGGTCGCTCCGCTGATCACCACATCGGTGATGAACAAGGCGTTTCAGGGTAATCGACATTCCGCACTTATGTCATAAATAACTATTTCAAAGCAGCCAAATTGTGCGGAAAGTGGCACTTTTTCGCACTATTGCTTTTTTAGACTTTTAACTTCTTCGTCAACCTGACGTTGTTTTGGTTTTAAATCATACGTGAGAAGGAACGACCTTACCTACTCTAGATTTAGATTAGATCATTTTTTTAAATATTTTTTATTACTTTTTCCTTTTATCCTTGCATAGTAAAACGTTGTATGACACTCGTGCGTAAGATGATTTCAATCATCACTTACTTTCCGCACTTATAGCATAAATTACTACTGATATAGAATCAGTAGTAATTACTACTCTACACTCGCTCATCAACACACACTCGCTCATCAACACACCAAGCCTCTCGAACAGGTACCGCCTCACTCTAAAACAGTTTCAGCTCCATGATATCAAATTTTAAAAATGTCTCGGTAGTTGTATAAGTATGCCAAGTTTCAGCTCAATCGGATTCCAGGAAGTGCTTGAAAAATGGAGTAAAATATTAGTAACCGGAAAGACATACTGTTGGGGCAGTAAATAAATGAAGCCTCAACTTGATAATTAATTAGTGTATAGCGCCGGCCGGCCGCCGGTGCCCGCGCCGCCCCCGCGCGCTGCGGTAGCGTTCATCGCGTTTTAGGCGCGTTCACATACGAACAGAGCAAGCTAATATAAAGCTTGTAAAAAATAGGTATTAATTCAAATTACAGCTGGCAAATTTTACAGGTATAATAGCTGAAGGCTCGGGCAGCCCGGCGCCGGCGATGCTGGTGGTGACGCGGCTGCACGTGCTGGACGTGAACGAGCACGCGCCTTCGTTCCACTCGCAGCCATACGTCGTACACGTAGCGGAGAACACGCCGCCGCACACCATGCTCGTGCAATGTGAGTCGCCATTCATTGTCGCCATCACTACAAATCTAATTTGTGTTACTAGGATCGCCTACTAAAATTGAGCTCAACATTCATTTTCGTCGATCCATTTCACCGTCCAGTTCCGGTAAAACAACCTCCTTGACATCCTTAACGCAAATCACATTTGGGATTGACACTCTTCAAGATAAGATTGTGTCTTTGTACCAAATGACAAATGTTTTGTTTTAAGAAAAAAATACTTGACAGCAGATTAGGAAACGATGCATGGTCTAAAATTTCAGTGATGGCGGACGACCCGGACTCTGGAACCAACGGCGAGGTTCGTTACTCACTCGCGACGGAGAGCGACGGCTCGGTCGCAGACGGCGCCCTGTTCGCAGTGGACCCGTACACCGGCTGGGTCACGTCGCTGGCGCCGCTCGACCGCGAGGCGCGCGCCGAGCACCGCCTGGCGCTGCTGGCGGCCGACGCAGGCGCCATGCGCCGCGTCGCGCGCGGCACGCTCGTCGTGCGCCTCGTGGACTACAACGACTGCCCGCCCGTGTTCCGCCAGGACGAGTACGAGGCCGAGGTGAGAGCGGCCCCGCTAGCCCGTTACGTGATTAGGATGACGCATCCTTTCGTTCGGCGACGCGGGCTCACGTGTCGTGTGTGCGCAGGTGCGCGAGGACGCGGCGGCCGGCACGGTGGCGGTGCGCCTGGAGGTGCGCGACGCGGACGCCACGGGCGCGCCGCTGTCGTTCTTCGTGGCCGACGGAGACCCGCGCGCGCGCTTCCAGCTGCGCGCGTCCGGCGAGCTGTACGTGGCACGCGAGCTCGACCGCGAGACCGAGCCTCTCTACGACCTGCTCGTCGCCGCCACGGACGGCAAGTTCACGGCGCAGACGCGCGTCCGCATTAACGTTCTCGATGTAAACGGTGAGTCACCGGCAGCTTCTATTGTTTTCGCTCTTCGAGCGCAACACTCACGCCTTTCATTTCTATCTCTAGATAATCCACCGTACTGTCTCCGACACCGGTACTACGCGCGCCTCCCGGAAGACGCGGCGAACGGCACGCGCGTCATGACGCTGGAGACCGGAGACGCCGACGAGTCTAGCGACGCGCGCCTGCGATACTACCTCACCGGTGACATGGCGCACCACTTCAGCATCCACAAGGTGAGCGGCGTGCGGGGCGGCGCGGGCGGAGCTGTGACTGTGGGGCGGCACGTGACGCGCGAGTTGGTGTTGCAGGAGACGGGCGAGGTGCGCGTGGCGGCGCGCCTGGACCGCGAGGCGCGCGCCGAGTACCGGCTGCGCGCGCACGCGCAGGACCGCGAGCGCCCCGACTGGGAGTGCAGCTCGGAGCTGCAAGTGGCGCTGGACGACGTCAACGACAACGCGCCGCGCTTCTCGGCCGGCACCTACAGCGTCACGCTGCCCGAGGACGCCGACCTCGGAACTCTTGTCGCTAAGGTACACGTACACATCATTCTCTATTCCGAACCACCGCAGACTTCTTATAGGTTTTTCTGTAATCTATAAGTATAGAACTATTTTCTGTATTTTTTTCAAAATTTTAGCCTCTGTCACAGATTAATACTACGTACAGATACCAATCCCATACAAAGAAATGACACCACCCTAAGTCTGGCTATTGAGCTGGCTATTTTTCTTCCTCCATTTTTTTAACAGATGGCAGCATCAGCGACTCTAATTACAAGAGACTGTAGTTTTACAACGCCATCTAGGAGTCTTGCCTAGATACTATTCGAATTGAAGTAAAAGGCTTAATTTAAGTTTTTTTTTGAAAATACGAGAATTATGAGTGTAAATATAAAAAACAGCATTAAACAAAGATGTTTTAATTTTTACTAATATTACTTCAGCCAAGCCGCATAACGCTTTTTAGTGATTGTTAATTTCATAATTGTTACATAAGCTGCCATCTATGATTTTTTTTCAAGACTAATTATTATAATTTGTTCGAGTTGGGACCCCATGCCTCTGTAGTTTTCGAGAAAAGTGGGGGGAGGAATGGTAAATTTTCATAAATATCTTTAAAATAATTCATTTTTAAAATTATAAAAAATGTATTTGAGATCCTCGCCTCGCAATAAGCCCTTTCATTTGATATGTCACAACACTAATTTGCTCCCCAAACTTGACCCAGTGTTCAAAATTCATTTATTTACGTTACACGTCCGTGTTTGGGTCACAGAAATACATATGTGTACCTCAACTTAATCGGTCATTCTTCTTCTTCATCTAGGTCATCATTGGATTCGGAGCAAATTGGCTGTGGCAGACGGACAGACAGACAGACAGACAAACTTATGATCCTATAAGGGTTCCGTTTTTTCCTTTTGAGGTACAGAACCCTAATTATAGTAATATTATATCACAGTTTTTACCTACTTTTTTTTTAGGGTTCCGTACCGGTTTTAAAGTACCGTAAAAAAACATACTCTTATAGGAACACTCGTGTATCTGTCCGTCCATCTGTCACAGCCGAATCTACTGGACCGATAGGTACAAAGTATATGAATTTCTGTGGCCCAAATACGGATGTGTAACGTAAATCGTTCGCAGTTGGAGTATGTAAGTAGTAGGTAGCAGTAATTTATTTCTCTAAAAAAGGTAAATAGGAACATGGTATCCAGGTCACAGGTAGATTCAAACCTTTGTGAGAGCTGGAGTCTATACTGGGTTCGGGACCGGTATGATAGATCTCCAGGCTCACACCCAGAAAATTACAACATGAAATTGTAACTGCACTCAGGTACATGCGACGGACGCAGATCTCGGTGAGAACCGTCTAGTGCGCTACTCGTTCGTGGAGGAGACGACCGGCGCGTTCGAGCTGGCGCCCGACAGCGGCATCATCACGCTGCGCGCCGCGCTCGACCGCGAGACGCTCGCCGAGCATCGCCTGCTGCTGCGCGCGACCGACGCCGGCCGCCCGCCGCGCTCCGCCACCGCCACGCTGCGCCTCACCGTGGCCGACGTCAACGACAACCCGCCCGAGTTCGAGTTCCACCAGTACCGCGCCGCCGTGCCCGAGCTGGACGCGCCCGGCACCGAGGTGCTGCGCGTGCGCGCCACGTCGCGCGACGCCGGCGTCAACGCCGACGTGTACTACTCGCTCGTGGGCGGCGACGACCGCGACGACTTCGCCCTCGACCGCGCCTCCGGCGTGCTGACCGTGGCGCGCCCCCTCGACTTCGAGCGCCGCAAGGAGTACCTGCTCACGGTGCAGGCCATCGACGGTGGCACTCCGCCGCTCAGCGACTTGGCCACGCTCAACGTCAGCGTGTCGGACGGCAACGACAACGCGCCGCTATTCTCGCAGGCGTCGTACGGCGCGCGCGTGCGCGAGGACGCGGCGCTGGGCGCGCGCGTGCTCCAGGTCATCGCGGACGACGTGGACTCGGGCGCCAACGGCCGCGTCTCGTACTCGATCGCTCGCGGGGACCGCGACGCGCGCTTCGCCATCGACGCCGACACCGGCTACTTGTCCGTTTCGGCGCCGTTGGACAGAGAGACTGCGCCCGCCTACGTGCTAGAAGTGCACGCACGGGATCATGGCCTTCCCGCTCTCGAGGCCTCCGCTTTAGTTAACATCGAAGTGATCGATGCTAATGATAACCCACCGCTGTTCGCACAGTCTAACTACAGCGCAGTCGTCCAGGAAGATCGGCCGCTTGGACATACTATCTTAAAGTTCGTCGTGGAAGACGCTGACGCTCCGCCCAATGCTGCACCTTACACATTTGATTTTCAGTCTGGCAATGAAATGGGTGCTTTTCGTCTGGAACAGGACGGCTACTTGCGCTCGGCAACTCGTTTCAACCATCGCATCAAAGACCGATACGTGCTGCAAGTTCGCGTGTTCGACAACGGCACGCCACCGTTGTTCTCGGATGCGTGGGTGTACATAAGAGTGATAGAAGAATCTCAGTACCCACCGGTAGTGACGCCATTAGAAATCGTCGTCAACTCTTATTTGGACGAATTTCCGGGAGGCATCATAGGAAGAGTGTTCGCTTCCGATCGCGACGCTTACGACACTCTCACATACGCAATTGCTCCGATCGATGGCGCACCTTATCCCCCGACGGACTTGTTTGAAATTGATGTGGCTGACGGCACATTAAAAGCCGCACCTCGCCTGGACGTGGGAGATTACCGACTCAACGTGACCGTCGGCGATGGGAAATTCCTCGGGTTTGCGATCGTCAAGGTTACCGTTACACTCATATCAGACGAGATGCTCGCGCAAGCGATAGTAGTGCGTTTTCGCGAAGTGACCGATCGCGACTTTATTCTGAGCCATCGCAAAGGCTTCGTTCGAGCGATCGGCGAGGCGACCGACTGCGAGCCCGGCGACGTCGTCATAGTGAGCGTGCAGCCGTCGGGAGAGGGCGACGCGGACGCGCAGCGCGCGCGGCGCCAGGTGGCGCAGGACCTGGACGTGGCCTTCGCCGTGCGCGCGGCCGCCGGCTTCCTGCCCGCCGACGCGCTGCGCCGCCGCTTGCACGCGCACCTGGAGCGCCTGGAGGAGCGCACGCGCCTCGTGGTGGAGGAGCTCGTGCGCGCGGCGTGCGGCGGCTGCGTGCACGGCGCCTGCGCCGAGCGCGTCTCGCTGCGGGCCGCCGCACGCGCCGTCAGCTGCGAGGTGTTCGCGCTCGTGGCGCCGCCGCACCGCCTGCGCGGGGAGTGCGCGTGCGCGCCCGGCTACGGCGGCGAGCGCTGCGACCGCGCGCCGCCCGACTGCGCCGAGTGCCGCGCGCCGCCCGTGGCGCAGCTGGCGGGCGACGGCTACCTGGTGTACCGCCTGGAGCGCGGCGCCGTGGAGGGCGCGCGCCTGCTGGACGACGAGCTGGCGCTGTCGCTGCGCTTCCGCACGCGGCGCGAGCGCGGCACGCTGCTGCAGGCGGCCGGCCGCGTGGACTACGCCACGCTGGAGGTGGCGGAGGGCTACCTGCAGTTCCGCATGGAGCTGGGCGCGGGCCCGGCGCAGGTGCGCGCCGCGGTGCCGGTGGCGGACGGGCTGTGGCACGAGGCGCGCCTGGAGCGGCGCGGCGCCAGCATGCGGCTCACCGTGGACCGGCGCAGCGCGCTGGCGCAGACGCCGGCGCCGGCCGCCGTGCTGGACGTGCGCGCCGACCGCTTGCTGCTCGGCGCCGCGCTGCAGCGCCATGCGCATGCCTTCGCCGCGGAACAGGTACCTGCTGGCCGTCCTTAATTGCCGCTTTGAATTGAAACACTCGAAGTATACCGTTGACCGTTTTCGATTTTACAGGTGACATATGGATTTCATGGCTGCATATCGGAGGTGAAACTAGGAGGTGCGATTCTACCGTTAGAGGAAGGCGGCACATCGAGTGACGGGCGCGCTCAGCTCGTGCGCCGCGTGCGCGTGCGAGTGGGCAGCGCGTGCCCGGCTCTGCCGCCGCCCACGCCGTGCGCGTCGTACCCGTGCCTCAACGGCGGTTCGTGCCGCGACGTGGCCGACCTGCTGGAGGACGTGGCCACGCCCGACGCCTCCGAGGGTTACGCGTGCACGTGCCATGCGCGATTCTCGGGCCGGCGCTGCGAGCTGGACAGCGACCCTTGCGCGTCGGCGCCGTGCCTGCACGGCGGCTCGTGCGCGGTAGACACGCGCGGCTACCGCTGTGCGTGCGCGGCCGGGCTGACGGGCGAGCGATGCGAGCGCGGGCGCTGGTGCGCGGCCGATGTGTGCGCGCACGGCGGCGCGTGTGAAGAGGGCGAGTGGGGCCCGTCTTGTCGATGTCGCGGTTACTACGGCCCGCGCTGCCAGTACGACGTGGACGAGTGCGCCGGGGAGCCCTGTCTCAACGGGGCCACCTGCGTCAACGAGCCGGGTTCCTTCCGGTGCCTCTGTCCGCCAGACAAGACAGGTGCCGTCGTGCAGTAGTTTTTTGTGCTTTCAGCCCGAATTACGCATCATTTGTTAATTCGTCGCTCTGTATTCTGTTCTCACCCGCGTCGCACGGTCGCCAGGCATGAACTGCGGCAACCCGCTGTACTCGGACGCGGTGGTGTCGGGCGGCGCGGGCTCGGGGCCGGCGCACGCGCTGCGCTCGGCGTGGCGCTGGGCGTGCGCGGCGCGCTGGCCGCTGGGCGCCGCGGGCGCCGCGCTGGCGCTGCTGCTGCTGCTGGCGGCGGCGCTGCCGCTGGCGCTGCGCCGGCGCCGCGCGCGCCTGCGTAAGCCCGCGGCCCTGGAGCCGCTCAACAGCCACGCGCTGGAAAAGCTGGCGCCGCGCTCCAAGCTGTCCAACCTGGAGGCGGTGCGGCGCGAGCGGCCCGCGTCGTGCGCGGAGACGCCGCCGCTCAACAACGTGGACACGCTGCGCTCGTACGGCTCGGCCGGCGACGAACTGGAGGGCATCCCGCCCGACTACCGCCGCAACCTCAACATCGATGTCGCCGACCGCAAGCCCTGGTCCGAGCAGATGCATCTCCACACCTTCGTCGACAACAAGATATACAACGGTAATACGAGTCGCTATTGGACTTTAAATCCAGAACCAAGATGCATAAAACCAGAAATGTTTAGGCTCATGGCGGAGGGTAACGGCAGCATTATATTAAGTATTATTTAAATAGTATAGTAATATGTCAGTAGCGGTTCCTAAAAATAAACGGATCTTCGTGTTTCAGATCTAAAAGGATGCAAGAGTCGAATCCGAGCGCGGTCACCCGGCATGGCGCGGCGCGCGGCCGTCGCGGCGGGCGCCGTGGAGCCGCACCTCGTGGGCGGCTACCACTGGGACTGCTCCGACTGGTGCGGCGGCGGCGGCGCGCTGCCCGGCATCAGCGAGGTGGCGGGCTCCGAGCGCCCCGACTCGTCCGAGCCCGCCTCGCCCGCCTCGCCCGCCGCCAGCCCCGCGCCGCGCCGCCGCGCCCGACTGCGCCCGTCCGACACCGACGAGGCGCCCGACGACGCCGACGGGCGCCGAGCGGACGGTGAGTGTCTCGCGCCGGGACCGACGCCCGCTCGCCCGAGCCGCGCTGATCGGAGCGTTCGCTTCCCGGTTTCAGTCTCTTCGTACCTGCTGCACGCCGACGACTACGGAGTTCGCGCCGCGAGCGACCCGGAGCAGCTTCGGGCGCGCACCCTGCGCGAGCCGGATGCCGCGAGCCTCATCACGATGCTAGGTGAGAGCCGACGCCGTCTCGTCGTCGTGCACCGCTCGCTCCTGCGGACGATCTGACTCCGTCCGTTCTCTGTCCGCAGAAGAGCGCAACTCGCTGCTGGGAGGGGACGACGACGGCTCCGGCAGCGAGCTGTCGGCGAACCTGTGCGAGATCGAGGAGTCGGACGCGGAGACGGACACGATACAAGGCGCGCGCCACACGGACGTGTGACGCCGGTGCGCGGCCGCAGAGCCGCCAAACGCGCGCCCGCGCGGCTGTGCCCGCGGCCTCTAACACGCGCGCACGACCAACGTACGTGCGATATGAACACTACTGACACTCCATTACTGCAGTGTGCAGAAGGCTGACGTACCTTGTATTATAATAATTAGTAGAAATATGGATTGAATGACGTACGTTGTAACTTTTAACGCTAAGATGTCACCGTCATACGGATAAGATTGGTGAGTTTAACATAATATCAATATTGAAATCCATAGTAAAGCAAAAAACATGAATGTTGCGGGATTGCATTGGTAAAAGTTGGTTGTGATTTTGGGATTTCTAATATAGATCTTTTATGGACCAAGCTACTGACGATTATTATCCCCGGTTGCTGCATGTGATTACTGGGTAATGTAGGTACAATTGTCTTGTTTTATCGACGTATGAACTATCAAAAATTTTAATTTCAAAAGATATTTACATTCGATGTTGGTCCATAAGGCAACTATAATAAGATGATTGAAAAAATAGATGAATTAAAACAAATGAATGTAAGGACATGATGGTATTTGTATATTAATAGTGGACGTGCGTGTTCCTTGTACCGCAAGTGGTATGAACAGAGGACATAGGATTTATAAGACTTGTACATAGTATTAGTATATTATTACGAATTAGATAGATCGTGTTGTAAATAATTTGTAAGAAAGTGATAAACGTTTATTTGTGTAACTTTCCTTTTCCACGATGAAATTCCGATATTCGCCAGGAGCAATCACATTTGAATTACATTATTTATGATAGAAGGACGTACACAGCGCCACGCACGAGGCTGACGAGGATACCAAACGTAGACCTCGGACGAAGCGACCACTTCACTTGGTAGTCGGTA
The DNA here is from genome assembly GCA_947363905.1 of Lithophane semibrunnea. Classification (NCBI taxonomy): domain Eukaryota; kingdom Metazoa; phylum Arthropoda; class Insecta; order Lepidoptera; family Noctuidae; genus Lithophane; species Lithophane semibrunnea. Next base: position 47,901 of record OX376192.1, on the reverse strand, counting down.
TCGAGAAAATACCGTACTGCTGGCGAAATTTGTAACGCTTTACTACTTACATCCTAGCAGTAACTATTTATTTAACCCTCAGTTATGTACAACAACAACCCACATGATTATTGTATTACTCGGCTCCTATTTTTTTTTGTAATTCGTAACATGTTAGATAGAGATTCTTATTGGTTATCGCGATAACGTGGGGTGTGCGAGCGGTGAGACTGTGCGAGCGAGACGCCGCGCCCCGCCCGCCGCGGGGATATATTAATGAAATGGTGCTCCAATTGTAGTTTCATATCATACTTTAAACTGTGCATTTAAACGTCGAGTAGCCGATGCGTTCTCCTCCTAGATTAGAGTAAAATAAGGGATCTATTTTTATATGTACACAAAGAATCGCGGATGAGCCGCCGTCTGTGACGGCGAGCCGCGCGCTAGCCGAGTGCCGCGCGCCCGCGCGCTTGACGTCACGCGTGCGGACGCTCGGCCGCTCAGCGCTGGCTTATCTGTATCTTTTTTTTTATAAAGAAAGGTTTATAAAATAAAAAAATAAATTATTGAATCGTTGTGTAAATTTTGACACGACCAATAAAGACTTAACTAAAATAAACTTGTTGTTTTAATTTTATTAAACTACTCTGGTTACGAAGGGTTCTCTTTTTTTTTGTTTGAGGGTGGCAAATCAGATGTCAGACTTTTACTGACTAAAACCCACCCGTATTCCTTCAGTTGCGTGTTGCGAAGGGCCCCGGTATCCCTTTCGGACTTTCCCGCAGTTCTGGCAGGAGGAAGGGTTCCCTGATCTTATTACCGATGCGATGGACGATGGCAAGGTGCAAGTAGATGTGGTTTACACTCTACGCCTCTGACTACAGTCAGTAGCATAGCGTGGAGGGGAGGGGGGCGGGGGGTGCATGGCCCCGGGCTGCACATGAAAAGAGGTGGGATGAGCGGCAATTTAAAAAAAAATGCGCCTTTTTAAGACCTGCAGTGATATTGGGCGTCGACGAAATTAACCTAGATCAAACTTCACAAGACATAAATAGAGAATACTTCAAACTTGAGCGCGTAAGACGACGGGCTTTCGTAGCTGCAACAGACCTAAAAAAAAAGCTCTTAAGTCCGGCTCACTGTTTATTAAAATATATTATTGAGTCTTAAACTTGAAGATGGCTTATTGAACCTTGTCATAATGTTGAGAATCTAGGTGCACGGGAGTGCCGCCGTCAAGACAAGGCAAGCGAAGCGCAAGGGCACTACCTACCTTTTCTCGAAGCGCTTCGTCGTTTTTATAAACCCTCATAACTTGGGTTTGGATTATACCAAATAAAATTCTCGGGATATGATGTCAATAGTCGACTTATTAATTTGACTTGACCGTTATTCGATGCTTATTTAATTTGAGATAGGCACTACGTTTCCCGCCATCTATATCCGTCTCTTTCTTTCCTGTATCCTTCTCTTTCTTACCCCACCACCTGGCAGAGTGAGGGCGCACTGAGTGAGCCCCACCATTATGTCTCATTGGCGTCTTGTTTCCCGCCGTGTACGGTTGTGTTAACAGTAACGTTACCACAATATTCAAATTTATTTTAATTATTATTATCAAGCTGGTAAAAATACCCACAAAACTACACGTGAGTAATTTCATATTGATTTAAAACGCAGTGATACCTTGCCTAAGATCTTTGGTTTACAATTAAGTACCTACATTTTATACTGTGTTGTTTTACAAGATAAATTGTGTATAATCTGAAGTCGTTCTGAGTGTCGTTGCCTGATTTTTATTAACGGTTTGATTTTTCCGTTCGTGTATAATTTTAAATGTTTTCATCCACTTTTTAGAACGGAGATTTTAATTGAACTTTTATTTTAACGGTTTTTACCGTTAGTGTTGTTCTAAAATCCCTTTTTCTGTTTAGAATGGATGATAGTAATAATTATGTACAAAAGGAAGTGACTGAGCTTTTACCAAGACCATCTGGTATGCAGCGTAAGTTACGGTCTAGAAGTTCAAGTTCAAGCAGTGATAATTCTCAGAGCAGTTCTTCATCTTCCTCTTCCTCACGCTCCTCAAGGCGTCGACGGAGTCATCATGAAAAAAAGAGGAGGGGGAGAAAACGAAGACATTCGAAACAGGAGTATCGAAAATTATCAAAGGAGGTACGTGATCTTCGTAAATCTTTATATGCTCGTGGCAACGAGCATCAAGCTCAAACTAGTGATCACTGCTATAACGATTCCATGTCTATAAATTCTGGTGTTAGTCGTAATCTTTACGAAGAATTAGGTGATAATGCGTCGATTATCGATGCGCCTAATGAAGTTATTTTTAATATTCAAACAAAATTAAAAGAACCTTCTATGCCCAAGAGTTCTGAACTCCATTTGAAACTGCTCTGCGATCTTCAACATTGGGATACTAGTAATTGGAATGAAATCAGATATTCCGAAACTCAAAAGGCGTATAATCACAAACCGGGGTTTACGGATATTGAGATAAACGAAGAAGTTGCAGCCTTCCAGTCTCCCCGCCATTTGATATACGCTGATAAAGCCTTTGCTGCCTTAACAATGTGCATTTTAAAGCAGAAGGAGTCGCTTCAGAAAGTATTGTTTGATTTTGCCCAGTGGTCTAAAGAATTAACCCCAGATTATGAGGTTATTAATAATAAGTTAACAGAACTTATAAATTGCGGTGATTTTCAAACAACCTCCTCAGATTTATTACAGCTTGTTTGTGGCCATCGCCCAGAAATATTGCAAATGCGCCGGGACTCTGTTATCAAACAGGTAAAGGAGCCACTAGTGAAATCTACGCTTAGGAAGATTCCTCCTACATACACAAACTTATTCACCGCAGAAAAATTCACAGCCGCTTTGGAAAAAGCGGGTGGAGTGCGAAAATGTTTTTGGCCGCTAAAGAAGTCTAACAACTCTATCTCGCAGATAGAGACACACAAGACTAGCGTCTCCTCGCAGGAGTACGCAACCCGAAAAAGACCCTCGCAGGGTTGTCAACATGGATCATGCTACTTGCACGGCTGTTGTCAAACTGCACCATCCCCGCAGGGTGGTTATAATCCGCACTATCATGAACATAGCTCTCATTCGGTCGCACCGAACAATCGGGGGTTTTTTCGTGGACGAGGTTCTTCGAGAAATCACCCCAAGCACCGAAATCAATCCAAATCTGGGCAGAAATGAGCGCCGTCTCCGCCCAATAACAATAGAGACGTCAAACGTCGAAAATATTGACATGATGCAGTTCAAAGCAGGCCGTCTAGCAAATTTTTTAACTCAGTGGGAACAATTTGGAGCTCCAAATGTCATTTTCAAAATGATATCGGGGTATCGCATACCCTTTCGTCAAATTTCGTCAAAGGCCTCCAATTTTCCATCCAGGCAACATAAAAAAGAGTATGTTAGTTCCTTACTCAGTAGAGATGACCACTGTCATCAACAAAATGAAGGATCAAGGGGTCCTCGAGCGAGCACATCTGACTCCAAGTTTCCTGTCATCAATGTTTTTAGAAAATGGGCCGAGCAGAGCCGTCGCTCTTGAGAGAGCGACGGCTCTGCTCGGCCCATTTTCAACCTGAGAGCCCTCAATCAATACGTAATAACCACAAAATTCAAATTAGTGAATGTTTTTCGTGTGCCAAACTTCCTACAGCAAAGAGACTGGCTGTGCAAAATCGATCTCTCACAAGCGTACTTTCACATTCGAGTAGCTCGCAGCCACAGGAGATTCCTACGCCTAGTCTATCGAAAGGAGCTTTTGGAAATGACATGTTTACCCTTTGGTCTAAGTACTGCACCCAAGACTTTCGCATCAGTGACAAATTGGATTGCCCAAATGCTCAGAAAACGAGGAATACGAATACTGGTGTATCTGGACGACTTCCTGATTGCTCATCAACACGAGGAAAGCCTGAAGGAACATGTAAATATTGTCATTCAGACTCTCGAGACGTTAGGCTGGATCAAAAATTACGAGAAATCTGTGTTGACTCCGTCAAAAACATTGGCGTATCTGGGCGTTCAGTGGAACGCCTGGACAAATCAGAAGCAACTCCCCAAGGAGAAGCTGACGTCGCTCATTGTCAAGCTGTCCCAAATGCTAGACAAGGAACATACAAAGCTCAAGGAGGTTCAGAGTCTGGTCGGACTTCTGAATTTGACATCCTCAACAAAATGTTGAGATCAGACCAGAAATGGCATTTCATTCCTATCGAAGCCAGGGACAACATAATATGGTGGCTTCAGAACTGCAAACGCCCTTCAGCCATTCATGTACCTCCACCTACCCATTACCTAACAACGGATGCCTCCGATATAGCATGGGGAGCTCGATTAGACAATTTGTCGTTGACAGGGTTATGGGCAGATCACGAAAAACAGTTACACTGCAACCAGAAGGAAATGCTCGCCATCCTAAAGGTGTTACAAGATCATTGTCAGCTCCTACACCGGAGTATAGTACTAATTCAATGCGACAACAAAACTGTTATCGCATATCTCCGACACGAAGGGGGTCACGAGATCCACACCACTGATGGATCTAACATACCAAGTTTTTAAAATTCTGGAAGAATACCAAATTCATGTGAATATTTTTCATATTCCCGGAATGTACAACGGTCATGCGGACCATTTGTCGAGACTTCGAGTCAATCCGGAATGGCATCTCTTGGCCAGAGCCACAGAGACAGTGTTTGCCAAATGGGGCATCCCTCTGATAGACCTCTTTGCCTCCAGTCGAGCGCACGTCGTAGTGAATTATGTGTCCCTGAATCTGAACGATCACCAAGCATTGTTTCACGACGCGTTCTCCCGACACTGGAATTTTCAACTGGCGTGGATTTTCTCGCCGCCGTACTTGATTCCCAAAGTGCTATCCCATTTGAACAGTGCTCAAGGGATATACTTGCTAGTAGTTCCGCATTGGGATCGAGTATATTGGCGGGCAGACCTGAAGGCCCGAGCATTGGCACCCCCATTCACCCTTCGGAATCTCGATCAAGTTTTAATAGACGTGTCGACGGGACTCCCACCTCCGAGGACACAGGATATGATTCTCGAGGTATGGAAATGTGGGGGTGGGCCGAGACCCTAAAAGATTGGAATGATAGCCAAATAAAATTATTGAAGAAGTCTTGGCGGCCTTCCACACTAAAGACTTATGATGTTGCTTGGAAAAAATGGCTGATCTGGTCTGAGCAACACCAAATTAATCCTCATAATCCTAACGGTAGAGAAGTAGCCAAATTCCTGTCGGACCTTCACCTGGTTAACAATTTATCATATAATACGATTCTGTTGCACAAATCTGTAATTTCCACTCTTTGCAATCCAGACATTGCTGGCCAAATTAGTTCTCATATTTTAGGTTAGGTTAAAACAGGTTTTAAAATCCATAGCGTTAGAGAAACCAGTTAAATCTAAACCACCGATTTGGAACATAGATAGCCTAGCTGCATACTTAAATAGTTATAATTTTACACACGACAATATTTTCCAAGTGCAAAGACACACTGCAACATTATTACTCTTATGCTCAGGTCGAAGAATTCACGATTTGACTCTATTAAGAACTGATTCGGAGCATTGTATTCAAAGTAATAACTCTATCACCTTGTGGCCTGTTTTCGGTTCAAAGACTGATTCTTCGGACCACGGACAATCGGGTTGGAAATTGTTTACTAATTTAGATAGCAATAATTTGGATCCAGTCTATTGGATTAATAGAACAATTGAATTGTTAAAAATTCGCAGAGATTCGGCTAAGACCCATAATCTGCTCATTTCTACAAGAGGTGAAGCAAAAGCCGCTTCAAAGACAATCATATCGGGGTGGATTAAAACTCTATTTAAAGATGCGTGTATAACTGCAACACCTGGGAGTTTCCGCTCTGCTGTTGCCTCAAAGAACTGGCTCGACAATTTCCCATTAGAGGATATTCTTGCGAGGGGAAATTGGAAGTCCCAAAATACTTTTTGTAAATTCTATAAGCGGACAGTTCTACCCTCATCTTCAAGTACCTCTATAACTATGTTATTTAATCCTGTTGATTGACGTTGCTGATATAATGTTGTTCAAGTGAATCATGTTGAAACGATTAATTAAACCAAAATCATATTCATAATAAGTAAGTTTTTTATGTTCCTTTAATAAAAGGTAAAAAATCAAGATTCATTTGTTTCATTCAAATGGTCAATATAACCACTAATATCCTATTAACTACTTACCAGTAATATCATAATTTCCTAACAAGTCATTCACATTGGCGTCCGTGTCACCACCACCAGGCGATAACAAACGGGTCTCAAATTAAATTAGCTTCGAATAACGGTCAAGTCAAATTAATAGAAGCGTTTTACCTACCAATAAAACGCATATTAATTTACTTACCTTATTCGAAGCTTATGATTTAAAGTCTGCCTGGTGATTTTCGACTCAATGAGACATAAAGGTGGGGCTCACTAAGTGCGCCCTCACTCTGTCAGGTGGTGGGGTAAGAAAGAGAAGGATATAGGAAAGAAAGAGACGGATATAGATGGCGGGAAACGTAGTGCCTATCTCAAATTAAAGAAACTTCGAATAAGGTAAGTAAATTAATATGCGTTTTATTGGTAAGTAAAACGCTTCTATTAAACATTACAGGGTGTTAGGGTAAACACCGGTATCCTTGAAACCAGTGGTTTGGTTTCATTTATAGAACGTAAAATCAATGGAAAAAAACCTTTTTTTTTTTAAAGAAAATTACATTTTTCCACAAGAATATTTCACCCTATACGCAAGGGCAACGAACTTGCGTCTCAACTTGGCGGGCGGCTCGCGGGACGTTACCGCCCGCTCATTCGTGCGTAAATAATAATTGTACTTATGTGATTATGTCTTACACTAATGAACAGTGCACTTTATTATACTCAGCTTTGTCCTCGAGATTAGCATAGAGATTACATGTAGTAGACATACGGTGTCGCCATTTGCACTGTGTTTGAGAGGTTTTTTTTTTTTTTTTTTATCTGTTTCCGCCTTCGGCTGACAACCCCAGCAAGCTTCATTACACATTCAGTGCTTCGCCATTAAGCGCATTTTCTGCTAAATTTATAATATTTGTTGTGCATCGTTTCGTTCTGACCATGGGAAAACGTTCTCGATCAGTACAAGAGAATTATGAAGCTATTGCACATAAATTCAAAAAGTTAGAGCGTAAATTAATTCGTGCACGACGCAGCAGAGATCGACATAGATCAACAGGGAGGCGGTTATCATCCTCATCATCGTCGGACTGAAATGAAATGAAATTGTTTATTCTGTAAATAGGATATTGGAATCACTTATACACGTCATATTAAAAAGTTGTAAAAATAAGCTAGATGAGGTCGGCGTTTCCTATCTGACTACTCTGAGAAGAAAGGCCGAAACAAACTCAGAGGTCACCGTCTCCTTTAAAGTCCAGACATAATCTTGGTCAGGCCATATGAGGACCATGTAGAGTCTGAAATGGTTTTTTGAGGAAAGAACCACACAGATTTGAGTGGACCTGTCCAGTCAGTGCAAGCATTTGTCTTGACTCATCGTCACATTCTTTGTCAACCTCGAGTTCTAAATCATCGCGCTCACGTTCAAGGTTAAGATCGTGTAGACGTGATACGGCGGCGGCGCCGCCGCAGGCCGAGCGTCTATGCATTGAAGGTAAATATTTTTCATCTACCCACATGTTTGAAAAAGTAATATTGCGGTTAACCTGAGGGGTTATCACTTATTAACGCTTTACGAACATTACTCTCACGTAGTTGACTAGTGCTGCGGGCAATCTATGGGATTGTCACTTCGCTAGAACGTGATTATTGAACAAGTGCAATGCGGGCATTTATTGGGAATTTCACTTTGCGATTATTATATAGTACTGCGAATAGTCTGTGGGACTGTTACTTTACTATTAAAGGTACATACAATTCTGTATCCAGAATTAGTCTGTTATCGAAAGTAATGCGGGCATTTTCAGGGAATGTCACTTTATTAACTTGAGTTATAAAACCGTCAGACTAGGCACGGTAATGCGGTCAGCTTTTGGGGCTGTCACTTTACCTAAATAAATACCTAAAACGGTTTAATGTCGATTTCAGACATGCCTACAACAACGGCAGGCGCCGACGTCAATCCACAACCGTTAACAAGAACCGCTGAACCTCAGCCATCAACTAGTGCCACAGTGCCACTGCTGGTGCCCACGCCGCCGCTGCAAGAAGCGTCACCTGTAGCTTTGGAACTGGACGTTGAACTGTTGGAAATACTAGGGGAGGATCCCTCTCAGACCAAAGTATACGGTATGAATATTCATTCCGATCTTGCAATACGCCTGCAGCACATAGCTACGACAGGCTTATCTAAGGAAGAGCGCATGGAAATGTTGCAAAGATATCTACCTCCAGCAAATTGCACTTCAATTGATGCCCCCGTTCTCAACCCTGAGGTGAAGGCTGCCATCTCAGAGACTGTACACAAAAGAGACAAAGGTATCGAACTCAAACAAAGACAAACTGCCTCCGCAACATCATGTTTAGCTGAAGCGCTCACCTTACTGATTTCTTCAGAACCAAAAAATACGACACAAATCAAACTTCTCATGGACGCCATTAAACTGTTGTGTGACAGTCAGTTCTCTGATTCTGTCACACGCAGGAACTTTGTGCTGTACAATCTGAAAAAGGAGTTAAAAGATCAGCTGCAAGCAACAAAGATAGACAAATTCCTTTTCAGTGAAGATTTGTCGGAAGCATTAAGGGCAGCAAAAGCTATCACGAAGTCAGAAGCCGACTTAAAATTCACTCCCTATACACCCAGCAGGAAGCCGGTGATGAAGACTAAAAATAAACCGCACCAGAGAAATTTAAACTGGCGCGGTCCTCCCCTGAGCCACAGGCCGAAGGGGAATCAAAGGACGAAGGAGCCTCCATACAAGAGTCATCAAGACAACTCTTCGAAACAATCGTCGCGTCAAGATCGGAGTCGCAACCGCCGCCGATAGACTCGGTAAAATACGCCGGTAGGCTATCTTATTTTCGCGACCAATGGTCAATTTTGACGAGTGATTAAAACATTCTGTCATGGATTGATGGTTATCTGTTAAGTATGTGTGCGTGTGCCTACGCGCCAATAAGTTTGTAAGTAAATACACTCAGTGCGTTACTAGCAAGCAGTTGTTTCACTCGTCTGTCCTCATATTCAACATTGGCGACGAGTACCCACGTAAACTAAAAGTAAAAATGTCCGGCGGAGTTTTTGGCCTTTTATCAGTGTTCGATCACAATGTACAGTCTTGGGAGACTTACAAGTGCCGCATTAAACAGTGGTATGTGGCTAACGACATCACTGTGACAAGCGATCCTACAGGAACAAAGCGACGAGCTATCTTGCTGAGCGCACTCGCGGATAGTACACACAAGTTGGCGGCGGATCTCGCGTTGCCAAAGCAGCTGCAGGATGTACCGTATGATGACGTACTTAACCTTTTGGACGAGCATTTCACTCCAAAGCGGTGTGGTTTCGGCGAACGGTATAAGTTTTACGCGGCTATACAACAAGAGGGGGAGACGTATGCACAATGGGCCGCGAGGTTACGAGGACTGACGGCGCACTGCGGGTTTTCTAACGTGGAAGAAGCTCTTCGGGACAAATTTTTCATGGGAATGTTGCTGGGATCTGACAGAGAGAAGCTTTTCTCGAAAGATCTCGCGGGCCTGACATTAACAAAGGCGATGGAGTTGGCGGAAAACGCGCGGAGTGCACGTGCGGCAGCGGGTGCCGGGGCGCAGGCCGCGCCGCACGATCAGTTGTTCAAGATTGCGCGAGCGATGGAGTCAGCGGCGGTGACCCCGTCGCATCGAGAGGCGGCGCCTAGTTCGGGAGTTAAAGTGCAGTGTCAAGTGTGCGGCTATCATAACCACGAAACATCCCAGTGTCGGTTCGCAAAGGCAAAATGTAGGAAATGCAATGCTACGGGGCATCTGCGTAGGATGTGTAAAAAGATAAATTATGTCGAAGCGAGAGCTGGGGATGAAAGCGACGATGACGGTGAGTATTTTTGATACAATTGTTTGATACAATATTGTGACCAAATAGATAAAAATGATTTATACGTAACATTGCAATGCCGATAATCGGTGTTTTCGGATAAATTAGGATTATTTAATAAATTTAAAGTCAAATTGCAATTAAAGGGAGATGCGAAGCCGGTTTTTGTTAGGGCTCGACCGATAGCTTTCGCTTTGAAAAGTAAGGTAGATAAGGAGATAGATCGTTTGGTAGGGTTAGGTATATTGAAACCGGTTGATCACGCGCAGTATGCGTCACCAATCGTGCCCGTGTTAAAGCAAAATGGATCTATACGTATATGCGCCGACTTTTCTACCGGTGTAAACAAACAGTTAATTATCGATCAGTATCCTTTGCCAACAGTAACAGAACTTTTTTCAAGATTGTATGGGGGTCAGCAGTTTACCAAATTGGACCTGTCAAATGCATATAACCAATTTATGTTAGATGACGAGTCACAAGAAATAACTTGCATAAATACGCATAGGGGAATTTTCAAACAAACGCGTCTGTGTTTTGGTATTGCAAGCGCGCCGGCAGTTTTCCAGCGCGCGATGGAGGGCGTGCTGGCTGGCGTGCCCGGCACACTCTGTATGCTCGATTTTCCTGGGAATCACGCTAGACGAGAAATTACAATGGGGACCCCATATAACATCTCTTGCGGGGCGGCTAAGCTCGGCCGCTTATGCTGTTAGAAAGATAAGACAGTTAACAGATGTAGAAACCGCTCGTTTGGTCTATTTCAGTTACTTCCACAGCATTATGTCATATGGCATTTTACTGTGGGGTCGGGAGGCTGACATTGAATCCATCTTTGTTTTACAAAAGAGAGCTGTCAGAGCCATTTATAATCTATGTCGCCGCGAATCTCTCAGGGAACTAGTTAAAAGGATTAATATTATGACGGTACCTTGCCAATTCATTTATGAGAATATTATGTATGTAAGAAAAAATCTAAATCTTTTTAATAAAATAAGTGATAGACATAATTTTAACACTAGAAATAAAGATAAAATAGATCAACCATTTTTCAGACTAGCTAAACATTTTTTATCTTTCGCGTCCTTCTGCGAGGATGTCATCTCGCAGAAGGAGGCGGCGGAGCGCGTCAGGGAGGAAGACTCCCTCGCTGACGCGATTCGTCGCAGGAGAACAGGGCGGCGGAGGAGGCGCCACGGCGATCTGATGCCGCCCTAGGAGGTGCCGGCGGGCGATAGATCGGGGAGTCTATCGTCGTCGCATTGCACGGCCCTCATGAGTGGTGGCGGTGTCCCAGGTGAGCCCGGACATCGCCAAAGGAGTTTGGTGCCCGGAGGCGGGCTGCGCTGGATGGGTCGCGAATGTCATGAATAGCAGTTCTCGCGGCTCATCCACTAAGGCGACAGTAGGCTCACGGCGGTGTTTTTAGTGGGTGCAAGCCCCACATAACCAAACCGTCTCCCCGGACGGTGTGGTATGCGTTAGGCATTTTTCACCGCTTTAAAAAAAAAAAAAAAAAAAAAAAAAAAAGGTTCCGGCGGTACGCCGTTGAGGCCGGCGTTCCACAGGGGTCAGTCTTAGGACCTCTCCTCTGGAACGTCGGCTATGATTGGCTTCTGCGGGGAACTCTCCGAGGTCCGAGCCGCGCCGCAGTCTCATCGCGGTGATCGGACCGGACCTCTCGCTCCCCGGCTTGGTTAACGCCATGCTGAGGGATGAGAGGTCCTGGGCGGCAGTCGCCTCCTTCTGTGAACACGTCATGTCCCAGAAGGAGGCGGCGGAGCGCGCGCGGGAGGACGATCCTGACGCGGCGCCGCTCCGAAGGCGGAGGAGGGGTCGAAGAAGACGTCAGTACGATAGTCATCTCCGACTCCTCCCAGGTGGAGGCCAGCAGGCAATGGGTCCGGGGGCACCCTTGCCTGTATTGCACAGGTCTCCACCAGTGTCGGACGGGAATGGCCAGGTGTTCCCGGCCATTCCCGTAGCTCCCCAACCTGGGGGGCGTGCGGGGCCCGCCAGCTAGGCGGGCATGCGCCGGGAGGGTTGTGGATGTAAAGGCTGAGCCGGTTTCCCATGGCCCTCCCATTACGGCGATGTGGGAACACCGCTGAGTTTTAGTGGGTATACTGTCGTTAGCGACAGGAGTCCCACATACCCCAGACTCGTCCCCCACGAGCGGGGATGCGTAATGCATTTCTCAGCGACAAAAAAAAAAAAAAAAAAAAAAAGGTTAGGTTAGGTTTCCTTGTCGAGTTGGGTGCCGTCGTGGGCCGACTCCACCCTCACCCGGTGCTGTTGCTGGGGGATCTCAACGCCAAGTCTGCGGCGTGGGGATCCCCTGTGACCGATGCTAAGGGCGAGGCACGTGCGTTCGGCAGCGGGGCGGTTCTATTGTGGACGTCTCGTTCGCTAGTCCCGCTGTCGCGAGCCGTGTCCGTGACTGGCGTGTCGCTGTGGAGGTGGAGACGTTGTCGGATCACAGGTACATCCGCTTCGACGTCTCCGCCCAGACCGCCGGCGGCCGCGATCCACCGGCCCCGCGAACGGACGGTCCACGCTGGGCGCGTAAGCACATCGACAGGGAGCTTCTCGAGGAGGCCGCTATTGTCCAGGCCTGGAGCCGGGAGTCGGCAATGAACGGACCCGTCGACGTCGAGCAGGAGGCGCTGTGGTTTCGCGGGGCGATGACGCAAATCTGCGACGCGTCCATGCCCCGAGCCCACGCACAGCCCGCAAGGCGCCAGGTGTATTGATGGAACGCCGAGATCGCGCAGCTGCGCGTCGCGTGCGTGGCGGTCAGACGCCAGTACACCCGATACCGGAGGAGACGTCGTCGGGTTCCTGAAGAAGAGGCCGCGCTGTATAAGGTGTACCGCGCGACTAAGGAGACTCTGTGGCTGGCCATCGGCGAGTCGAGGACGCGAGCTAGGGAGGAGATGTTGGAGACTCTAGACGGGGATCCGTGGGGGCGCCCTTATCGCGCGGTCCGAGGGAAACTTCGAGCCGCGGCGCCCCCACTTACGGAGAGTCTCCAACCCGAGCTGCTGGAAGAGGTGGTTGCAGCCCTCTTCCCGGCAAGAGCGGAGCATACTCCGCCGCCCATGGCTTTGCCCACAGCCGCAGAGTCTACAGAGGTGGAGAACGCCATCAGCGTCCCAGAGGTGACACAGGTAGAGATGAGGGCAGCCGTGATGCGGCTCCGGGCCAAGAACGTGGCTCCGGGACCCGACGGGATCCACGGCTGCGTGTTAGCCCTCGCTCTGAAGGAGCTTGAGCCCCAACTGAGAGGACTCTACACAGCGTGCCTGGAGCAGGGCCAGTTTCCCACTTTGTGGAAATCTGGTCGTCTGGTCCTGCTCAGGAAGGCGGGGCGCCCTGCGGACTTGCCGTCCGCGTACCGGCCCATAGTGCTGCTAGACGAGGTGGGCAAGCTGTTTGAGCGGATAATCGCAGCCCGCCTCGTCGGCCACTTGTGCAGAGAGGGGCCGGACCTGGACGACAGCCAGTTCGGGTTTCGGCATGGGCGCTCCACAATCCACGCTGTGTCGCGGGTTAGAGTCCTGGCGGAGGAAGCGGTGTCTCGGGGCGGGGTGATGTTGGCGGTGTCCTTGGACATCTCCAACGCCTTCAACACCCTGCCCTGGAGTTGTATTCGGGAGGCACTGCGGTACCATGGGGTACCTCCCTACCTCCGCCACATCGTTGGGGCTTATTTGTCGGAGAGGTGTGTCACCTACATGGGACGTGATGGCGGAAACCAGCGCCGCATGTCGTGCGGTGTTCCACAGGGCTCGGTTGTAGGCCCGCTCCTGTGGAACATCGGGTACGACTGGGTGCTGAGGGGCGAGCTCAGTCCAGGGGTCAACCTGACGTGTTATGCGGATGACACGCTGGTCACTGCCCGGGGGAGCTCGCACAGGGAGGCAGCGTTGCTGGCGACGGCTGCGTTCTCACAAGTGGTGAGCCGCATACGTCGCCTAGGCCTGGAGGTGGCCCTCAGCAAATCGGAGGCCATGGTGTTTCATGGCCCGTGAATCTGGGATTGGTGTTCGACAGCCGGTGGGACTTCGGGCCCCATTTCCGACGGCTGGCGCCCAAGTTGCTGGGCGCTGCTGGGGCGCTGTCAACGCTGCTTCCCAATCTGGGGGGCCCGAGCGCCGCTTGTAGGCGGCTCTACGTGGGGATCGTGCGATCGATGGCCCTCTACGGGGCCCCGATCTGGGCGGCTGACCTGACGGCCGGTAGTATCGCAGTCCTGCGCAAGCCGCAGAGAGCGATGGCCGTCAGAGTCATCAGGGGGTATCGCACGATCTCCTACGAGGCGGCTTGTGCACTGGCCGGATCCCCGCCTTGGGACCTCGAGGCGAAAGTACTCGCGTCATCGTATCGGTGGCGCGAGGAAGCGAGGGCGCGGGGTGAGCAACCGATGCAGCGACACATAGAGCTGCATCGGTCTCAGCTTCGCGAGGTCCTGGTGGCGGAATGGCGGGAAAGGCTTTCACGCCCTACCGCCGGCCTCGACATCATTGAGGCGGTCCGGCCGGTGCTCGAGCGCTGGCTCGGGAGGAGGCACGGCTCCCTGTCGTTTCGGGTGACGCAGGTGCTCTCGGGGCATGGTTGCTTCGGGAAGTACCTGTGTCGCATAAACAGGGAGCCGGACGCACGGTGTCACCACTGCGTCGACTGCCGGGAGGACACGGCGCAGCATACGCTGGCAGAGTGTGCCGCTTGGGAGGAGCCGCGCCGTGCCCTCATCTCAGAAGTAGGCAGTGACCTCTCGCTGCCGGCCGTCGTTGAGTCGATGGTCGACAGCGAGGAGTCCTGGGACGCGGTGGTTTCCTACTGTGAGACAGTCGTCTCGCAGAAGGAGGCTGCGGAAAGGGAGAGGGAGATCTCGTCCACTCACCCGGCCCGCAGCAGGCGCACCGGGCGTCGGCGGAGGGCGGATAACGCCCTCTTCCAGCCCCCCTAAATGGGTCCAGGGGTGACGGACTCGGGGACGTCCGTCACCCCCAAACATCAGGACCCGAGGTGGCGGCGCGTAGTGTTCCACGCGCGCCCCTCATAGACGTCACGGGGGGAGTCAAACACCTCACTCCCCCCCCTGACCCGAGGAGGCCCGCAGCGGCGGGCCGGCACCAGTCGGGGGTTGCGGAAGATTTTTAAGTTCCCGCGACCCCCGGCGTAGGTGTGAGTCGGAACACCGGGGTGGTTTTTAGTCAGTAAGAGTCTGACAGACCCCTCCGCCCGCCCGAGGGCGGAGGACATCCATGAGGATTTTCCACCCCGGAAAAAAAAAAAAAAAAAAAAAAGGTTAGGTTAGGTTTTATCGGTGGCGCGAGGAAGCGAGGGCGCGGGGTGAGCAACCGATGCAGCGACACATAGAGCTGCATCGGTCTCAGCTTCGCGAGGTCCTGGTGGCGGAATGGCGGGAAAGGCTTTCACGCCCTACCGCCGGCCTCGACATCATCGAGGCGGTCCGGCCGGTGCTCGAGCGCTGGCTCGGGAGGAGACTCGGCTCCCTGTCGTTTCGGGTGACGCAGGTGCTCTCGGGGCATGGTTGCTTCGGGAAGTACCTGTGTCGCATAAACAGGGAGCCGGACGCTCGGTGTCACCACTGTCGACTGCCGGGAGGACACGGCGCGGCATACGCTGGCAGAGTGTGCCGCTTGGGAGGAGCCGCGCCGTGCCCTCATCTCAGAAGTAGGCAGTGACCTCTCGCTGCCGGCCGTCATTGAATCGATGGTCGACAGCGAGGAGTCCTGGGACGCGGTGGTTTCCTACTGCGAGACGGTCGTCTCGCAGAAGGAGGCTGCGGAAAGGGAGAGGGAGATCTCGTCCACTCACCCGGCCCGCAGCAGGCGCACCGGCCGTCGGCGGAGGGCGGATAACGCCCTCTTCCAGCCCCCCTAAATGGGTCCAGGGGCGACGGACTCGGGGACGTCCGTCGCCCCCCAAACATCAGGACCCGAGGTGGCGGCGCGTAGTGTTCCACGCGCGCCCCTCTTAGACGTCACGGGGGGAGTCAAACACCTCACTCCCCCCCCTGACCCGAGGAGACCCGCGATGGCGGGCCGGCACCAGTCGGGGGTTGTGGAAGATTTTTACGTTCCCGCGACCCCCGGCGTAGGTGTGAGTCGGAACACCGGGGTGGTTTTTAGTCAGTAAGAGTCTGACAGACCCCTCCGCCCGCCTCAGGGCGGAGGACATCCATGAGGATTTTCCACGCCGGAAAAAAAAAAAAAAAAAAAGGTTAGGTTAGGTTAGGTTACGTTCCCGCGACCCCCGGCGTAGGTGTGAGTCGGAACACCGGGGTGGTTTTTAGTCAGTAAGAGTCTGACAGACCCCCCATGAGGATTTTCCACCCCGGAAAAAAAAAAAAAAAAAAAAGTTAGGTTAGGTTAGGTTTTTTTTTTTTTTTTTTTGGCAGGAGTGGGAAATCCTCATGGACACATACGAACCAGTCTGGGCAGTGCCGGACTCTTACCGGCTAAAACCACACTCCTGCCTTACAATGCATCCGCAGACTCGTGGTCCGCGCCCTTGTAATTCTTAATTATGTTGTTCGCTACTGTGTACATGTGCACATCTCATACATCTTAGGATTCTGTATTTGTGTATGGTCCATCACCTTAGTTATGATTAATGTCATTAAGATTAATACTATAAAATAAACTAAAACTAAGAAAGTTTTTTTTTTTTTTTTTTTTTCTGCATGCTTTTAATTTTTAAATGGTATGGTAATTTACAAAATACGATATTAAGTAACTAAATGGCAGTTCCAGTCGACCAGCCCCAACCGATGGCATCCGTTCACGGACTTGACGTACACATCCGCGCCGTTCAGCTCAACCATTTCTGAGGGAACCGAACGACCGGACGTACAGCGCCACCAACGGCAGGGCATTTACGTGAGTTTGACAGACTGGCTCTGCCATGTAGTTTAATTTTTTTTTTTTTTTTTTTTTTTTTTTTTTTTTTTTTTTTTTTTTTTTTTTTGTCTTAACGTTCTAACTATTACTATTATAAACAATGTGGTTGAACTTACTGACTACTGCTATGAGGGATGTGAAAAGTGGGTAAGAGGGAGTTCTTAAGGGTCGTTAGCGCCTCCACGATCGCCATGTTGCGATGCATTATTGCTGTCTTTAGGTTGTAATCGACAACTGCTTCTGTTGATGCATCCATTGCTTTCTTGGCGAACCGGCCTATGGCGTCACTTGCGTCGTCGGTGTAATAGACACAGCTGGTTGTGTGTCTCGACACGGCCACTACCGCGTGGGGAACGCTGTAACGAATGTGGGTCTTTTCTTTTCGGGTGTTGATGACAATGACGCGCTCGTATGTGAGACCCTGAGATTCGTGGATGGTCAGGATGCGGGAACCCTCGCCAGATCCGTACCCCTGGTCACTAAGGGAGGATTTCTCCTCCTGTGTGTGCACCAGGAATAGCGTGTTCAGGGATTTTTTCGGGATGCCCGCACCGGAGAAGCCACATACCCTCAGTGAGTGAATGTTACTCGTGGATGTTTTGGACGAGTAGATCCCACAGTAGATGTCGCTCAGTGCGAGCGCGACGTCCATGGGGTTCCAGTGAGTACAGAGCAATTCCTGGGTGATCGCAACCACCATATCTGGGCGGGTGTACCTAAGTGGAAATAGGTTTTCCCTGTCCAAATATGGTAGCTGATTGACATCCCCGATGAGGACAACTTCGCTAGCACTCGACAACTTAGCAGCCATCACTATGGCCCCAAAATGGTTCATGAGAGCCTCATCCACCGTCAAACGATGGCACCTGTCTCCCTTTTTGAATCCATTTGCTAGGACGGAGGCCATAGTTCGCACCTTCGTCTTTGCCTTATCGCCTAAGCGGTGCGAGAGCTTCTCTCTCAGGTCTTTTGCTGCTTCAGTTGTCGTGGTTACCACCACGTCGTTCTCCCCATCGAAGTGCCTCACCACCCACGTCGTCTTTCCGCACCCCGGAACTCCGTTTACCCACTTGAAATTGATTGCAATTGAGGTTCCCGAAATGGTTTGCGCCATCTCTAGAAACCTATCGTCCAGCATTACCTCTGTGCATTTGGCTACTACCACTATTGGGTCCTCGTCAGGTGTCGTGAAAACCGGCTTTCCTCTCCTTTTCGATTCATCCTCGTTCCGTGTCACGAATCCTCCCGTCGCGCTGTAGGCCGCCATGTACGAGTCTCTCACAGGGCTTGAAAACGATACCAATTCACATTAAAAGTAACGTTAAGTAACGGTATTTCCGTAGAGATACTTCGATATCGGTACAATTTGGTAGCGTTACTTAGTAGCATAACATAATAATAACGTTAAAATTTTTGGTAAAAATTACCGGTATTTTTAATGTTATTGTAAAAATAGCGGTAAAAATTATCGGTATTATTTTGTTATTTTATGCGACGTTGCCAGCCCGTCTCAAAGGCGGCCGCGGCCGGCGTGCGCGCGCGCCCCTCTCACTCTCACACGCTGTCGGCGCTGTTGCCATTTCGTTTGTTGTCGTCTTCTTATCTCTCACCGCTCACGGCAGTCGTACGCGCTTACAGAACACGCTCGCGAATTATTAGCCCTTGTTTTAGTTACGATTACGAAAAGAGCACGATGGGGCGTAAAAAAAGAAATGTTGTATATAGATATTTCGAAATTAATGATGACAACACATCAACATGTTTAGTGCCAGAGTGTCGGAAAAAATTAAAGGTAAGTTTTAAAATAATTTATCTGTACCTGTGTAGTTCAGCGCCGATTTTCTATTATGATCGACTGCATGGCGATGATACCTAGCAATACCTGCGTATAACCTGGCCAGTTCAAGGTCAAAATGTTATTACCATGCTGTCTACTGTAACTATACAGATGTTACGCAGGATTTCGTTAGAAGAATGACGTAATATTTTTATATTCTCTCTTTATTTCAAACTAATTAAAATAAAATAATGTTATTTCACTGTTTCACAGTCAACCACTTGAATTCGTACGACTGTCGACGTCGTTCGACTACATACTAAGTATACCTACCAAACCTCCATCTTAGGGCCAAAACACAATTATTATACACACATTACGACGTCATTAAAAGTACGATTTTCAGGGTCGATCGCCACTACACAGTGGTTAAAAAGACCGACTTAAGGGGGATGCGATAAGGTAGCTCGCGAAATTAAAATTTTCTTACGTTTTTTGCAATTTGCAGGTCAGTGTCAGGTTTTATGTTGATCTAAATATTATTTGCGGCCGTAACAAATATGGGTTTACAGATTTCGTCTGAGAGATGAACATACAACCTGACACTAACCTGCAAACCTTAAGAAAAATTATAAGTTACAAATAATATTTTCTAGCTAAGTCGGCCTTTTCGATCACTATCGGCATGATAGACAGTCCCGCTACCTCGTACTCGTACCACATACATGTGTTTTGGCCCTTCGAGTGGATTTGTTGTTGTTTCGTCTCGCTCAGTCAGTATCTACCCAGTGTGTAAGTAACGTGTGTTATATTTCACCAGCTTGGCAAATTGGCACTTACCTATATTTTAAGTGTGCATGTACACACGAACATCGAACATGCTACTATTTTCTGTCTACTCAACGTAACGTAAAGGCTTCCACAAACAGGCGCGACGTGGCAGCGTGACGCGATTTTAACAAAAAAAAATCTGAGAAACTTTACAGTACAACAATAGCCCGGTGTCGCGCCAGTTTGTAAGAGCCTTTATAGTGTTGCCTGCTTGGATTTGCATTTGGGTTGCATATAATTGTGCTGGTGCAGGTGAACAGCCTGTTGTTCTTTGGTTGTGATACTATCCTTTATTTCATTCGTGTTTAGGTAATTCCAACCGTTCGTTGCGGGAAATTCAAATAAAAAGTACCTACCTAGCATTTTGCTATTTTGGCCCAGATATAATTAAATGAATGATTGTGTATATGGCGCAAATAATGTGCATTACAATATCGTATGTGTTTATAAAGGATACCAATTTGAAAAGATCGAAAAAAAAAAATACAGTTTTTTATTGTTTCAATCAAAGTTTCAAATTGTGCTAATTCTCAAGAAAAATAATTATAACTGCATTACTTACTTAATAATTAAAGCTGAATGAACTAAAAATGTCATACATACCATTTCCCTTTTTTTATTTGAATTTCCCGTTACGTATGTTCGGAACCAACTTAACTACTTTGCTGGGTGCTGTTCTAAACTTTATCTGTAAAAAGACTCGAGGCGACATAAAAGCTCTGTGTTCTTAATTCTGTATTACTGCCAGTTTGTTTTGCATGTTTTTTTTTTCTCTTGCAGACTCAGCATGGCGCAAATTTACTAAAACATTTAAAGCATGCGCATAAAGATATATATAAAGAAGTCGTAGAAATTAATAATAGTCGACAAGATTTCGGTATGGACACTAATTCAGCTACTGTATCTGACACTGTGCTAAAGGAATGCACCAACTTGGTGGCCGTTCATGGTCGTCCCTTTTCTATGGTAAATGATCAAGCATTCCAAAATTTGCTCTCTATGATTCCTGGAAACACCATCACTATTAACGTCACTAATATTAAAGAAAATGTGCGCTTATTGGCTACCAAAATGAGAGATGAATTAGCGTTTACGTTACAAAATAAAATTATATCGCTAAAAATAGATATTGCTTCGCTTGGAACGAGAAGTTTTATGGGTATTAATTGCCAATATTTAATGGAAGGCCAGCTACTATTGAGAAATTTAGGAGTGATTGAAATTTTTCAGCGCCATACTTCCGAGCACCTTAAAGATTTACTGGTGCACAACCTTCAACGGTTCCGTATCGACACGGAAATTACTAAAAAAATATATTGCATTACAACTGACAACGGCGCTAACATGATTAAAATGAGCAAACTCCTTAACGAGGACAGTTGCGTTACCCATGACAGGAACACTTCACAGGCTGGCCCGAGCTCCAGCCAATGTGATAATGAAAACGCAGATATACGTAATGTTTCTAATTCAGACTTTGAAAATTCAGATTTTAATTTCGACATTGAGGAGGCACATACTGCACAATTAACACTTATACTCAGAGCGCAGTTTACTCGTATAACAGGTGAAAATGTTGAATATAAAATTGGTATAGTAAGATGTGCCGCACACACTCTTCAGTTAGCGTTACATGATGCTTGTGATGATGTAGCCTTTTGTAATCTGATTTCAAGTTGTAGAGAAGTTGTACGACGCCTACGAACACCACAGTTTGTGAGAATCATCAGAGAAAATGACAAAAATGTGCCTAAATTGGACTGCTCTACCCGATGGCATTCTGTAGTTGACATGGTGGAAAGTCTGCTATCGCTGAGAGATATATGTGCTACTGATGTTCGTCTTCATTTACCCAACTCAACATGGGATACTTTAACAGAAATTCTGAAATCTTTGACACCTGCAAAACAGTTAACAAAAAAACTACAAGAGGAACAACTGACAGTCGGTGATTTTTATCTTGCATGGATGACGTGCCAATTCAAATTATCCAAAATAAATACCAGACTATCCGGATACATAGTTGCATCAATGAAAGAGAGGCAAAAACTTTTATTTGAAAATGACGTTTTTATTAATGGAATGTTTTTAGATCCAAGAGTAAATTCAGTTTTGACTTCCGTACAACAAAAAAAAGCAAAAGAAAACTTAATCCTACAATACCTAACAAATATTGAATTAGAACAAACAAACAAAGAAAATAACATTAGTAATAGTGACATCAATAGTACAACAACAAATGACCATTCCGAAGCCCAGATTGAACTAGATGATTTCTTAAATTCAAGTTATATAAATGGACACGATGATTTAATGGATTTGTTATACTTGGATAGAAATGACCGTAACGTGCTTAACACTTTACAGGAATCTTTAGACGCCTTTTTAAAAGAGCCACTTCTTCATTCTACAGAAAGTGTCTTGACGTACTGGGAAAGGTCCCGTCATAAATTCCCTCTTTTGCACAAATTATCGAATATCGTACTAGCTGCACCAATGACTCAAGTTAGTGTAGAAAGGTTATTTTCTTCTCTCAAGTTCGTGGTATCTAATTACAGATTCTCTATGAAGGACGACATCATAGAAGATCTACTATTTATACGTAGTAATAACATTTTTAATAAGTAGTTAGGTATATATACGAGTAGATGGAACAGGGTCACAGGGTGAACAGGGTCTGGTGAAGGAGTAGAAAAGAGCAATGAGGAAATATTTGTATCGGGAGTTTTTTTTAATTTTAATTTATGCTTGCTAAAACCGTAATGATTACCAAGGTACATAAAAAAACAATTATTTTATTAATTCAACGTTTTATTTTTAATTAAGTAAGTACTAATTAATCATTAAAGATTAATGTATCGCTTTGAAGTCCGAATTATATTTTGTTTTTGTAATTTAAATTGTCTTTGTTTTATTTATTTCTATACCTTTTCCGTAATTTTAATAATCACTAGTAAATACTCTTATACTGTATGTAAGGGTAAACACCGTTGTCACTCAAACCATGGGTAGTTGACTTACATATAAAATTAAATGACCCAGTAAGAACAAAAAAAAACTTTATTTTCATTAAAAGATCTTATAAAGTTAATATCCGGCCCCGTCCACGGACTCATGGATCACGCGCGCGCGCCCGAGGGACGTCGCGTCGGTCGCCGCCCGTCTTTTACCTACACAACACAATGACATACGCAATTACACATAACCTGACCCTGTGATGCAACTTACCCTTTTTTCTTGGCTTAGGACAGACAAAAATACCTAAGTAGGTACCTTAGGTGTTGTGATGAGTCTACATAATTGTAAAATTGATTTTCGTTTCGTTCTTGAAGATCAACTGGCAGCTGCTGGTTGCCACGACCCTGAGTGTGGGCCGGCACGGTGAACTGGCCGTAAGTAGCTACGCATCCTTTGTGTGGCCGCCAAGATAGTTTCACGATTTAGAACACGTTAATCAGGCAACAATTATTATTCTGACCTGAATTATCATCCACGATAGCGTAAAGTGCACTGTTAATTAGTGTAAGACATAATCACATAACTTCAATTATTATTTACGCACGAGAAATGAGCGGGCCGCGCTACGCGACCCAGCGACACGGCTTTACATTACGAGCAGTCGGTCGCTAGCGAAAAAGCTGGCTGACGAGTGTCGCGTGCGGCTCGCTGCCGGTCAGGTAACGTCCCGCGCGCCCCGCCCGCCCCCGCCAAACGCCGCCTGCCGTGTTGAGACGCAAGTTCGTTGCCCTTGCGTATAGGATGAAATATTCTTGTGGAAAAATTTAGATATTCCTTAAAAAAATAAAGTTGTTTTTTTCCATTGATTTTACGTTCAATAAATGAAACTAAACCACTGGTTTCAAGGATAACGGTGTTTACCCTAACATCCTGTAGTTCCCACTTATTATTATTATTATTATTAATGTAAAATACCTGATTATAAAATGAATTATTTGTATTGAATCATAAACCTATGCACAATTGTCTAACTACAACATATAGGTAGACAAGTATAATAATTCGTGTATACCTATAGACTTGGTTGGTTTCTTTTGTAGAAAGTTTTAAGAAACTTTTTAGTTTAATCCAATACCAATCAGTCACTAATGTACCTTGCAATCAATCATAACTATTGTAAGTTTAACTATTTTTCTCTGATTCTGTTAAATCTATTTCACTAGAGTGACAATTTCTGATAGTGTCTACAAAATGTAAAATTTTCGTATATACACGTGTCCGCATGCAGGGTTGGATAAATTGTAATTCTTCTTGTAGTAGGCGTGAAAAATTCTCATTTCTTCCATCATTACCAACACAGTTATTAAATTTATCACAGTCTGAACAGGTCTTCCCAGAGGTGGATTCTGTAACCGATTGAGCATTTTTTTTGGTCTTACATGTACCATCTGTAACCATTCCAGCTACTTCCTTGTTCTCACATTTATCTTCATGTTTAAATGTTTTTTGCATTTTCTTCCGTATTTCAGCTTTAAGTGCCGCGTCTATATCAAATTGGTTATTCCATTTGTTGTCCGATGCTGATGCAAATACGTCAGGTGACATGCTTCGCTTTGCTGAAATAAAACGGAAAACGGGTTAAGCTACGTACGCTTAACTAACACATAAAATTTTCTTCACAAAATAACTTAGAGTATATAACACTGGAGAACGCATAAGCGCAATATTCGACAACACGGTTGGCGCAGTGGCTGAGCGATGGACTGCTGCGCAACGTGTCGCGGGTTCGATCCCCGCACGGAACAAATATTTGTATGATCTGCAAGTAGTTGTTCCGGGTCTGTGTGTTAGTGTATGTGAGTTTCTATGTATGTTTGTAAACGCACCCACGATACAGGAAGAAATTCTTAGTGTGGGGCAACGTTTTTAAAATATATTCCTAACAAAAAATTCTGTCACTATTTGCGGTATGGCGGGTGGCGCGGTAGCTTCTAGGAAAAATAAACAATTAAATGCTCGCTCGGAATAGCTTCTAGTTAAAATTAACAATAGACACTCGCTCGAAAAGAGAAGTCGGTACCATCGATTTTTATTTTCATCAATATCGATATTCATTCGGAATTTGGCTCGAATCCATGAAATAAAACAGCTGATGCTTAAAATAGTTACTTACATTTTAATAAGAAGAAAATATAACTAGGTAAAATTCAATAAAATTAACTAAACTTGTATTAATCTCAATAATAAAATAGGTTAAGTTAAAAAAAATAACAAATTATAAAAATAAAACCATTTGAATGGAAATATAAAAACGATTGAAAATTTTAAAAAATAAACAAAAAAAATTAGTAAGTATTTAATTCTTATTATGAAATTATCGACATGTCAATTTTGGTTTCAAACATGACCTCAAACCTACGGTAGTTTTGCTATCACTTTTACTAAAGGACATAATCGCTTGACAAGTGCATGTAAATTTTGCTGATTTGTCGTACATTTTCGTAATGCAAAAGAAAAATATTTTGATCTTTACGAACATAAAAAATGACTCGGTAACGTCATAAAAGCAATGCGAGAAAAATACTCGATTCATACCATGTTTTATGTTGAATCGAATGAAAAATCGAAATGTATTATGAGGTTAGGATTTTGAATTTCAATAAGAACATGAATAAATGTTATAAAAAAATACGTAAATATGGAACGTTATTCAGTTATTTACGTAAGTTTTACGTATTTGAACGCTTTTTATAGAATTTAACAGCACAGTCAGACATTTTCACGGAGCTCCACTCATCTCGAACCCGATTAACGATGTGCGTTGGAATCGATTTGAAAGTAGTTTTTATGACCGTGATTGACCACTTTTTTTTTGTCTTGTACAGGGGAAGTGTTCTTAGTGCTTCTCCAGTGATATATAAGCAAAATTATAAGCAAAATAATCAATGATAATTTTATTGAACTTACCCATTTTGAGGCTAAAGAAAAGGCTTCAGTCAAATTGGCTTTTTTACTTCTGCACGCTACCGGTGGACCAACCAACCAAGTATATTCTCAATCTCAAGTACAAGCACAACACAGAATAGCAATCATAAGATAATATCTATTAAACGCGCAAATAGTCGTACGGCAGTCTTAGCGTAGATGCAATCTGACATTCTTTTGCGATTGGACGAGAGCGACGGTAACAAAACTAATTTTAACGATAAAATTATCGTTACCTTAGATTTTACCGTTACGCAGGGCTTGAAAACGATACCAATTCACATTAAAAGTAACGTTAAGTAACGGTATTTCCGTAGAGATACTTCGATATCGGTACAATTTGGTAGCGTTACTTAGTAGCATAACATAATAATAACGTTAAAATTTTTGGTAAAAATTACCGGTATTTTTAATGTTATTGTAAAAATAGCGGTAAAAATTATCGGTATTATTTTGTTATTTTATGCGACGTTGCCAGCCCGTCTCAAAGGCGGCCGCGGCCGGCGTGCGCGCGCGCCCCTCTCACTCTCACACGCTGTCGGCGCTGTTGCCATTTCGTTTGTTGTCGTCTTCTTATCTCTCACCGCTCACGGCAGTCGTACGCGCTTACAGAACACGCTCGCGAATTATTAGCCCTTGTTTTAGTTACGATTACGAAAAGAGCACGATGGGGCGTAAAAAAAGAAATGTTGTATATAGATATTTCGAAATTAATGATGACAACACATCAACATGTTTAGTGCCAGAGTGTCGGAAAAAATTAAAGGTAAGTTTTAAAATAATTTATCTGTACCTGTGTAGTTCAGCGCCGATTTTCTATTATGATCGACTGCATGGCGATGATACCTAGCAATACCTGCGTATAACCTGGCCAGTTCAAGGTCAAAATGTTATTACCATGCTGTCTACTGTAACTATACAGATGTTACGCAGGATTTCGTTAGAAGAATGACGTAATATTTTTATATTCTCTCTTTATTTCAAACTAATTAAAATAAAATAATGTTATTTCACTGTTTCACAGTCAACCACTTGAATTCGTACGACTGTCGACGTCGTTCGACTACATACTAAGTATACCTACCAAACCTCCATCTTAGGGCCAAAACACAATTATTATACACACATTACGACGTCATTAAAAGTACGATTTTCAGGGTCGATCGCCACTACACAGTGGTTAAAAAGACCGACTTAAGGGGGATGCGATAAGGTAGCTCGCGAAATTAAAATTTTCTTACGTTTTTTGCAATTTGCAGGTCAGTGTCAGGTTTTATGTTGATCTAAATATTATTTGCGGCCGTAACAAATATGGGTTTACAGATTTCGTCTGAGAGATGAACATACAACCTGACACTAACCTGCAAACCTTAAGAAAAATTATAAGTTACAAATAATATTTTCTAGCTAAGTCGGCCTTTTCGATCACTATCGGCATGATAGACAGTCCCGCTACCTCGTACTCGTACCACATACATGTGTTTTGGCCCTTCGAGTGGATTTGTTGTTGTTTCGTCTCGCTCAGTCAGTATCTACCCAGTGTGTAAGTAACGTGTGTTATATTTCACCAGCTTGGCAAATTGGCACTTACCTATATTTTAAGTGTGCATGTACACACGAACATCGAACATGCTACTATTTTCTGTCTACTCAACGTAACGTAAAGGCTTTCACAAACAGGCGCGACGTGGCAGCGTGACGCGATTTTAACAAAAAAAAATCTGAGAAACTTTACAGTACAACAATAGCCCGGTGTCGCGCCAGTTTGTAAGAGCCTTTATAGTGTTGCCTGCTTGGATTTGCATTTGGGTTGCATATAATTGTGCTGGTGCAGGTGAACAGCCTGTTGTTCTTTGGTTGTGATACTATCCTTTATTTCATTCGTGTTTAGGTAATTCCAACCGTTCGTTGCGGGAAATTCAAATAAAAAGTACCTACCTAGCATTTTGCTATTTTGGCCCAGATATAATTAAATGAATGATTGTGTATATGGCGCAAATAATGTGCATTACAATATCGTATGTGTTTATAAAGGATACCAATTTGAAAAGATCGAAAAAAAAAAATACAGTTTTTTATTGTTTCAATCAAAGTTTCAAATTGTGCTAATTCTCAAGAAAAATAATTATAACTGCATTACTTACTTAATAATTAAAGCTGAATGAACTAAAAATGTCATACATACCATTTCCCTTTTTTTATTTGAATTTCCCGTTACGTATGTTCGGAACCAACTTAACTACTTTGCTGGGTGCTGTTCTAAACTTTATCTGTAAAAAGACTCGAGGCGACATAAAAGCTCTGTGTTCTTAATTCTGTATTACTGCCAGTTTGTTTTGCATGTTTTTTTTTTCTCTTGCAGACTCAGCATGGCGCAAATTTACTAAAACATTTAAAGCATGCGCATAAAGATATATATAAAGAAGTCGTAGAAATTAATAATAGTCGACAAGATTTCGGTATGGACACTAATTCAGCTACTGTATCTGACACTGTGCTAAAGGAATGCACCAACTTGGTGGCCGTTCATGGTCGTCCCTTTTCTATGGTAAATGATCAAGCATTCCAAAATTTGCTCTCTATGATTCCTGGAAACACCATCACTATTAACGTCACTAATATTAAAGAAAATGTGCGCTTATTGGCTACCAAAATGAGAGATGAATTAGCGTTTACGTTACAAAATAAAATTATATCGCTAAAAATAGATATTGCTTCGCTTGGAACGAGAAGTTTTATGGGTATTAATTGCCAATATTTAATGGAAGGCCAGCTACTATTGAGAAATTTAGGAGTGATTGAAATTTTTCAGCGCCATACTTCCGAGCACCTTAAAGATTTACTGGTGCACAACCTTCAACGGTTCCGTATCGACACGGAAATTACTAAAAAAATATATTGCATTACAACTGACAACGGCGCTAACATGATTAAAATGAGCAAACTCCTTAACGAGGACAGTTGCGTTACCCATGACAGGAACACTTCACAGGCTGGCCCGAGCTCCAGCCAATGTGATAATGAAAACGCAGATATACGTAATGTTTCTAATTCAGACTTTGAAAATTCAGATTTTAATTTCGACATTGAGGAGGCACATACTGCACAATTAACACTTATACTCAGAGCGCAGTTTACTCGTATAACAGGTGAAAATGTTGAATATAAAATTGGTATAGTAAGATGTGCCGCACACACTCTTCAGTTAGCGTTACATGATGCTTGTGATGATGTAGCCTTTTGTAATCTGATTTCAAGTTGTAGAGAAGTTGTACGACGCCTACGAACACCACAGTTTGTGAGAATCATCAGAGAAAATGACAAAAATGTGCCTAAATTGGACTGCTCTACCCGATGGCATTCTGTAGTTGACATGGTGGAAAGTCTGCTATCGCTGAGAGATATATGTGCTACTGATGTTCGTCTTCATTTACCCAACTCAACATGGGATACTTTAACAGAAATTCTGAAATCTTTGACACCTGCAAAACAGTTAACAAAAAAACTACAAGAGGAACAACTGACAGTCGGTGATTTTTATCTTGCATGGATGACGTGCCAATTCAAATTATCCAAAATAAATACCAGACTATCCGGATACATAGTTGCATCAATGAAAGAGAGGCAAAAACTTTTATTTGAAAATGACGTTTTTATTAATGGAATGTTTTTAGATCCAAGAGTAAATTCAGTTTTGACTTCCGTACAACAAAAAAAAGCAAAAGAAAACTTAATCCTACAATACCTAACAAATATTGAATTAGAACAAACAAACAAAGAAAATAACATTAGTAATAGTGACATCAATAGTACAACAACAAATGACCATTCCGAAGCCCAGATTGAACTAGATGATTTCTTAAATTCAAGTTATATAAATGGACACGATGATTTAATGGATTTGTTATACTTGGATAGAAATGACCGTAACGTGCTTAACACTTTACAGGAATCTTTAGACGCCTTTTTAAAAGAGCCACTTCTTCATTCTACAGAAAGTGTCTTGACGTACTGGGAAAGGTCCCGTCATAAATTCCCTCTTTTGCACAAATTATCGAATATCGTACTAGCTGCACCAATGACTCAAGTTAGTGTAGAAAGGTTATTTTCTTCTCTCAAGTTCGTGGTATCTAATTACAGATTCTCTATGAAGGACGACATCATAGAAGATCTACTATTTATACGTAGTAATAACATTTTTAATAAGTAGTTAGGTATATATACGAGTAGATGGAACAGGGTCACAGGGTGAACAGGGTCTGGTGAAGGAGTAGAAAAGAGCAATGAGGAAATATTTGTATCGGGAGTTTTTTTTAATTTTAATTTATGCTTGCTAAAACCGTAATGATTACCAAGGTACATAAAAAAACAATTATTTTATTAATTCAACGTTTTATTTTTAATTAAGTAAGTACTAATTAATCATTAAAGATTAATGTATCGCTTTGAAGTCCGAATTATATTTTGTTTTTGTAATTTAAATTGTCTTTGTTTTATTTATTTCTATACCTTTTCCGTAATTTTAATAATCACTAGTAAATACTCTTATACTGTATGTAAGGGTAAACACCGTTGTCACTCAAACCATGGGTAGTTGACTTACATATAAAATTAAATGACCCAGTAAGAACAAAAAAAAACTTTATTTTCATTAAAAGATCTTATAAAGTTAATATCCGGCCCCGTCCACGGACTCATGGATCACGCGCGCGCGCCCGAGGGACGTCGCGTCGGTCGCCGCCCGTCTTTTACCTACACAACACAATGACATACGCAATTACACATAACCTGACCCTGTGATGCAACTTACCCTTTTTTCTTGGCTTAGGACAGACAAAAATACCTAAGTAGGTACCTTAGGTGTTGTGATGAGTCTACATAATTGTAAAATTGATTTTCGTTTCGTTCTTGAAGATCAACTGGCAGCTGCTGGTTGCCACGACCCTGAGTGTGGGCCGGCACGGTGAACTGGCCGTAAGTAGCTACGCATCCTTTGTGTGGCCGCCAAGATAGTTTCACGATTTAGAACACGTTAATCAGGCAACAATTATTATTCTGACCTGAATTATCATCCACGATAGCGTAAAGTGCACTGTTAATTAGTGTAAGACATAATCACATAACTTCAATTATTATTTACGCACGAGAAATGAGCGGGCCGCGCTACGCGACCCAGCGACACGGCTTTACATTACGAGCAGTCGGTCGCTAGCGAAAAAGCTGGCTGACGAGTGTCGCGTGCGGCTCGCTGCCGGTCAGGTAACGTCCCGCGCGCCCCGCCCGCCCCCGCCAAACGCCGCCTGCCGTGTTGAGACGCAAGTTCGTTGCCCTTGCGTATAGGATGAAATATTCTTGTGGAAAAATTTAGATATTCCTTAAAAAAATAAAGTTGTTTTTTTCCATTGATTTTACGTTCAATAAATGAAACTAAACCACTGGTTTCAAGGATAACGGTGTTTACCCTAACATCCTGTAGTTCCCACTTATTATTATTATTATTATTAATGTAAAATACCTGATTATAAAATGAATTATTTGTATTGAATCATAAACCTATGCACAATTGTCTAACTACAACATATAGGTAGACAAGTATAATAATTCGTGTATACCTATAGACTTGGTTGGTTTCTTTTGTAGAAAGTTTTAAGAAACTTTTTAGTTTAATCCAATACCAATCAGTCACTAATGTACCTTGCAATCAATCATAACTATTGTAAGTTTAACTATTTTTCTCTGATTCTGTTAAATCTATTTCACTAGAGTGACAATTTCTGATAGTGTCTACAAAATGTAAAATTTTCGTATATACACGTGTCCGCATGCAGGGTTGGATAAATTGTAATTCTTCTTGTAGTAGGCGTGAAAAATTCTCATTTCTTCCATCATTACCAACACAGTTATTAAATTTATCACAGTCTGAACAGGTCTTCCCAGAGGTGGATTCTGTAACCGATTGAGCATTTTTTTTGGTCTTACATGTACCATCTGTAACCATTCCAGCTACTTCCTTGTTCTCACATTTATCTTCATGTTTAAATGTTTTTTGCATTTTCTTCCGTATTTCAGCTTTAAGTGCCGCGTCTATATCAAATTGGTTATTCCATTTGTTGTCCGATGCTGATGCAAATACGTCAGGTGACATGCTTCGCTTTGCTGAAATAAAACGGAAAACGGGTTAAGCTACGTACGCTTAACTAACACATAAAATTTTCTTCACAAAATAACTTAGAGTATATAACACTGGAGAACGCATAAGCGCAATATTCGACAACACGGTTGGCGCAGTGGCTGAGCGATGGACTGCTGCGCAACGTGTCGCGGGTTCGATCCCCGCACGGAACAAATATTTGTATGATCTGCAAGTAGTTGTTCCGGGTCTGTGTGTTAGTGTATGTGAGTTTCTATGTATGTTTGTAAACGCACCCACGATACAGGAAGAAATTCTTAGTGTGGGGCAACGTTTTTAAAATATATTCCTAACAAAAAATTCTGTCACTATTTGCGGTATGGCGGGTGGCGCGGTAGCTTCTAGGAAAAATAAACAATTAAATGCTCGCTCGGAATAGCTTCTAGTTAAAATTAACAATAGACACTCGCTCGAAAAGAGAAGTCGGTACCATCGATTTTTATTTTCATCAATATCGATATTCATTCGGAATTTGGCTCGAATCCATGAAATAAAACAGCTGATGCTTAAAATAGTTACTTACATTTTAATAAGAAGAAAATATAACTAGGTAAAATTCAATAAAATTAACTAAACTTGTATTAATCTCAATAATAAAATAGGTTAAGTTAAAAAAAATAACAAATTATAAAAATAAAACCATTTGAATGGAAATATAAAAACGATTGAAAATTTTAAAAAATAAACAAAAAAAATTAGTAAGTATTTAATTCTTATTATGAAATTATCGACATGTCAATTTTGGTTTCAAACATGACCTCAAACCTACGGTAGTTTTGCTATCACTTTTACTAAAGGACATAATCGCTTGACAAGTGCATGTAAATTTTGCTGATTTGTCGTACATTTTCGTAATGCAAAAGAAAAATATTTTGATCTTTACGAACATAAAAAATGACTCGGTAACGTCATAAAAGCAATGCGAGAAAAATACTCGATTCATACCATGTTTTATGTTGAATCGAATGAAAAATCGAAATGTATTATGAGGTTAGGATTTTGAATTTCAATAAGAACATGAATAAATGTTATAAAAAAATACGTAAATATGGAACGTTATTCAGTTATTTACGTAAGTTTTACGTATTTGAACGCTTTTTATAGAATTTAACAGCACAGTCAGACATTTTCACGGAGCTCCACTCATCTCGAACCCGATTAACGATGTGCGTTGGAATCGATTTGAAAGTAGTTTTTATGACCGTGATTGACCACTTTTTTTTTGTCTTGTACAGGGGAAGTGTTCTTAGTGCTTCTCCAGTGATATATAAGCAAAATTATAAGCAAAATAATCAATGATAATTTTATTGAACTTACCCATTTTGAGGCTAAAGAAAAGGCTTCAGTCAAATTGGCTTTTTTACTTCTGCACGCTACCGGTGGACCAACCAACCAAGTATATTCTCAATCTCAAGTACAAGCACAACACAGAATAGCAATCATAAGATAATATCTATTAAACGCGCAAATAGTCGTACGGCAGTCTTAGCGTAGATGCAATCTGACATTCTTTTGCGATTGGACGAGAGCGACGGTAACAAAACTAATTTTAACGATAAAATTATCGTTACCTTAGATTTTACCGTTACGTATGTTTAACGGTAAAATGTGCCAGATATAACGTTAAATAATATAACGTTATTTATTAGGTAACGATACCTGCATCAGAAGGCTGTAACGATACCATATTTTTAACGGTATTTCAAGCCCTGCCGTTACGTATGTTTAACGGTAAAATGTGCCAGATATAACGTTAAATAATATAACGTTATTTATTAGGTAACGATACCTGCATCAGAAGGCTGTAACGATACCATATTTTTAACGGTATTTCAAGCCCTGGTCTCTCATGCTCCCCGCGATGACTCGGGATGTGCTATTGTCGTACACAGCGGCGTCCGCCTCCTCGAGAAGGACCTTCAACAGTCCCTCTGACTGAAGGTTGTAGCATTGTAAGAGCTTTTTACAGGTGAGGGTGTTTGCCTGTTTGGTAGCTCTTACGATCGCCAGGAACTCGAGGAAGGCGTTGTGTATGTGGTCCGAGGGGCCCGTCACCGGGATGTATACAGGAGGGCTGACCTGTCCTTTATCAGCTCTTGTTGGGGTCTTTTTTGGCGGAGACTTGCCCGCCTCCATCGGAGATTTCCTAAGGAAGCTAGCGAGGGCCTCCCCCTGTCTGTGGGCTGGTTCAAAGATGCCAGAGCGGGTTGCCCCGCTATGACGATCTGTGAAGACGTTTTGTAGGAAGGTCTTGATTCCAGCAAGTCGACTTGTGCCCTGTCCGTGCCGCTCTGGAGTACTTCTGCGCTGCAGTGTTTCCCTTTCTTCGGCGATTTTTTGTTGCATCCGCTCTGAGCCACTGAGCGTTGTTTGAGGTGACGGCGGGTTGCCCTGCTGTACGGTGTGCTTCTCTCTTGGGGGTTTTAGATAGCTCAAAGATTCCCCTCTGTCCTCGTACACTATCACCTCGTGCACTTCTGCGGCTTTTATACATCCAAGGCGGTCTGCAACTTCGCCCTTGATACCGTCGATGTTCATGGCATCTACACTTATTATTCGAGCCGAGTCTCCACCGGCTTCCCTTAATCGTTGGAGTAACGAGCTTGCTTGGGCAAATGGGGTTTCTTCTCTCCACTCGAGTAATGCAATTTTTTTGTCTTTGACTCGCATCACTCGGCACTGGATATTGAAGAGCTCCATCACAGGCAGATCGGTGTATTTTCTGCTTTTGATACTCGTATTCGCTGTGCTACCATTGATCAGGGCTGCTAGGCCAGGTGGTATGGTGACTTTGGTTTTGCTTGGTCTTGGTCTGCAGAAGCTGATCCCAAAGGTCTCTTGCGGGCGGTTCATGAACAGTGCTACACTTCTGAGTCGTATGCCAGGCTCGCCAGCTGCCCCTATCGCTAGAAGGCACGGTATGGGGTTGGCGTCGGAGGCCGTTGTCGTAGTGGTTGTCTCGTCGGTCGATGTTTCGTTTTGTGAAGTCGTTGTTGTGTCAAAAATGATAATGCTAGTCGTCATGTTTGGCTGGTTTTGTGTCAAAGTTGGGCTGAATGTGGTTTGTAGTCGTGGTAGGGTTTGTGTCGCAATTGTTGTTATTTGTAATGCGTTTGCTGTTTGGTTTTGGGATTGTGTAGGTGCTGTGGTCAGTATTGTTGTTATTGCTGTGTCTGTTTGCGTGTTCGTCGGCATGATAATTGTTGTAGTTGGGTTATGTGGTTGCGTCAATTGTGATGTTGTTGTTCTTGTTGTTATTGTATTTGTATTTACGTTGTTCGTTTGTGTCAGTGATAAGGTTGGTGTTTGTGTTGTGGTTGTGTGCGTGTTGGTTGGTGTGATATTAGTGGTTACTGTGTTAGTTGTTTGCATGTTTGTTTGTAGGTGTGTCGTATGAACGGCTGTGGACTGATTGGCCCTCGCGGCAACTGAGACGACCTTTTGTGCGAAGTCCAAGAAAGATGCTCTTGTAGCCTTTCCCTCTACGATGGAGCTGAGAGCCGAAAGGTCTAGGATGACGTTCAACTCGTTTTCTAGCTTCATTCTGTCGTGGCTAAATCTTGGACATTCGAGTAGTAGGTGCCAGACTGATTCCTCCGTGGATGGGTCGCACACGCATGCGGGGCTGTCTTTAAGATGAAAGCGATGCAAGTATGCTGAGAATCCTCCATGTCCCGTGAAGATTTGGACTAGAGCTGGTGTTAGATCTATGTCCCTGATAATTCTTTTCGCGGCTATGACGCTTGGAAAGAACACCTTGGTCACCGATCCTGTACTGGAGGACTCGTATCTCTTTTGCCATTTCTCGACCGTTTCCTCGCGTATGCACTTCTTCACAAAGGATATTGGGACTTTATCATAGTCTGGTGCCGTCTTTTTGGTAAGGGCCGCTTTCTTTGCCAATTCATCTGCTCTTTCATTTCCCAGTGTTCCCACATGTGCTCTCAACCAGAAGAAACGCACATCCCTGCCCTCCCCGCGGATTTCTCGCACCAGTTCTTTGAGATCGTGAGCCAGTTGATGTGTAGCCATCGGACACCTCAGCAGGTCCAGCGACGATCTTGAGTCGCTGAGAATACTGGTCGTGTCCCCTCTGCTTTCTTTCACCAGCTTAGTGGCTCTGAACAGTGCGTAGAGTTCCGATTGAAAGACAGTGTTGTGCGGTTCAAGCCGGAAGGTTCTGTATTTCGACTCCCTGCCTTCATTCCACCAGGTTATGGCAGCTCCGACTTTCCCCTCTATCTTGCTACCGTCGGTGTAAATTTGGGGGCCGGTTATATGGTGAGTTTCTACGGTTTCAGGGTCGAAGTCCTCCAGTTGCTGGTATTCCGTGATTATGAGCTTTGAGGGGTGAGGCTGTTGTAGGTACCCTACTTTTCGCTCTATCTCTCTTCCGGGAGGTAGGAACTCTTGGGAGTAACCCTTTTTTACCTGAAATAGTTTTGAGGCCTCGATTACCCGAAGGTCGAGAGGCAGCTGCCCCGACAGAAGCAGAGCCGATACCAGAGACACCGTACGGTGCGCCTTACAGATCTTTTAAGCAAAGCCTCTCTGCAGTGAGTCTAACTGATTCCTTACCATCAGTTTCTCGGCTGCAGGCGCCCATGCGCTTGCGGCATACAGTACTATCGGCTCTACCACCGACACGTATATGGTCCTGATTATCTCGCGGTTGAGACCCCAAGTCACCCTCGCCGCACATGCAAGCTGTTTGTATATGTCCGCCGCTTTTTTGCAGGTGGCGGAAACATGTGCGTTAAAAGTGAGCTTGTTGTCTATGATCAGCCCTAGAAGCTTGATCTCTTGGACGAGATTTAGCTGGACACCTGACATGTGGACGACCGGAGTGTCA
This sequence comes from Lithophane semibrunnea, assembly GCA_947363905.1. Classification (NCBI taxonomy): domain Eukaryota; kingdom Metazoa; phylum Arthropoda; class Insecta; order Lepidoptera; family Noctuidae; genus Lithophane; species Lithophane semibrunnea. Next base: position 11,301 of record OX376192.1, on the reverse strand, counting down.
TACTTAAGCTTCCTTGTCAGCACCATCGCATTTGTTTTATGCGCGGCGAAGCGTAGCTTATTCTGAACACCCCATTCTGACACTCTGTCTAACGTCCTTTCTGCTATTCGCTCCAGAGCGTTGACCTGTTGGTCGGAGAGGACCAGGACCACATCGTCCGCGTAGGCTTGGCAAAATACGCCAGAGCTGTTGATTTCTGTCAGAAGCGAGTCTAGGATTAAGTTCCAAAGTGTTGGTCCAGCAATGGAGCCTTGGACACATCCCTTGGTGGTCTCCTTCTCGCTTTTCGCTCTGGCGTAGTTCACCAGTACCTTTCGATCCTTCAGGTATGAGGTTAATGTGGTGTATAGGTTTCTTGGGCACTTTTTGCTAATTAACTGGTGTTTTATGGCCGGCCACCACGCGTTATCGAAGGCCCCCTCTATGTCCAGTGATACTAAAAGCACGATCTTCTTTGCTTTTATCTCTGCACGTATGTGCGTCACAAGGGCGTAGAGGGCGTCCTCGGTGCCCCGTTGCGGCATGAAACCGTATTGATGTGTGTTGAGTGTGGGGAGTAGGTGCCACTGAATCCTGTTCACGATGAGTTTTTCGACGATCTTGCCCAAGACTGCCAAAAGTCCAATGGGTCTGTAGGACTTTGGATGAGTGTAGTCGTCTTTGCCGGGTTTTCTAAGGATGCACACATGGGCCACTTTCCACTGCCCAGGGAAGTAAGATAGCGCCAGGCATCTGTTAGCCAAGGCGAGAAACACTTCCCTGTTGCAGTTGATAGCGGTTACGCATATATCGGCCGTCAGCCCATCCGGTCCTGGGGCTTTCTTTGGGTTCTGGTTTTGTAGAACCAATTCAAGCTCCGCTGGTGTAAAAGGTGGGTCATCGGCCGACAGTCCTTGAAGATCATCGGATTCCTCTCGTATACGGCTTCTAAGCTGTGTGTGGTAGGTCGTTTCTGTTGCTGTTGAGTCTGCTGGGTAAAAGGTGTTCGCGAGAAGTTCCGCCGATTGCTCTGGGCTCAGGGTTTCTCCAGATGGGCCTCTCAGGAGAGCGTCATTTTCCCTTCTCGCGGTTTTCCTTATGACTCTGTAAATTCCGTCCCACATGCTTTCTCTTTCCTGTGTGGAGCAGAACTCTTTCCAGCCTGCCGTGGCAGCGTCAGTGGCTTGTGTGGAGTAATTTTCTTTAGCTGTGAGGTATTCCTGTATTGTGTAGTTCCTCCTTGATGGTGCCGCATTGCGGATTCTTCTCTTCTTTCTGAGAACTTCTCCTTTGAGTTGTTCCAGAGAAGGAGACCACCAAGGTGGCTTGAGATCTATTTTTCTGTTACCTATTTTCGGGATTGATTTTTTGCACGCTTGGTGTATGGCAGAGGTATACTCGCTGATTAGGTTCTCCAGGTCTTCATGATTTAAGGCTCCAGTAACTCTTTCGGGTGTGATGGTTTTCCCTTCAAGACAGAGTTTAACGTGTTCCTTAAATTCTGACCACTTTGCCTTCTTGGTATTATAAATGCGTGTCGAGATTGGCCTAAGTGGTTCCAGGGGTTTCTCGAGACGCATCGTGAAGGTCACCGCATTGTGGTCAGATGAGGTGAGACCTCTGTCAACTCTCCACTCCTCGATCCTGTCTAGAAGTGACAGACTGCACACTGTGACGTCGACGATGCTAGCGTACAGCCTGTCTCCTCTATACGTCTCGAAGGTTGGAACCTGTCCTCTGTTGAGTATCTGGAGATCTTGTTCGTTTAAGAACGAGTTGTACTCCGCTCCGCGGTGGTCTTCGGAATTGCTTCCCCACCACTGACTCCAAGCATTTATGTCACCTCCGATGATTGTGTTGGGTGTGTGTGTGTGTATTTTTGTTAGTGTTATGTTGAGTGTGTTGAGATAGGGTGTGAGTGATTGGTCTCCCTCGAAGTAGACCGACACCGCTCCAAACTTTATTTGTCCCACCTTAACCGTGGCTGAAGCGATGTTCTCAGTGACGAGTTGAGGGTCATGAATGACTTCCAGCTCGTCACCAAAAACCACTATGGCTGCCTTCACTGGCTTTTGGCGGTTCAGGGTGCACTGGATGACTTGAGTGCCAGGGTGTTGTTTCATGATCCCCGTTCTTCCTACATAAGGTTCTTGGACGAGGGCCACTTTTATTCCCTTCTCCTGAGCCGCTAAGTGGAACTCCGTCGTAGCTAGTTTGGAGCGCTGCAGGTTCGCTTGCATAAAATGCAACCCTTTGGTCGGGCCACTGCAAGTTGCAACCGTGGTGCTGTCCTGTTGGGTGCCCTCCGCCTCAGCAATACGAGACCCGTGCTCTGGCTATGCCGTCCCATTTCTGGCGCTCTTGGCATTCGTCGCTGTAAGCGGCATGCGCCTTGTCCGTGCCCTCCCTTTTGGCCTTTACGCAATTCACGCACGTAGGGCTCTTTCCGTCTCGTTTTATGGGACAGTCTCTCCCAGTGTGTTCGCCTGAGCAGAAGCTGCATACCTGCGACTCACTTATGACCCAGTCTGGGCAGTGCCGGACTCTTACCGGCTAAAACCACACTCCTGCCTTACATGTTCTTCTCCGATATTGCGGTCGGAGGCTTATATTTCTATATGTATTTATTGAAGCTTTACATTTTTGTATCTATTGTAGGTGATAATTATAATTAATTTCTTACTTAGTAACTTAGGGACTACGGAGCGTGTACAGGTTTATGATTCTTATTCTAAATTATAGTTATTTTTAATTCTTAGCTTATTTTTGTTTATTCATATCCTCTTTTTTTTTTTTTTTTAATTTTTTTTTTCTGTTCTTTCGTGTTCTCTTTTTTTTTTTTTTTTTTTTTTGTTTCACTTCTTATATTTAACACTCTGTATAATATACATAACTATATCTACGGTGTTAATTTCTTAATCTAGGTCTTATTTCTATCTATTGCTATTTTTATAACACTTAAACAAAAGTCTAGAAAATCACTGCGAATGTTCTTAGTAATCATTAGTAAACATATATTTCTTTCACTTATTTTTTCAGTTATTTTGTTCTCCAGGTTGAATCTTGCTAGCCCAAACACTGGGCATTCAACTATCAGGTGCAAGATTGATTCTTCACACACTGGGTCACAAATACATGCAGGTGAGTCTTTTTTTTTAAAACGGTTTAGATATTGGGAGAAGCCCCCGTGCCCTGTGAATAGTTGTGTGTGTAAGTGTGTGAGGTGTATGTTCCTGCTTAGTCTGTAGGCATCGACGGCCGAAGGGAAAAATATTTTCGTAACACTGGCTTGACTCTCCTTTTGATATCTTTTTTCCCATTTCTCAATCGAATCGCTTCTTATGGTACGCTTGATAAATGAAAGAGGGCATTTGTCGAAGTCAGGTCTTCTTTTAATTTTCAGCGCCGCGATTTTCGCAAGTTCGTCTGCTCTCTCATTCCCTTGTATCCCTACATGTGCCTTAACCCAGTAAAGTTGAACGTTCTTCCCTGATCCTTTTAATAGTTTAACGTTCTTCTTTATGTCCAGGGCGAGTGGATTGCAGGTGTCACCATTTCTCAACAATTCCAGGGCAAATCTGGAGTCACTAAATATGCCGAATTCTTCTTCCAGACTATGCGATATCATATCTATGGCCTTGTGCACTGCAAACAGCTCCGCCTGGAAGACGGTGCAATACTCCTCGAGCTTATATTTCCGGTATTTGGTTTCGGCTGTCCCATTCCACCAGGATAGGGACGCCCCAACTTTTCCCTCAATTTTGCTTCCATCTGTAAAGATACTTACTGCGCCCTCCTCCATGCGCCGCTGTACCTCCGCGTCGCACTCCAGGCATTGGAAGCCCAGATCCTCCTCTTCAGCTGGATGAGGCCTTGCCAGGAAGCTCGTCTTCTCCTCGACAGTTCGGCCTCTAAGGATTGACTGAGGCATCCCTCTCTTCGCCTCATAGAGAGATGCTGCTTCCTTGACTCTCAGGTCGAGCGGCAGCAACCCTGTCAAAATTAGTGCCGAGTTTAGTGACACTGTCTTGTATGACTTGCTTATCTTCCTGGCAAAGCCCCCCAAGACGGAGTTAAGCTGGTTTTGAATGTACTTTTTTTCCGCTGCTCTGGCCCATACACTAGCTGCGTACAGAATAATCAACTCCACAACCGCTGTATAAATAACCCTGACTACTTCTGGGTTTAGTCCCCAGGTAACCTTTGCTGCGCCGGACAGTTGCCTAAAGATGTTGATGGCTTTTTTGCAGACATATGTGACGTGGCTCCGGAAGGTCATCTTCCGGTCTATTATTAGTCCCAGCAGCTTGATCTCCTCGACAAGCGCAACGTCAATCCCGCCCATGTGCAGCCGTGGGGTGTCGAATTTTAACTTATTTGTTAGCAACATGGCGTGCGTTTTATGCGGTGCAAACTTTAATTTATTCCGAATACCCCACTGCCGCACATGTGCAAGGCAGGCGTTGGCGTCGAGCTCTAGATTTAGGGCAGTTTTTCCAGAGAATATTAGTACCACGTCGTCTGCAAATGCCTGGCAATGTACGTTGTTCCTTTCTTCTAGTTCATCCAGCAGCGGGTTCAAAAGGAGATTCCAGAACGTGGGCCCTGCGATCGATCCTTGTATGCACCCTTTTGAGGTTTTCTTTCTGTATTCAGCTCCAGCATATCTCACCACGACTTTTCTATTTTCCAGGTAGTTTCCCACCAGTTTTCGGAGGTTGAGTGGACAGTGGTTCTCCACCAAGCGACTTTTTATAGCTGGCCACCACGCACTGTCAAATGCCCCCTCTATGTCTAGAGAGACAACTACCACCAGGTTCTTCTCCTTCAACCTTAAATCAATGTATTCCATCATGTCGTACAGAGCATCCTCCGTGCTTCGCTGTGGCACAAATCCGTACTGCCGTGTGTTCATTTGAGGTAGCATGTGCCACCTCAATCTTCGTACCAACATCTTCTCCAGTATTTTTCCGAGGATAGGGAGGAGTCCTATCGGTCGGTAAGACTTGGGATGTGTATAATCTTCCTTTCCCGGTTTTCTTAACACGACGACTGCCGCTTCTTTCCACCTTTCCGGGAAACAGGACAACGCGAGACACTTGTTTGTGATGGCCAAGTACACTTGTTCGTTGTCGCTAATGGCGGCCTCGCAGATGTCAGCAGTGAATCCGTCTGGGCCCGGCGCCTTCTTCGGGTTAAAACTCCTTGTTGCATATCTGAGCTCGGCTAGAGTGAAGGGTGGATCGATTTTGTCCTCTGGTGTGCCTTCCTCAGAACGTGCCACTGCTTGTCTTATCTTGGCCTGTTCCTGGTTGTCCTCCTTTTCTTCATCGTCTGGGAAGAATGTTTCCGCCAGGACCCTGGCTGATTCGTCCGAGTCTAATGCCTCACCATTTTGAACAATTGGCAGATCTTCGAACCTCTTTTTTGTCTTCAAGATGACTCTATATATGCCATCCCAAACGCTCTCGCCGTCCTGCCTCCCGCAAAAGTTTTTCCAACTTTCGGTTTGTGCCTTGCTTGCTTGGCTCTCGTACTCTTCTTTTGCCTTCAGGTACTCCATCACAACCCACTCCCTGCGGCGTGGGGCTGCGCAACGGATTCTTCTCTTCTTCGTGCACATGGAGTTTTTAAGCTGATTGAGTTCTTCATTCCACCATGGTAAGTAAATTTTGTCTACTTTCTTTGTTTTAGGTAATGTTTTGTCGCATGTTTCTTTAATTAAGTTTGTTAATTGCTCTATACATTTTTCGAGTCCTTCTATGTTATTAATACTGTCTATAAATGTTTTATCCATTTTATTTTCTACCATTAATTTATTTAACTCTTCCCTAAAAATTTCCCAATTTACTTTTTTAGTATTATATACTCGTGTGCTACTATATTTAATTTTATTTCCGATCCCCTTTTTGGTTGTCATTTTGAGAACCACCGCATTGTGGTCTGAACTCGTCATTTCCGTGTCTACTCTCCATTCTTCCACGTGTCGAAGCATGTCGTCAGAGCAGGCCGTGATGTCCACCGTGCTCTTGTAGCGCTTTCCCCCTCGAATGGTGTCAAATGTTGGGGTGTTCCCGCAGTTGAGCACGTGTAGGTTTAGCTCGTCTAGGGTTCCAGACAGAAGTTTTCCCCTTTCGTCCTCTCTCTCGCTTCCCCACCACGTACTCCATGCGTTCAGATCTCCTCCCACCAGTAATTTCACCCCTTGTGTTTTTGTTACTATTTCCCTCAGCTGGTCGAGGTATGGTTCAATGTCGAGATAGTCCTCAAAGTAGACTGACGCTACTACGACAGTGGTGTCCTCCACCGTCAACCTCGCGACTGCTATGTTTTCGGTCGTCAGTGTCGGGCACACCACCACGTCCAATCCGCTGTCAAAGATGACTATCGCGGCCTTGATGACTTTGTCCCCCGTTTTTGTTCCTTGTATTACTCTAGTTCCGGGGTAGGTCTTCATTTCCCCTTTCGCCCCGACATAGGGTTCCTGTACAAGAGCATACCTGATTTTTCTGCGCCCAGCTTCGAGTATGAGCTCCTCGGTAGCCAGTTTTTTCTTCTGGAGGTTCGCCTGTACGACATGGTACTTTATTATGTCTTGCTCCGCTCCTGTCCCCACTACCACCTTAGCAATAAGCTACTGCCGATCTGGCCAGTGCATCCCACTTTTTGCGTGTGGGACACTCGTTGTCAAAGGCGTTGTGTCTTGCATCCTTCTTATTTTGGCTGCAGTTCCTGCACTTCGGTACTTCATTGAGGGTGAATCCGGGGCATTCTGCTTTGGTGTGCGGTTCGCCGCAGTGGCTGCAAAGGACCGCTGGTTCTTTGCAGTATTTTCTGCTATGTCCGTACCCGAGGCACTTTGTGCATTGGATCAGCGGGCTTTGGTCTTTTACTACAACTCTCTGCAGGTCCACGTGAATTCGGCCCGCTGAGGTCAGCCGCTGCCAAATCACCGGTTTGACACGCAGCACCACGTGACTCGTCAGCGGATTCCTCGCCCTGCGCTTGTATATGACCCGGATGTCACCCTCGTTGATTTTAACTCCTTCCAGGAGGTGTCCATTCTGGGATCCTATTGCCATCACCAAATCGTCATCCGTTATGTAGTTCATAAGGTCTCGGACGACAACTTGGGGATTCTTATTTATGGCTTCCTCGACTTTTAGATCCCCCCTGGAGTTTCTGAGCTTTGTCGATACCTTTCCTATGTCATCTTTTTCTGAGCAGCTAATGATAACCGACTGGTTTTTTGCTCTGCGCAGATGGTCTATACGGATTCCTGTGCTCTTTGCATTGACTGTCGCTCGTATTTTTTCGACTACTGTGTCTGATGTGTCCCCTTCATGTGATGATGACACTATGATCGAATGCATGTTTTTCTGAACCGTTGGCTGAGACGGCATCGCTGCGACTTGTGCATATGTTCCGAGACTTCCCAATTGGGCTCCTAATTTCTCGGCTTGTGTCTTTGACACCGCCTTCAGCTCCTTAATTTCTACCATCTGCGCATCGATTTTGTTGCTTAGCTCCACTTTCGATTTTTCTATTCTGGCAGGCAGTTCTTCTTTTTCATTCTTCTTCAAAATCTCTTTGACTTCCAAAATTTCACTTAATATTCTCGAACTTCTGTCGATGTATTCGGGAGAAGTTGAGGTTTTGGAAGCCAAAACTTTCTCTGTCACTGCAGGCCCTTCCTTAATCATTTTTTGCTTTACCTTCAGCTCAGATTCAACTTCCTTCACTAGTTGGTAAAGTCGTTCCGTGGCTTCAATAATACCGGTCTTTATCTCCGTTTTCGTGTTTCTGGAGCTGTTAAGGTGCAATTTTGCCTTTGTTAGGCAAGCTTTAGCCTCCGACGTTCGGTCTGCGTATTTGGTTTTTGGCGGCGAGTTTGCATCAACGGACTTCCTTGCTTGGGACGGAGCTTTGCTGTCCTGCGTCAAGGTAGGCTTATTATTTGTTTTCGCAGGGCCAGCCTGCGACGTCTTTTCCGTTGAAGAGGGAGTGGGGCTGCTGTTTGCGGCTTCCCACTCCTCTATGCTGCGTGTCACATTTAGGGGAGCAGTTTCCCTAAGTGTAGGCGGTGATTTCTCGCCTTCGGCCGCCTTTGCCGGTGTTCTGAACATGTTGTTAGGTGTCTATTTGACCGTCAATAGGGACGGTATAACAATAGTCAAAAAGTAATAAAAACAAAAATAAAACACTATGCGAAGTAATTCGCACAACAGTCTTAAAACTAAAAAAAGTTACAAAAAATTGTAATCTTTTGCTTATCACTTAGTCGATAACTTAAAAATAAGTCGCTTCCCAAAATTACGTTTGGATATCGGGGCCAAAAGAACAAGCTCCTCAAGCCGGTTGAGATGAGCCCAAACAGGGGGGTATATCTCAGACCGGGACTGAGATATCCCGAGGGGGGAGTAAAATCCAAAGGGTGGGGGGAGGGGTGTGTAAAAAGAATTTCAGAGGGGGTGAAGGCGGGGTGGGGGGGGGGGGGGGTAAAAAGTGGGGGGTAACTCTCGATTGGGGTTAACGGGGCTAATCAATAGGCCTCCTCAAGCCGGTTACGGCGAACCCGGTCTCGATGGGTCTGTCTCCTTCCTGGGCAAGTATAACCCGAGGGGGGGTGAGGTAATTTTATGGGGGTGCGGGGGAGGGGGGATATGTAATGTCTCAAAGGGGGTGAAGGCGGGGGGGTGGGGGGGGTAAAAAGGGGGGTGGATTTTGGTGGGGGTTTTCCGGGGCCAATCAATAGGGCTCGTCGAGCCGGTCACAGCGAACCCGGACTCGATGGGTTTGTCTCCCTCCTGGGCCAATATAGCCCGAGGGGGGGTGAGGTAATCTTACGGGATGCGGGGGGAGGGGGTGAGATCTGAAGGGGGTGAAGGCGGGGGAGGGGGAGGGGGGGGATGAATCTTTCCGGGGGGCGGGTGATGGGTAAATTAATTATTAAGGGGGAGCCGGGGGAGGGATATCCGAGACGCCCGATTCGGAGAAGTCCAAAATTGCGTAGGCCTAAGAACCGAGGAGTTCCCTCAGATTGAAGAGGTGGCTGAATGTGGGGACTGTTCTATATAGTCAGCTCTAATAAATAAATATATGGATAGTGATCCTCGGCCCTTTCCACCTTCAGGTTTTCGCGGACCACGTTTTCTTTGTAGGTTAAGTACTGCAATTTTGGTTGAGAGAATGTTGTTTTGCCGCGCGAGTTCCGGCCTTAAAAATCTGGATTTTCTCAGTGCCTTAGGGGTTCATGAGGCGATTCTATTCCCGTCACAAAAGGGGGTGTCACCGCTTTAGGTTCCCCGCAATTTAAAAGCGAAAAAAGTCTTTGAGGTTAGTTACCTTTGCGTTGCTGTTAAAATTCTGCCACTCACGATCGGACGGTTTTGTTTTCGGGATAACCCTATTCAGGCAAACGCCCACCTATGGGTAAAAGCAGTATTGGCCGCACGTCTTCCGTCAAAGTCTTCTCAACCACGCGGTATTTCTTGTTTCCCCTGTATCTACTTGGGGAAGTGTCACAAAAATCCGGGGTGTCACCCAAAAAGTGCGGGCAAGGAGAGCGCGTTATAATAAATTAAAAAAGGAAGGGGTCACCGCTCAGAATTCGGCAGCGTATTATAAAATGTGAAAAATACTTACCGAAATTCCCTTAGTTTCCCCGAAAAATTCCCAAAGTTGGGGTTAGGAGGAATTTTTTGGTGCGCGCACAGAGAACTTACCTGCCCGAACCCTCCGAGCTATCACTTATTAAAATCGTACACAACTTTCCAATTTTCCCGATTTTTCGAGCGCGGACCGACTTTATACTGATCTGCTCGCGACGACGGGTGGCAAGCGACTGGGTTAGGTTAGGTTAGGTTAGGTTTCGGTGGCGCGAGGAAGCGAGGGCGCGGGGTGAGCAACCGATGCAGCGACACATAGAGCTGCATCGGTCTCAGCTTCGCGAGGTCCTGGTGGCGGAATGGCGGGAAAGGCTTTCACGCCCTACCGCCGGCCTCGACATCATCGAGGCGGTCCGGCCGGTGCTCGAGCGCTGGCTCGGGAGGAGGCACGGCTCCCTGTCGTTTCGGGTGACGCAGGTGCTCTCGGGGCATGGTTGCTTCGGGAAGTACCTGTGTCGCATAAACAGGGAGCCGGACGCTCGATGTCACCACTGCGTCGACTGCCGGGAGGACACGGCGCGGCATACGCTGGCAGAGTGTGCCGCTTGGGAGGAGCCGCGCCGTGCCCTCATCTCAGAAGTAGGCAGTGACCTCTCGCTGCCGGCCGTCGTTGAGTCAATGGTCGACAGCGAGGAGTCCTGGGACGCGGTGGTTTCCTACTGCGAGACGGTCGTCTCGCAGAAGGAAGCTGCGGAAAGGGAGAGGGAGATCTCGTCCACTCACCCGGCCCGCAGCAGGCGCACCGGGCGTCGGCGGAGGGCGGATAACGCCCTCTTCCAGCCCCCCTAAATGGGTCCAGGGGTGACGGACTCGGGGACGTCCGTCGCCCCCCAAACATCAGGACCCGAGGTGGCGGCGCGTAGTGTTCCACGCGCGCCCCTCTTAGACGTCACGGGGGGAGTCAAACACCTCACTCCCCCCCCTGACCCGAGGAGGCCCGCAGTGGCGGGCCGGCACCAGTCGGGGGTTGCGGAAGATTTTCACGTTCCCGCGACCCCCGGCGTAGGTGTGAGTCGGAACACCGGGGTGGTTTTTAGTCAGTAAGAGTCTGACAGACTCCTCCGCCCGCCCCAGGGCGGAGGACATCCATGAGGATTTTCCACCCCGGAAAAAAAAAAAAAAAAAAAAAAAATGTTAGGTTAGGTTAGGTTAGGTTAGGTTACAGGGAGGCAGCGTTGATGGCGACGGCTGCGGTCTCACAAGTGGTGAGCCGCATACGTCGCCTAGGCCTGGAGGTGGCCCTCAGCAAATCGGAGGCCATGGTGTTTCATGGCCCCCGGCGGGCGCCGCCACCCGGCTCACACATCGTGGTCGGGGGGGCCCGGATCGCTGTCGAGTCCACCATGAAGTATCTGGGATTGGTGCTCGACAGCCGGTGGGACTTCGGGCCCCATTTCCGACGGCTGGCGCCCAAGTTGCTGGGCGCTGCTGGGGCGCTGTCAACGCTGCTTCCCAATCTGGGGGGCCCGAGCGCCGCTTGTAGGCGGCTCTACGTGGGGATCGTGCGATCGATGGCCCTTTACGGGGCCCCGATCTGGGCGGCTGACCTGACGGCCGGTAGTATCGCAGTCCTGCGCAAGCCGCAGAGAGCGATGGCCGTCAGAGTCATCAGGGGGTATCGCACGATCTCCTACGAGGCGGCTTGTGCACTGGC